>WBMZ01001106.1:0-599078 GCA_013400975.1 Atrichornis clamosus
CTCAAACCATAACAGTAACTCAAAACAGATTTATGTAGACAGCTCTTATCTTTAAGAATATTTTTATATATTTATATTATTTACATTATATTTTTCTGTTTATTCTTTCTATATTTACAATGAGTTGCCTGCAGACTAAGACAAACATGCTTCTATGCATGTGAGAAGTAGTTTACATTCAAGGGGTTACCATGAGAGATGCCAAATTATCATAACTTTTTTTTTTAGTATTTGTAATTTTGCAACATAATTTTTAAGAAATATTGAGCAGGAGGCCACATATGTAGCACCACAGATGCAAATTTTTCCTTGTCCATGTAGGAAGCAAGAAAGTAATTTAAAATAAAAATAATTAAAATAATAAAGCTGACTCATGTCTTTAGTCCCCTCAAGTGTCATGGGTGCAATCAAGAGTGATCACTACGAGGGATCATGACATCAGTGCCATCCCTGCAGGTTCAGGTAAGGATGCTAAGAGCCATGGGTTTCAGACAAGCCACTTGCACAGTCAGCTTGGTGAAGAGCTGGTGGCACCCTGGTGGCCTGCTCTGCTTTGCAGCATTCTCAGAGAGAGAAGTGAAGCTGGTAATGGAGGTGAACAGGAGTTTTAATTTGTTATTGTGAGGGGAAGGGGAAAAAAAGACATCTTACTGATTTAAAAAAGAGTTTTTTCACCTGTTAGATTTCCCATGTAACCAGCTGGTTTATTACTGCCACAAGGAGGTACCCCTGGGAGGAAGGAAAAGCAAGGTGGGAGAACTGAAGTCTCATTTTCATGAATCACAATTATTTTTCTGACCAGAACCCCCCATTATTGTTGGATGCCTTTGATTCCAGTTCGTCCTGCAAACCCAGCTTACTTCTGAGACTGTGGGCTGGCACCTGTGTCCTGAACTCCACTGTTAACCAGGATTGACCCAGTTTCCAATGGAGTTAGTGGCAAGCTGCCCACTGACTTCAGTCAGCAACTGCAGTTTCAGAAACCATCACTTCTGATGAGGCATGAGATGGAAAGAGCAGGGTTTGACTTTTGGATCCTCATTCTGAGCATGTGGGGTTGACAGCTGGAAAAATAATCTGCCTTTACCTCTAGGTATGTTATCCAGCTACCTGCCTATCTCTGTACATTTAATCTGGAGCAGATTTAGAGAGGTTCCTCACTACACAAGGCTGAACAGCTAACGGAACATTTTATTTCTATGTTTTTTCAAGGATCTTTTGGGACGTGTCCAGGGTCCGATGTGATGGGGCTTTGAGCAAACTGTTCTCAGGAAGATAATACCACCTATATTTTGGAACTAGATGACGTTTAAAGTCCCTTTCAACACAAATCATTCTGTGATTTTATGATATAGTTAGCATTTCATCTTTGTCAAAGTCATTAATCTTATATTTATTTAAAACCTTCAGAAAATATATCTTATTTTGTGTCTTTTCTCACGCAGAGGAACAGGAACTTGATTTGTAGGATTTGAGGTATATTTTCACAGTTTGGTAAGTTAATCGACATGTAGAAAGAGTTCCCAGGTTTGATCAGAACCTCCTGCAAAAGATTGTTATCAACATTGCCTTAGTCATTGGGTTGTTTCTTGCTAATTATTAGCTAATCAAACAATAAAATAAGATAAAGCTTTTCTGTAAGATACACTATCATATTGACAATGGAACATGAGATAAACTGAAGATATGAGATAATGTTTTCAAGTGAATGATTAAGAAAAAGATATAAAAAATAAGTATAAATGCAGCAGAGTAAAAGGCAGCTCCTGAGAACTTATGTAAACAGCCAAAGAAGAGAAACCAAGGAGAAAATATCATCTGAAACTGCTGTTTGATCATTTCAAGTGGCTGACTTTCATCACAGAGGGTAGTTCTGGATGAATCTGGAGAGTTCCAAAACTCTTCTTGTCAGAGACACTTGGAACTCCACACTCAATCCACTCAAGGAACGCATGTTGTGATTTAGCCATTGACTTCAGAAACAAGGAAAAAGAGAAGGGATAGATCATTCTTCCTGATGCCTAGGGGAGTTTAGCTGGAAATCTCTTTTAGTGTAATTTCAGAGCAGGTATTTTTTCTATTTCCTAATGTCCAGGGGATGGATGTGCAAGGACTAACCAGGCAGAATCCAGTCCCACTCAGCTACCCAAATAAAAACGGCATTTTACTGGAAATGTGGTTAGTAGTAGGTTCCAAGCTGAAGTTTATGTATGTTATTCTAGTTATGTACTGGCCCAGCCTTGTGTGTGCAGAGCATTTTCAGTGGAGCATTCAGACATTCAGAGTGGTCACAGCTCACACTGAACTTCACATTCATTCAGTTTGGTGGGTTCTGTTTGTCACTAAATTCTCCTGGATCTCACTTTTTTTTCATCAATTTATTTGAAATGGTGTGTGCCTTCTCCAAGACAACCCAAGTGACTCATCCCAGGTGGTCCCAATTCAATAGTGGCCAATGTGACCTGGCAACAGTTGCCTCTACATTGTCACCATTAAAGTTGGATGTACCATCCCTGGAAGTGTCCAAGGCCAGGTTGGATGGGGTTTGAAGCAACCTGGTGTAATGAAACGTGTCCCTGCTCACAGCAGGCGGTTGGAATGAGACAATCTTCAAGATTCCTTCCAACCCGAACCGGTCTGTGAATCTGTGAAAGTTTTTGGGAGGACAACAGTGGTATTAAAGCAGAGGAAACCAAAGTAACTTGATGTTCTCAGGGCTTTATGGAGTAAAAACATTTCTGTTTATGTCTGTGTATGCTGTAAACAGATCCTCAGGGGAGAACTCACAAAGGCTAATTTTGGCCTGAAGAGGTGGATATCTCTGAGCTGCCCTCTAGTCAGGAAAAAGAGGGAGAGAAAGAGAGGCTGCTTCAGGGAACAGTTAAGGAAAGCCCCTTCCAGAACTTATTTCTTTCCTGGCACAATAGAATCAAGGGCTGCAGGCTACCATTAGTCTTTGGTGTCACCAACCTTGGAGTGTTTGCTGTGAGCCTAAGAGCTGGGATAACTGGACCTTTCACAGGATGGACTTTTACTTGGAAAGTGTAAGTCATAACTCATTAAGCCTTTGGTCATGTGAAAATTTACATGCACCATTAAAGGCAATGAGATTACTCACAGTGCATCCCATCAGGGTCCTGCTCGACATAACTTTTAGTCCCAGTTTGGAAAAACTTATATATATGCTAAGCTGCGGGCACAATGAGTAGCAGAAGTAGTTTGAACAGTAATATATAACATATTGATTTGTTAATAACAAAAGTACATTCTAGGAAAATAACTTTGCCAACACATCTTGGTTTGGGAAGGATTTTTCAGGTCCAATATAGGATTTCTGCCCAGCTATAGGAACACTGGAGAACAGCCAACAGCCCAGGGCAAAGGCTCTCACCTGGGAGAGGGGACACCCAGGTTGTCTCTGTGCTGCCTGATTCAGCCCTGTTGTTTGAATTTTTCTTTCTGTGTTCCATCTAAGTAATCTGATGTCTTGGTTAACCTAAGCTGGAATGCTTCCCTCTGGAAACAGAAAGAGTCTTCCATTAGTTCAAAAGGAAAAGGAAGCAAATTTAATTATAAAGCATCTTAGTGAGGAATGCATTTGGATTTACATTGGTTATTAAAGCATCAAGACTTCTATTGCTGCATGCTTGAGAAGGGTGTTTTTGGAAAGACACCCTGCCTAAGAGTATATTTTCAGATCTTCACTAGAAAAAAATGGCATTCCCCATTTTGTATTCTCTCTGGCACCTATTATTTGGTAATTTTCCATTAATTTTGAAACACTGTTCAACCATGTATTTCTTATTAGTAAATTAATAAACAGGTTTATAATTTATTAATATACAAATTCAAATTGGTGTTACTGGGTTTTACAGCCAAGAAGCACATATTTACAAAGATTTATCACACTAGATCAAATTTTTATGCCACATTTAAATATGAAGGCATAAATCAGACGTATCAGTCCTGGTAGGAAGTAGGTAGCTTAAAAAATGCACATCTTTTTCATAAGATGAGAAAATAGCATCCCAGTATGTTCATTTAAGTGATGCTGTTGCCTCAAGAAGGGCAACTTGCTGTCAGTAACACAGAGGAATCTGTGGTGTGTTTAATAAAGTAGTTAGTCTGCCTTTTAAAAATAAATCACAAATGGATGAAATAATTAAGAAGGAGAAATGTCATCTGCATTTTTTATTTTTCCAATATAACAGAAAAGAAAAAGTAATACTGGCAGCTTATTTGTATCATTCTTCCTGCTCTCTTTAAACTGCAGCACCACATTTTAAAAATTTTAATTCCAGGAATGCTTTTGTTCTCTTAAGCATTCAATTTCTGATAAAAATGGACAGAAGGGAAAAGAGGTTTGGTTTGAATAACCACTAGCTTGTTTTTCATTAGCTTGGCAATTAAATGCAATATTTCACATAAAACATTAATCTTCCTGCAATATAGTTAGCAATATCTCTAATTCCATTGTGTAAAGAAATATCAGAAGAGCATTACTGTCATAAGCAAGACAATAACTTAGTACTTTACATAGTATGTAACTTTTGTTCAAAAGATTAGAGGAAAAACAGAGTATTTCTAGTGAAGGACTTTATTTCTTTTAATTTATTTATTTCTAATGGGCAACACCTTATAGTTATCCAACAAGAAGATACACTCCAAAATAAATTGAGATGCCCAGGAAGTTCCACCTGAACATGAGGAAGAACTTTTTTCTTGTACAGTGACTGAGCACTGGAACAGATTGCCCAGAGAGGGTGTGGAGTCTCCCTCACTGGGAATATTCCAGAACTGTCTGGGCACAATCCTGTGCCATGTGCTCTGGGATGACCCAGCTGGAGCAGGGAGGTTGGGCAAGATGAAGGACTCACTGTGCTCCCTTCCAACATTGCCCGTTCTGCCATTCTGTTATTCTGTAACACGCAAAGTTTGCAAAATCATTAGTCAGATGATCCCCAAGAAAACAACTTTCCCTCGAATCAAAACCCCAACAAACTGCAGCCTTTGATCCTCGCCTAAGATCCTGCGATGAGTGTATTAGGCTGACTGACAAGGTAGGGATGGAATCCACTGACCAGAACTCAGGTATTCCTCTTGGAGTATTCAGACTCAGATCTGTGCCCCTTCTTGCTTTCAGCCTTTCCAGCCCCACTGAAGCAGTTCCCATTCAGGGATTTCTCTACAACAGCCATAGGAGAGTGTTTTCTGCCCCATGCCTCTCATCCATCTCAATCATTCATCTTTACTGACATCATAGAGTGTTGTCCAGAGACAGATGATGTTTACTTTGGAGATTTCTCAGTAAAGTGAGTCTCCAGTTAGATGTGCAGATAAGTGAGAGAATTTGGACATTTTTCTTCCTAATTGCTGACACACTCTATTGAATAAAGACCCAGTGAGACTCAAATAAAAATGAAGTTGGGAATGCTTCATGGAACAGACATGAAGAAGAGTTTTAGACAACATTAGATATTGATTGAGGGAACCCAAAGGATTGTAGTTTTGGGTTTCAAAGGGTCTGAAATATATTGAGTTGCTGCAGAGAAGGACAGAGAAGGATAACAGAGCTGAGGAAGGGTCTGGAGCACAAGTCTGGTGAGGAGCAGCTGAGGGATGTTTAATCTGGAAAAAAGAAGGTCCAATGGAGAGACCTTTTCAGTCTCTACAACTCTATGAAAGGAGGCTGTAGCCCGGTGAGGTTTGTTCTCCCAAGTAACAAGTGATAGGGCAAGAGGAAATGGCCTCAAGTTGTACCAGGGGAGGTTTAGATTGGATATAAGGAAAAGGTTTTTCACGGAAAGTGTGGCCAGGCAGTGGAACACAGGGAAGTAGTGGAGTCACCACCCCTGAAAGTGTCCCAAAAACATTTAGATCTGGTGCCTGGGGACATAATTTAGTGGTGGACTTGGCAGTGGTGGGTTAATTTTTGGGTTCGATGATCTTGGAGGTCTTTTCCACCCCAATGATTTTATGATTCTAAGTCCACCTTGGCTTTATTCTGACTCCAGCACTTGCTAGAGGATAAAGAAGGGAGAAGGAAGAAAGAATAATGAGTGAGGATTTTAAAATAAGTTCAAGAAAATAATTTTAAGCTGTAAAGCATCTCTGTTACCTCTCTGCAGTCAAATACTTTCTCAACAGCAAACCCTGTATTGGTGAGCAGTCTGCCTGAAATGTGTATCCCCTGAAACATTCAGATATATGAATCCTGAGCAATCCTACAGCCCTCAGCTAAGACACTCCATATTTACCCTGATTAACTGTGATTATGCTCTGCCTCTACAAAAATAAGCAGACAGAAATCTGTCAGAGCATAAGGCTACAAATGCTGTGTTCATGTGCAATTCTGAGCGGATCTTTAGGGTCGAGAGGCTGAAGCTGAATATATATGCACAGGTTTAAGGCTCTGGGCATCAACTGTTATTTATGCTTGTGTTTAGCACATAGACTAATGCTGTACTCCTGCCTCTGAACGTTAAAGTACTGCACTGTAATGTTGAATTGATAAATTAGCCTGCAAATACAGCCTGAGAAACATTTGTATGGCAAGGGACAACTCTGCTGGATTCTGTCCCGCAAATAGAGGTGTTTTATAAGACAAATGGCGAAAATTTGTTGGTCTGTGTAAATCAGCAGAGTTCTGTGATGTTAACAGGACTACACCAATTTCCATCCGCCCAGAATCAGACATCTTTCATAGAAAGGAATGACTCTTTATTTACAGTTTCAGCTGGAAAATGTCATTACTTGTAAATCCTTAGGCTACATTTATTGAACAGATATTATTGCCATAAGGATGCTACTTTACAAACCATGTACCCAGCTCAGGAAAATACCTCTGCAATTATTTTACCTTCCTGCATTTTTTGTTGTTCTGTTGAGTGTGTATTTGACCATATACTAGTGTAGCCCTAACAAAAATTAGCCTTAGAAACTTGAAGATTGGGATGAGGGCTGCTGTAAGACAATGATTTGTATTTCGATTTTGAAAACTGAGTAAGCAAAAAAAAAAATCTAAATATGTAAGCTATGTTTTATTGCATTTTTAATGGAATTAATGTTAAATATTACAATTATAATTGTTTTTAATGACAATAGCTCCTATAAAAATAACAGAACTTGCGTACTTTCATTGCTTAGATATGTCCTTGTTAAATCTCAACATATTGTTTTCATTTTTGAACAAAAATGTAAAAATTGCAAAATATGATAACAAGCTTAATTTTGACACAAAGCCTGAGAAGGGAAGACAGCATCCTGTGAAATAAAGCACTTTTAGAATCATTTGCTGTATGCTTCTGATGTTAGATATCACATAGACTGCACACCGTATACCTTGCAAAACTGTTTTAGAAGGAAAATGAAATCAATATTACACCATAGCTGAAAATCTACAATGAATCAGTGGATAGAGTCCACCCAGAACAATAATTCTTATTTTTAAATTTATTAGCAAAAGGAAATATATAATCTGTAAAACTGGGTTAAATGGGTTAACTGAGTTGAGAACTTTTCTCTTGCTTTTGTTTTGCTACTTGTAGTTTCATGGTTTCCAGGATGTTTGTTATTTTGTGCATGAGAACAATGAAAGGTTAAAGTAAAACTTTAATTTTGCTTTTGGAAATAACACTGTAAAAAAATTGTCTAGTTTTCTTTTCAAATCTTTTTCCTTTTCATTCTATTTTTCTGTCTTTATGTATGTATGTACTTGATAGAAATGTATCATGGATTCAGATTTATGCAGTTCTACTATAACACTGTTCTCTTAGAAAAAAGCATAATAATAAAACCCCCTCCAATCTGTTCTGCTTCAAGTGCATAAATAGAAAAAAAAAAAGCTGATTTTATGTACATACCTATATGCAATTTAGTTTTTGTGAAAATCATATCACACTGTAACCTATAGAAGACTGTCTCTGTAAAAATGCTGCACACAACTCAAGAGTGCTGGACATATTTTGCAGTTTGCAAGCTGTCACACCACAAATAAATGCCACAAAATCCTACACCCCATCTTTGAAGTTTTAGTTTTATTTAGGTTACACAGTGACAATAATTCTAGTAGGGAAATATCCAATGCTGGATGGATGCCCTGCAATCTTTTTCATTTAATAGTGCCACCTTTTATGTTTGAATGACTGGATTCATATACTGAATTATTGTTGTAATAACTCTTGGAATTACTTTTAGTAACAATTAACAATTGCCTTTTAAAAATCTTGCTGCCTACACTCTTATCAGTGTGATTCTGAACACAGCAACATCAGACCAGACTGGAGATTTCATGTTACTTTCTGCATTTCAATCCTTAATATTAAACACATTTCCTTGCCTAGTATTAGTTTCATATGTTAATATCATTTTTTATTAACATAATACAAATATCACTTGCAGTACTACATCCTTCATTGCTAGCGGCTTTCATATCAAATGTCACAGCAAATTTTATTTTCGCTAATAGATTACGACTTGTACATTGTATTAGTGAAAGTGAACATTATTACAGGATGACACTAAAATTAAAGAACATACTGCACAACAGCACTAACACTCTGCTAAATTCCCTACTCCTTCCGACCCACTCTCTATCCCATTCCACCCCACAAAATGCTAACAGAAGTTCTGTTAGATATTTTAGTGCTTCTTTGGAGAAAATTTCACCTTTCAAGAACCTCACTGTATCCATTGTCAAAATATCACATTATACAATTCACTGGAAGTGAACTTATTGCTAAATACCCATTAGGTTCCCAGGAGATGCCTTACATTAATTGTTTAGTGAAAGCACCCTTAGGCTATCGCTGGGGAAGAACATTAAATGCATAAAAAGAGAAGTTGACAGAGATCCCTGTAGAACAAGATACATCTCGTGGCTTAAAACTTCTCCATGAAGAATCCTGTGAGTCGCTGCTCAAAATGGTCATTTTGGGGTTATTTTCCCTCCTGCTCCTGCCAGAAGAGATACAATTAATCTGAAAGGAAAATGAATGCTGCATCAGCAGAGAGTCTTTAAAAAGTGAATTTGAAAAGCCAAGCTGGGAGTGGTAAACAAGAAAAAAAAAAAAGAGAAAAAATAAAGGGCATTCTTTTGGATCTGAAGTGTCTGTCTGGTTTGCAGAGATAATAAAAAGGAAAGAAAGTTGGAGAGCAGAGAAACTGCATAACTAATGTTACAGATGAAATGGAAACTGAGGTAAAAAGAAAGATGGTCAAGAGAGGGAAGAGGGAAAATGAAGAGAGAAAGGAGGGATGGGATGCTCAAATGAGCAATGATTTCAGAAGGGTTGTAACTAGAATGTCAGCGAGCTGTTCACCAGTGAGAAGTCCAGTTCAGAAGGGAAGGAAAGTGATTTTAGCAGCCAGGCACATCCAACATTCCTATCTGTTATGTCCTTCCTACCATGTCCCTTTAACACTGGGGTTTTTTTTCTAATATCGACAGCTGATAGATCTCCTCTTGATTACACATTTAAAACAGTTTAATCTGTTTTACTATACCTCTATTTAAACCACCTCTGGAACGAACCTATGTTATGTCCTGCATTTTTTTTTAACCACAGAGAACCAGATTTTGGGGTTTGGTACTGCTGCCAAAGCACCACAAGAGGGGGCACTAGTTAAACAAGACACAAGAATGGAATTTTTCCTTTTCCCAGGTTTTTTTATCTTTTGTCACTCATAAATACAGAAAAAATATTCTCTTTCCCTGCTGCACTAGGATATGATGCTATTATGTTGAGAATATTTATTCCTATTGGGATAATTAATGGAAGAATAGCTACCATGGAGATATATTGTAGAGAGGGACACAGAAGCCTGACCGTCATCAAAAGTAATTAGCAAAATAAAATTAATCTTTTGTTCACAGCCCCCTCCAGAAAAACTTAAGAGGGAAATCAAATCTTCTTTATTTTGGTCTGAGGCTTCAGATCTGTTTATAATCAATTTTTGAAAGCACGAGGCTCCTGGATATTGAGATGTGTCTATTTTGAACTGTCAGTGCCTCGCAGCCTGTGTAGTCATTTGTCTTTGTAAAAAGGGTACACAAATTATAGGAATTCAACTTTTATTTCTATTTGGCACTCATTTCATGCAGGTGCAAATGTCTGCAAGGCTGTAGAAATCAAGGATGTGTACTCTATGCTTTATGGTAGCTGCGTATCTGAGGCACTTGTATATATGCACTAAACCTGTAAGCACATCAGTCTGTTCAGGATTTTTCTCCAAACAACCCAAGGAGGTAGGAAGCATCTTATGTCTTGTTTTGTGTTTGGGGAGCTAAGGCAACCAAAGTCTGGAATCACAGAGACCTTCAATTCCCACTGAAATCACTGGAATTCAGTCAATCCCATAGATGTAAGTAGGTAAGCAAGAAGACTGGATGTTTTGCCCCAAACTGCTGGAGAGATCAAGAAATTGAAATGTGAGATCCACGGTCCTGAATGGGAAGATTAAATTCTTTCCCTTCAAGCAAAATATCTGGCCCTAAACTGCCTCTATTCTAATTTCTGCCAACTTTATCAAAGTGCAGTTCACCAGGTTCATGATGGAGCTACAGGACTCTCACATTCCCAAATGATGCATTTAGTGGTGCTCTTCCTATTATGCAATGTGAGGAGACTCAGAACCCATTTTTCCAATTCTTCCAAGATCCTATGACTAAAGTTGCCAAATCTGGCTAAATACAGCACTTCAGACTTTAATACATTGCAAACTCCCTGGGGTGTGTTTCCACAAGTTCACCCATGTTAAAGATCTGAGGTAAATGAGGACAACGGCTCAGGAAAGGGGGTGTTCTGTTTCCAGGTATTGCTGTGGACTTTGTTCACAGCCTGCCCAGCACAAGAAATATAATCCACCACTAACCTAGTCATATCCTGGTTTACTCTGGAAGACCAACAGGCTGTGCAATGGGAAACCATCCCTTTTGGTTCATCCCATCTCCAGTCATGGTGAACAACAATTTCAGTGTCTGTACTGGGCAGTCTCATACATTTCTCATGTTTGGATTAAAATAAGTTTGCAAAAATGGCAAATATATCTCTGAAAGAAGCACTAAGCTGACGAAAAAGAAAGGCGAGTGGTTTCATTTTTAGCTTAGATCTTAATTTCATATAAACTTATCCAGAATAGTTTAAAGGATCATTTCACAGGCATTTTGAGTTGAATATTCACTGTACCTGAAAGGATTAGTTTCCTCTCTCACTCCCCTTGTGCCTTTATGTACATAACAGAGGAAGGACATCAGCCTGTCTGAAAGTCCAGAGTAGGCACCAAGTGGATCAGAGGAACGGAGCACCTCTGCTGTGAGGAAAGACTGAGACAATTGGGATTGTTCAGCCTGGAAAAGAGAAGATTTTGGGGTGACCTAATTGTGGCCTTCCAGTAACTGAAGGGCCCTCACAAGAAAGATGGAGAAGGACTATTTACAAGGGTCTGTAGCAACAAGATAAGAGGGAATGGCTTCAAACTGAAAGAGAGCAGGTTTAGATTGGATATTAGGAAAAAAATATTTACTGTAAGGGTGGTGAGGCCCTAGCACAGGTTGTCCAGCGTAGTTCTGGCTGCCCCATCCCTGGAAGTGTCCAAGGCCAGGCTGAATGGGGCTTGGAGAAACCTGAGATAGTGGAAGCTGTCCCTGCCCACAGAAGGGGGTTGGAATGAGATGATATTTAAGGTCCCTTCCAACCCCAACCATTCCATGTTTCTATTATTCAATGAAACACATATGTGTAAGTCAATCACAGAACATAATGGAAAGGGAATGGAATGGATCCTGAAAAAGGGAACCAGCCCTCTGACCAAGGACTGTCACTGGCAGGCAAAGGGGAATGTGAAGAGGAGAGTGTCTTTCATCCTTGTGGTGCTCTTGGGGATTCATGGTCTGGATGCTCTGGCTAATCAGAATCAGCCATCCATAGTCCTTCTGGAGTGAGGGACAGTTTCTCACAAGTCTGCTTTGGAAAAGGACACAATGTTTTTATCTAGAATCATCAGAATGGTCACTTGGAATATGAAATACAGCTATTTTTTCTACGAATGCATGAGGTATCACCATTCCTGCCTTCCCAGTCAATCCCCTAAACACCAGTATATTGTAATTTCCAGAATGACGTGATTTGACAAATCAGTTGTCAAGGTGTCGTCAGCTGACATTTCTAAAAGGACTTGATTCTATATCAGAAGAGACTACAGGACATATATCAGGACAGGCTGCCTTGTCCAGTAGACAACATTTTTTAACAGTGTCAGCAGTTGAACAAACCTGGCATCGCCACTCTCAGATTCAGGGCCTGTCATAAGACCTTTGGAAGAGCTGCACTTGCATCACACTTGATGTGAAAACAATCGCTGAGAAAAGGAATGGATATGATCATGTAAAGAAAACTTTGTCATGAGTTAGGAAAAAAGTGTGTTACTATGACATTATCCATGTAAAATGCATGCTCTAGAGGTACAATTTGTCTTGTCGGTGATATCCCAGATTATTTCCCAGTGTACAAAAGCACAGGAATCTGCATCAGACCAAAAGTCCTCTTAACTTGATGTGTTGCCTCTGGTGGATTTCACAGGAACACATACAGAAATGAACCATTTTCCCTGACACATCTTTCACAATTCTGGGACTTCTCTTGCCTGTGGATGTTGAGAAACAAGTTATAATGTTGCCTCCAATGGACTTTTTTTCATTAAGTCATCTGATCACTTTTTGAATCCACTCAGCATTTGGACCTCCCAGCACGCTGCAATGAGGATTTCCACAGTTCAATTGTGTAGGGCAAAGGCAATGGATCTTTCTTGTTTAAAACTCATTACAGGGAATTTTGTTTCATGTCATCTAGATTTGTATATTAAAAGAAAGAGTGAATAAACCTCTTCTGTTCACTTTCTCCACATCAGTCAAAATTTTATCTACGTTTAGCATGTGAGAAGGGAAAGTTCAGAACAGGTTTATGTTCTTTCTTTCTCTCTTCTGTGGTATGACATGTTTGTCTCTGAATTCCAACATTCAATAGCCTGGACTTGAACAATCCCAGCTGGAGTAGGCTGCTGTCTGGCACACCTCTGCAGTCTGAGTGATCATATGGAATGAGTCCTGTTGAATCTATGGAATTGGTCTCACTGCTTACACGCAGAGGGAATGCCCAAAACACTCCCCCTGAATACCTCAGATCCACTGGACTTCAGTTGCACATTCAAATTGTGCACAGCTTGTGACTCCCGATTTGCATAACTGTGGCTGGAGAATAAGTCACACTTCAATCTCTGGGAAAACTCACCAGTTTGGGAATGGAGAAGGAAATGCAAAACTGCAATATATAAGGAGCCATTCTCACCTCCTGAAGTGGGGACGAGAATATGCTTGGGGTAGGAAATGTGGGGGAAAGAAAAGTGGTGGTGTTAAAGATGATCACTGGAGCATTTCCCAAGTTAGTCACAATTTAGTATGTCTGGGATAAATCTGGAAATCTGATGTGCGAGTGTCTATGTGAGAATAAGTCACCTGAGAAGTGTCGTTATAGTACAGGGAAAGAAAGACACTCTCCCAGGATGGATCAGAGGAATCACACCTTATTGAGTGTCTACTTTATCTGTGGAAAATCTGGGTTGATTCCCTGCTTCTACTGAAGGGAATTCATCTAACACTCCCCTGTTTGTCCCATAGAAAGCAGGGGAACCCCAGGTAGGGAGGAGGTGTGATAGTATTTTGAGCATCATCCAGCCTGAGAGATGTGCTCAAAGACCATCTACTAGAGCAAGATCCTCAAATGAGACAGATGGAAAACAAATTAATTTATGGATCCCAAGAGCCATACAGGTATTGAGTTGTTGATTTCCATCAAGATTGAGACACTTTGTGACACAACCAAAATTAGACAGTGAGAAAATTTACTGGGAAGGTGGTCCAGTAATATAAATTTTTCTCATTTGGGGATTTAGGCACCTCAATTTCATATACACCACTAGCAGAAACTCTCTCCTGCCATCTCCTTATCCTCTCTCTTCAGTGAGGAACCTGACCCCAGCAGTAACCACTGTGCTTGGTCTTCTGGGAGATTGCCATCAGCTTTAGAGAAAAAAAATACTACTTAAATTCTAATTTTTTTTTAGCAGACTAAGAAATGTAATTTCCCTGCTGTGATATCTCATTTCTTTCCTCTTAATAAATAATCTAATGATTGCTACCTCTGTCCAGAAAGCAAACATCCAGGATTCTACATCAGGAGAGGATCCTAATCCACCTTTCCTCCATTTCATGGGATTGCCCTAATCAGGAGAATTCTCAAAGGGGAACATCCCTGTTCCTGAAGGTTATTACAGAACACTCATGAATGAAAATGTCCTCAAGCCCTAAGAAGCCCAGAAGCCTGACTCCTAGGAAAGGGACAGAAATGAGGTGATGGTCCCTTCTCCCAGGAGTGTCCTTTGACTGTGACCACAAGATAATTTTTAATTGTGGGATAATTTTTCAGGGGACTAGAACTGTTGTTATATAAATATATATTTTTAGAGTATATAAATATGTATTTTTAGAGAGAACGATATTTTTAGAGAGAACGATCCTTACTCTATTAGACACTTATTCTAATTTAGGTAGGGGTAGCTGAGCTCTTAACAGGAGCACAGGTATTTTGGTGTGTGATTTTTTTTTTCCTAAAGCACCATGAAAGTCTTAATGATCATCTAGTCTGGTGGTTTAATACTGACTTACTAGTAAATATAGAGCTTGGATAAGTGAGAGGTTCTTCTACTTCAGCTACTGTTCCAGTTGTACTATTTTGATCACCTCCACACCACCAGAGCATCTGTCACTTCCTCCTGCCAGGCTTTATTTCTACTTTACGGTTAAAACATGTAAAGGCGGAAGATTAAAAATGGACATTGTTCAGGCATTTGAAAGGGAGGGAGTTTATCATGTCAAGTCAGATTATCTCAATTTCCAATCATGTAGTGATAAATGTTCTTGACTCATTCATCTTCTTCTGGAAAGTGGAGAGCTCACATTTTCTCAATATTTGCTTAAACTCCTCCCATTTATTCACACTTGATTTTCCTGAAAGGTTTTTGGTTTGGTTTTTGTTTTCAAAGACTGAAAATGAGAGAAGTGGAAAAGAGTTCTACTTTGAATTGGTTTTAAGGCTACAGTTTAATATTAAGCACAAATCAAGCCAGTCCAAGTCCATAAAACCAATTAAGGGAGCACTTCCTTCAGAAACAATTCTGGAGCAATTCCGTTTCCTAACCCTGAATTCCCAGTTGCACGGCTGAGTGATCAGGTGGGTCTGAAAGACACTGGATGAAAACCATGGGGTTTTTCAACCTCTTTTGCATTCAGAAGAACTATTTTGTTGGTATTCTGATTCTGATATTTCTGGAGCTCTGTGATGACACAGTGAAGACTGTTGAGAGCTGGTAACTAGGATGGAATTTTCTCTTTGAAAACAGCCTTGGATTGCCCTAAATTCACTGTGAAAATAAACCCTTTGCCCAGGACAGGGAGGTTTGTTCTAGCTCTGCATGAGGCTGAAAGAGGCACTTCACTGGGACTTAATTCACGTGTACAGGTTTGGGATGAAGATCAGGGTCTCCAGGATTTAAACACTGAAGATTGAGCTGGCAAAGACAAAGCAAAACTTAGAGCCATATTTACAAGGAACTTTGCAAAATATTCCCTTATTTTCATTGAAGAAACCCATTGTTTACACTTCAGAGGACCCATTTTTGTAAGGTAATGCTTATATTTGTGTGTGAATTAATTTTTACTGTTGAACAACCACATAAAGTGATCCCAGGAGAACCAGTCTGGCCAGAGTACCACAGGGCTGAGACCAATGCACTCCATTTCCATTTGGATGTGGCTTCTTTCATCTAGAAAACACCATAATAGTAGATATTAGGACTATCTACCAATAGTAGATTTTTCTAGTTTCCAGGGCCACAGTTCCAGATCTTATTCTCCAAAAACACCAGTCCCTTGGACAACAGGGTGAGGATTCATCTCACCAAATTTAAACAAATATAGCCCGGAAATAAAATTCTGTGATGCTCATTATAGTGTCTCTGAGAAATCAGTGGAAAGAAATATGCTCTCTGGGTTGTTATAGGTTTCATCTTAACTCACGAGTCCAAAATATGCCATGTGAATCAAAGGAAAGAACCAGATTGCACACTGCTACCAAGTATATTTTCTGTCTTTTATCTGCACTAAAAAATCCTGACTCTACAGTGCTCAGATAGGTAGAAACTTTTAGGATTCAATCTGCTGCATAAAGGAAAAAAGAGGGAGGAAACAGGTGGGTTTATGTGATATTACATATATTTGACTCCATTTTCATCTTGATTGTATATATAAAAAAGGGGAAAAGTAAATAAACATGAGGAGGATAATGTCCCAAATTGAGTTTTATCACAAGAGCCTCCTGCTGGGATTTGAGAGAAAAACTTTCCCTCGAGGGGACAGAATAATATCATTTTAGTTATGGCCATATTCTTCATTTGGAACCTCCTCATCAGCATGTCAGTGCATGTTATTCACTGCTTGGAGAGACAATAAAATCAAAGGGCCCATCTTTAGCAAGGAACACTCATGTTCCCAAGGTTTACACTACAGAGATCTTGGCCCTTAATAAAACCTACATCCAGTAGCGAAGTTATCAAACGGAGTTGTGCTCATTTTCTTTTATACGCAATGAAGGGGCACAATATATCTTTACCAGCAGCTGGGAAATTAATGCTACAACTAAAATGACATTCCGCGTCTCAATGAATGATTTCCTGTGGGGTTCGGATAGTGGCTGTGACGGGAAGAGGTGTGATAATGGATCTAAGTCCATAATGCATTTATCCCCAGGTGCACTTGCTCAATCTGTTCATTGTGCAGCTTTTTTTTTTTTTGGGCTTCCTAGACTTTTAGATTTTTATTTTACTGCACTGAGGCAAATGGTTAGGATTTGCTTTAAAAATGTACGAAAGGGAAGCTTTCTGTGCTTGTGAGGTTTTGTGGAAGGAAACTGTCTTGTTTTGCTGCTTCCAGAAAGGAAAGAAATGATATTTTTCAACAGTAGTGCAAACCAGAGCTGTGCCACAATTTCTTTTAAAATAGGGAAATTGAGGCACACCACAGTAAACCTTCACAGGCAGAGGCAGGTTGCTAAAGCCCAGCTTCTTTCCTGTGCCATTCTTCTCTTGCAATGGAAGCAGCATTGCAGGAAACACGTCTTCTTTCCCAGCACAAGTGCAAGTCATTTCTAAGCGTGGTCTGTAATAAGGTTCACTTATATCAATAATTGAAAAAGTGCTGGTACATGATTAATAAATATTACAAGCATGTTACAGTCCCAACTAACACTTCTCAAAGAGGACATGAAGAGTTGCAAATTTTAGGAAGTAGGTTTTACGCAGCTCTTTTAGGCAGTAAGATTTATGTCAGGAATGTACCCCGTTAGATTATTCAGAAAACTGTATAAAGAAATTTAGCCCTTTCAAAAACAGCTCCTTAGAAATGGAACTGGAATGCAGTGGTTTGGTCTGTGACAAAGTAAAATAAGCAGAGAGGCAGAACAATTTCTTGGAATGAAATAGAGAGGATATTAATTACATACAACTGGCTGGTGGAATATTATAGGTTGAAGATGACTATGGGGAAAAACATAAGGTGTTTTAAGGTTTATTTGGTCTTTCTTAAGGGGGAAAAACCCCACCTGTTTTGCTTTCATTTTATTTAAGGAAGATTATAGGCAGTGTCACATGCATTGCCACTTGATTATTTATCTTTTCAGTTTTAGTAAAAAAAGTTTGTGTATTATTATCATAAATGTTTATACACTAGATATCATCTAATCCCATCCTTGGAAGTGTTCAAAGCCAGGCTGGATGGAGCTTGGAGCAACCTGGGTTAATGGAAGGGGTAGAGGGGAGAATGAGATGACCTTTAGGGTCCCTTTCAACCCAAGTCATTCTGTGACTCTGTGATTATATACTGCAAAACTATTACTATATCATGTTCTTATATTAGTGCTATCGTACCTCTGAAAGCTGAGATGTAAAAATTCTGGGCAGAGGGAACTAAGATTGTTCTGGAAAGCCCTGTACATGAGCAAAGCTATCCGCTGGCTTGGAAAACTGCCCAGCCCTCATCAAAGATGCAATAAAGGGAGAAGAAAATACAAATCCATTGGCACCCTGTGTAACATCTGCCTTTGGGTTCGTACGGTGCTGAGAGCTCTACAGCCACGGGGTGACACAGCCAACATGCACCTCAGTACCGGAGATGCAGAGGAGTCACCCATTTCCCATGGAATCATACAAATATTAAGTTTCGAAAAATCGTCTGAGGTCACAGCATCCAGCCATTAACCCAGCACTGCCAAATCCATCACTAAACGATGGCATCACATCTACACATTTTTTTAACACTTCAAGGGATGATGACTCCATCATACCCCTGGGCAGGCTGTTCCAATGCCTGACCACCCTTTCAGTGAAGAAATTTTTCCAAATATCCAATCTAAACTCCCCTGGTACTTCTTGAGGCCATTTCCACCATTTGCTCTTGTCCCATCACTTGTTACTTGAGAGAAGAGACTGACTCCCACCTGAGTTGTAGAGCAGTAAGGTCCACTCTGAGCCTCCTTTTCTCCAGGCTAAACACCTCCAGCCCCCTGAGCCACAAGGATTTGTGCTCCAAGTCTCAGCCCATCAGGCTGCCTTGGTCCTGGCATGTGCTGATTCAATTGGAAGTGAAAACTCTTCTCCTCTGCCTAAAAACCCACCCATGGTCCATGTGCTTCCCTGCCAGAGACTTTGTGAAACTGCCCTGGGTGTGTAGATGCTGAACAGCTAAAATCAAAGGCTTCTTCAGGAATTTAGGAAGAAATTCTTCCCTGTGAGAGTGATGAGGCCCTGTCACAAGTTGCTCAGAGAAGCTGTGGCTGCCCCATCCCTGGAAATGTTCAAGGCCAGGTTGGATGGGGCTTGGAGCAACCAGGCCCAGTGGAAGGTGTCCTTGCACATGGCAAAGGGTTGAAACTGGATGATATTTAAGGTCCCTCCAACCCAAAACATTCTATGATTCTATGATGAGTTCTGATCTCTCAAAATGCCATGGGATTGCTTGGGAAAATATATTGTAAAAAGGCAATATGCAGAAGAGTTCCCTGCTGCTCTAAGTACAGTCTGAGTCTCTCCCTAGAAGGCTGAGTAACACCAAAAATCCAGGAACAGGAACAGCATCTGTTCCTACCCCCAACCCTGTAGGAAAAAATAAAAAAGATTTTTATGGGGAAGAAAAATCCTCAATTATCCAACACAAGACAACTTTCTGTATCCAGCTCACCTAAGCTATTTTTTTTTTCTCTCCTTCCATGAGCAAAATGAATGCTGCAAGCAGGCACAGTGCTAATGGTCTTTTTTTCCTCGTCTCTTCCCCTTGCTCCCCTAACCGAAGGCAGAACTGCTGAGACTTCAGGAGCCTCTTCATGCTATCACTTCACAGGCTGGAAGGTGACAGCTTCGCCAGGGACTAATGCAGGGCGACATAATTGAATGTGGCCTGCAGCAAAGCAGCTGCCTGGAGCCACTGTTGATTGTAGCTGTCATCAGGTGGAGTTTGCTGCCGAAAAATACGGTCCGGAGGAATGCGGCTCTGGCACGCAGCTCCGCGCTGATGGCTTATTTACTCTTACCCCTCCAACAGGTTTGTGGTTAATAATTACCAGTATCACACTCTTGAGCGAGCACAGATGCTCAAGCTCGGGATCATCAATAATCTTCCCAGTAACCTGGTTTCGGAAATTAAACAATGACCCCAGTATTTCCATTTTCTGGAGGTATATTGCGAGTTTCAGCATGGTGACCTCCTTTTTAAAAATTTTTTTATGGGGAACCTTAAATGATTTTAAAGATATTTCCTACGCCTGTTTATTTAACTGTCACAGGATGTGGGAGAAATATAATCTGCTCAATTAGGCATGAAAAACTGTACACAAGGAGAAGGCTCCCTGATTTCTGCCTTGAAAAAGAAGTGGCTTTAATTACAAATTCAGACGAAGAAGCAATCACATCTTCCATTTATCTAGCTTTTTTCATTTCAAAGGATCTCACCACACTGAACAAGCAATAGGTTTAATCTTTTCTCCTTTATTTGGAGATTGTGAAGAGCAGAAGGAGTATGATAATATTTCATATGAACAAGGCTGTAGGATCTCTCTCCTAGCTGCAGTAAGTGATGGATGTCTCATATAACATTGATCTTTGCTACTTAAATCCTGCCTACACTCTTAGCGGAAAAATATACAAGTCTCAAGATAAACTTGATCTACTTTTTTGATTACTACTATTTCTAACAGATTATAAATTGCTGATACCTTATTTAAATCTGTTATATAAAATATAGTACACACAGTATCATATACCAAAGAGAATATATATTTAGAATATTTAGGATACAATATTTAAGTTTAAATGTAAAATACAAACTTTGGACTGAATTAAAATACATAGAGACTAATGAAGGCAATCATCTAGCTCTCAAATTTGTATGCAGTTTTGCTGATAAAATATTAGTCAAGTTTTAAAAGTGTCATTTCACTTTAAATAATTGTTATTTGCATTTTAAAAATAAATCATGTTGATGTCACTGGCTTTTAGGCATCCAGTTTTTCCACATCAGCTGGCAACTTAGGAAATTCAGGTACATCAAAGAACCCAAAGTGAGTTGATTAACAAAAAAGAAGTGGAAGGAGGGATATTGGAGAAAAGAAATAGAAAGAGAAATTGTCAGCCTGCACCTGCTGGAGGGTTTGATTTGGTTGCTTTGCTGTATGTACCTGGTGGGATTCCTAGGATTTTATCTTGCTGGGGATGATGACAAGGAGTTGGCTACATCTGCAGTGCACCACTGAACACATGTCCCTTGCTGGGACACAGGAGGGGTGCATCCCTTTGGATGTCTTCAAGAGGCTCTGCCCAGCCTGTTGCACCTAGACCAGTCCCATTGCAGGCTCAGGAGGTCCCCAAAGGCTCTACAAACTGAAGGTTCACTTGCAGAGAACTCTTAATGAATTTTGGGCCTTAACTGGGTTTTGATGACTTTGGGTTCACGATCAGCCCATCTCCCCAGCTGTGTTATGGTGGGGGTAAATGAGATGGCAATTAGCCCTCTCATTAAAACTATTAACCTTGTTGGTTCTTGTTTCCAGCTACGACTACATTATGGATTCTTCTCTGATATGGTGCTAGAAGAACTGGGAGCAAACTTTTGTCCATTGTCCTGGTTCTGAACTTCTCTTACACTGCTGCAAATCAAGAATAATCCTGGTATGAAATTGGTGCATGGAAAGCAATGTCTCCACTGAGCTTATCCTGCCTACGAACATCCTGAATGAAAGCTGTGGGTCGAACTCGGATTGTCCTTATGGTGGTTTCACAGCAATGTAACTTTAATGACTTCAGCAGAGTTGCTGCTGATAGATGCCCTCACGAGGAATCAGAAGCAGAACAGATCACTCTTCTGCAGCGCTTCTGTGCTGCAGACAGAAACAAAAGGTATTTCTTTCCAAACCTCACCTATTTAGTCGGTGGTGACATATTTTTCCCCTTCTTTGACAGAACTGGATCTGTTCTTTATGAAAAGCAAGTGAAATATTTCTCCCCTTCCTTGTCAGAATGGATCTGCTGTTTTTGAAAAGCAAAGGATTAATTATACAAGGTTTAGCCACAAACATCTGTTTTTTCTGCTTTAAATAAACATGTCCCTTCATCTGGTACTGAGGGTTCTTGGGGAAGGGAAAAGCTGTGCACTGCAAGATATCACCGTGGGTTAACACGAGTGGTCTGATTGTCTTGTCAGGGATGACTCCGTACCTTATCCAAAACACAATATTCAGAGAATACACAATAAATATTCTCATAAACAGTAAAAAAAATGTATTTTTAGTAGGAGTTCATGATGTCAGCTCAGCTGTCTGCTTGTATTTAGATTTTGGGAGCTTGCAGGAGGATTAAAACCACTTGTTTCTTTTCTTTCTCTCTTTCCCTTTTTTTCCTCCCTTTCTTTCTTTTCTTTTTTTTTTCCTTTTTCTCTCTTTTTTTTTTTTTTTTTTTTTTTTTCTTTTCTTTTTTTTTTTTTTTTTTTTTAACTTGTCACTGCAATAAAGTTGGCTGTGGCTCTGGGGAGTCCTCTGTAAAGTACAACGCCCTGGGCTATGGGAGATGGAGCCCTCAATAACTGATATGAAAGGTCCTTAATTAAGCACTTAGCATTTCAAGGCAGTTATCACGGGTAGCCCACAGACCGAGCTGGCAGTCCGTCACCACCGATAGGCCACCTACATGACTAACATGAGTTGAGTCGAGTCTTTTGTACTTGAGGCGAGGAGCCCCGAGGCACAGGCTGATCTGGTGACCCTCCCAGATCCACTTTCTCTGCCGGAAGGAACTGGATATCGGATGTGACAACACTGCAGACGGGAACGTGGGTTTTTTATTTTCCCCCCCTGAAGAGCAGGGATTGAGGAGAAAGTTAGAATGACAGTGGCACTTTCTTGGCTCTGTGCGTTGGTATGAATATGACCAAACCAAATGAATGAATAATTATGAATGTATTATGAAAACAGAAGGGAAAATCCTGTTGCTGTGGTGCATTCAATTATTTCACCGATTGGAAAGTTAACTAAGGAGAAACTGCTTGTTCCCCCAGCACCACTCTCCTTCCAGTTCTCTTTGTAATCCACTGGACACAAGAGCATAAATGATTCAGGGGGAGTTTATATTAAGGAGAGGGGGAAGACTTTGGTGGCATTAAAATGGAAAGGGTTAATGGAATGAACTATAGATTAAATTGTAAAGCAATCAAAGAAAACCAAACACTTTATAGCAGACAACCATCTTCTGGTGTTTGGGTCTGTGTCAAGCCATGGATGTGGAAAATTAAAGCCATACTGAGAAGGGAAATGAACCATGTCTAATACATCCCCAGCAATAAAATGTTTTCACTAGGACTGTAAAACTGTGGCTTACATTAGGAAAAAGAAAATCAAACTATATGTCAATTCCACATCATGGGACATGAAGTGTCCACAAAAATTTATATTACTATTTAGAAGTGTTTCATTCTGGTGTTTTATTGTGATTGGATGCGCCCTTCTCAGTATCTTTTGACTGGTATGAAAATGATTTGAACTACTTTTTTAGCATTTATTTTACATCTATTACCTGTTCTATTACTTTTTATTATTTTATTGTGCTTGTGTAGAGGATTTTGCACAGTTTTCATTATAATGTAACATTAAGTCAATTTATTTGTGTATTACATGCTGTATAATTGCACCTTTTTTTGTGGAACAATTTGGATTTCATTATCCAACAAATCAGCAGCGTTACATTTTGAAAAGCTCTTGTTAGAAATCAAGTGCATTTTCCAACTAAGACAACAGAGGTCAAGTTTGCATCAAAAAGGGAGCAGAAGATTCCATGCCTAAAACACTTGCACAGATGAGAAAGGTCATGGGGGAAAGATAAATCCCCATTTCTTTGAGAAATTATCTGATTGCTACAGTCCAGGTCAATGGAGATCAATATTTGTAAGAGAAATAGTATGGAACAAGGTGGTCTGACAGAACAAGTGTGAAGGGGTCTAGATGAAGGCAAAACCAAACTGGTGCAGGGAACATGTCAAATGTAACAGCATATTTGTTTAATATTCTTCCATATCATTCTGTTCTTTAATTTACAAGTGCCATAAAGAGTCTGACTAACGTAGGAAAAGCAGAGTGTACATCTGTTTGTGCAGATCTCCTTTGCTATCATTTATCAGGCTGAAACCTTTCATAAGAGGTGACAGAGCAGCAACTGCAGCTCTCTCAAAGGTGAACTGACAGCCCCTCTGAAAAGGAAACTCAAAATAACATTTTAAATAACACACCAAGAATGAGAAGAGATGTGAAGATACAAACCTTCACTTTTATTTAGCTGGCAAAAGTTGCTATGTGGATCCCTCAGTTCTTTGGTAGTTATTACAGGTTCACTCACTAAAGTTAAAATTAGCTCATAAATAAATAAACTGGCAGGTTGTACCCTGAAATCTTCCACTTATGAGTAAACCTTTTTCACTGCTAGACCTCCTATGTCATTCAGCTGTCCTGTCGTGACACGATGGGTCCACCAGTGTTCAGAGGGGCGTGATTTCATAGAATCACAGAAATGTTAATGTTGGAAAAAACCTCTGGAATTATCAAACCCAACTGCCAACCCAGCACCACCACTATGTTCACCACTAAGCCATATCCCAGAGTGCCTGAACACCTTCAGGGATGATAACTTCACCATTTCCCTGGGCAAGCTGTTCTAAATTTCACGCATTCCTTTTCTTTTCTTTCTAGCAGGGCCTTTTAATTAAAAGTATTGTATTTACAGATGAGGATTATGGTGTATTTGTCTTTACAACGGTGAGCACAACCCATCCACAGTATCACTTGAACTTCCATGATCAGTGAGCCCTTCCAGTAGAGGGAAACAATAGAAATAACCTGGTTTTAGTGCTTTACATGTTATCATCTTTTATGTGGAATTGAAATCCCCTGAACTGAAATGTATGCAGAAAAAAAGAGATAGAATGGTATTCTGCAAATGTAATTTTTTCCTCATATTGGAATTATTTTACTGTTGATAGATTTATTCCTTAAAAATATTATTCTGACAGACCTTATGCTCTGTACTGAAATTCCTTAAGGAAGATGTGAGTAAAAGCAAAACAGATTTAGATGCTTTTTCAAATGTAACACTTTTTCAACAAATTGTCAAGTTCACTCTTGAGTTGTGGTTTAAAGTCTTCACCTGCTTCATGGTAGCAGATGAATCAGGAAAAAGAAAAGGCTGAGTATTTCAATTCCTAATAATACCTTTTAACTCAGTCTTTTAATTCTCGTCCATCACAACTGGCTCAGAAGCTCTACTACAGAATGCCTCATTTCTCCTGCCTTCCACCCCAGCCACACACAAAATCACAATGCATTTCAACACTTCTCAAAGGCGAAACAAAGGACTGAAGACAACAGCAGAACCTTGTGGAGGACTGCCCAGGCATAAATATTTTTTTTAATTTTTAATGTCTGTAGTTCAGGGTCTGGACTTCTTGGGAGTGTATAGGTGTTCTATGTTTGAATATTTTACCACTCGATGTTTCAGTATTAAAAGCATAGCATATTTAACACCCCAAATTATTGAGATGATTTGAACAGCTGAACAGATGTAGCTTGCCACTTCTCATGAGACTGATTCTAGAGACATGATTATCCCACTGTACTTGGTACTGGTGAGGCTGCACCTCAAAGATTGTATTTGGTTTTGGTCCCCTGCTACAAGTAACACACTGAGGTGCTGGAGCGTGTCCAGAGAAGGGCAATAGAGATCTTTTCCAAACTAAATGATTCTGTGACACTATGGAAATGGGGATTTCCCCCTTATACAGTATCTTGCTTTTTTCGGATAAGTATTAACATCTTTTATGAGCTGAGAAGTTCCCAACAGCATCCACATGCTGGTACATTCCATATCAAACTCAGTACAATCCTAACAAATGTTTGTACTTGGGACTGAAAAAACTATTCAACTCCTGTTTCCAGACAGAAATCAGTGAAAACTTTTATTTCTTTTTGGTAGATAGTCACACATTTTAATTGGTGGAGTGATGAACTGCATCACTTCAAAACATATTGTCATAAATGGATTTAACAGCTGCTGAGTGTGATGATCCACTGTGAAGTGTTTTGTCTCAGTTCCTCAGTTTCTCACAGACTTTTTAAGTCAGTCATTTAAATCACTGAAATCCAGCAATGAAATCCAACAATCAATAACCCTGAGCATTTTGGCTTTTTCCTTTCCTTAATTTCTGCATGTAAAAGCGTAATGGAGTTTTCTGTGGCTACTTTTGAATATTCATGCTGTTTGCTGTTTAACTGTGATCCTAAGGAAGGGGAAAGTTTGGGGTTTTTTGAGGTCAAGACCTCAAAAAATATCCCTTCAATGGCAAATTATTTTATTCAGACTGATAAAAGGAAAAATAAAAACACGGATGCATAACAAGATCAAAAAAGATATTGCTTCAAAATGCATTATTGTTATTATTTTTAACACTTGAATTCTGTGGCAGAGTCTTGCTTGCAAATGCTTCCTAATTTCCATGGAAGGTTTCTTTAATTTTGTTCTACAGGAACAACCATGAATCTCAGAAGAGAGGAGGAATCCACCAAAAATGATCCCGAATAGTGAGACTAGAACCCACATTTTCAGCACAGAGTGAATTGTCTGGCAGCTAAGAGTCTAGATAATTTCCAGAGAGTTTAACTCTTGTCTGGAAATAACAATATGACAATTTTCCAGTTTGATACAGAAAATATTGTCCTAGCTTTGCAATTATAAGAATAAATTTTAACCTGAAAATCTGAATGGGAGACACATACTAGGAACACATTAATAAAATGAGAAGAGGGAGTGACATGCCTAACTTTTGTCCCCAACACTGGAGAAAATGTGGAAATATCCTTAAATGACAAAACCTGGCATTTCTCAATTGTTGTCAAAGTGGAAATTCTGTCATATAACATCTCCCAGAAAGTGCAGTCTACTTTATTTTTTAATAGTCTTGGTTCCTGAAACATTTCTTTTGCTTTCTCCACACCTTGAGTAAGTATTTATGACCATAAATGCTCAGACTCTTTAATGGGCATTTGTACTAGATGCACTGGAGTTACCCCAGAGATCTCCCATTATCTTTACCAGTATTTTTCTTCCATGTTCATCCATTTCTGCTCTATATTTATCTCAGAAAAGCATCTTGAGTCCCAAAGAAGTGTTTGATAATAAGAATTCATAAGCAATGACTTATGCATAAGCAACGACCTATTTACATGCAATTGATTCTGTGGGGAGAAGGAAGCTGAACGTAAGATGACAAACTGCACGACACATCGAAGACCCTTTTAATTTACATACCTAATCTGGGGACGGATTCTGCTCACTGAAATTCAGTTTGTTGCCTCTTTACTCTCTATTGCCCCATTCTGGGAAACAACTGCTCTTGAAAAGTGCTTAAGTGGGCACACTCCTGGTCTAGTAAATAAAAAAATCTTCATTCCTGTGAAGGCAGGGCGTTCCTGTCCTTACACAGGATAACTGCAGTGGAGTAGGATTTTACTGGTATTTATGTACAAAAAAAGGAAAAGTATATGATAAAAATGTTTCTAAGTGAAGAAAAAGACTGAAGGTTAGGCTGGGTGTACTGTACTGTCTTTGGCTAAAAGTTCAGGTGTGCCTTTAGTAGCAGCAACTAAAATCAACAAACCCCATTTTTCTTCTGCCCCATATTCCCCAGTTTCTCATTTGTTGGTTACAAATATTGCTGAAAGGGAAGAAGAAAATAGCCCAAAACTGCTATGACAAAGGAAATTAGTGTAGCAAAAGCTCAAATAAAGAAGAAGTAGGTTTTCTCAATGCAGGGGTTTATAATTATGATTATTTTATTTTATTGTTTGCTGGGGAGAGTCAGAGTTTCAAACAGTACTGGCACGTAGCTATTTCCTCTCTTGTGAGAAAGATGGGAGATGACATGTCAGTGCAATTCTTTGTCAGAAATATACATCTGCATGAAGAGAGTAGAGTTAAAAATTTAATCTGCAAAGCTATTTAGAGAGTGGATAGGCCTTGACAGGCCTCCCAAATGTATTAAAAGAACAAGAACAGCAGAGTTATGGAAAAAAAAAGCTGTTGCAAGCAAACAGAATGAAACTAAGCTTTCTTGACAGAATCAGTTTGCCAAATGACTTTAAAATTGCACTATGTCTTGTAGTTTTTTCTTAAATAGATTTTAATTTAGATGTGTAAAACAGAAGAAACTTGCTTAACTTCAGAGACCCACACAGCTTTTCCTTCAAAAAAGGGAAAGAAAAGGACCCTGACAGTGCTGTTTAGTCAGGTCAGGAAGCTGATGAAGGCGGGATGGATGGTGGTGAGGATGAGCACCAGCTCCGGACTCTGGAGAGCCAACTTCAGCTCCTGACTATACACAGACACTGTGTGTGAGTTTATGAAGTCATTTGATCTTACTGGACCCATCTAAGAAATGTTCTGAGTTTTGGGTCCCTATGTCACTGGAGTGCACATGGAAATGTTGCTCTTTTTGCCATGTGCTTCCCTGCCTGTGAAACGAAGAAGTGCTCTGTTCTTTATGGGTCTTTTCTGCAAATAGAACAAGCCTTTGACTCAGGGCGGCTAAACGTAGGTGGTAGTCATATTGCCTAAATAACATTTTATAAAGTTAGACATCTAATCTCACTCAGTCTTGATTTTCTTTGCGGTCAAGGGTCAGGCATCTCCAGAGACTGATTGGTTCCAACTATTTTAGATGTGCCTATTAGAACTGGATGAATCACATGCTGAAAAGCCCTTTGTTTTCTCCATTGCTTGTAGAAGAAATATTGATGATTGATGTAGACTTTTACATGGCTAAAACCAGGAATCTTTTACTTAATTAAAGACAATCCTATTTTCTTTAACAGTAGAGTACTCAGCACCAAGAGATCTCTAAGAGTTTTATCAAAGCAAACAGCACAGATCAGCCAAGTCTCAGATATTTGACAACCAGTTCTGCTTCCTTGAAGCCAAACCTGTACCTCCCAGATTTACAGCCCAGCACTGCAGAAACATTTACACAATTCTGGACATCACATGCTTGATATGATCATATGGAGTTGCTGGCTGGACTGGAGCCTTCAGGGCCTGTCCTGCAGAAGGGATTTTCTTCATGGCATGGACAAAGGAGAGAGCAGTTCCAACAGATGTTGAGCTCTTTGGCTTCTCTTCCTGTGTCATATACCTGCCTGACAACATTACTGAAAGCATAAGATTTCAAGTACTGAGGAAAAAAGCATTTCACAGTTGTAATAAGAGCAACTCTTGGCCACATGTAACTACTGACCATGAAAAATGAAATCCATATGCTGCTGAATGACCCCAGAAGACCTTGCATAAAACATTTTGTTGATATGAAATTATATTGCTTTCAAAGTAGCTAGTAGATTGAAAAACTAAGAAAAAAATTCCATAGAATCACAGAAAGATTTGCATTGGAAGGGACCTAAAAGATCATCTGGTTCCAACCTCCTATTGCGGGCAGGAACACTTTCCACTACCCCAGGTTGCTCCAAACCCCATCCAACCTGGCCTTGAACATTTCCAGGGATGGGGCAGCCACAGCTTCTCTGGACAAAGACCAAAAGTTAAATTCTAACACCCCCTTGCTCAAACAATTCTCTTTCTCAGGAGAAAATGAGAACAATCTGCACATGGTAGGTTCTGTTCCCCAGTTATTGCCACACTGGAGATTTTGCTAGTATTGAAATCCACTATTGATTAAAGGATGGTGGGAAAAGGGGGAATGAATATGTCTACTTTCTTTTCCATTATCATTCTGATATCTATTTAAAATAAATATTGACGCTATATTCAAATAGTGTATTTTAGTAATCCAGATAATTTTAGTGCATTGTATTAATACATTGCATTTTAGTGCAATGTAACAACTAATGGTTTAATATAACACAATAGACTAAATGATATGACTGGAAATTATATTATTAACAACATTATAATTCTTTAACAATAAACTTTTGAGGTTTAAGGGGTTTGGAATTAAGGGGTTTAATGCCCCTTAATAAGATTTTTACTTTAAAGATTTTTATTTTTGATTCAGATACATTTTCACTCTATATTCTGCTTAGAACATCTCTTTTCCAAATGCCCAAACTACCTAGAGGATATATTTAGTTTCCTGCACTACCATAGCACAGTCAAAATTACAAGAACATATTGTATAAAAATAATACCAAGATTCCCTGAAGAGAAGGGTAAGGGAAATTGAATGTATTGCATAAGCAAGGGAAGAATAGAGAAGGTGGAGTAATTGGGAAGACAACACAGAGACCTGAACCTTAACTGTAAATGACAGGGATGTAGAGTGTTACTTGTGGTGTAGCAATGATATGGAGATTTAAAGGAAAAGCTGGAAGGATTTTGTATGTCATACATCTTAGAAAACATTGGGATTCCTGGATTTGGTGTCTGAATATAATAATCAGAAGGTCTGGAGGCTTTAATATTTATTTTCAGCTTGGTGCTGGGTAAATTTTTAATTTCTTAGAGACAAGGTTTTCTTAGGTAACCTCAGAAATGCTCTCCCTCTCTCTTACCCTGTAGTTTAACAGCAGAGGTTGCTAAGAAGTCACTGTTAAATGATTTTTTTTTACTCTAGAGGGTGGTTCATCTAATTCTGAAGAAAAAAAAATCCCAACTTTTTCAGATAGTTTACAGTTGGAAGAACCTATTTGTTTCCTTTGAGCATAATGGAGATTTGGATGATGATACCTGGCTTAGACAAATGATACAGTTGAACTGAATTGTCTCCTTTATTCCACACTGAATTCTGTCTCAGGTCAGTACAGTTAAGGCCAATGACTTCTAGTTAGTATGATCTTCTGCCTCTTTTTTGTGAAAATAAAATAGTGCTATGTAACCAAGAGAGTTTCTTAGGAATGCTCATGTGTGTGCACATTCCTAAGTGTGTAAATAAACAATCAGGTTTTAAGAAATACTTGCTTTGGAATAGATAAACTATTTAACTTTCAAGGATTTATTTCTGAAGCTACTTAGTAAAAAAAAACCCAACAAATTAACCAAAATATCAATGCATGGAACTTTAATACATACAAGAACTTCGAGCAAAAGGGGCCTGTCTTTGAATTCAAATGTTTCTTAAACATCAAGGTGTCAGTTGTTATTTCTTTTTATGTAGCTAGAATGCTGGTTATGGTACTGCAGCAGCAGAAGTAGAAGGAATTTATAGTTCTGCTCATACTGAACTTCTCCATAACCTGGAGGATCTAGCTGCCCTGCATTCACACCATCTTTATTTGCCCAAATTTTTCCTTGCTTGGTTTTATTACAAAACACAGAAATGGAAATACAGCAGGATATGGGAACCAGACAGAATATTAGGAGCAGAATGTGGTAACTCAAAGTGCAATTTAGTCAGTATATTTTAGGAGAAATTTTGAAAATATCTGGAGAATTGGAATATGTTAGAAAGTCTTCAGATAATAAATTATCATCCAAAAAGTAACATCAAGTCTTGATGAGAGTTTGAATAAGTCGATCTTTGAAAGTGTATCACTAAACCAATGCAAAAACCAGTGATGACTAATTTTAAGTAATACCATCTACAAATAAGCAGCAAATTCCACCCACCCAATGCATTATCCAAGCTTATGTCTCTCTAAGAGACCTAAAGTTGCTATAAATCATGTTTGTCTGGATTCAACATTTCATGCTTACAGAAACTCATACCAAATGTCTTTGTAGGACTTCAGGATGTAAAATATCCTCAGGCCTTAGTTCCTATTGAGGAGTAATAACGTATCCCTTGCATTTAGAAGCCTATGAAAGGCATAATTTTTATTCCCAGTCTTAGCCTTTAGGTGTCAGATTAATAGGGTGTAGAAGATTTAAAAGTAGCATCCTGAGGCCCTGAAAGCAGGATTCATCTAACCTAATTTTAGCCATCTAAAATTTAGTGTCTTAGTTTAATAGCCCACATAATCTGTGGTTCCAAGCACCATCTGAGTCTTGGGAGTTGCAGCTGGAGTCCAGGTGGAATACTCTAGGGTATCCCAAATGGCACTAAATGGTTGTATTTAGCCAGTTGACTACTCAATGTCTACTTCACATTAATTGCCCAGGATTTGGTTTGGTGCAAGATTAACACACCTAAATTTAGGTATTCCCAGTTTAGGTTCTTGCATAGGTTCTACATGTCTGAGCTCTCATTGATCAGAATGGGAATTTGGTCAATAGATTTCAGTTGCCTAAAAAATTCATCAAATCACATTTGAGATCATAGAATCAGAATTATTTAGGTTGGAAAGACATCTAAGATCAGACAGTCTAACTGTTAAATGTCAAGGGCATTGCCTAAAATCTGTGCTTCCTTCACTGCTTGGTGATCAAAGGAATTTCCTAGGGAGCAGAGGAAGATGACTGAGCTTATCCCCCATTACCTTGTTTTTCCAGGTCGTGGCTCTCCTGTAGGTCCTGTCTACACTTGCCATGACCATGCAGACGTCTCAGATACCCCAAGACAACTCTGAGGTGGTTATGCAAGTGAAGCAATCTCCAGGAGGTCCTTGGGAGTTTTTCTGCTTGTTAAATGTAGGTGAAAGGGGACTAAAAGGGGAAAGAAATTCCTGTGACAAGTGTCACTTCATGTAACACAGGAATGACATAAAAATCATGGTAGGGATGGAGCACCTCTCCTATAATGAAAGGGTGAAAGAATTTAGTATTAGGAATAAATTCTTCCCTGTGAGGGTGGTGAGGCCCTGGCACAGGTTGCCTGGAGAAGCTGTGGCTGCCCCATCCCTGGAAGTGTCCAAGGCCAGGTTGGACAAGGCTTGGAGCAACCTGGTCTAATGGAGGGCGTTCCTGCCCATGGCAGGGGGTTGGAACAAGATATGTCTAAGATCTCTTCCAACCCAAACCATTATGTGATTCTATGATTTCTGGATCTTATACTTTTCTAGTGCTAGACATCAGTTTCTTTATATGTGACAATTTCCTGGTCTTTGTTCATGCTTTGCTGAGTGCCCTTGACCAAGGTTATTAAAAAAGAGTAAACTTTATTTTTTTTTAGAGAAGTCCATATGTATGTTTTCACTCCATTTTTCTAAAGTTATCTAACTAAGCAATGACAAATTACCCCTTTTAGAGGTGATTCCTCAGCTTTTCTAGCAAAGTCATTCTACCCTTGGACCATTGACAACAATCACAGCAAGAAAAGGACAAGATCATCAATTCAGAGTAAAAAGTGTATTCAGCACATTAATTTTTGTTTGTGTGTGTGCATGCTCATGGATTATTCACAAACAGATTTAAGTTTTCAGCAAAACTTTGAGCTTTATTTATTTGTGCTGTACAATGGACCAGCGGAGTCATCAGATCCTTACTGAGAGGAACTAATATTTGTAGAATGCTTCCGTTTCTTCCAAGCATTTTGCTTTCCAGTGTCAGTATTAAACACCTCCAGGTTCAAACCCAACATTTCAGCATTTTCTCAGCACAGAGGTTAATCTGTGTTGAGAGAATGGATTTATGTTTTATGATGAACTATGCAGAAGATTTTTGAATATCTTAGTGACTTGGGTAATTGTGACCAAGTTTTCTAGACCAGGAGGTAAACATGAAGTTTCTTAACTCAGGAATTCCTAAACTCAGATTTCCCTGGTGATGCAAAGAAGGGATAACTACACATATTTAACCATAGATGACTATCCTTAAAAGGTTAAGAGTAAAAAGTAGTGATGCACTTTGAGCCAAAAGAAAGAAACTATTTGACCAACTGGATTCATAGATGTTTTTCCTGCCCATTGGATCAGTTCTCCCAAGAACATGACATTGGTCATCCAGTCCAGCTCCTTTTAGGACATAATTCATCACATCATTAATACTTGGCCAAACTTCCATCTAAAAAGGAACAATAATTTTATTCTCATTTAATACCATTTTTTCTCTCTTTGCAAGTGCTTTTCCTGAATCTCTTTTCCTGATAACTAGAATCTGCCAATAAGTTCTGGTCTTAGTCAGCCTCCACATTTTGGGTTTTAGATCTGATTCACTCCTGGAAGAATCATCTCACTGCAGTGCAAGGCTACAACTGCTGCTTTATTACACCACATACTTCCTGATCCCTGGTATTCCTTACTCCACTGACTCTGAACACAAACTGAAGGATTGTATTATAAACTTTAATGCCCCTAAAGTTAGATTCAGAATCTCCACTGATTCATATATGCAAAAATTGCTAATTACTTTAAGCCTAAAGCCAAAACCAGAGTTTTCTAAATCTTTCATAATGCACTTAACTATAACATAACCACTCATATCCAGTCATGTGTTGATGTAAATTTATCCACTACCTTTTCTACTTCCTTTTATCTTGGCTGGAGACAAATTATATCCCAAGCCTGTCCAAAATATTAAAGCTAACCCTATGCAATATTTTGATGCATTTAAACATTTAATAAAAGGTAAGTTATGCCAATTTTAAAAATATTAATTAATGTGTATCTTTAATTAAAATAATATTTTAGTAGGGATTTATTTAGTTAGAGGCTGGGGCTTTTTTTCTGTTGTTTCTTTTTTCTTTTTTTTTTTTGCCATGTTAGCTTTGAGAAAACAGGTCACCTCTGCAGATAGATTGCAGCAAATCTGATTTATGGTCAAACCCTACAGAAAAGGAATCTCTATGAAATATTCACTTTGATTCAACTGCAGTGGGAAAATGTAAAAATAGAGAAAGCTCATGACATGATATATGAAAATAATTCATTCTGCTGTATATAAAAAATGAGGGGATCCGGCAGCATCAATGATTCATCCTCTGCTAATACAAATTCAAAGTAGAGGAAATGCTGGATTTTGTAAAACAACAGGCTGACAAGAGTTAAGCTGCCAACTATTGTTTCAGATCATCATTTCCTGAAAAAATGGGAAGATGATTATTGTTTTTTTCACCTGCTGCAGCTTCCTATCGCACTATTAGCCTGCACAAAGGGGTTTCTACCTCCTTCACACCATCCACAGACATATTAAGATTGTGAACAGCTGGTGAACTGTTTTGTTACTGTTTTCAGTGCATGTCACTCTTTTTTTTTTTTCTTCAAAGCATACCCTGTCCTATTATGCTGATGAAATATTCTTGATCAACACACTGGGTCAGCTCCTGAACTGATGTAAATCAGCATAACTCCACTGAAACCAAGAGAACCACGTGGATTTACACTGGGTGGGGATATGGCCCGCAGATCCAAAGACAAGCAAATAATTCACAGTGAATTATTTATAGTGTGAGTTTCACATGATTTTCTGCTTATGAAAATCTTTGATTTATTCTGCATTCTATGCAAAGTTGCTTCAGAATATTTCCTTTGGCAAAGAATGCTGTGGACTGCAGAATTCTCAGCCTTCAGCTGATAGGTGTGTTATTTAGAGTAGGTTCTTGTAAGTGTGGGTAAAGACCCATGAGTTTTCAGAGCATTTGCTTTTGCAATTGCTCTTGGTGATAGAAACATTTTAAAAATTATGTTAATATTTTTTGGTGTTTTATTTTGCTTTCTTGAATTTAAGATCTAGAACCAGAGAGAAGGTTCTGTCATACAGTCTGTTAGTAATGATGATCCTTGACCACAGTGGAAGATGACGAAACTTGTCATTATGACCATATGGAATTATATATGCATCTGAAATGGTAGAAGAATGTGACAGTGGCTTTGGTACAAGATATATTTAGAATTTCTTTTGTGCTTGCAGAGACCATTTTTACCTACTCAAGAAAGTCACTTTAGCTTCTCTATACCACATTTTCCCTATCTGTAGAATTTCAGAGTAATTCACAGATCTTTAGGTTTTAAAAATTTGGGTATGTATTGTGATAAAGCCAAGATGATTTCCATATACTTCATGGACAACTTGTGCTACACATTTTTTAACTCATCTTGGAATGGGATGGAGTCAACTAATTCTTTCCATGAAGAATTCGTCTTGCAGCTTCTCTGAAACATTTATAACCTTACACCATTTGGGCTGGAACTACAATATTTTGTTTATTTATTTATTAACAAAATGTTAAAAATAAAAAAGAAAACATTATAAGAGTGCAAATATATCAGCTTTGTGTGCTTTTAATATACTTCCTTTTTTCTCTGACCACCAAAGACACTGCCAATTTAACTTAAATTGCTGAATATTGCTACAGTTAAACCAGTATTTTGAGATGTTGCTCAAATACCACTAAGCAAAATAATTTTTTAGGATTATTTCCATGTAAGATTTTTAGGGTCATTCAGAACTCTGTTTCCAAGAGAAGACTCAGAAATCTCTTTGTCTTGGGACCAAAAAGACAAATAAATGACTTTAAGAGAAACATTAACAACACTCTGTTGGAGTCACCTCCATGTTAAATATACACAACTCAAGATATTTATTATTTCTCACTGCACAAGGGAGTGTTGGATCCAACAATCCATCCTCTGCTGTCCCTTATTCCATTGGAGCACACAGTTACATATCACTGGGATGAGAAGTGATACAATTTTTATTTCAATACAATGTGGTGTCTGCAAGCAGCTTTTATTGCGGGAAGTTCAGAAGGCAATAATTGCTGTGTGCATGGCACGCCAGCCTGATCAATGGGCTGCTGAGGCCTGTGTGGCCAGCTCTGCCCAGCCCCACCATTTGCAACCTAATTAGCAGCTGCTCAGAGATGGGAAACAGGTGCAGATCCGGGCCCAGGCCAGGCAAGTCTGCCTATAATTAACAAGGAAAAAAGGGTCAGATATTGGAAAGAATATCAAATCTTGGTCCACTGGGGCTATCATGCTGGCCTCAAAGGCATAGTCACCTGAGATCTTAGGCATGCTAATGTAAATTATGCAAGCTTTCAAACAACATGGCTGCATAATCAGTTGGCAGGGAAGAAATGACTGGCTGGTTCTGTGTGGTTTAATCTGAGTGGTTAAAAAAAATAGAAAGGATTTGAATGTTCGCACTGCGTTGCTTTTTTGTTTTGCAAATAACAGTGGTTTGCTCTTGAATAAACAGAGGGGAGAATGCCTGACTTGCCTACTGGTAGTAGAAATATGCAGTCATATTTTTTAGCTTTGAAATTTTATTTAATCGTGAAACTGAGTGAACACTTATATATGCAGAAAAATTGATTCTGAATTAGCAAGGATAACCCTTGTTAACACTTGTATGGGTAACTCTTAGTTGGAATTTGAAGCCTTCCTAATATCATCACTCTTTTCTATATGTTTTTGTATAACTTGATTAAAACCAAATTACTTTTCTTGGATATTAACAAGAAAGTGTTTGATGACTGGTTGATGCTGGTCATGGTGATGGTACTCAGGGCATCAACTGGGGTTGCAGATCCCATCAGGCTAAGCAGAATATTACCATGAGAGAAAGAGAAAGGTTTTTTACATCAGAGGAAAAAGGTAGAAAAGTACCCCAAGGTAGTTAAAATGTATTGATGACTTGACAGAACTTTCTGGATGCCAACAGGTACTTCAAAGGAAGGATGGTGTCCCCATGAGGTGAGGCATAATCCTTCCGTTTGCCCTTTGAAGTTTATCTGATTAACTTCAGTTCTGTAGCAGAACAGAGGCCAATCACATACACTTATACTAATGAGCCCGTTACAATACAGATCTAATTGAGATGTTATTATATGTCATTATATACAGACACACACACATACACAAACTCAAGACCAGTTTTAAACGAGGAAACTAAACTAAAGGCAAAAAGGGAAGGAAGGCAAAGGACTGTTTAGTCTCTTCCATTGTAAAATTTCTGCATGTCAACTTTAAATGTATACTTTTAGTAAAAGAGCAGCCAGAAAGTGACATATCGTACCTGTTTGTCACTAACCTTTACAGAATAGACCTTTTCGCACCTCCTAACAACTTACTTCTTTACTTAAAAAGATATTTATTTTATATACTGTCTCAAAACCATGAGAACTGACTCAAAATGTCTCACCAGGAAGGAGGACCATTTTTTGACAAAATTCTTTTTTTTTGCTCTGGAGGGGGGAATAAGACCCTGTTGAAAGTAGAAGTATTTTGTAACTAGAAAGGATGTGAAACCATTCCAGCTATTTGGATTACTTTGGATTTCAACTCTTTGGTTGTTCAAAGTTCCAGTTCCCAAATATTTGCTAGTGTCTGATTTCTTGCTCTACTATCACACGGGAAATATCATAGAATCATAGGATTATAGAATGGTTTGGGTTGGAAGGGACTTTAAAGATTATCCTGTTCTACCCCCTGCCATAGGCAGGGACACTTTCCGCTATTCCAGGATGCTCCAAGCCCCATCCAACCTGGCCTTGAACCCTTCCAGGGATGGGGCAGCCACAGCTTCTCTGGGCAACCTGTGCCAGGGCTTCATCACCCTAACAGAGAACAATTTTTAAGAATTGTCATTATTTGCATCATGTCAGAATATAATAGCAGAAATAATGAAAACAGCAAAAACTTTCAGAAGAGGAAGGTTGCCCCTGTCCTTGCAAGGCCCACTAGACCAGAATGTTTCTCAAAGCAAACACATTTCCAGGATCTCTCTGTCACTGTGGAAAATGACAACCTGGGAAGAGTAGGAGATCTCTTGCTAACCTGCCTGTGCAATAGACTACCAGTGAGAGAAGCCACAAAAAGAGCTGGAAATCTAAAAGCCTCTGAGGTTAAGCAACATATCCACATCTACACAATAGAGAACGGAAATCTGCCCATGTCCTGTAAGGAAAGCTGGAACAAGTGCCCAGGAGGAACCTGAGAGTTTATTATGCTTGCATATGTAATTAGTTACAAGAGCGGCAACAGTAAAAGGTGGCTTATCCAAGTGACCTGTATCATGTGTGACAAGCAGACCTGCCTCACCAAAGGGGTGTCGCTGGATATCACAGTGTTCATCCCGTCCTGGTTTCTGTGTCAAAAACTTCAGTGGATTTGATGTGTTTCTTCAAAATTCCTTTAGTTCTGGTAAATCTGGTAGAAAATCATTTTACTGTGAAGTTATCAATTGACTGCACTCGGTCTAGACATTAGCTTTGATCAACAGATGGGGAATTGAGCCAATGTGGGTTTGAAACACTAGCCCAAGATCATATGTGAAATTAAGGCTGAGCTGAAAAAGCGTGCTAGAGTTCTGTATAGTTTATATTTTGCTTCCACTAAGGGCAAAATTCATGTAGCTCTAGCTTAAAAGCAAAAAGTAGTGAACAACGTATATCTGGTTTTTGACTCACATTGTGATCATACAAGAGGCTCTATTAAGGTTTCTCTTTTAAGAAGCTAGAACCTCAAGAATTTAGGAAGAAAAAAGAAAAATATATCATAGATATTTTATTTGCATTTTAATTTTTTAGTTTTTCTTATTCTAAGAAGAAATCTAGGAATAAATTTGCAGAACTGCCTCATTTTTACATCCTGGTCTTATAATTACACACATCAGTCCAGAAAGCAGCTTAGAACAGCTGACCACATTTTTAGTGATCTTTTACTCAATCTTGGATGTGATACTACAGAGTATTTTCACAGAATCATAAAATCATTAAGGTTGGAAAAGACCTCTAAGATCATCGAGTCCAACAGTTGAAGGTTAGTGATGTTGGATAAGAAGCCTGAATGCATCTATATTTATTTTTTTCTTAAAATACAACTCTTCTACTTTATTCCTTTCTTTTCTTGCCCTCAAAACTGCAGTGGTGGGAGCTGTTTTTTGCCTCTCAGTGGTCCAGACTGCAGTATAATATACAATGCCTGACAAAGCCCTACAAAGCAGAATACAAATAACTTCATATCATACTAGGAAAGGAAAGCAATGTGAAATTTCTTCAGTATCAATAACTTTAGCTTCTTGAGTCTTCTGAGGGAAATGATTTCACTGAAAGAGAGAGAACTTTATAGCTGGAGATAATTTGGAGATGGGAAGTATGACTGTCATTTGAATTTGACAGCCTGAATTCCCAAGATGGGTTTTTTTGATTGTTCTTGTTCAAAAATTTCAGTGCTGATTCTAGAACGACACCCTTTATGCCTAACACACAAAGTAAAGGAAATATTTATATATATTCTGCATATGTGAGGCTACATATACACACACACACACATTTTCAAATCCCAAATGACTTGAAGTGATTAATTAATCATTGCAGTACCCCTGGGACAGGAATATTATCTCCAATTTAGAAGCAGTGAAATGGATGAAAACAGTTCAAGTGATTTATTCAGAATAAGAAGCCATCAGAGCAAAGAAACTGATTATGACTCACTTCCAACTCCTTGTATGATCTACATATTTCTGTAGGTTACTGGGCTCAGTACTGGAACCCTGAATGCAAACACCCCTGAACTTCATGATTATTCACATTGAATTTATTCTAACTCCTTCTAAGGGCTTATATAAAAACTTTTGGCTGTTTTTGTAGCATCAACTCAACCAGAGAATAAAAAACTTCAGTATTTACCAAAGGGTTCTAATTCTAACTATGCATTTCAGTGTCCCAGCAGGCACGTACACACAGATAATTATTTGTTGGTCTAATGAAAGCTCTCACCACCCCTTACTAGCCTTATTTAATTACTATCCTTCGAGCTTCACAGCTAAACTAACCATACTCTTGTAATGTAAGACAGAAAATATAATAGGAGTCATTGGAGTTATGGTGATAAAAGGGGATATGGGAAACCTTGACATTTTTAATGTGATTAAACTGAAGGTACCTTTCTAAAATAAACCTCTATTGCTACAGAGTATAGCTCGTGTTTATTAGGAACAGAGATTTTCAGCAGTGCTTCTGGCTTATGGAAGAGCTGCTTTCTTCTCTGAAAGTGCATCCCTACAGTATTTTTAATATATTTCTTTCCCTGCTACTGTCATTAGTGCTGTCTAGCCACCATCACAAGCACCAGACAAGACAATCCAATGCTGAGGCACTGAATTATTGCCAACCCATTTGTGCCATCTGCTGCACAAGTGTCTGTTGATGGAAGGGATGGTGGGGCACCTGGTGACCAGGATGTCAAAACAACATTTGTAAGGGCAGGCAGGGAACAGCAAAAGGGCTGCATAAACAAAGCAGTGGAGCAGGCAAGAAGCTGGGATTAGCAGAAACTCCACAGCAAGCAAAACTGACACTCTTCTGCTTGCCTACTTTGAGAACCCCAAATACATGCACTGAGATGGCCTTCTCTGAAATGGAAGCAAAGATGAATTTTGCTGCTTATAGGATACAGAAGTGAGGCAGTAGCATTGCTGCTACTGGAAATCAGAGAGAAAATGAGGGGGAAAGATAAAGCAATAAAGAAGGGAGCTGTGGGGTCAGGTTTGCTCAGTGTCTGGCTGAAGGAATGGGGAAGGAAGGGAGAATAGAGTGCTGCTCTGGGGTGGGGTGTTTGCTCCTTGTTTCAAGGTCTTGGTGTAAAAATAACTGGAAAGGAATATCAAGGTTGTGTTTCCATCATCTGTATGTAACCTGTTTTCCTCTATTGCTTATATGAAGTAATGTGACATCACCTATATATATTTTCTTTTTTTGTCATAAACCACTAATAGAATAAAATACTCTCCCTAAAATCTGTCCAGTCCTACCCTTAGTGAATATCCTCTCCCTGTACTGCTGCCTGTGCAATGGACTGTCCCAAGCTTGTAAACTTAAAAATGCCTCGTATTCCTAAGAAAACCCATGGTTTTTTATTTACCAGGTTTTGTGACTTCATCTCTGTAAAGATCTGCCACCATCCTCAGTGTGCCTGCTAGTTACCTGTTGATTTTTTTTTCTCCAGAAAACTTACAATCTCTCATATCATGTTCTTCCAGGGTTCATGACTGACACCACTGAATTGAACTGATTTTTCAATTACTTTTAAACATATTTTTAAATAATTTGGTATAAGCTCCATATGGGGTGCACTTTCCTTTTTTGTTTCTCCTTCTCTCTCTCCCTCTTAGTCTCTCTCTGAAGTGACACGGATTTGTAGCACAAACTTTGAGTTGATGTGATTTGGTGAGGTTCATTGCTGGAGGCAATGTTATGCAATAGCTGAAAATCTTACAAATTTCAGATGGCGAGCATTCTTTGGTGGCCTTTAAGGTCTTTTTATGTGGATTTTTTTACATCCATGAATTACAACATGCAAGTTTTATGTTTTCTAATTGCCTTCCTAAAAAGTCTTATTTTTGTTCTCTTTCTTGTTCCTTTCTAAATAATATTCTGAACACAAACACTGAATAGAGATATATTACTTCTTATAAGTGTTATTGTCTTTGCTATTTTCAGGTCCGCTCCACATGTTCAGTTGTGATAATAATTTGTGTCTGGATGTCCAAAATACTGTGCAAGAATTGAGTAGCATAAATACACACCAGGTTAGAAAACAGAAAGTCCAGTATGAAGTGTCTTACAAGGTATTCCTCCACTCTCTAGGAAGAAGAGTTTCTCAGGGCCACTGGTTCAGATGGAAAATTCAAGATTTGCAGTTTCCTTGAAACTGTGTCAGATGTCTTTTGCCCATAATGTTATCTCAAAAGTCTCTGTGTGTTTTGGTTTGTTTTCTTTTTTTTTTTCTCTTGTGATGTTTTAACCTTCTTAAAGAGTTCTGTGAACATTTATACTTCCTGAACCAGTTTTAGAAGTCTTTCACAGAACCATAGAAGCACAGAATCATAGAATATCCTGTGTTGCAAGGGACCCACAAGGATCATGGAAACCTGGCTCCTGGCTCTGTGCAGGACAGCCCTGAGAGTCCCGCCATGTGCCTGAGAGCTTTGTCCGAATTCTTCTTGACATCTACAGGAACAGCTACATCTCTTGCCTCCAATTTAATTGAATCTTTCCCATCTTTTCAATCTTTCACCATTCTCGCGTTCTCTGTATCACTAAGGTTCTCTTTCACTCTCTTCTAGACCCACTTGCTATTTTTATTGACATACCTTGTCCAGCTGAAGTCATGGAGTACAGTGAATTTATTTGATTTGTTTTAGAAATCTTTCAGAAATCTTTTATGTCCCAGCATGACAGCTGACTCTGAAACAGGATGACAGAGATGAGTTACTGTTCCTGCACTAGGCAGGCATTTTTGGAGAAGTGCTGACGGCTCAAACATCTCCCATTCTGTGCCAATGCAATTCATTTTTACTGTGTAACTCTAGAATTTTGTACTTAGCCTTACAATGTGATGATAATTTTGACTTTTAATCCTTTCCTCTGGCACTCTTGCAGACCATTAAGCTGGAGTTGCTCACAAAAGTTAATAACCTTACTCTCCATTTTGTAACCGACGCTCCTAACCACAACATTAAACCATATCTGATACACCTCATAGAATCCCTAAGGTTGGAAAAGACCTCTAAGATCATCAAGTCCAACAGTTAACCCAGCCATGTTCACCACTAAACCATATTCCTAAGTGCCTTTTGAACTCTTCCAGGAATCCTGCTTAAAGCACTTCCTTGGGCAGCCTGTTCCAATGCCTGACCATACCTTCAGTGAAGAATTTTTTTCTCAAAATCCAACCTAAAGTTCCCCTGATGGAACTTGAGGCTCTTTCCACATATCCTGTCACAAGTTACCTGGGAGAAGAGGCTGACCCCACCTGGCTACAACCTCCTTTCAGGATACTTCTGGGATGCAAGATATTACATTAGGGTTCTATAGGAAAATGATCCTTTATTATATTTATTTTATATATATTTTTATTATATTTTGCCCTGAGCTGACCTTAGCACTTTTCAATGGCAGGATTATAAAACTGGAGAGAAATTATATCAACCGGGTATTTTCCCAAGGAAAATTCACTTTTTATGGTTGAAGTTTCTTCTACTCACTTATCAGAGGAATCCAGAATCTGCAAAAGTAAAAGCTCACGAACCATTATTGCATGAATTTATCATTAGAGATGGAACCATGCCACAATTAAAAAAGGACAAATGTTCATGTCAGAATTAAAAAGCTGTTATGAATTGGTGATAATTAAGTCAACAGATTGATAAGGATTGGGATTGAAATTTCAGGGTTGTTGAGAGTTTTAACTCATTTTTTGCCTTTGTCATGTTGCATTTAGAGGTTTAGGATTATGGGTGTTGAATACACAGTTCTTTGTTTCAAGTGCATTTGCAATGCCTTGCAAGAGTTGCTTTTCTTTTTTCTTTTTTTCTTTATTTTTAAGAGGGAACAAGAATATATTTGCTGAACTTTGAAGAAGAATTACATTTTGAAAGCTTACTTTTCTGTGCCATTTGTCTATGTGGTTCTGTCTTCAGACTTTCCCAAGCTTCTGGTGTGAGTGTTCTATAAAAGTTATTTTTTTATTTTCTCAAATCCTTCTGTTGAAAAGTTAATACAAAACAAACAGGGGTTTTAGTTGACCTCAACACAAAGCTTTTTACTCATAGTCAGAAGATGTAATTTAACAATTACTCCAAATATATCTAAATGTAGGCCTGAGGTAGAAGAAAATACCTGAATAAGAGTGGCAGAACATTTTCAGATAGTGATTATCTGCCTTGAGATAGTCTGTAATGTTCCATAGCAGAAAAATATTTACATCCTTATTTTATGAAGCTAAACAATTACGTTTTTTTTTTTTTTGTAATCATGAAGGGCTGTTACGCCTTTTCCTACATCTTTTGGATAAGACAAAAAATTAAGGTTGTGGTCATACCTGCCATTACACATCCAACAGCACTTTTTAGCTGGCTGTGTATGTCCCCACCTGCCTCCCTGACAGTAAATGGGTGTGGTTTCCAGCCCTTCAGTGCTGGAGTTCCTTTAGCTACCCCAGCATCTGCACTCTGCTAAAATATGTGTGACTCTAATTTGCCTACACGATGACCTACTTTAGTTTCTCCTGGAAAAACTAGTTTTTTTTTCTCAAGCTGAGCCGTGGTGTGTTTCAGCTCTAGTTGTCAAACACAGGTTGTTTTCCACCCAAGACAGAGCTCCAAATGCAACTCAGGATTTATAAACACTGCATGGTAAGGTTGGCCTTCCAGTTCTGTGGTAAAATACCAATTAACCCCATGACTAGAAAAAGAATATGAACTTCAAATAATTTTCTGCAAAATTAGAAAAGTTTATACTAGTGCTTGAAAATGTCTGAGATGTAATTCAAATAGTGGTTTATCCCTAGGTCGTTCCTATGCTGTCTAAGAGGGACAAAAGTAATTCATCTGAACATTAAATTCATAAAATAATAACTCTCTTTGTATCTGTGACAAATCTTTGTTGATTTCAGAGCATCTGGGTAACTTTGTCATATAGGCAGACGCTCATGTAATCTGGAATATTGTCTTATTTTCATAATAGCAAAGTTTGCCTTAGGGTTTACTGTTAATTAATCATGTCCAAATATTAACTGACATCCGTTCTTGGGTGTGAGCAAAACTCCCCCCCAGGGCACCTCCTCTGTGAAAAATTTAACATTTCCATTTAGAAAGTGAAAAGGATGAAATGCTCCAAGAATTAGGGCAGCTGTATACAAGGGGAAAACGAGCACATTTTAGCTGGGGGAAAACAGGGAAAGACCAGTTGGCTCCTGGGAACCAGTGGAGGGAGAAGTCATCAGTTTTGGCAGAGTTTGCGTGAAAGAAGGGAGAAAGGAAGAATAAGTAAGGAGCTGCCATCTTCCCCTGGGATCACACTGGTGTAAGTCCAAATGGAGTCTAATATGAGCAGAGAATGCAATCTTTGATCAGTATTACATTAATTTTGCATTCTTGGTGATCTGTGTAGCCTTTATGGAGTTATTACAGAATTACAGCAGAGTGAATGAGGATAGACCTAAACCCAGAGAGAAAATTCCATTTGTTAGGAAAATATTGTGGGTGAGCATATACATATGGGATCTTACCATAAAGAAACCCAAGACCACCTGAAATTTCTGGGAAACTTTAAAATGGTGTGAAAACGAACTATGAGCCCTTGAACTATTTTAATTTATTTGTGGAATAACTGAAATGTATTAAAATGGCAGTCCTGTGTAATAAGATGATTATAATGTACATCTACAAAGAATGCACATCAATATAGCCACGTAGAGGGGAGTGGAGGTCTGTGCACAGGGAGATTTTACTCCCAGTGTTTCTTTACCCCATTGTACATATATATTGAAAAAAAACCACCTAAAAGACCTCATTTCTTTCTGTCACAGTCTAGCTTTCAGAACTATTCTGATTTTTTTTCCAGAGATCCCTGGTCACTAAACATTAAGGTAGACAATGAGTTAAAAATTATGCGTTTCTTTGAAAGCTGTAGTAAAACGTGGAATCCATTCACTCACACGGTGTAAGATGCTCTAGATAAACATATGTTACTCTATGTTTCCTGCTTGAAAACTTTGCTGTTCAAGCCCATTTTACTTTGAGGCACAGATGGGTTGCATCTTGCTTACATTTCCATACTTGGCCATTGAATGAGCCAGGAATAGTGTGAGCATCACCGTTTCCAGCTCTCACTTGCAATTTTCCCTCTTTGTATTTTTCAATGGTAATTACAGTAAGTTTCGGAGAGTCTTTTTTTCTCAAAGGTACATTGTCAGGGGTTTGAAATTGACTTTTCTTTTTCCATGCTGACTGCAATGTTCTTGGAGGGGTCAAGGCCAAGTTGGATGGGGCCTCAAGACACTTGATCCAGTGGGTGGCATCCTTGCCCATGGCAAGGGGTTGGAACTTGAAGATCTTTAAAGTCCCTTCCAACAGAAGTCGTTCTATGTTTCTGTAATGGTTCAAATCATCCATCTAGAATACTCTGTCCATTTCTGGTCCCTGCAATATAGGCAAGACATTGATAAAGTGCAGTGGCTTCAATGGAAGGTAGCACTGGAGCACTTACCCCATAAGGAGAGGCTGGGGAATGGGCTTGTTAAGCTGGGAGAAGAGATTTTGGTAGCAGGAGGAAGGAGGAGGAGAGCTAACAACAGTCCTTCAGGTAAGTGTGAGGAGGGTGCAAGGGGCCAGAACCAGGCTCCTCATAGTTGTGCATGACGGGAGAATGAGAGCCAAAGGATATAACCTGAAACAGAATTTCAGACAAGATTTAAAGAGAAACTTTCACCAGGAGGGCAGACTGGGAGGGGTTACTCAAAGTGGTTGTACCACTTCCCTCCTCAGAGGTTTTGAGAAACCCTCCCCGGATCAAGCCCAGAGCTACAGCTCTCTGTGCTTTGAGCAAAAACTTTGACTGGAGACTCCCTGAGGCCCCTTCCAACCTGCATTAGACTTTTATCCTATATGTCTGTGCACTTATTCATAGAACCATAGAAACACAGAATGGTTTGGGTTAGAAGAGACCTTAAAGATCATACAGTTCCACCCCCATGCCATAGGCAGGGACACCCCAGGTTGCTTCAAGCCCTAAACAACCTGGCCTTGGACACTTCCAGGGATGGGGCAGCCACAGCTTCTCTGGGCAACCTGTGCCAGGGCCTTACCACGCTCACAGTAAAGAGTTTTTTCCTGATATCTAAATCTACTCGTTGTGAGTTTGAAGACATTCCCCATTGTCCTGTCACTCTTGTAAATGGTCTCTCTTCATCTTTCTTGTGGGCTCCCTTCAGGTACTGGAAGGCTGCAATTAGATCACCCTGAAGCTTCCTTTTTTCCACAAGAACAGTCCAAATTCTCTCAGCTTTCCCTCGTAGGAGAGGTGTTCCATCACTCTGATCATCTTGGTGGCCTCCTCGGGACTCAGTTATTATATCACTGCAACCTCATTACAGATATATTTTAAATTCTGCTGCATTGTTTGCACACACATTTTTCTTCTCTCTCAAAGAATTCCTTGACTTGCATTTATGCAAAACTCCTTTGATCTCACATTAAAAATTGCTGATGTTTCTAATATTTTCTTGTATCATATTATAGCCATGACCCATGGCTAAGAAGTCATTCCTAGATGACACTTAACTTTAGTCTCTCTTGAAATCTTTGCTGAATTGCTTTCTTGCTCTTGCAAAATGTATTCAGCATCACAGATATACGACACATAAGTGAACGTTCTGGCAGATTCCAACCTCAGGAAAACAAACCATTTTAAGTCTAAATTTGTATCAAGCTATCCCTTCCTGTATGTACATATTTTGACACCTTCGTCAACACAATTTCACTGTGCTTTTGTGGAGTATCTATATATTTCTTGAAACCTCTTAAAGTAGATAAGCAAAATTCAGGCACTTCTCCCAGTTTATTGAGTTTTCACAGCTCCATTTATAGTTTAGTTACTTCAGAGGGTTCTGGAACAAAAGCTGGGGATAGGAACGGAGGGTTTTGGAAAAGTTGGAGGAGAAGCAAGTGTGGTTTTGTTTGCATATATGAATGTAAGTGTATATGAATGTATCTTTACACAGCCTCCTTCTTTTTAACAGACCTTAGAATTTTTTATATTGTCAAGTTTTGTGCTGTAAACCCAAGTTTGGCTTGAGTTACAGCAACTCAGATTGAGAGGTTTTACTCCTTGGAGTTTGCACAAACAAGCCAGCACTTCTAGAAAACATGATAGAGACTCAGAGCATGGTGTGTGGATGTGGCACTTGGTTCAGTGGTGGCCTTGGCAGTGTTGGGGGAATGGTTGGACTTGATGGTCTTAGAGGTCTTTTCCAACCTAAATAATTCTTTGATTCTATGATTGTACGATTGGAGTAAGCAAAAGGTGATGTCATGGTGCGTAATTGCCCAACTGTTTTAACCAAGGTATACCAGAAGTTGAACTAAGTGATACTGATAACCTTTCAAAAGAAAAATGTGATTTTTTGCAACTTTTCTGTGCCAATGAGGTATTCAGTGCAACATTCCTGCCTGAGATCCATTGCTCCCAAGAACACTAGAAGAATATAAAGAAAGAATTTCACATGGAAATTCAGGAGGCAACACAACAACATCTATATTGGTAAGCTAAAGAGCCAGTTGAAAATGTTTGGCCCATAGGCCAAATGACAGAATACGTCCATATTATCAAATTCTTTTAGTCTTTGAAATATAACAGAAACCCTCCAAATTTCTCTTAGACATGATCTCTGGCCTGAGTTGATTCAGAAACCATGATTAAATATTGTGTAGAACTGTGTTAATTTACCTGGTCAAAAAAAGGTCTCAGGCATTACACTGCTAAAATAACTCAATAAAGTTCCAGTGCCTGTATTCAGAAACTGATGTGTTCAAATTACCAAAACTGACAAAATTCGGGTGCCTGAGATCTGAGAAAAATTGGGAAAAAACTCTCTTAATAGTAGGACTAATGAGGAATATACTACAGGAGAATTACTATTCTTAAATTGTATCTGTGGTTATAAAAGTTCGTAATTTTTTTTTTTTTTTTTAGTCTCTTGTTCACTCACTGGGGTGTATATCAGAAAATCATGGCTGGAAGCAAATTGGTATGAAATTAGACAGACTTCCACTTCTACTGTAACATATTTCTGAAGATAATGAGGACTTAGGAACCAAGTCCCTTAAGAGATTGCCATTTCTGTGTGTTAATTCACTGAACATTGTGTAGATTTGAACAGGGAAAAATAAAAGGAAAAAAAAAGGAATTTTTGAAAAATTAAACTTTTTCAAAATAAGAGTAGAAAATCAGGAAAAACTGGAATACTAAACCCAGGTGATTCTTCAGATTCCACAGAAGTATATGATCTCCTCCAACTGTTTGTGAAAAGCTCTAAAAAATACATGTATCAATTTTTTTCATTTAGTTTTGGAGGGTTTTAACCCTCCAAATTTTGTTTGCAATATAAAATATTAAATTTTGTCACAGGGGTCAAAGTCAATCACTTCAATAGTTAGCTTGTTTGGAAGGAATAATAATGTCCTGTTTGGGAACTATAGAGTTTTTCTTGAGTCACTTTGGGTCCGTGTCTTGCATTTCTCATGTGTGGGCAGAGTCCTGTACTAGTGTTACATAACGACGATCTTCCCAGGCACAGAAAATTTCAGGAGCCTATAGAAACTTCAGCACTGGATGGCACAAAATAAATGAAACATCACACAGCTTTTGAGAAAGGGGAATTTTTTGTTGCTCTGCTTTTTTTTAGGTATCATCCTTCTCTGGTAAATTGTTGCAGACTATCAGCAACTTCTGCTGCATAGTCTGGTTACAATCTTGTTCATTAAATGCCACAAGAGGGGAGTAAGTCAGCTTCAACAAGGCATGTCATATGTGACTCTTGATTGCTACACACGTCTAAGCAAAAACTAGAGGATAATGAAGAATCCAAAAGCAGAGCCTTGATAACAACAATCCAGGGTAAATCAGTTTTTTGCTAACCTGAGGTGCATTTTCTCCACTTCATGTCTCTGCTGGTTTTTCCTGTTCTCCCACATATATAAATTTGACCACACGTGAAAATCTGAGTGCCTATTGAGGCCAAAACTAAACTTTTGCAAATAATGATAATTGGAATCAGAAAAATTTGTTTGCACATCTTTATACTGAAAAGAAACATGATTGTTGTCTCTAAAATAAAGAATAGGTGGTGGGAGCATTGTAAGTGTTTCCCTGGTTAAAGTAACAAACCACAACTCTTGTTATTGTAGGACCAAAGACTGTTGCCTTTATCAGAACAAATAGCAAAGGGGTTGGGATAGAGTGCAACAGAATTTACTATATGGATAAGGATGGCAGGTAGGAAAAGTGAAGAGTAGAGCAATATGCCACAGTGAAATCCACAAGATTTCATAATAGTCATATGCCACAGTGAAAACCACAAGAAAGAAATGTCAAAGAACCATGTGCAGAGGCACTGTAAAAATTAACACAGATTCCAAAATGCTGTATGGATTTTAATATAGGATTTGAGAGAAGAATAATTAGCAGCAAAATGGGAAAAGGAAAAAAATCAAGTTATGAACTTTTTCAAACCTGGGGCAGATATTTTCAAAGGTGCTGAAATTAATGTGATCTCAGTAGCTAATTCCCCTAGCTAGTTTTGAACTTTTTCATAGAGATGCTTACTATTGGGTAGCTAGATCCATAATTAGGCCCTTGAATCAAAGAAAATTAGTTTCCAGAGAAGTTGACCTCTTCTTAAAGTTACTCAGAGTTCAGTGCTTTTGAAGATCAGGTCACTTTGATTTAGGCCTTGTGTCCGTAGCCTGGGTATCTTCACCTCCAGGGGGCTCTTGAACAAGTGTCACAGGGCTACAACCTTCATGTCCACTCAGTACTGCAAAATAAAGAGAAGGTACTGCAAAGGCCTCCCTGTAGAAGGGGCAGCCTGGTACAACAGAGCTGTGTTTTTGTCTTACTGGTTCAACGTAGGATTCCCTGATTCCCCACAGCCTGCACACTGCTACTCAGTATTTTTCTCATGTCAATCCAAGTGGAATGGTGAACGAGGGTAATAAGGGGCAGTCATGAGGCTGAACTTGCAGGTAGGTGGCTGGCCCACAATTCAAATGATTTGGTTCATCTCATCAGATTCTTGGGTCAAGGCTGGCGGAGAATATCTCATTTCCTTACTTAAGGCAAGGAGAACTGCTGAAAACTGATGGGCTTTTCTGCCACCCTGGGGAGAAATCCACGATGTGACCCTGCTTGAGGGTTCAATTTCTTGTAGGGAAAATAAAAAATTATAAAAAATAATTCAAATGGTTGCTATCCTCTGAGTATTTCCTTTATCTATCTCAGTTACTGTCATACAGGCAAAATATTGTTTTTTCTTCCCATGACAGACAAGGAGTCTTTAGTCACCTCTCTAGTTCTAGTCTGGTCTAACCTAGACTCTTCCACAATCACAGTATTATTAAGGAAAAGTCCTCCAAGATCATCTATACATGAAAATGCTCAAGGAGGTCTATATGAAGCTTAGCTCAACTACTGGGCTAAACACTGTAAATAGGTATAGGTTGGTTCTGTGCTTATTTAACTGATATAATTCAAAACCTCAAGACACACGTTTTACAACTGTTGATGCTTGTGTGGTTTTCAGGTAGTGACAATACACTGCTGGAACCAGGGAGAGGATTAACATCATCTTTTACCTGCCCCAAAGCCATTTCACCACTCTTTTTGTTCCTAGTAAAACCGAAACAGATTTGTACAATGATCCCAAGTATTAAACCTTTCATTTTTCTCTTTCCTTTTAGTTCAACTTCTTTCTTCTTGACACACCTCTTTTTCTACCAAGATCTGTTCTTTTTTCCTCTCTCCTCTGATCATTTCCTTTTACCTTGACTGCAAGACTTAGGCAATAGGAGGGTCAACAGTCTCCTTTGAGGCTTTGATTCAGCATCCTAAGATTAGGAGGGCTGAGCTGGAAAAGAAATCAGTTATGTTGCATCATTGTTCATTACCTGAAAAGACTGCTGATCTTAGCTAGATTCTGCAGCTTAGACAAATATAATGATGTGAGTCAGTTCCGTAACACATGAGAAAAGTGATGGGGCGAGATCTGGGAACCTGTCCATCAAAAAACAATGGAAAGCAGAATTCAGTTTCCATTATTTTTGCTTTAATGGCTTCACACACAGACTGGAAAGGGCTGCAGGGAGCACTGTGACTGTCTCCTCTGACCTCTTGCATTACACAAGCCACTGAACTGAGCAAATTATCTCTGCAGCTGGCCCATAACTTGGGTTGAGTTTATATGAAATCCAACAGCATTGTTCCTGGGGCAGAGCATCAGTAGTACTGTGTTTATTCCACAACTTTTGGGAGGATATCTAGGCTAGTGTTGATTTTAGCTTAGCAAGAAAATCTCTCCCATGTTTCTCCTTAATCAGTGGAGACAAACACTGGCTCTTCCAGCAGGATAGTCAGGGCACTCAGAGTTTGGCCCTTGCCATGAAGCTTAACCTAAAGTGAACATTTTTTTCTTGTTCCTGACTACCAAGGGAGCTTGTGGAGATAAGTATTTCTAGAAAGAAGTCAGCCTGTTTGAATAACACCATCTGTGTCCTAATGACAAAGACTTCATCTGCAAATTGATCCCTTTTAATTCATTTTTAAGAATCTGTTTTTTTAAGGGAAGAGCCGAAAAAATTTTTGAGTGCAATATTTTCAAATTAAAGTATTATTGTTCTCTATTACAATGACATAACAGCAAATAAAACTATTAAGAGAGTGAACATTACCCCTTGGAATTACTCATTAAACAGCAACACCTACATGTCTGTTAATAGGGGCAAACTACTGGTTCCTGGTGGATAACTATTACAACAGACTTCAAGCAGTTAAAGGAACATTGGTGCTTTCACATGCCAAGTGTTTGTATAAGAATTTGAGGGTTTTTATGAAGGTTGTTGGAATTTCTTAAGGAACCCACAAGGAAATGATCTATCCAAGTAATGGAGAACACAGAACAAGTTCACCAGCAGAAGACTATGATAGAAACACCACTGGACACCCTTGTGCACCCAGTTGCTATTATAGGCAATTTTTTAATGGCACAAAAATTAACTATACATGCATCATTAATTTTCAAAAGTGAAAAAGTCAAAGGAGTACTACTTTCCACATTACCTATCCAAATCTCACATTCATCCTCCTACAGAAATACAGGTCCTGTCCTGTTCTGACTGTAATAAAATTGTGTGGACCCTTTATTATTAATAAGGGAGTTTAATTCTTGGATCACACTGAAATTCTAGTGCAGGTAATTGTGTTTTGCATGTCTTAATGTCCCTCAGCTCCTTCAGCTGCCTTCAGTTCCTGTTCAAATTGTGGCAGGATATTGTCAAATATGTTTTATAACTGACATGTCCCATATCTGTAGTGCCTCCATTTTCTGTCTGATAAAGAGGAGAGTTCACAGTTTGTTTCCCTAGCTGGCTTGCTCACCAGCTGTGACAGGAAGTTCTCTTCCACACACTCCAGGAACCTCCTGGGTTGTTTCCTCTCTGCTGTATTGCATTTCCAGCAGACATCTGGTAAGTCCCCCATGAGAACAAGGGCTAGAGATTGTGAGACTTTTCTTTGCTGCTTGTAAAATATTTCATCTGCCTCTTCCTCATGGATGGGTGGTCTGTAGCAGACTCCCACCAGGACATCTGCCTTGTTGGCCTCCCCCTGGCTCTTGCTCATAAATACACAACTCTACTGTCACCAACAATAAGCTCCAGACAATCAAAACTCTCCCTAACATTCAGGGCTACCTCACCACTCTCCTGCCCTGCCAGTCTCTTCTGGAGATTTCATAGCCATCCATTGCAGCACTCCAACTGTGCCAGTCATCCCACCATATATCCGTGGTGGCAGTTACATCACAGTTTTCCTGCTTCACAGCATCTTCCAGATCCTGCTGATGGTTGGGCATGCTGTGTGCAGTGACATAGACGGTCTTCATTTGGACTATTGGTCTTGCCACTCTTTTATGGGGAACATCCCTAACCCCTGTGTCACCATTCTCAGATTCTTCCATGGCTTCTAACACATCAATAACCCTGCTGTCTTTGCTGCTTGGCTCTTCATCCCTCACCTCCAATGAGACAGCAGACTGAAGAACATTGCTAGCACACCATCCCTTGGCCATTGGCATGTGCCCCTGGGTTAACTGTATTTACCCTGGTTTGATCCCTGCCCCTCTTCAAATCTAGTTTCAAGCTCCTTCAGTGAGTCCTGTTAATTCTTCTGCAAAAACCCTTTTCTCCTTTCGACACTCTCTAATGCAATCAGGTCTGGTGTCAAGCAGACTGATCCATGACCAAAAACCCCAAATTCTGCTGGTGACTAAAGGCTTGGAGACAGGTGTTAATGTGCTGTCTCTCTCTGTTTCTTCTCTTATTATTCCTTGCAACTGAAAGGATAAAGGAGAACACTACTTGTGTTTCTGATCCCTTAACCAGTTGTCCCAAGTACCTGAAGTCTCCCTTGGTTGTCTCTGAACTTCTTCTGTTGAGATTTGTATTGCTGCCAACCTGAAAAATCAGTAACGGATAATAACTCAAGGGCTGTGCCAGTAGGAAGCTTTCTCTTCACCTCTTTAACTTGGGATCCAGGGAGGCACCAGGCTTCCCTAAGTCTGGTCTGCACATTGGGCCTTCTGTTCCCTCCAGAAGAGAGTCTCCTATGACAACGAACCATCTTTTCTTAATGCTGAAGTGGTTTTCAGGCACTGTATACGCTGACTTGATCTCATCATCACCTCCATGCTCAATGAACCATCATCCCCGTTTATTGTTTGTTTCCTGTTGTGCAGTCCCATCCCCATAACCCAGGGGCACCTGGGGAGGTGGGGCAGTCGCAGAGGAGATGTTGCTGCTGTGCCAGGCAGGGACTGGTCACCACTGCCCCCTGTCCCTTAAGTCACTGTGTTCAGCAGGTGGAGGGAGGACAGAGATCCTTCATATTCCATATTATCCTGTCCTGTCTGCAGGACTCCTCCACCCACGCACCTCCTGCTGCAGCTCTGCCTCCCCCACTTCAGCACCTCCCCCTGTGCACCACACTGAGCACTCTGCTGCTAATTGAAGCTGCTCACCTCAGCTCTGCCTTTCAACAATTAGCATCAAGTGCTTCGAAAACAAAACAAAGCAAAACAAAACACTTGACCAAAAGGAAACAGAAAAAGTATCTGAAGGAATCAGAAGGAACCCCTTCACACCTGATTTTTCACGTGTGTGTGCCTGTTTAGCTCTATTCAGTTTTTTTGTTTGAATTGTGTAAAACTGTTGAAACAAAATAATTTATTAGCTCAGTTTTATTTGCAAGGAAGGTTCAGTTGCCCTTTATATTATTGTTATATCTCAAGACAATGTTTCTTTACTTATGAGCAGATGTTTGAAATCCTCCAGGAGATTTTTATAAGACTATGGAAATGAACTTGGCATGGGTACCGGTCTCCCAGGTGGAGCGGGTGAACACAAGCCTTCTTAGAAGTCTCAGATCAAGGCTAGTCAGAAAGAGCAACAGAGCCCAGCCACCAAAAGCCTAGTGCTTTGGTGACTGACAGGTACAGGCTCTTTCTGAAGCATAAAAAGGAATGCTAAATGATCTCACTGACAGAATAAATCTTCTATTTGTTTGGTCTGGACCAGATGTGCTAAAGGCTGATGTGGAAATGTCTGCTGATGCCAATCTCAGTTTAAATCACAATTTGGCAGCAGGGCTTTTTTCACCCCCCTCTCTGTTCTCCCCCTTTTTTTTTTTTTTTTTTTTTTTTTTTAAGTTGCAAGGCCATTCAGTGCTCCTTAAAAAGTTTCAGCACTGATCACAATTAGTTGGAAATGGTTTCACTTGTTTTCCCTAGGACTGTGAGGAGCAGCCTTTCAGGTTTTGCTGCCTGCATAGCACAGAAGCCACTGGAAAGTCTGGAGAAACTCTTTAAGACATCCGGCACTGAGGCCTCTGCCCCATCCTAACACCATCTGTCCACATCTCATTACGCAGACTTGGATGCCTTTCTAAAACATGGTCCAACAGTAATAGCTGAGAGAGTTTTCAGTCAGGTAGTTTGACAGATTCCCAAGGATTGGTATATGTATCCTTGTCTTCCAGAGTGTAGAAAAATAATAATCCAGTTAATAAATTTAAAACAATGAGGCATTTTAAAACCTTTAATATTTTTAATTAATATAGCCTTTTCTCCCTGCCATGCCTGGTGTCATCTTCTGCAAAAAGAAGACAAAAAAATTAATCGGAAAATTAACACTTCATGGAATCCTAGAATGGTTTGGTTTGGAGGAGACCTTAAAGATCGACTAGTTCCAACCCTCTGCCATGGGCAGGGACACCTTCCACTAGACCATGCTGCTTAGAGCCCCATCCAGCCTGTCTTATTTTATTTTGTTAGAATGCTCTATTTTTTCCCTATAAATGAAATTTTTCTAGAGGTTTATAGGAGGGCATTCAAACATCCAGCAAAGAATAAAACAATGTAAAAAAAAAGCAAAAAAAAGAGTGGGAACATAATTGTTACAATGACATTATTATCTATTGCATGATAAATAAAGACACAAGAACCTTTGCTTTAATTGAAATCTTGGACAAGATTAAACAAGTTTGACACACCTGAGCAGAAAATCCCTGGCTTAAAGAAATTATAGTTTTCTTTTAGAACCTAAAACATGGAGAGAAACAGCACAAAAGCATTGAAAGAGAAAAACATATGTGGTCAAGCTTTTCTGCCCGAAAGATCTAATAAAGTACACTATTTGAGTTATCAGAGTTCACAGACTTTGTCAATATACGGATAGAAAAATTTCTAGATTGTAGTTTTTTTGTCAAAGAAAAAGCCACTACGTTTCACAGCAGAGCAGACATATACACCAACTGTTTAAGCATCCAAGGAATTTGTTTTTCTGTGCCAGTGTGCTACAGAAGACTGCATAGCCAAGTCCTCAAACTGCACTTTCATTGACAGAAAAAAATGGGAAACCTTCACAAGTAAATTAAGTTTTTCATTCTCAATGGTCAAACCATTTGCATTGCAGCCAAATGAAGTCAGTTCTTTGACCAAAACATTTTGCAAGAGGAATGTCTTTGGACAAACAACTGCAAAATAAATCTGAAGTCAGTGCAGCAAGGATGGAGGATGTGCAAGCATGGACAATGCCAGCATGGACAGGATCCACCTTTCTTACACTGTGTGTTAGTGTAATTTTTGGTAAAATTTGAAAATTCTGTGGGATGTGTAAGGTCCCTCTAACTGATGACAATAATGCCAAAAATAAGCATCTTGACTGAGCAGCTGCAGTCAACATCTAGCCCCAAAACCTAATTTACATATCTATTTTAGGATCATCCAGTAGCCTAAATACTTTTCAGTGTGCCAGGATGTAAACACTCATCATCCTAGTAACCATTTTATTATCAGTTCCCGGTTTCTGTACCAGCTGCCCAGTGGTGACCACAGTCCATCAGCTCTTGCCCACAGGCAGGTGAGTTATTTCTGTGGTCACCACAGTCCCCTGGTAGTGACAGACTGGTCAGACTCCAGAGCTCATATTGCAGATCTGCTGGTGGGACTTCATGAGCCAAGGAGTGAACATGATTTAGAAATGCTTGTTGGCTCTTACTACTCTTCTCAGAACAGAATGTTGAGAAAAACTTACTAACAGCGTCTTTGTTCACGTGGGCCTTCAGATGCAGAATCCAAAAATCACCAGTTCCTTATTCACTCCTCTTCTGCACCTACAGGAAACACTCGCCCAAGTCATGGGACACTGACACGCTGCCAGTAGTGACCTGTCCATGCTTATACTTGATATAACAGGGGGAAATAAAGGTGATCTTGTGAAATTGCCTAGACCTTACTCACAGACTTTTCTTCAAAGGCATCTGCACTCTGACTGCTGAAGCAGTCTATTGTTTTGTGGTTCTGTTAGATGTGTCCTTGCTCCAGGAAAACCTGACAGCAACAATAGCAAAAAATAGGAGTGAATATCAAGTATACACTGTAATGCATATTTCATCAGAGCTCTGCAGCTCCTTCTCTGACTCAAAATAAATTCTCTTCTTTCACTCTGACTCCCAAAATATAAACACAACACAAAGCCTTTCCAAAATACAATCATCAAAAGTGTGAGTCCACCTTCTCAGAAGTGCTGCAGCTTCAGAGTACTGTTTGCTTAACTGGAAATCCCAAATTATATCCAGATTTAATAGAGAAGCTGCTACTTTAAATACCTGGTTTCATTTCTCTGAATACCAAGATTGACTTTTTCTCCAATTAATGTGGTGAAAACATGCTTTCTGTTCTTATTTAAGATGTCAAAGTGTCAGATTGTTTCTTTACAGCTCAAACAGGAGACACGTGTTTACAAAAAAAATAAAATAGAATAGTTCAGTCAGAGCTGCAGTTAATAATTTCAGAAATGATACAACAAGATAGAATTACTATTGTATTACGGTATAACATGACATAATTATGACAGGCCTTGACACGAGCTGGGCATGATTGTCTGTCATGCAGCAGTTGCTGAATCTTCACCACATCAGTCTGAATGCAAGACATCAAAATACAATCTAAGCTGGACAAATTCAGGCTGAGCAAAAGACTGATGTATTTTAATAATGAGAGGAATTAATCTTTACAGGAAGGATTTTGATGGATATTTTATCTCAGGCAAATTTAGATAATGATTTTTGAAATTTATTTTATTTTACTAAATAAGGAATTCATTTAAGCACAGGCATATTCAGTGCTATCCAAACTAGATGAACAGTAATTTCTTCTAATTGACAGAAAATCTACTGTTAATGCTTCTTCCACAAAGCTGTCAAATATATTTCTTAAAGGAAGGTAGTTGCTATCAGTCCTCCTTTAGAATAATTAACCACTGTTTTACAGCTTCTACCTGCATGTGATTTAAAGAGACCTGCTTTGCAGTGAGTGATGACACAGTGGGCATCTCACCCAAGTTCAACTGTCTAATTATTAAATGTGTTGTCTTCTCTATCTGTTTCTTGGGCTAGCAAATTAATTTGAGAGATATAAACAGCACAGGAACTATGGATGGCCATTAACAAGCTGTTTTTAAAACTAGATGGTTCTTCCAAAATGGATTTTAATTAGCTGACTGGCTTTGCATTGATAAGTTCTCAGACATTCCATAATTGTATCTCATGAGCTTTCTCAAATAAAATTAGCACTTCCACAAATATTATTCAGGGTTGGCAGGAGAATTTCAGAATATTACAGCATGAACAGTCCTACAGGTAGAGTCTTTTTCTCCTTCATAGTTAATCTAGAAACTTTCAGGCTAAGTGCATTTTCCAATTCTATGGTATTGGAGGAAAAGTGTAAGGCTTTATAGCCAAAGGGGCTATAAGTCAGAGCTATTTGAAGGATTAATATGCCAGAGGCCATCATCTTTCAATATTGCAAAATGAGTTAATGGCTTTCATTGCATAGACTATAAAACCACAAGGGATCTTACTAAATTTTGACCTTCTGTCTATCATTGGCATTCAATGCTGCCCAATATCATACCCTGGATTTGAGTTAGTCAAAGAATTTAAATTTCAGGGTTTGTCAGGTGTGTGTCATTGGCAGAGAAAAGGAGAAGCCAAGGTGTGACCAAAACCTAAGGTTGCAAAACATGGAAAAAAATCAATTGGATATCCTTTTCCTACTGTACATTTGAAGATAAATTGCACCTTAATTGCACCTTAGCAGTAAAAGACAACCTACTGCACCCACAAAATCCAGATATTTGCCTGCCAGACCTAAGTGGAAATTTCTTTCCTGAACAGAGTGAGTGCTCTGACTGTGAAAGAACACAAATTTTCTGTGCCACCTTGTAGTATTGAGCACCACCACCATGGATGTCTTCAAGGAAGGCTGAGAAAGAGAAACCAGCCAACCCCAAATATATCTGGTTAATGGTGTACTCAGGAAAAAACATTCCTGGGGCCCTTCAGGCAACTGGGGCATGACACAGAATTTTTATCTTTCTTCATGGAAGCATTTTGAACATGTCAGGAGCATTTTATCTGTTTAGCAGGAGTTTGGCTGTGAAAGAGAAGCCTGAGACCATACATGAATGGGGTTTGAACCACCCTTCCCACCCTTCTACAAGATTCTTCCAGGTCATGGCTGAGATCCATTTTGCAGGACTATGTAAAGACTGTGTAAGCACCCACAGGGCCAAGTTTGTTTCCAGACAGAAAGAAGCTTTGCTTTTCAGAAGATAGGAGAGAACAAGGCAGAAATGGGCGATGCATTGGTTGCAGGGCTTTTTTTCAGAAAGATCTCCATGTCAGGGAGGGCGGTGATAGGTCTTAGTGGCCCAGACCAGCATCCTCTGAACCCCCACCCCTTTTGCCCATGGACGTATCAGTTCCGTTTAAACTCAGGCCTGTGCTTCAGTCTCTGCTTGACCTAAGTTGTAGATTTGCAGGTCTCCAGTCCTGCCTCTGACCTTGCCTCCTGGATGGAATTTGGACCTATACTGTATCCTTCTCCTCAGATCTGTGTTTCGTCTTGTCCCATTTGAATCCTGACTGGGCTCCTGGAGGGGCCATGGACCCTTTTTCTGCCATGCAGGTGGGCAAATATTGGAATAAGGGCCCAGAGAGAGGAAGAAATCTTCATCTTTGGAGAGAGTCAAACCTCACTGGCCAAGGACCTGAGCTGACCTGCTGAGGTCCTGGCACAGGTTGCCCAGAGAAGCTGTGGCTGCCCCATCCCTGGAAGTGTTCAAGGCCAGGTTGGATGGGGCTTGGAGCAACCTGGGGTAGTGGAAGGTGTCCCTGCCATAGGCAGGGATTCCTGTGGAACAAAATGATCTTTAAGGTCCCTTCCATCTCAAACTATTTTGTGATTCTGTGATTCTACCCAATTAAATTTGGCCCTGCTCCAATGGGGGTTCTGGACCAAGAGAGTAGCTACAAAGGTTGTTTCTAACCTCTCTTATCTTATGGCTCTAGCAAAATCCTTAAAAAAATATTTACCTACAGAGACTGCACAAGTGAACAGTGCAAAAGGACAGCTGATGTCTGAAATCAAAACAGAATGGCAATTCTCCCCATCCTATTTCTTCTCTCTGCCTTTATTAGCAGGGGCTGGTCTCTCAAAATGGAATTATTTCTCAGGAGCTCATCTGTTCCTTCTGTGCCAAGAACAAAGGAAAAGAAATATTTAAAATGAGTGTGATGTGAACAGGATCATTGCAAAGTAAGATGTTTTTCAAAGTTTCCCAGGAGGTATCACTAGTTTTTTAGATCCATCTGGAATTCAGTCATTGTTACTTGCCAGCTGCTGCTGGGACCTTCCAGTTGTTTCTCCTTTTCTGGACATAACACATAGTGGGAACAGTTTTTGCTGCTGATATAACTCTGAAGGACAGGCACATAAGCTGGGAATACAGTCAGCTTTTTGGTTCTGCTTTTTGAACTGGACCAGATTTATTAAGTACTGTCAAGACTGCTTAAAGCTGAGGTAATTGAGAGTACAACTTCTGAAAGCCCATGAAGAATACAGCCAGCAGAAGAATTCCTTTTCTGCACAATCCCAACAGTTTTATTTGAAGTTATAGGCTGAGTTTTGGAGGACATATATGATAGGATTTATATTTTATATTTTATTCCCTGAAAGACAACCTGTAAAGGCATGCAAATCTCTCTCCAAAACAAATACATTTAATTTACAGAGGAATTATTAAGGTCTTATGAACTATGGGTATCAGTCCTCTCTACCTAGCAAATTGCTTGACCCTGGTATAAAAACACCAAGAATCAATAAAATTAGTTCTACTCACCTGTTTAAATACCACCAAATACTTTTCTGCCTCTCGCAGTGTCTAAATTTGCATTACTGACATGTTTTGAATCCCTCACTGTTGGCAGAGTAGATCTGCACCTACAACCTACTACAAGTGCTGAACTTGAGCACTGCAATGACTTCCCCACTACCTGTGATCAATTGTATTCCTGAGTAGTGGAGAGTTTGACTAACACATCACATTCCCAGAAAGGTGCCTTACTCTTTAAGTTTCCTGGAAAGTGATTTGAATTGCATTTCACAGACATTTGAAGAGTTTTGTGAACACTGTTCGGCTTAGTTTCTTTAGTCACCTGCAAGCTTAAGGTAAAAGAAACAAAAAAAATTCCAACTTAAAGCAACTGTTTGGGAAACAACTGTTAAGATGCTTGTCGATGACAGGGTTGGAAAGTGAGTAGACATAAATTTTTAGAAGAAAAATCAATGGACCCCTAAGGTGTATTTTCCTGGGTGTCTTAGAGCTAGTCCTGCTTTGCACCCCATATTGATGCCTTGGAGGTTTGGCTTTTTAGTATCACACAAATCTAAAAGAAATGTGATAACACTGAACATGACAACATGTTGCTAAAAACAAGCTGCCAAGCAGCTTTAAAAAGCTGTCAGACTACCTGTCAATAAATGTGCATTGTTTGGTGAAGCAGATCCCAGCTGCAAATTCTAGGAAATGAGAGGGTGTTGAACACCCCACAAAGTTTCTCTTCGTCTGTGCAGGGTGTCACAGCAACAAGGATGCAAACAGAGTGAGGCCATCAAAAGGAATGTCTCAGTAACATTATTGGCCTTTCTGGTGCCTATTCAACAAGGCAGCATCTCAAAACTTCTCTTTTGTCAAATAATGAATCAAGACATTAATAATGGGATCAAGCCTTTTGACCCCAGGTTATTGGTCTGAACCTAGACATGTAGGAGATTTTGAGATGGGGACCTATTATGTGGTTGTTGTTTGGCCAAAACTATAAAAATTAAAGGATATTCAGATCCAGGATTTCATTCTATGACATTCTTAAATAAGGTATTGGCTTCAGGGAAGTAAGGCAGGTGTTTTGGTTTGAGCCTGGTCAGAAGCCAGGAACTCCCCAGGCTCACAGACTTCCTCCCCGTTCTCGCAGCCAGACAGAGGAGAGGAAAGGGAAAAAAAAATTCAAAGAGTCCACGAGGTTTGTGGTTAAAAAAAATTGAGAGAAAAAAATCACAGGCAAAACAGGCAAACTACTTGAAAAGATAAACTACATTTATTATGCTAAAAGAAAAAGAAAAAATTGAGAAGCAATATGCGTTGTGGGAAAAAGCACCTTCTTTCCCCCTCCTCACTTCCCCCTCCCTGCTTCCTTCCTACCAAAACAACGCAGGGAGACAGAGAATTAGGGGGTTTTTTAAGGTTAGGCCAGGTCTTCATATTCTCAAGGATTGGAGTCTTCCCCTGCTGAATGGTGGGTCCCCGGTGGAAAGTAAAGTCCAAAGTCCATCCCACGGGCAACAGCAGCCCTCAAACTGCTGCGGCGTGGGTCACTCCTCCACAGGCTGCAGTCTTTAAGCATCCCCCTGCTCCAACCTCTGCAAAGGGGGCTCTGCATTCCCGTGCTCCTCCATGGGCTACAAGGGGGGACATCCCGTCTCACCAGGGTCTCACCACCAGCTGCAGAGGAATCTCGGCTCCAGCCCTGCTGTATCTTCTTCCGACCTGGCCTGGGTGCTTCTCCGTGTTGGTCTTTTAGCTCACATCCTCCTCCTCCCTGGCTGCAATTTTTAGCTGCGCAAACAGAATTGTTTTGAATTCCTTCTTAAATCTGTTATCACAGAGGCGTTACCACTTCTAATTGGCCTGTGGCATGTCCATCTTTGCAGCCAGCCAGACACTGGCCCTGAAAGACATGGTGGTGGAGCTTCTAGCAGCTTCTCACAGAAGCCACCCCTGCAGCCCCCCTGCTACCAAAAACCAGGTCTAGCAAAACTACGACAGCAGGGTTTGCCAAAGATGTGCATCATGGTGTGATCAAAAAACCAAGTTCGTATTTTTGCATGTTTTTACCAGTACTATTGCATCAGAGCAGTGTTGCACGGGGTAACCACTCAAACATTTAACTCTGGGTAGATTTTTTCAGACTGTGCTCTCTCTTCTAATAGCAGGATTATAGTATTTCTAGAATCACAGAACCATTAATGTTGGAAAAGACCTTTGACCAAACACTACCATGTCAAGTACACCAGAGCACTGAGTGTCATGTCCAGTCATTTCTTGAACACTTCCAGGGATGTGGACTTCACCACTTCCCTGGGCAGCCTATTCCAATGCCTGACCACTGTTTCAGTGAAGAAATTCTTCCTGATGTCCAACCTGAACCTCTGCTGGTGCAGCTTGTGTCTCTTTCCCCTTGTCCTGTCCCTTGTTCCCTGGGAGCAGAGCCCAACCTCCACCTGGCTACACCCCCCTGTCAGGGAGTTGTGCAGAGCCAGAAGGTGCCTCCTGAGCCTCCTTTTCTCCAAGCTGAGACCCCCCAGGTTCCTCAGCTGCTTCTGGTGCTCCAGCCCCTTCCCCAGTTCCATTCCCTTTTCTGGAAAAGCTCCAGCCCCTCAATGTCTTTCCTGCATTGAGGGGCCCAGAACTGGACACTATATTATCACTCTCCATCCCAGCAGACATCATCAGCTCAGTTAAATCTGCAGTGAATAGTTTACTGTAGTGCAGACGAATTCAACTGTGCTTTTTCCATACTCACATCTGCCATAAAACTCATGTAATTCAGCGAAAATAGACATATCCACTGGAGGAAGTTTAGATAATATGGTTTTCATATCTTAAATAAGAACAAAGACAGACTGGCCATAAAACATTTGAAAATCTTAGTAGTGTCTACATATAAATAAATATGTTCAAAATATTTTCAGTGAGTTGACAGAATTTGCATCTGATTGATATCAAAAAGCTTCAGTTTTCTTTTCTTAACAGTACAAAGAAAAGAAACATCTAAGGCAAAGCATATTGGGCCTGTAAGTTTTTGGTGAAGATGTGAGAAACTTGAGATTTGTCTAAATCATTTGGAATCAAATGGAAAAACATATGTCCCTGTGTAACAGACAGAGGAACACTTCAGAGACTACTCCAAGGACAAGGTCTTGCTTGAGACTGGTTTGGTCTGTCCTCACCAAGAGGACGACACAAACAGGAAAATAAATATCAGAAAAGAAATTACTGAAGTAATAAATATTATGGATAAAAAAAGTGAATAAGAGAACATGGGAAGGACATAAGTATTTTGAGATATATAAAAAAGAATGAACTGAGCAGAAATTTTCTGCATCTTGGAATTCTCTCCCTTTTTAGTAATATTTTTTTTTGTCCCTCAATTTCTCTGTTACATTCCTTCTCATTGGTATGACTTGTGGAGAACAAACTAACGGGAATGATATTTCCAAAACAAAGTTATTTTGTCATGGAAATGACTGTGTGATCAGCATCAGGCACTATTCCTGGTGCAAATAACAGGGCATCATAGAATCATAGAATGGTTTGGGCTGGAAGGGACCTTCAAGGTGATCTATTTGCAACCTCTCTGTCATGGGCAGGGACAACTTCTGCTAGACCAGGTTGTTCAGAGCCCTGTCCAACCTGGCCTTGAACACTTCCAGGGATGGGGCATCCACAACTTGATATCCATCATGAAACAGGACTTTTCCACCTTCCCAATATTCTCTCTCACCTCTTACCATGGCAGTCCTGCATGGTCTAAGTGGTGTGATTTTCAACAACACAATTTCCACTGGAGCTGCAGCGAGTAGGAGGGAAAGAATGAGGAGGGAAGAGAACTGAGGAATCCTGTGCTTAGTGTTATCCAGCTACAACATCCTCCTGAAGATTCATCCAGACGTGGTGGGCTTTTTGTCATCTGAACGTTTCTGTGCGAGCTGACAACTGAACCTCTGTCTAAACACAACGCATGGCAAGTGGTGAGGCAGAGAAGTGACAGCTCAGTATGAAGTCTCAGAGCTCAAATTTTTCATTTTCTATTCAAATCACTGTTTACAAGCTTCTCAAGCAACAGTTACAGGATGCAAAATGGCATTCACTGTCCTCCCTCTCATTTGGCTTGGCAGAATAAAGGTCACGAGTGAGTCTGTCAGACTGAGAGCTGCATCTCTTGCTCACTATGACAAACAAAGAGCTAATCTGATGCTGTAGGCTCTGTCACCTCTATCAAATCTCATTTTTGTCTTCAGTTTGTTGGCAGTTTCAAATGGCTGCTTTTCAAAAGGTTCTCTCCTGAATATGTGAATTTGGGGCCTTATATCTTTTTCTCCTGAGATGTTGACATGCCGCTTAGAGCATGGACTAATGATTAAATCTCCATTTTGAGTATATCATGCTTTTCCACTAGTCTGGTTTGGAGAGGGTTTTTCACACACACATTTATTTAAATAGACTGAGTTCAACATTTCAGGGTTTTTTTGTTTTGGTGTGTTTTTTTTTTCCCTTCTTCTTTTTCTTTGTAACGCAAAAATGTGAAATTAAAAGAGTCAGCTTTAACTTTAGTGTTGCAACACAGTTCCTTTCAACTTGCCTCATTCCCAGGAGTATCCTGTCACCTTAATTTCTGTTTAGAGTAAGACAGGTTTGTAGTACTCTTCTTAGTAATTCATCTCTGAAATAAGGTTGACTTGGGGCCTCATGTCTATCTTGAAGTATAATAGTGTCATTTACTGTTAAAAGTGGCATCAAGAGATCCTTTCTTTTGTCACATTTGCAGTGTCTCCATAGAACTAGATACTTTTCTAAAGCTTATGAGGCTGGGCCCTGATCCTGCTAGTGATTTCTGCAAGGGAGATATTCTGAACTTGTGGCCTTTTACACCATGGTTCTGATAGAAAAGAGGATGTTTTTTAGTGGCTGTGGCTTGTGACACCTAGTAAAACCAGTGCTTACTTGGGAAACGGGATTTTTCCCATTCATTTTGTTTCGTTCCTCTGTCTCCAGATTGTTAATTTATTTTTTATTATTATAATTTTTAAAATTGTATTTTATTTTATTAGTCTTGTTTTGTTTTGTCATGTTTTATTTCTTAGAATCATAGAAACACAGAATGGGTTGAATTGGAAGGGACCTTAAAGATCATCTAGTGCCAACCCCTGCCATGGGCAGGGACACCTTCCACTGCTCCAAGCCCCATTCAACCTGGCCTTGAACACTTTCAGAAACGGAGAGTCTCTAGATTTAGTTTTGTTTAGATTATTTAGCACTTTTTAACTCAAGTGTTTTAATTTGTGTGTGACTGTTACTTCCCTGCTCCCATTAAAACCATTGTCATCCTCCAAATCACAGTGTTACTGTCATAATTCTATTACAAATTTGATTGCCACTGATGTGTTCTCTAAAACAGGATATTGTGTAAGTCAAAGGAAGACTGATGTCTTTATGAGATCTCAATTTGATCACTATCTTAGCTTTCAGCTGCAACATTTCCCAGACTTAATCCGGGCTATACCCCTGCCACTCCCCAACTATGTTCCTATGCTTTAATGCACAGGTGAATCCAAGATGATTCCTGTTAATCAGTGGCTCCTTGACATTGTCACTGAGGAATACCACTATGAGAAACAACATTAAAAATGTTGTGTCTTCACTCTTTCCCACATCACACACAGATATTCCAGTGTTAAAACACATCTTTCTCATTACTGGTACACAGCTGACAGTTCACAGTTGAGTTTGCTGAGGAAACATCATTTTATTTCTGTGCATTTTTGTCATAATTACCAACATTCAGAATCAAGAGTGTCAGACTTTACAAAACCAGGCTTTTCCTGTCATTTAACTTCCCCCTCAGAACTTCTGTGGAAACCTCATTTTTGCTGTCAAGGTTCCATTTGTGTCACACAAATGGGAGGCATAGTTTCAGAAGTCCTGGTTGTTTGTTGACTTGAACTAAAGAGGTAGCTTTTTTTTTCTAGGTCTGCAACTCTTTATTTCAAGGATTTCCTGAGATACAGAGGACAATTTTTTTCCTGCTTTACATTTAGCTTTCTGCTCTGAAATACTCCCAGAGAAACTCAATAAGTTTGTCACAGAGTACATTACCTGCTTTGCTGTTGTGGTAGAGGAAGGAGAGAATGCATGCACTTCAGAAGCATCAGTGTTATTTCCAAACAAAATAAAAGATTTTCCCTTTACTATTGTGTGTTTTCCCCTCTAGAGAGGCTGAACCTCTCTCTTCTAGTTTCACATGCAGCTGGGAGGCAATGTCCCTTTTACTCCTCTTCTTTCTTCTTTGCTGGGTGCTCATCACGTCTTCCATCCTACTCTTGATTTACTCTTGTCTTTCTACTTAATCAGTGCTTTCCAGTTCACCCCAAAATTAAACTAGATAAACAATGTGGCTATGCTTATTTTTCAGACAACCTTGTGCTTCCCCTCGCAACTTCTGGACAGTTTGGGTTGCAGTAATTCGAACCAAAAAACCGTCTCTTCCTCTCCTGAAATGAAAATTTGCTCTTGAATGACCATTATTGGTGCTGAGTAATAATGAATTGATTTACATGTGCTTATGCACAGACACACACCCCACAGGGAAATAAATTAGACTTTGTAGAACCACACACAGCTCTGATCAATAAACAAATTCTTGCACCTCTTCAGAACTGGGTTTATTTCAGACTGTTTTAGTTCTCATTTACACTGTGGATATGTCATATTACTCTGTCACTAGGAACATAAATTTCAGGTACTGATTGCTCCAATGCAATTGTTGAACAATAATAGAAATTGCTCAACTATGCTTCCAGCATGGGATAAAGTGAGTACAGTGTAAATGGCAAGCACGGCCATTTATTTTTCTTTATAGCCAAGCTGGCTCACTCATCCTTAGTTTAAGTGATAGTTCAAGCTGTGAAAGAGTTGTTAGGACACTCATCATTTTTATTACATAGGAAATGGTTCCTTTGGTTAATTGGGTTTGGAAAATTTGCTGAGCATTCAGGTGAACCTCCATGAATGCCAGTAATATTGAGATACCCCACAAATCTCTGTCAGCTGTTGACATTCTAACTAAGCCTTTCATTTTCTGGAGTTTTGAGCCCAGAATTGTGAAAAAAGCCACAAACACCTTTCCACAAAGTCAATTTGGACTTGATTACTGTAATATATTTTACAGAGACAATGCTGAGATACTGTAGGCCCTGCCACAAATACACGTTAATAAAATACATAACAAGACTGATTTGCTTTTGAGATGAACACACTAAAAATCTTTCCCTTAATACTCTGAGTGGAAGGAGAGAGCACTTGTCTCAGCTGTACATCAAATAATCAGCTTTCAGAAGTCTTATTCAAGAGCTGCCATCCTCACTGTGAGCACTGGTTCTAAATCTGTTCCTTTGAATCCTCTTTGTCATTTAGAAAAAGAAAAAATAGAGGGGAAAGAAAAAGAAAAATAAAGAAAATAAGGAATCTCTGAAGAACTTGATTTTCCAGTTTGTCTTTCCAATATTTTTTTCTGAAAGCCTTAAAAGGCATTAAGATGCTTTTGGTTGACTTCAGAGGGTTTTGGACGAAGATTTTAGGGAACAGTGTTCAAAAAAATTGTAGATGTGTCACTTGGGGACATGGTTTAGTGGTGGACTTGGCTGTGCTGGGGGACCAGTTGGACTTGATGGTTTTTAAGGGCTTTTCCAACCTTAATTCCATGATTTTATGATTCTAACAGTGTCTCACAAAACAGCAGACAGGAGTCTTTCTTTCCCTCTCACAATAATGAAAAATAGTCCTAGCGAATTATAAAAACCTTCTACAACTTCCAACTATTCTGACTTCAGGAAACTGGGGAAAAGAAGCTGTAGCCTCCTAATGAGGCAAACAAAAACAAAAGAAGCATAGGTGAGTGAAATCCTTCTCCTCATTTTAACATACCTGATTATTAGTGTATGACTGAGTTCTCTATCCTGTAAAAATGACATCCTCCACAATACAACTGGGATAGTTTAAGCTACCTTAAATCACTCAACCTGCAATACATCTGAAATGTTAATTAAGCAAGTTTTTTATCCTCACCTCTGCTCTGCTGGCTTTAGTGAAAGCTTGTCTGCCAGGGAAAACTCTCTACAGGTACCGCCAATTCTGTTTGAAGCTGGTGATCTGGGTTTGGCTCATAACATTCACAGTAGATTTACCTGAAAGATCAATAAAAGCGTGTTCAAAGCAAGATTGGCTTCATAGAGCCTAGGATTTTATTAATTTATATAAACTTCCTAAAACTTTTGCGATAAAGAAAAAGGGAAAAGCTTGAAAATATTCACAATACTGTATAGCAGGGTAATGAAAATGGTATGGCAATGTTCTGGAATTAGTTTATTTTTTTCCAAAAACACTCTTCAAAATAGACACAGGTGATATTTTCAAATATAGATGGAGCTTTCAGATGCTTTAAGTTGTGACACCTTGATAGGCCCTCATTTTCAGCGGCTTGCAAGCATGTCTTTAAATTATCTCAAATTACATAAAGCACCCCAAAATACCTCTCACAGTATGCCTCCCTCAAAATTTTTTATTATGGCAAGACCTTGGTGGGAAACTATATCTTCTGTCATTGGTGATATGAGATAGATCTTTGTAACAGAAGAAATCTAAAGGCAGAATCCTCCCCAACTGTTAAATGATATAAGATCTCTCAGTGTGGCACATGTGATTTCTCCTTCATATTTTTCATGGTGTATAGTTTAGTAGAATATAAAATCAGAATTTAAAAACCAATCAAGCAGCCAGCAAGACTTTGATCTTTAAAATGCTGGAATTATCTTTAATCAGAGGAGATTTATAAGTAGTAGTTGAATTAAAGGTGGAATTACTGTGTGGCTTTGTTCATTTAAATTTCTCTGTGCTTCCCACTAACAAAAATTTTGTCTCAAATATCTCCTGTATCCTTTGAGAGTGATTTGTAATAGGCAGTTTTCAACTTCAGAATTGGGTTAATCTTCCAGGTCTTTAGTGGCAGCACTGTGAATAAGCAAAGCACTGTGAGCTTGGAGATCCTTATCAGTGAAAGAATACTTGAAGTTCTGGGAATGTGTTTTCCCAAGTCCATGGTGAACTCCCTCAAAGAGCAGAAGAAAAGAGATTAAGTCTGGATGGAGAAATCCTTGTCTTTCATGTATGCTCCTAGGGAAAATGAGGCTATTTTCTTTTGAATTCCCACTTCCTCTGGGTTTAGTTTTTCTCACACACTTAATGACTCTTATAATGGAGGAGGACTTGTTTGGTTTTTTTTATTGGAATAAATGGGAAAATATGTTGAAATGCTCAAAATGGGTTAAAAATTTTATAGAAAATTATGCTTCCTCTACAGCAATTGTTGAGCAATTTTAAACTTGTGACAGAGAGGTCCCATCCAGGAGACCAAAAAGGGTGTGCAGAGCCCATGGACTCAGGTGTCACCAGACCCTTCAGCTACAGCCGAGCATTCTTGTGTCTTCTCTTGCTATCCAAGGCTGGTCACCTCAGCAAGGACACATTCAGTCAGAAAGGACTTATTTCTATCCAAAAAGCAAGAAAAGCATTTTTATGTGTGTGCGTCTTTACTGAGTATCTATCCCTACACTAAAAACACAGTTGGAAGGGTTTTGATGTCCTTTGTCAAATTTTGAAACAATAACATTTCCTAACCCCATCTGAGAAATCTAATATAATTTGAGCAGATACCAAAAATTCTCAAAATGATGGAGTGACACACATAAATAGAGCCTCCCTGCCCTCTTAAGATTTTCCCCAGAGCAATACTGATGGACAAGTGTCTTCTTCATTCCCTACAGAATTATCATTTAAATATATTTTATTGTAGAATTGTCTGGCATAATTCTCATACTACTGAAAACTCTGTAGTCTCTTAATTCAAACTCAACAGAGCAAAGGTTTGAAGCAAATTTTTCCTCAATTTATTGATACCACCATGTCATGAAAGACCAATAATGACCAAGTGAAGTGCCTGAGTGGCTGAGTAGCTGGAGGATAGTCTTCCATGGACTTCATTGCCTTTATAGAATCTTCACCACCTTTATAGGTTCTTCATCACCTTCTGCCTAACCCATCTGGAAAGCAAAAGAAAACATTTCTGTGTGGGGTGAGGTTAAACAAAGGGGAACCACTTTCAGTAAGTTTTCAGGGAAGCCAATTTGCCTGTGAAGGAGAAGGTTTGACGTGGAGAAGGGAACATTTTCCTTTCATTTGTTCTTTGCTTTTTTTGGTTTCCAAAGGAGGTGCCAGGTGTTTGTTCACTTTCCAGCCCCTGAGAACCAAGCTTCGAACCTAATCCACTGAGCCCTTTGCTAACCCAACCCTGCTGGATTTATCCTGCCTTACTTAGCACAGGCTATCTGGGTACTTTGACTGCTTCTGATGATTGTGGCTGCAATTCTTTGTGGGGCTTTACTGTGCCATAGCAAAGAAAAATAAGACCTTAAATATACATTGAAAAAAAATAGGAAAAAAGAAGAAAAGACGAAAGGAAGAAACCCCCACAACCCTCATCTGTGAAAAAAGGCTTTTATAAGCAGCAATAGCCTTGCGTGCTGCCTGAGTGTTCCTTCTGACAGTGTAACACTGGAAACATAAGTATTCCCATTGCCCCTTTGCAAGGTAAGGTCTAGTAGAGGCACAGAGAAAAGCAGTTTAACATTTCTTGGTTTTTCTTTTATTTGTGGGTACCTGGGATTGCTGCTCTTGTAGCTGCAAAGGAGGGCAATGCAACCCACATGCAATTTTCACAGAGGGAGACCTGGGAAGAGCACACTTAATAGACATCCAAAGGAAAGGGATAGCTAAAAGTCCCTTAAGGAAACACAGAGACACATTATGACTGAGTTCTGATGAAGGTGTGAGTCAGTCAAACTCCTACTTCTGTGCAAGAAAAGAGGCAAAATCACTATGAGGTTCCCATGCCTGCTGCTTTGGATGAGCAGGAATGTTTATAACTTACATAAATGCACTCTTTGCCTCTTAATGCAGCTATTCATGGTACAGTGTGATGAAAGATGGGGCAGAGAAAACAGGAGTGTCAGTATAGAGAAAGAAAGGTGAGGATGAAAGAAAGACATTTTTCAGTTCACAGATTTTGTGGGTCAGGAAAAGGGAACAGGCTGGAAGGAACATTTTCCAACCACCAATGGTGTCATGTGGCACAGATCACTGGGCAGGACAAATTTACTCCACCAAATTTTGCAGCCTAGAGTAAGGGTTGATGCCATGATTCGTCTCTAATTCTCGTTCCATGATGTTGGTGTATGTACAACATATATTTCTCAACATGTTGGCTTGAGAAAGGAGAGAAGATTACACATCTTATTTCTAAACTTTTGGACGCCACAGAGTATTGAAAACCAAAGGGAGACAGGAGACAGGCTGGGAAAGCTAGGGCTGTTCAGCCTGGAGAAGTCTCTGAGAAGACCTTAGAGCCCCTTCCAGTACCTACAGGAAGCCTACAGGGAGGCTGGAGAGGGACTTCTTGCAAGGATATGCAGTGATAGGACAAGGGAAAATGGCTTTAAGCTGAATGAGTGTAGATTTTGATTAGATATTGGGAATAAATTCTTGCCTGTGAGGGTGGTGAGGCCCAAGCATAGGTTGCCCAGAGAAGCTGTGGCTGCCCCATACCTGGAAGTGTCCAAATCCAGGTTGGATGGGACTTGAAACAACCTGGGGTAGTGGAAGGTGTCCCTGTCCTTGGCAGGGAGTTGGAATGAGATGAACTGCAAGGTCCTTTCCAAGTCAACCCATTTTATGATTCCCTGACTATGTGTGTGGTCTAAAATGTGTTTCAGGGCTCTAGTGTTCACTCTGGGATATCTGGTGACTCCTCATTTTCTCTCCCTTTTTTCAGATTGCTTAGATAGGTTCATGTTATCACAGTGACTTCCTCAGTTCCCTGAACGTATAAACAGCTGTCTCCAAACCGATCCTTTCACCCACTTCATACTTCCCAGGGCCTATTTATCTACCAGTCAATAACAAGGAAAAGGTTTGGGTACCATCCTGTGATTATCCTGACTCCCAGCCAAGGTTCTGGTCCTTGTTAAGCAGCACCCACACAGACAGTGTCTGCACACAGCTCAGGGCTTGACACAACGCAGGAGCCATTTCCAAGCAGCAGGTGGGATGCAGCCCCTCTGTTTTCAGGAGGAAGAGTGTCTAAGCATATGGATACAAGCTGTCTCCACCCAGCTGGCCTTACAGACAGAGAACAAGCCCTGGCCCTTTTTGTTTAGCCACCCACAGAAGGGCAGAATTCTCGCAGCAAACAATAACTTGGGGAGCAGATGTGGTTCTTTAACATTTAACTCATTGTAACAGTTTCTAATTAGATGTTTACAGTTGCAGTTATGAATGCTTATAGTTGACCATATTCCTTTTGTAAAATGAAAATGAATTTCTCATTTTATGTAGAAAATAATCACAGGGACATTTTCAGATGCTTCATTGTGATTACATTTCTGTGGCTGTGCATCACTGCCCTCTTAAATGTATGTATTTCTCAAAATCATATTAGTTCTTAAACTCTTTTAATCTTTTTTATTGTGCCTATATGTAGCTTGAATGCTTGTCTACCTTTTAACCTTTTCCAGTAAATTATTTTCTTTATTTTCACACTTTCCTGTGGTCCTCCTGTCCTCGTATAAATCTTCTTGTGCAACAAAATAGTTGACATAAGTAAAACTGCTATACATAATTGATGTGTTCTCTGTTTAATAAATAAAGTGTCTGTCATATAGGAGGCAAATTTTCTGGTTTTTATATTGTCTGGATGGGTGGTAAGAGTATTTTTAGCTTCTGTCCAGGGGGATGGAAAATGTTGATAATTTCTCAATAAGAAATTTTTCCTTTGTAAAGTAAATTCTGGTTAGAGATTATTTCTCCCTTAGAAAATAAACAGTATGAATTATCCCTTTAAAAAATACATATCTGTTATATATCATATTTTCAGATTTGTCAGACTTGATCCACAGTTTGTTTCACAGTGGCAAACAATGCCAGTGGAAAAAAAAATAAAAAAGAGAAAGTTTTCCTGCTGTTAATGAGACAGAGGTGACTGTAAACAATAGATGCCTTATAGCTATTCTCAAACAGGAATCAAAGCTCTAATTAAATATAAAACACAGTCAATGATAGGCTCTTTAATGTAACATTTCTCAGTTGCTTTTCCTCTATGAAATAGCTTCACTTAGACAAAAGCTGAGAGTGACTGAAACAAGAGAAGAAAGACTTGTGCTGAAAACTGATTTCTTGTTGCTCATGACACACCAGTTCTGTAGCTTCAGCAGGAAATATTCCTGACTAGAAGTCAGTACATAGATAATCACATGATTTTGGTGGCATCCTCTGACTAAAAGGTGCCACGTGAAGACAGTTGGTTCCTGGATGGGCACACATGTCATCTCAACCCCAGGAAAAGGCAGATCCAAGCAGACTTTGCTCCTTGCTCTGCCCAGAATTTGAGCTGTCTATTCCCTGAGCTCAGAGTAGACAAGGAATAAGAGAGGAAATAACTTGGGAGAAACTGGTGAAGAGTTAAAGCTTCCTTTGCATTTTCAAGTTATTTTATAACACAGATATGGGTGCTGGATGGATGGATGGCAGCATTCTCCTAAAACCTGAGGTCCAGAGAATGTTGCTTCATGAATACACAAGGAGAACAAAGTAAAGGGAGTACTGGAAGGCAGAGGCAACTCTCACGCAACACCTGCCTGAGCTAATCAAAAGATACAAAACCTCTGCACAGTCCTTGATCAGCTGTGCGACGCCTCAAGCCAGAATCCAGCCCATGTGTAAACAAACAGGAAGCCCTGAGCAAGTACTAGGAAGTAGACCAGAGGATTTGGTATAAAGAGCCACAGTTCTTGTATGGTGTAAGTTAATTATCTTCTTGCACCATTTTCTAGTCACAAATCAAAAGTAAGTAAAACTCGTGCTGTAAGATCAGGTCAAAATCTGACCATTAAGTGTAGATATATAAACCCTGTATAATTAATTTGTCACTTCTGCAGTAGAAGAGCAGTTAATCCAAGGTATTTCTGCATAAAATAGAAAAAGTATTTCATTTAAAGTACATGAGGAAATAGAAGAAAATACCTATTCTGAGTCGACTCAGAACAGCTCTACAACAGGAGGGTGCTGAGGCCCTGGCACAGGTTGCCCAGAGAAGCCACAACTACCCCAACTGTGAAAGTGTTCAAGGCCAGGCTGGATGGGGCTTGGAGCAACTTGGACTAGTAGAAGGCGTCCCTGCCCACGCCAGGAGGTTGGAATGAGGTGGTCTTTAAGGCTCCTTCCAACCCAAACCATTCTGTGATACCAAATATGACCCCGGAGAAGCTCCTTGACATGAGAAAATCTTCACCAACTGCTACTTTCCAAAACAGTGGAAATAATGACACTTGGTTTGTTACAGTTTGAAGTTATGAGTTTGGGCTTTCAGATCTCTAATAAACTTCAAGCACTGAGATTTTCCCACTCCTGAGGTACACAGTGCCCCTTCTATGCTGATTCTCTAATAAATGTGTTGAATTCATATTGCAGCTGTCTTGCAATGGAATAATTGTGAAAATATTTTTTGTCCTTTACCGAGTTGGTTGGTGACATTCCTTGGAATGTGATGTCATTGGAAGAGGTATCAATTTCTCAAATATGTTGACAATGACAAATATGCTAAAAAGTCTTTAGGGAGAAACAAATAAACACGTGAAAGCATAGACACATGCTCAATCTCAACTAAACTTCATACACTACAGATCTTTATAAGAACCAGGCTTAAAGTATTCTTCTCCCAGGTAAGAAGGGACAGAATGAGATGAAATGGCCTCAAGTTGCACCAGGGTAGGATTATATTAGATATTAGAATTTTTATCTTCATGATAATGGTTATAAAGCCTTGGAACAGACAGTCCAGGGAAGTGGTAGAGTTACCATCCTTGGAAGTGTTAAAAAAAATGTAGCTATAGCTCTTCAGGACACATTTTAATGATAAACATGATGGTGGCTGACAGTTGAACTTAATGATCTCGGAGATCTATTCCAACCTTAGTGTTTCTATGATGGTCTTTGTGAATTAGAATCCAGAAACTGCTTCAGGGCAGAAAAAACAGCACACAAATCTCCTGTTTCATTTCCACTGGGGCTTAACCACCCCAAGGGACAGTGGAACCACCCTAGAACAGAGGAGAATGAAGGAACAAAGAGCCAGACTCTGCTACAAGCATGACCGCAAACTCCTGTGCCAGTGTTACAGCTTGCCCCAGGGGCAAGGGTAACCCAGGGTCTTGCTATCCTTTGGCGTAGATTAGAGTGAAACAGCACTAAATGGTCATTGTTTGTAAATAGACACATGCAGGGTTTATTGTAGAACAATTTGGTTGCACAAGAAAACAGATATGGAGCCATTTTGACTGTTGTTATCTATAGTGGTATGGTAACAAAAAAGCATAAAAAATATCACTCAGAAAAACATAAGGAAAAGAAGGAAAGGATAAGGGTAGAAAGGTCTCACCAACCACAGGCCTCGTGACAAGGCTTGGTTTGGCAAATTCAGTGTCTGTTGGTCAAAGTAACAGTTTCAGGATGAATCCATTGGGTGGTGGGGGAAAGCCTAGAACACAACATCTATTGGGTTTGTACTCTCGAAGGTTCAGGTGGGAACACCCAGGTAACTCCCCTAGGGCAGAGAGTTTGAAGGGGATGATGTAATGCTATGGATCATGAAGTCTTTGACACCTTCTAGGACAATACAGCTGCCCATTACACCAGCCCAGCTGAGTCAGTTACGGCCCATTATGTCCCATCACCAGAGGTGAACACCTTCACCTTAGGTGTGCATGTCCCGGTGCTTCCCTGGCAGGGGAGTTATCACAGCTGAGTTCAGTTGATAAGGACAAAGTGACAGGACACACTTGCCAGGGTTTGCCTATTTCCTTATCCCACAGCCTGAGGTGGGCTGTGCTCTCCCTCTGCACCTGGGCAGTTACTTTGCACACTGGCAGCTTCCTCTTGAATGATTGAGCCACCAGCATCCCTCTCTCTCTTCCAGTATCCCGTGTGGATACATTCTTCTCCTGGGATGAGACAATATTAACCCCTTTATCATATCCCAGGTTCCCTCCACACTCCAGACTCTGGTTAGTACGCATATTTGGCTGGGGTGGCTGTCAGTTTGCTACAGTGGGCAAAAGTCCAATGATTTTAGCAAACTTTCAGCCTTTAACCATTTCAGTCTCTCACAGCCACCCAGAACATCAGCAGAACAATTGGGATGGGTTAAGTGTAGCACACCTTAAAAAAAAAAAGAAAAAAAAGAAAAAAAAAAGGAGGTATGAAACTAGAAAGAGGGGAGAAGATGTGTTGACTGAAGTTCAGACTGAGCAAGGGGTAGAGAACACATTTCCCTAAGTTTCTCTTCAGTAATCAGAAATGTGAGTTAATTGATACTTAAATTAGGTAAAATTCCCCAAGACAAGGCTGATCGGCCTCTGATACTCTTCTCTGCTACCCACTGTTGCAATTCCAGAAAGCCATTCCTCTCCTGCCTTGGTTAAAAATTCCTAGGTAAAAATTTCTGCCAAACTGGTACAGGCTGAGTGCATACTCCTCTTTAAAACCTATCAGCATCTCTTCATAATTACCACTGGTGCTAAACAAAACCGGACAAAAAATGCTCCTACATACCCAGCTGCTTATAATCCCTCCTGCTTTACTGCCAACGTGTTCTCTGTCACAGCTGTGGGCTGTAGCAACAAGAAATCTTCCAGACAGAGCCTCAGCATGGCTTGGGGGTAGCACCTGACATCCCATAGTTCATGGAGCACGTCACGGGGCACCAAAATGCTGCAGGTTTGACTTCCATCCTTACACAGTATTCCAACAAATTGCAGGAAGCTTAGCAACCACAAAGATTTCTGCGCGCTTTTCTGTTGTACACATGAAGCATTATTAGTTGCATGCCAAGAAAACACCATTCTGATGATGAACACTTATGACTGAAATAAAGGAAAAATCATATACAAGGTAACTGTATGCCTTGGAATCACACTGAGCCCCACGGAGATCCAGAGGCAAGGGCAAGGTAGATAAAACATTGCCAACCTTGGCTTCAGGGCCAAGGGAAAGAGGGGCTCTAGACAGGAACAGCTTCACCTCCCCAGAGAATTTTTTCCTCTTTTTCCTCATGGTCTTTATGTAGTTTCTCTCGTCACAACATGGGAGATGCCTCACAAGCATTTCTGTTTGCTATCTTACACCTTTGCTCCTGCTCACAATTCAGGAAAGGAGTTGGCATTCAGTTTTATCTTGAACTCACATCAAGTCAACTCTTGTTTCCACTTGATCATTTTGACGGCCAGAGATCATATTAATGTCTTATTCCTTGGCATGTTATTGTCTACAGAATTTAGTATGTCTCAGTAATCTTGATTTGACAGGTGGCTCATAGTCCACTGACTTGCAACATCATAAACGAAGTCTAGAGTGAGCAGCTAAAAATTAAGTGTTTGGGGAATTTGTGTCCTAGACACCATAGACAGTATCTCCAAGTTCATGTTCTTATTGTTACATACAGTGTAGTGGAGAAGAGACTGGATATTATGATATCAATTAAATTCCCTTAGCCCAGTAATTTTCAGTGCTGTACAGTGTCTTGCCTAAACTTTAGATGTCCCTCCAGAATGGGGTAGATTTGATCCATCTTCTGTATCATACCTGGCAGCTCCAAGAAAAAGTCTTCAATATTCTAATGCATTCAAAGGTAAACATTTCTTTTGCTTTGACCACTAATATGAGTCAGAATCTACTATAATAAAATCATATAATCATAGAAAGTCTTGGGTTGGAAGGTACCCTAAAGATCACCTTGTTCCAATCTTCCTGCCATCAGCAGGGATGTCACCTACTAGACCAGGTTGTTCAGGGCCCCATCTAACCTTGAACATTTCCAGGGATTTGGCATCCCATAATAATGAGAGTTTTGACCCTCAGTGTATTTTCAGACAGCTAAGTTTGGAGTAGAGTCTCACTTAGTTTTCCCGAACCTTAGATTAATAATCTACTGGGGCCATTCTAAAGTCTAGAAACTAATTTTAATTGCGTCATGAAAAAATAATATTTGGCACAGTGATTTGTCTACTAAATTCCCTCTACAGAGTTATGCTCTAACTTTTTTAGCTCTACAGTTCTTTCTTTTTCTTCTTAAAACTAAAGGACTAACTCGAACAACAGTCAGGGCCTTCAGATTCCTCAAGGACCCTTCAATCTCTGAGCTTCACAAAAGCAAATCAACTGTTTCAGCTAAGAAAAAAAAGCTGCTTCACACTTGGAGTCAACCTGGTAATATTTTCCCAGGGCACAATGGCACTGGTTACCTTCTCCCTAATTACTTGCAACCCCAGTAGACTGGCACCAATGTGTTTTGGAAAGTTCTCAACAACAGTCTCTTCTGTGAAGTAGCTTAAACATGCACATTACACTCTGTTTTGATTGATTGATGAACCTCAGTGCAGTGTATATAATAATGTGCTAAATGTTACATATGCCCTTAGCGGGTAATTTCAGGAAATTATTAAAATGTGCTTCTTTTAAAAGGTTTGGTAATGTAAGTCACAGAGACGCTTGACAGACCCAATGCTGATTAGTGTGGGTGACCACAGTGTTCTCGAGGCTTTGATATTTCTTGGCTTTTTCTTGGTTTCCCGGAGGCCCTTTGGACAAAGCAAGAAAGATGGCTGAGACACCCTTGGCCTTCTGGGAAACTCAGTGACATTTAAAGACTGCTGGGGCCTATTCTGTTAATATCTAAACTAATTAAAATCAAATCATAATTGTAGTAGCTTGTTCACCAGAATTCTAATCAGACTCGGAGTGGTGCATGCTGCTGTGCTAACGGCTGTCTCAGCTCTGTGAGAAGTGTTTTACCACACAGCCAGTTGTTCTCAGTGGTTTTTCTCGATCTTACAACCAGTTCCTCATATAACAAATGTCACTTCACATGTAGGGTGAAGACTTGCTTCAACATTCCTCTTTCCGTATACACTGAGCACATTTTGCTGTATCGTGTGGTGGGATGTTTGTCAGGGTGTGACAGGCTTGTGTGTACCTACTGTGTTTTTATTAGATCTGAGTGTGACATCCTGCACAGAACTGCCACCTCACACAGCCTCAGAGCAGACTGCAGCTTCCTTGTGAGGGGCACAGAGGGGCAGGCAACCATCTCTGCTGCCCGCTGACCAGTGACAGGACTCAAAGGAATGGCATAAAGCTGTTTCAGGGGGGTTTAAGGTTTAAGTCGGATATCAGGAAAAGGTTCTTCCCCCAGAGGGTGCTGGGGCACTGAACAGGCTGCCCAGGGAATGGTCACAGCCCCAAGGCTGCCAGAGCTCCAGGAGTGTTTGGACTCAACTCTCAGGCTCTGGGTGGGATTGTCGGGGTGTCTGTGCAGGGCCAGGAGTTGGACTCGACAATCCTGGTGTGTCCTCCTGACTCAGGGTATTCTGTAATTCTCTGGCACTGAGACTGTTGAAGCTCATGGACAATGTGTCAGGACATCTGAGAGCAGAGTTGTAAATGATGGGGTCATAGAGCTGAGCTGAATTAGAGCTGTGCCTGATGAAGTACCTGCTGCTGCTGCTGAAGTAAATGTCTGTCAACTTAGCTCTGATTCTGGCAGGTCTTATTTTTAACATCTGCGTGTTCAGTGTCACTGTGAGCAGTGAAATACCTGTGTCAGATCAATAAGACACTCTCACTGCTGAGGAAAACAGCATGAGAATGTAACAAGTATTAAGGCATATAGGAGAGGCTTATTAATATTTAGCAAAACTAATCTGTTTCTCACTAGCCAAAACATGCACATCCAGCCCTTTTGGGAAGACAGCTTTGAAGATTCCCTAAGTTGAAATGAGGTTTTCTGCGCTGTATGTAACCATTCATATTCTCTGTGGGCTAAATCTTATTCCATAATTTTGAAGTCAACCTTTGAGATTTGGGAGATCATTAGAGGCTTTGTGTATGTTTTCTTCATTCTGTTTTTCCAGATAGACCAAATGTAGTCACTTTATAGATGGGAATGTGATTTAAATAATATGACTTTGCTAACATTACATTTTGAATTTATCTTTATTAAGGCTGCATTTTAATTTCATTCCATGTATCCTCATTAAGCAACTGTTTGCTCCCTCAGGCATTTTTTCAAGCTAACTTTTAATCTACCTATTGGCACTCAAAGCTGTAAAAGTTAAAGCCTATTTGAATTTTTATTTGGAAATCTGCTAGATTTTTTCCCCTTTATAGAACTGCAGGCATTTTGCTTTTGCTGGAGATGGCTTATTTTCCCTATATAATCTGATAAATATTAAATTAAATAACACATATTCATATCAATGTGTTGTATGCAAAACCCTGTTTTTTCAGAACACTATAGATTAACTATAACAGCATTTTATTTTACACAACTATTGCAGAAGGTCTGTCTGAAATCCTGTCACTGCAGCACTCAGATGCTGGATTGCCATTGAAATTAGCAGCGAGTGGGTCTAAAGGACTTACATTTTCCTTATTTCTATTGATTTTGACTTCTGAGTCATGCACACACTGCTTTAAGATGACAGGTGATGGAAGGAAGTTCAGTGAAAGTGAAAGTCATTGCTGGGGAGCTGCTCTACATAATGTCACATAATGTGATTTCTCTGGACATAAAACCATGGCAGCATTACATCACATATAAACATTTCTCTTTTTTTATTGTAGTACACTCGAAGAATAAGTTTCTTTTGTGCTATACACAATACCTACATGCTTTAGACCCTGCCCCTCTCCTCATCCTTTCCTTCCTCCTCCACTGCCTGCATTTCTTCCCCTAGTATCCAGCTGAAGTCACTTTATATCTACCTAGAGAAACAAAATTGTTGGTCCTTGGTTTGCTATACTCCTTCATTCCCAGATCTTACACAGCCTACAGTTACTGACTGCTCTCAAACTAAGTTATTGTTTAGAAATATTTCTCTAGCTCAGCATCTTGTTTTGAAAAGCTGGGTGCTACCTTCAGCAAAAAAATAAATAAACCCTCTAAAGTAGGTCAGGAAACAGAACCAAAAGAAGGCTGCTTTCGGCAGGCTCAGATCTGTAGGTACTTGCAATTTTAACTCACTGGTTGTTCAAAACATAACTAAAGCTCATGAACATACAGCACAAACTATAGCAAGCAAAAATGGCTTGTATTATAGGCATCTGATTCTGTCTTAATTATTACTTGCTTGGAGACATATAAATAGAAACGTATAGAATGATAGTTAGATATAAATAGATATAAATTGCACAAACAGAGCTAGATTTCTTTTTTTTTCCTTTTTTCTTGTGGAACTTACTGATTTAAATTTTAATTTCATACACCCTTTCAATTATGACTGGATTTCCTTGTAAGCAGCACTCAGAGTTTGCTGCTGAAAATGATTCTTCTAAAAATAATTCTGCTGAGAGCAGTGAGATCACCTGTGCAATCGTGGACTCCTGCACTGACACACTGCAGGCACTGAGCGGGAGGAACTGCGGAGAAGGAAAATTTTCAGAGAAGGAAAATGCCCATGTTGGTGCTATTCCAAACAGCAGATGCTTTTTTAATTTACTACACCATCTTTGACTGCAAGTATTGCTTCTCCATTAATGGATGTTTCCAACCTTGATACCTCTGACTCGAATAAGCCAGTCTCAACAGTAAAAATACTGAAAATACTACTGGCTGGAAGTCACTAGTGGAAGATGTAGAGAGGAAGATGCCTTTGCAAACAGATGTCTCCTTGGGCTAGGCAGGGCTGTCTTTCCTTAGAGTCCATCCCAGACTCCATTTATTAATTTGCTGAGTGTACACAATTTACAGGTGTGGAGATGGAGAAGAATCCAATACCACAAAGACCCCCTACAAACCAAGGGCTTTCCTCCCCATTAGGTCCAGCGAGTCCTCATGTTTTGGGCCAAGTTGAGCTCTTTTGAGGGAGAAGAAATTGTATTATCCCATGTATATGCTCCAGGTGGGACGGGGTCCTGAGCAACCTGGTTTAGTGGAAAGTGTCCTTGCCTATGGCAGGGTCGGGGAACAATATGGTCCCTAAAGTCCCTTCCAATCCAAACCATTCTGTTTATCTGTGATTCTGCGAAAAAGATAAATACTTCTTTAGACCGAGTTATTACCCAGCTCAGTAAAGCCTGGAAAACACCAGTGTGTGGAAAACAGAGTGTGACTGAGACAGCATAAATATAACCATGAAAAAAAGCCACACACTTACAACCCTGCTCTCAGCTGTGTGCTGAATGCAGGAGTCACAGGTGATCAGAAAGAGCATGGTTGAGATACCTAATAAATGCCATCAAGTAGCCAAAGCAGATTCAGACAAATGTCCCCATCTGACCTTGAAGTTACATGATTTTAAACCTAAGGTAGGTGGCAAATTCAACTGGCCTGTATCTGAGGAAGGTAAGTGTTTGCTCCAACTCCCTGTTGGGCTGAAACTTTATGTATCCAGCATAATGACTTCTGCTAGAAAGTAATTGACTCCTAATGGAAAATTTCTACTGACTTCTGCTCGACAAGGCCCCTGAGGTCCTGTGCAGCTCTGACGATGCTGCCTGCAGTACCCATGCTGAAAGCAAGACCTTATGGTTACCTATGGTTACTTATGGTTACGGGGTACCTAATGGGGGACCTTTTCATTCACCCCAGTTTGGTTTTTTGACAGATCTCAGCATGTTTCTGCTATTGCTGGAACTATGGTCAGAATCTTCCGCTATATCCAGGCTTCAACTGTGAGCTGATATATTTTTTTTTAATTCCTTGTAAAACCTCTTGGGTTTATAAGCAAATATAATTTGTGTGTGCAATTTTTACCTTTTCTCTCCATAATTCTCATCCTGATTCTAAGACACTGAATGAAGGATGAAAAGCAAATGTGATCTCTGATATTAGCAGTTCAGGTTTATGGAATCTGCCTCACTAAAAGAAGATCAGATAAAGAAACACCGTTGACCTCACAATTTATCCCAAACTACTACCAAATAAAAATGATCCTTCACTATCTGAGATAAAAGTTCCTTTAGCTATATTTGCAAGTTCATGCACCTCTCTGAATCAGCCACTGAATATGGACAGGTTACTCATGGGTTACAAATTGCACCTTGAGCCACTTTCCACCTCATTCAGCTCTGTATATTTCAGCTCAGATAGAACAAGGAGGGAAACACAGGCTGGGTCAGATGCTCTTGACTAACTTCTCTTCATTGTCTGCCATTGATTCAAAATCTATGTGATGAAAAAGTGATCCTAACTTATGGATAAATTTTCAAAAACTCAGGGCAGTTTTTAAAAACTGAAAAGAATTTTCCCATTTAATGTTTCTTCCTTCTTTCTTTCCTTCCTTCCAGAAACATTAAATTAAATAATGCTGTCCTGATTTATGCCATACAAGCACTCAGCCCTGGCTCTTTTTAAGCTCCATGTAGGTTTCTTACATGCGAATGGGTCAGGTACTTCAGTCTATCATGGTGTGTTTTTGCTTTTAACATATCAAACATTAACTCTTATTTAGACCTTGTTCAAAAGATCGTCCCATTGTTTACTGCCCAGGGTTCTCAGCACTGCGCTGACTTTGCTTTGCTTTCAGAGGTCTTGGTCATTTTATCTTACCAAAAAGCTGAGGAAAGTCACCTCCTTTCTGCTGTAGGGATTTGAGGGTCTTTGTTGAACCAGTGTAACTCATTGGCAGATGAGTCAATAGTGGGATGGTTTGGCACTGCTGGTTGGTCATTTCCTCAAATAAGGATGTCTGCAAGGACACCAGCTTGGTGTTCCTGGACAGCTACCAGGTAAGTCTCTAAGTGTGCTGCTAATTGCATAAAACAGAAGCAGGATCAGGAATATGGGAGATCTTTGCATGAAGTCCAACATGGAAAGCTATGATTTGGGTGTTAACAGAAGTTTATACCAGGAACTCAGTAGTGGTGAACCTGGCTGCAAAAAATGAAACAGGCAAAAAATTGCTTCTAGTGCAATTTTTTCACTTCTACTGTCTTGGGGGGAAGACTTAGAACAAACTTGTAGCATTTTACAGAAAACTTAAGTTGTAGAGCTGCAGTTCCTACCACGTTGAAAAATGTCATTCCTTTATGTAGCAACTGTGCTTGTATCCCACACGAATTTGGCACCACTATCATTTTTCCAATCATATAGATTTAGTTAAATGAGAAATATTGAATCAGAGTACAGAATTTGGCTACAAAGCTCAAATTTATCCACTTGGAACATGCTCTCTGATATTTTAAGCTTCATGCTGTAAATAATTTTTTTAGTATTCCATACTACAGTGGAGTTGTGAGAAGTGAAGTCAGTATTACCAAAAGGTCTTATGAATTTAATTCAGTTTCACAGATGTATTTTCTGCAGAAAAAAAAAAAAAAAGTGTTTGCAAAAACAATGATACATTTCTAAGTCATCATCTCCAAAAAGAAACATCCAGGTTTTTCACTTGGAATAACTTTAAAAAAAAATAATAAAAAAAAAATCCTAACTTTCAAACTTTGATATTGTGCATTTTTAAAGTATTGGGTAACAAAAATATCTGTGATTGTGTTGGAGGAGCAGAATGCTTCTAATTTCCCTTCCCTCCAATTATAGTTGAAAATGTAATAAGAATAGAGTTTCTTACAAAATTTCAAGACCTTCTGGTATATAAATCAGAAATTCTTCCCTGTGAGGGTGGTGAGGCCCTGGCCCAGGTTTCCCAGAGAAGCTGTGGCTGCCCCATCCCTGGAAGTGTCCAAGGCCAGGTTGGATGGGGCTTGGAGCAACGTGGGATAATGGAAGGTGTTCCTGCCCGTGGCAGGGGGTGGAACAAGAGGAGATTTAAGGTCCCTTCAAGCCAAACAATTCTGTGATTGTTTGATCACCATAATCAATTCATAATATGAAAATTTCTCTATGCCTGCAGTAAGCAAAGACGCAGCTAGCACAACATAAAACCACAACAACACACTGCTGACTCTTCTCCCCTACTGCCAAATTTGCTTGACCACATGTAGGAGAACAATGCGAGTGAAGGGACCAGCAGGTCGGTCAAAGAAAGATTTTGTTCTAACCTCCCACTGATACTGAGTTTCACAGGTAATAAGCAATACTGGCCTAAGGCCAAAAATAAACTTTTTATTTGGCTCTCTCAGCAATGGAGACTCAACTCTTCCGACACAGAACTTCAGCAAACTTTCCCTGGAGCTAATGACATTTCTTTCAGCTCAGGACTGGCAAAAGCAATTCTAGATGATGATTGGGTTAACTTGGGTCCCTCATGTTGGTCTTCACTCCTAAGTCCTATCAGCAGCTAAAGAGCCTTTTGGACATATATCAGGTTATTTTAAAAAATGTCTAGATGTATTTAATGTTTACTTTATGTGCTATGAGGAAAATAAATAAAATTCAAGTTCTGTTTGTTCTCTGAAGATATTTCTGTAACCACTTGTTGGTGGAATAACCCTGATGGTCCACATGCCTATGTGCCTTTTTTTAATCAAAAAATAGACCAGGAATCATCATCAAAGAGTACCACAACTGACCTGGACTCTGTAGTTAACAAAAAACCCCAAAAATAGAAAAGTCTTGAATTCAAATTATGTGTCTCCAAAAATCTGAGGGCTTTTCACATCTGAATGACAACAGCCAGCCTCAGGATATAATTTTTTCCCTACCAAAAAACTTTGTGCCTCACAGAGAAAAAACCAAAATACACCACAAAATTCTGAAAAATGCAAACCAAAATTATGATTTTACTTTTCATGCAGAAAATGTCATTTCCTCCTATGTTGGTTCCCTCCTATCTTTGGATTATCATCCTCAGTACTATAGCTCTTAGATCTTCTTTTGCATTCTGTGACATTAAGTAAAACAGTGTTTGTGTAATCTTCTTTTCTAAATTCACTTTTCTTTCTTAAACGTGACTCTCAATAAAATAAAACCCCCCAAAACTGATTAACTATTCTAAACCCATTTGATCATACTCCTAAGCCCAAGTGGAGTTGAAGATCAATTTTCAAGTTTTATATTTTAAAAACAATTGAATATTTCTAATCCTAGGTGCCCTGATCCCATGTGTTAGTTGCAGAATGAAGTAAATAACCTTCTTCTGTATTTGCATTTTAATTTTCTTTCAACATTTTCAATATAGATTTTCATACAGAGAACACTTCTCTTTCTTTATAAACAGATGCCACTCTAGCTGTCATTTCAAAGATGTGTGACTGAATTTCTGAAAGTCTAAGAGACATGTTAAAAGTGACTTGAAGTAAAACAAATGATTTGACTACTGTTTCAAGTGGTCTTTTTTTTAAATTTAAATGAAAAAAAAAAAGCCCTGAAGATATTATTCAGTAATACTAGTAATAGTATTTCTATAGTGCTTTAAATTGCTAAAGTTCCTATGTAGACAGTAATTAATTTAAATAATACCCACAACTTTTAGATGCTAATATTCACCTTGCAAAATAAATTGATTTGTTTGTGTGTGGGTGTTCTTGAGGGCTACACACACACAGACTCTACAGTCATTTGTCAGTCTCTAATAAGAAACAGAAGTGACATCTGTCATGCATTCCAGTAAACACATTAAGCAAACACAATAGGACCCCAAAATGTTTACTCAAGTACTCTAATTAATTGTGACTTGCTGGAACAGAGTTTTCTATGAATTAAACACAAAGATCCATGCTCTCTCCTCCCCCTTGCTGTAGCTTTTTGTGCAGTGGGAAAAGATTTAAACTAAAGACTTCCCTTCTGGCTCTGCCAAGGTGCATTTTTTCCTCATAGACTTGACTTGCAGTAGAAGTTGATGTGAGAGTTTGTCACGGCTGTTTTGACAGTCCGGTCATCCTAATCCAGGGATCTGGTCCCTGTGGTTTGTCAATTATCCTACTAACCCTACAGCGAGAGGAACACTCAAGGCACTGAACTGTCATCCAATAACCAAGAAATAATGTCAGCAGCCAGTGAGCAGGGATTGCGAGAGATGGGGATGATTTTGACAACAGAGAAGTGCGAATCATTTCAGCATTTATTTTATTTATAGGCATTCGTAACAAATTAATTACATCTCACTGCAAGGCTTCACTAAAACTTGCCGGATCCAGACCTGCCTGCACACACAGGGTGATGAGTAGAACTGAGTGCAGAGATTGCAGCATGGCAGATCCAGGCGCGGAGGTTCGATTCCCGCTTTCGTTCACTCCCCTCTTCTGACCTTGAGCTTGTTACTTGACTTGGATATGTTTCAATATCCCCCTGGATAAACTGAGGATAAAAGCACGCACTCTTAAGAGCAGGCAGAGCCTTAATCAATTAATGCCTGTAAAGGACATTAAGATCATTTAGCAAAAGGTGGAATTAAAGTGCAAATTATGCTAAGGTCCTACTGGAATGAAAGGCAAGTGTGTTTAAAAGGGGATTTAGATGCAGAAGGTTAGACAGCAAGGAAAATCTAGGTGGAGGATCACAAGAGGCTTGATTCTGATCCAGTGTGTAACAGGATAATTTGGCTTAACTCCCCACTTAATACTAACAAAGCAGGCTCTGCCCTGGATTCTCACTTGGTGTAAAGTTACACTGATCTGTGATTGCACCAATTAAACCAACTCAGAGCCCAAATTTTTGGCTCTGCAAGTCCTCATAATTAGACATATAATCTCATTTTTTTCATCCTTTTAGTCTATTTTTTTCCTATTGTTTCTCAGCCTCTGGTTTACTCAAACCATGTTGAAGTGAGAAAATATGTTGGAAAAAAATGAAGCAACAGAGACAAGCTACACCCCTGGAGTCGTCCTGTTTCCAAGTAAGCCATGGCACAACCAGCAAGACCGGGTGATGGAATGGGTACCAATGGTAGCCTCCTACACCTTTAGTTCTGAGTTTAGATGTGGCAGAGCCTCAGCAGTAACTGCTTCAAATTTTCTACCACTTTAAATCTCTCCAGAAAAACACAGGGTACAAGATGGGTGAATTCCCTAGGTAGACATTGGTCACCACTGAGGTGACTTCTTTTAACTTTCTAGTTTACAGCAAAATGGTGTGGGAAGCACAGAATAGTTTGGGTTGGAAGGGACCTTACAGTCTTGTTCCACCCCCTGCCATGAGCAGGGACAACTTCCACCAGACCAGGTCGCTCCATGCTCCATCCAACCTGGCCTTGAACATTTCCAGGGATGCGGCAGCCACAGCTTCTCTGGGCAAGCTGTGCCAGGGCCTCACCACCCTCACAGGGAAGAATTTCTTCCTCTTATCTAATCTAACCTTGCCCTTTGTCAATTTAAAGCCATTCCTCTTTGCTCTATCACTGCCCTTGTCCCTCTCCAGCCAACACAGTATTGAGGTGAACTCTGGTAAAACACAGTTGATACAAAATGTAATATTTGAAGAGATGTTTTAAGACTGTTTCTAGTAGACTGAACAATATAGATCCCCAGCTTGTGGTGGTTGGGAAGGTTTATTCTGGACATTAACACAGAAATGGAAAGGAGAAATTTTATGGCAATCTTCTGAAGGAAAAGCTTTTCCAGTTGTAGATGTCATTTCAAAACCATGTGTGCAATCACTAAAACAACAAAATGTAGATCATGCTGTTCATGAAACAATTTTGTCTCCTACATATCCCTTACTGGCTGAAATATGCACATCCACTGCTGATAATCAGGGAAGCCTGGGTAAACAAAAATGTCTCAAAATGTCTGTTTAAAATCATCACCTTCATTTTCAGTTATATTAGTGGGGAATTAAATTCTGGAAGTCAGGATTTTTCAGGATCATGTCTGATATTACACTCTAGCTATTTCCATTGCAGCATTGTCACATTGTCAGCAAATCTGGAAAACAGCTGGAAGCCAGTCCAGGAATACATCGTATTTAGCAATGTGTTGCTATGTGAATATCACCTCATTGTGCAAAATTTAGACCATCATCTTTATGAAAACCCTGAAAGTATTTGCCCTAAATAGAAAAAAACCCCAAACCCCGAACCTTTGGAATAGCTTAAATGAGAAACAACTGATCCAACTGACACCAGCTGAAACAGCTGATTCCTGCCATTCTCTATAGCATTCAGGTAGTTTAGGGTAACCTTTTAGATAACAGAACTGATGTCTTGCCATCAAACATAACAAAAATGTATGCTGGGTGTTGATTTCTGCAAAGATTAAGACAGAAGACACAGTTTGATGTGGAACCACACATTGCATAAGGAAACAATGCTTCGCTCCCAGAAGTCAAAGCCACAAATGAATCAACAGCTCTTCCCAAGTGGAGCCCATTAAGTTCTTTTTTTCCCATGCCCCTCACCATTTTATTTTTGAATATGAACCCTGCTGTTGTTGAAATGTCACTCTAGAAAACCTTTTCTCAGCTGGTTTATGCACTTGTCTTCTTGTAAATGTAAATCCCATAGACACTCCGAAACCTAATGGGAGTCGCACTGATAAAGCTCCTGTGGAAAAAACCTGCAGCAGAACCCCAGTAGATCTCACATCCAAGTGTCCAGACCACAGGACACCCTTATTTAATACCAGTGACTTCAGAAACAGCAATACCACAAAATCATGGAAAACCCCTCTAAGATACTTGAGCGCAACCATTAACCCAGCACTGCCAAGCCCATCCATGTCCCCAGGTGCCACATCTACACAGCTTTTAAACCCCTCCAGGGAGGGTGGCTCCACTGCTGCCCTGGGCAGCCTGTGCCAATGTTTGCTTTCCCTGAAGAAATTTTCCTAATATCCAGTCTATACCTCCCCTGGCACAACTCAAGGACATTTTGTCTGGTCCTGCTGCTTGTTCCTTGCGAGCAGAGCCCATCCCCCACCTGGGTGCACCCTCCTGTCAGGAAGTTGTAGAGAGTGAGAAGGTCCACCCAAGCCTCCTTTTCTCCAGGCTGAGCCTCCCCAGCCCCCTCAGCTGCTCCTCATCCGACCTGTGCTCCAGACCCTTCCCCAGCCCCATTGTCTGTCTCAGCCTTCAAGCCAGTGTCTTCATCTCACCCTCAGTGGGAAAGGACATACATTTTTCAGGGCAGTTGTTTTGTTTATTTTTAAAAATAAGCATGCTGATAATATGAACACGTCTGCAAATGTTCAGATGTGGTAAGACTTGTGCCTGGGAGGTGGATTTTTCAGTTGCTGTTAGTGAGGTGGTCGAGGGAATATGGTAAACACAGCCCATCCCCTGACTCTCCCCACACGGATGAGTCTAACTCCAATACCTCAGAAAGCTTATTCCATAAACACTGGATACCTTAAAACTATTTGTGGTAAAGTTAGATTATCAATGAGAAACTTTAAACCTCTAAGACTGCTACTTGACAATTTGTCACTCAACTTCAGCAAAACTATAGGGGAAAAGCACAATGAATTAATGAATAGCAACAAATCCCCATGACAACATGTTACTTCATTAAAATTTTATCAGCATTCTTCCTAGGGAAAGCATGCCTTCTGTTCTATGCTGAGCTTCTTCTACAGTGTTTTACAGACAATTCACAGCATTCTGGCGCTTCAAAATTAGTTCCTGTGGAGAGTGAGCTACACACAGACTCTAGATTGTGTCACACAGCGATCTCCTGGGTGCCATGATGAAGTTTTGCCTACATTTTTTGTGTGTATCTTATGCCTTAAACATTAATCAAGCATTTCCCAATTGCTTTCTTTGAGAATAGGTTAATTAGCTGCAAATGCATCTCTGTGTTAATTTTCAGCAAATGCATTAAACTGCATTTCATAAATATTTTCCTAGCAAGCAAAGGAAAGCTTTGAAAGGAAAATGTTTTCATTGCTTTCACTGGGGCTCTATCTTATGCCTTTTTTTTTCTTCTTTTTTCCTTTTTTTTTTTTGTGTGGAGATCCATAAAACATATCCATTGGTGTTCAGTGTATTTCTCAGTGTGGATGTAAGTAAAAAAAAAGAATAATAATAAAAATCATTGCTAGATACTGTAAGCTTTGCCAATATAATCTTAGAATTTGATTTAAAAAAATTCCTCTGCACAGAAACACTGAATTTATTTGCTTGTAAATTTAAATTGTTTTAAGAGGAAAAAAACTCCTATATAAATCATGTGAAAAAAGACTGAAATTACTCTTAAAAATAAGTAATAGCTTCAGTAACATGTTCTGGTTATATTAATAACATTTCCCTCAGACTATTGCAGTCCACTTACTTATTGCATGTATGTGGCTCTGAAAGCACCTAACAAGAAACTATCACCTCCTGAAAACTTTCTAAGCCAAATAGATTTTATATGCAAAGGCTGCTGAGAAGAAAATTCATCCCTAGTTTTTCACCCATGAACTAAGGTGCTTGACACAGGGTGTTCAGCTAAACAATCAGGCAGCAGGAAGCAGAATTAAGTGTCCATATTTTAATGTAAGGTTCTGAACCAGATGGAAAATATCAAAAAATGATGTTTCTTTCTCATTTGTTATTTTCTACAAACAATAAATACTGCCAAAGGGAGGCACCAAAGCTTCCTACCTACAGCCAAATACCTGAACTGCACGTTCTCTCCTTCTGGCTCCATGAATCTTGCCAGTCTTGAGCAGTGGTGCTGTAGCAAACATTTAGAGATCTGCCTATGGGATACTGCAGTAATGAGAGCATTCTGTTTGGATGTAGAAACTGTTGTCATAACCACCCTATGGCTGGAGAAAAGCCTACAAACAAGGTCAACTGCCTTCCACATGACTAATTTAATCACTGGGCTGTTACGTCTACTTATTTCAACTCTGTATTTTTTTAATTATTTGAAGTCATCGCAATCTTAGTAACAGGCTTGATTCTGAGAAAGCTCAACGATGTAAATTCCTGAAGTGATTGAGTGGAATTAATATCTCCACCTTGAACCTGAGCCTTTTTTGGAAAACGAGTCTAGGTGGGCATGGCCAATTCAGCAAAGCCAAGGCATTTCCCACAGAAACACCTGTACATAGTGAAGCTTATTATGGGAAATATAAGTGCCAATAGCACCTTTCCTTAGGTTGCACCACTGAGGTAAGGCCCTAAAAGCACCTAAATGACACATAAGATTCCATGACATGCTCCAGATAACGAAAAAAAACAGGTAATAGTTGTCACAGGGATTAGTAGATATTTGCATATCAGTGGAGAACATCACAGTGCATTAGGAAATTCTTTCCACCAACTGCTCAACTTTTTATATTTTTGAGTTTTAATTTTTTTCCCATCTGCCTGTGATCCAGCTAAACCAACGCATTTATACAGCGATCATCTTCCTATACAGAGTGTTTAACAGGAGAAATGTACTGCAGGCCTGCTTCTTTCAAAGGGAAGAGCTCAATGTCAGTGAGCTCTGGGAAAGGTTCAACAGAAGTCTGTTTTATGTTCTTGTTAGGATAAGCATTGAAAGAGGCACTGAACACTGAATCACTAAATTAAGGAAACAGATGTTTTCTCTGATTTTTTTTTTAAATATATTTTAGTAGGGCTTTCTCAGCCAAATATCTGCACAGTTTTTGTTTATTACAATTAATGAGATGTCACCCCACTACTCATTTTAAATTAACAAATCCAGGTCCAGCATGTTACAGATCCATTTATAACTCTTCTGATCTTTACAAACGAAACACAGGACAACACCAGACTTCTGCTAAAAGGGATGTCCTAGTCCTTTTCCTGCAATTCTATCTCCTTCTCAACTTCTCTGATTTCCCTTTTCACTCAAGAAAGGATGGGAATTGGACACTTTAGGATGGCTGGTTAGTTGTACAGTCTCATACACCATCATAAGGAAGTCCTAGGCCAATGTCTATTTGTAGGCAGCAGGATGGTCATCTGCAGATGTGTCTTTCCACATTACTTACCAAAAAATTTGACCTTAGGAGAATGTTTATCAAAACTTCTTTACTTCATTGGTAGCTCCCCATTCTTTTCAGCGTCAGCAATCTCAATACAGACTTTACTACATTTTTTGCACCAAGTCTAAGAATGCAAAAATAGCTACTGCTACTACAAGGCAACAATTTTCAGACAGATAACGCCAGGCTGTAGCCAGGAGGAAATTGAATATGCTGTCCTTGATGCACTTGCTGCCATACATGGATTTAATGACATTTCAGGGTTCAGCAGGCTGTGGCATGAGTGTCAAAGATCTGTGGTGAACAGATTTCTAGTGGCAAGCAGCAGGGTGAGGATGGGAGCTGTGGTACTCAGAGACACACCTCAGTGGGAGGCAGGCAATGTCAGGCTGCCTCGTTACCTCACTGTCTTGCAGACAACAAAAAACAGGACAAGGGAACTGGCAGCCACTCTCCTGTTGAAAGGCAGGATCTCGTGGTGTGTTTCATTTGGCAGAAATATCTTCAAGTTCGTAGGAAATGTCTGGGCATGGACATCACCTCTGCAAGACTGTCAGATCTCTAAATACAACAAATTTTTCTAGACTGTTTTCTTCAACCCAAGCCTATGTTTATGTGAAATATCTAACAATGTTTGGCCATACAATAGAATAACCCATCAATCTGAAATTACAGCTATCATTACCCATAACCAAAGCCACACAGACAGTGTGTTATCCTTGGAGAAAGCAGAGGGAAAACTATTTCCTTTCTTCTCTTGCTTTCTTTTTCCACTTCTGAAGACATCAGTAACTTGTGAATTAAAAAGTAAGGGGAGGTGGCTTTGAGCAGGATTCAGATAAAGCCATCGTGGGGAGCATGTGGTGCTATTTAAGTTCCTTCTGAACTCTGCCTGTCTGTCTCTGTCCTGTAGTTTTTTTGAGGCAGCTTTTGTTAAAGGCGAGTCATGCCAATCAATCCTGGCAGGTGGTCTTTTTAGTTCCAGGTGTTGACAACAGGTATTTGCTTTGGTCTCCTACGTTCTGTATCACAAAGGGATGTGGTGAATTCAGCATTTGTTGGCAGAAAGATGATAGATGACATTTGCTGGCTCAACATTCTTCATCTCCAACAGTTGTTATTCCAGTTCATGTGTTTCTTGGTAAGGAGTAACTGCAAAACAAGGTCTTGGAAATTCATTGTCCTATGCAGAGTGGTCTGTCCAGCAACATCTATACTTCAAAGAAACACTCTGTTCCCTGGTTCTTTGTGTTTTTGTTCTAGGGGAGCTTTTCATTCAGCCTCTTTTAATTTATCCCTGAGTTTTAATGAGTTGCACTCCATTTTCATCTTAGTCATTTTTATAGAAATCTGATGGTGAATTAGAAACAGCTGCATCCCTCGCAGACATATCCTAAAAACTACAAGATGCTTAGAATGAATCTGCTTGCTAGTGTCTAGGAAAGGGCCATTGGGGATAGATATGTATTTATGTACCTTTATTAAATTAAATTAATTATCTGAGACCATGAAATTATCTCACTGCCTGATTTTTTAATTTTACTGTTTTTTCTTTTGTATCCTGTGTCATGTATGGCACATGGATTCCAATCGAGCAGGAAAGTTCAGTTGGAAGGACCTAAAATGCTAACTAAGTTCAACTAGGTGAACTGAACTTCAAAACAAGCTTGAACCTGACCTCACCTGAGTGGTTCCCCCTCATAATTTCATTAACAAAATGACCTGTTTTGGCCCTATTCCCTGCAGGTTGTGTTACATTCTGCACCAGCTTGACCTCACTGATCTGTGGACTTCAAAATAAAAATCCAGGTCATGTTCATATCTTCCCCCATTTGTCATGTTCAAGTGATATTGTTGTCTATAGAACCTCTCCATCTTGCTTTTGTTTTCTCACTCTCCAAGCAGCTCCATATCACAGAATTCCAGGATGGGTCAGGTTGGAAGGGACCACAGTGAACCCTCTGGTCCCATCTCCCTGCTCAAGCAGGGTCATCCCAGAGCACTTGGCACAGGACTGTGTCCAGGCAATTCTGGAATAGCTCCAGCGAGGGAGACTCCACACCCTCTCTGGGCAATCTGTTCCAGTGTTTGGTCACTGCACAGGAAAGAAGTTCTTCCTTCTGTTCAGGTGGAACTTCCCGGGCATCAGTTCCTGCCTGTACCGCTTGTGCCGTTGCTGGGCCCTATGGAGCAGAGCCTGGTCTATCTTCTGACACCCTCCCTTTAGACCCTTATATACTTGTGAGACATATCATTGCATCACAGGTTTTATTTTAGTGCCTTTTAGCCAAAATTTATCAAGAATTTTTCTGTCTTTAAGCACTAGCCAAAACAACACTTTTTTTGGTTTTTATCTTTCTTAAAATATGGTTAACATTCCTATATCGACTATCTAGAGAGGGGAGGAACTCATTGAAGTGGTGGCAAACGTACTGAGAGGCTTCCTCTAAAATGGAAAAATGTTTTGACTTTTTGCATTTTATTCTCAAAGAGAGGTCTTTTATCGACGCCAGCTCAGCACCTTGGAGAGAAAAAAGATATCTTGAAAAAGGCTTTTAAATCCTGAGGTTGGCTGAAGGGTTTTTTTTCCTTTTGCCTAGACTTTGTAAACACTTTTCTCTGTAAAAGTAATGCACATAATTGTGGGGTCTTCCATCTTTTTATAAGCAATATGGTCTAAGTATCATAAGTCTCAAAAAAAGAGCTTTTTTTATTGGTCTTTTTTCTTTCTTTTCCCCAGTTTTTGGATGGAAGTTACCCAGTTAGGGAATAAATGCAGAACACAAAGATGTCATTTTCTTTCTTAAACAAGGTCAGTATCCTGACAATAAGGGCACTTTAAAAGCTTTCTATTGTGCATGTGTTCATGGGGGAGAAGGAGCTGATCAATGTCCTTTAAGGTTTGCAGGTTTCTTTTCAGGACTTTTCCTTGGGTTCATTTTTTTCTTCTTTTTTTTTTCTATGTTAAAATATTTTATTTTCTAAGAAAGAAATAAAACATCAGTTACATTGCCATATTTTAGCAAGCAAAATGAATCTGGTCGAGGTCTGAATTCAGGCTTTTGTCTTCTACTTTCAATAGTTAAGAAACATCTCAGCAATATTATAAAAAAAAAATCTGGTTACTTGCTTTGCAGGAACAGATTGGCCCCCTATCCTGCAAAATATGAGGCAGGGATGCAGTTTTATTAAAGTACTACTCAGAGGGCTGTATCTTCAGTTGTTAGTTTAAAACTTCTCTTGCACAACAAGCAACAGAAAAATATTCCCGGTTTTGACAATGGTGGTCTCACAACATGATATTCATCTCTCCTGACTTGGTCTCCAGTTCGTTGTTAGTCCGCCATCCTCAGATCCTATTGGAGTAAATGAAATGAAATTTTTCCAACTTCAGAATTTATTTCCCATTTTTTTTCCTTTAGTCACAACCACAAAGTTCTTTTGATTTATGCTATACTGTTGGTATCTGGTTATGAAAGAACAAGTGGGAACAAATTACATCACAGAATGGTTTGGGTTGGAAGGGACCTTAAAGACCATCTCATTCCAACCCCCTGGCATGGGCCGGGACACCTTCCACTAGACCAGGGTGCTCAGAGCTCTGTCCAGTCTCTGATAGAGAGATTGATAGACTATTATTGCTCTATCACAATATTTAACTTGTCTAAGGATTATTTTATGTTCTGATTGCATAAATACTATTGTTTAAAGGACAACCTGTGCTTGGAGTGGGCACATTACAAATATCAAGATATGCTGAACTGATTCATATGGTAAAGTTTGAGAAAATAATATGACTAATGCACGGAGAATAATAATGCTGCAGACATTGGTGTGATTTACCTTTGCTTAGAAAAGTGAAGCTTCTTGCACTGTTAAGATATGCAGAACTGTGAAATACTTTATGTAATTAGGTGTGAAATTTTTGGAAGTGTCCTACTTAGAAGAAAAAGTATCTGTTGTTTCTAAATGAACTTGTTCACTTAATTCTTCTTGTAAAACCTGCAGCCCAGCAAGGCAATAATAGCAAAGTGTCTCATTCTGGCCTGGGTCTTATTCAGCCAATCATCCATGCTCAAGCCTTCAGCAAAGGCTGAAGTCCTCCGTGGAGGTGGCTGGAACTGCTCATGTGCTTAAAGGGAAGCACGTTCCTCAGAGCTTTGAATCAATCTCAAAATCTCTTTAAAAATCTTAACACAGCTTAGCCCTGCAGATCCACAGACAGGGACAGGTGGAATCCATGATCCCAGTGCAGTAGTACATGGGGCAATCCAAGGATGGAGCTGTACTTTTCCTGCTCCCATCTCTTTAAGGTAGTTTTAAGAGTACTTTAACATAATTTTGATGCTGATTTCATTACAGTGTTTAAAGGAAGATCAATGTAAATGTATGATATCAGCTGCCTCATATGAAAGGCTTTTATATAAGCAGGTGGTTTTGGACCTTGCCTCCAGCTATACCTTTTGATCATTTAGAAGGCTACTGATGTACCCCAGGCAACTTACGTAAAACAGTTATTTGTACTCATTTAATGCTATACCTTTAAACACCCCTTTAATCTATTTGCAGCTGTAAAAGGCTCACAGTATGGAAATGTTTTAAAGGAGTAGGCTTAACTTCCACAATTAGGCTGGATTTTTCTTTTTTGGGATAGAAATCTTGCCCTCTTTCTTCAACTTGTTCAATCCAAACACATCCAAACACATACACTTACCTGTTCTGAGAAAACTTCTAAGCAGAAGTTCCTGTAGCAGAAGTGGATGGTAAAGTCCTGGTTAAGCAGGAATTCCTCTGTCTATTCCAGTAGATGCACTTCAGTGTTTCAAGCAATTCAGGAAACCTGTTAATCTTCATGAAAAAAGTGAAATGTGTTTGAACAGAACAGCAAAAATGTTATAATTTCTATTTCTTGTTACTGTGTGTAGGCTCCGTCTGCCAAAGAGTGCAAACCAGTTAATAACACGGCCAAAGGTGAAATCATAGAGCCCAGATTCCTCACTGTGGTTTACTTGACTAAACTTATGTCAGGGATAAGTTTGTCCCAAGGTTTGCAAGACACTGAGAAAAGAGTCTAGTGATTTAATTCTTTATCCATTTACGTGATTGAACTGGTTCTTCTCCTTTCCCTCTGGTTTTGTTTCCCAGGTCAAAACAGCAAACACTGAAGTCCAGGTAAAACAAAAGAGCACTTTATTCAGCTTAATAATGTAATTTTCATATATGCTGTGTGCTCATGTACTCTTGCCATGATCAGCGATAAATGTGCACAGCAAATCCGTTTTATTAATACCTTTAATTGCTTCCAGAAGGTTCTGTTGCTTTATTCTGTCAAACCAGCCATAGAAAGACAATTAGGTATCAGTTAACACATTTACTCTTCTTATTGTTTGTTGATAGCAACCATCATAAAACAATAAAAGCATTCCTTCCCCATAATGATATTCTGGGGAGCCAGGTGTTCTGCATGTTAGAACAAAATTACTGCCTTTTCTGGATAAAAGCTTTATGTACACTGTGGCAGTAGAAGGTGGAAGGGATGTAACAAAGTAGTTACATGCTCATATGTAATTTTCCCCTTTGGATTCATTTGTGGAAGCTGCACATGAGTGTATGCACACACACATGCAGGTGCTTTCTTTTTTAACCTGCCATGTGGTGTAATCCATAAGCAGACCCATTTCTGTAGTTTTTTATGGTATATCTTTGGATCCTAACACCAAACAGGGACACCTATGTGTAAATTAGTTATAAAGCTTCCCTTCCTAAATAGTAATTTTCTTCTAAAATTAAATTTCTAAGGGAGAGATGACAGCACATCCCAAACTGTCCATTTGTGTCCCCATTGACTGTGAAGGAAGTCTGCCGTGAATTGATCGGCAGATGCTTTTTTCTATTGACATTTAATGTGATGCAAGATGAATCTCCTTCTTTCTACTTCATTTTTTGCAAGGTTCAGGACAAAACAGTCTTTCTGAATTACTCCTTTTTTATTATTGTATACACTGACATCAGAAAATAATTTTGATGAGCACAATAAACTCCATCTTGAGAGCTGAGAGTAATTTATTCTTCTAATTCTCCTATTTGAAAGTTATTTTACACTTTTAATGACTGAAAGCCTTCTATTTTCCTAAATTTCAAATAGAACTTTTTTATTCAAAGCTTCTTTGCATAGAAAAGCAGTTAGAGCTTATATTTCATGGCATATTTCATTTATCTCTCCCTGAGTATTCATCATAATCAGAGACAAAATCAGAAATGTAAATTGATTTAGGAGATGTTTCACAATGGAAAGGATGCCTCATAGAAAATAAAAGCAGAATTGTAAAATCAAATGAAGTGAGAACTAGAAAAGAAATTAAAACAGTGCAAAAAAATTCAAATGAAATCAAGAAAAAGAATGGAGTAGGTTGTGAATATGGGTTGAACACAAAGGCAAGAAGAGGAACAGATTGTTTACCTCAGCCGCCATTCAGGTTCAGTGAGTCCTCCTTGCTTGGATGTACATAACTTTCCCAATGGATTTGCTTTCCATAGCATCCTTGTTATTTGGCAAAATATAATCCAAACCTGATTTGCCACAGGTTTGCTTATTGAATTTGTCAGAGAATTCTGCCAGCTCTAAAAGGAATAATTGAATCTTATTGGCAATTTTTGTTGTTGTTGTTGTTGTTCTTCAGCTTTCATCTGAAAACTGGAACATTGTAATGGTTAGTTCTTAATAACAATTTAATCCTGGAAATGTATAGATTGCATGATTTATAACCTCATTGCGATGTAAAACACATTATTTGTCTGTAAGTATATGCACATATATGTTTGTATATAGCACCATGTGCATGAATTGTCACAAAACCTCCTCTCTCTGTTCACATGGCTTCTCTTGACAATCTATAAGGGACTTCAAGAATTACTGCACCGATAACTCTTGCATCCTTCTTCCCCTTTGTGACTTTGACCCAGACAGCTTCCCTATCACCCAAGATATTCCTTCTTGTTTCTTTACTGTTGCATTTAATAAATCAGCATCCCATCACCTTTAACTATATTCTTTTTGATTTTTAACAGCTCACTCCTGTCAGTTCCCATCTTCCAGTCCTGACTGCGGTTTCACCATGTTCCTGTCACCTTGCAACACTCACATTCACAACCTACACCAGTAATTCCTGCTCCTTGCCTGGAGATGGAGGTTGGTCTTTTGGCTTTGCTTTCCATGCATTTTTCTAAATGATCTTTCACAGCTCAAGCTCTCTGCTTATGAGGTTAAGGAGAAACAGGAGTGTGTGTGATGCATAAGTATTTCCAGATGTCCAGACCACAATTTGTTCTCTTAAGCTGTGCAAGCAGGTCTTGCTTGTGATCTATAAAAACTATAGCAACACTTGCTGTCAGGAAAAAGACCATTTGACAGCAAACAACCTCTGATGATTGAGGCCAGAATGTTCCAAACAACATGAAATTTAGCAATTAACGTGATACAACTCCTCCAAACCTATTTAAAATGTGGATCTTGACAGCCGTTACCTCTGAACCCAACAGACTCCACTGAAAGCTCTCTTTGCACCTCTACTCAGCTGTTTCTCATAAGGAAAGCCAATTATTTATACTTTTGCCCTCACAAAAATCCCCTCTTGTATTACAGTAATCATGTATAAGAACTATACATATGCAAAGGGGATCAAACCAAACACCTTTGGGTTTAAGAGCATCACCTGCTTGGTTAAAAAGATCCAAATATTTACAGACCGACAGGAACAACTCATCTCATTTGTGGATCTGCTGCGCTGGGGATGCAGAATGTTTACGCATCTTCGTCAGAATTGAGGCCCAAACCCTAATTGCTCACCGGGGTCAGCATACAGAGAAACTCATGTCAGATACTTGAGGAGTCTACAGATTTCATGATTTCATAAAATAGAGCACCTGGTCTGACTGGTCTTGTAGCTGGAGGTCCATGACTGAAAACAAGGAAATTTAGTATTTCATTCTTTGTCACAACATGTCTGTCTGCCTCTGAGGAAGGTCTTTGGATCTCTTTTGCATTCCTTTTCCAGTTTGGAAAATGGGAATAATGTGAAGCTTCTGGATTGTGTTGTTGAACCTGTCAACAAATGCACAGTGTTTTCAGGTCCTTAAAACAGCTCAGTGCAAGAATAAATATTACTTTCCTAAGAGGAATTGGTTAATAATGATATATATATGTGTGTGTGTGTGTGTGTGTGTGTGTGTGTGTTTGACTAAGAATGTAAACAGGTGGGCATTAATTTTGTGTGTTCACACTGATGGATATGTAAAGAAAAGCATTCACTGAAGTTGACCGCTGCAGTGAAGATAGAAGAGATGCAAATTTACAAGCCAGTAATCAGATGCCACCTTCTGGTTCATGGAGAGAAGGAGAAAATCAATAGTCCTTATATAAATAAATCAGTCAGAGTGAATTATGGTACCTGACTGCAATGTACCCACATGCATAGTGGGGTGTGGACTTAGTTATTTTCTGTTTATGATCACTCAGAACATCATCATACTGGCAATTGGAAAAGAGTCTCTAAAAGGAACAAAGAAGGGGGAGTGAAGAAAGAGAGAAAGGAGAAGGAATAGTGGAGAAGGGACAGCTTTGTTCTGGAAAGGGAACACAAGCCATACATAGCCCACAAGGGATCCCACAGGGTGTCTTGCTGAATCCCGGGAGCCGCTGAAGCATGGTCAGAGTTTCTGAGCACTCCTTGCTCCTACTCCTGCCTGGGCATCTGGCCCAGCAACAGAAATGCACAGAAGGTATTACAGCATCTCACAATCAAGTGCAGTCCTGAAAGTGAACTAAATAAAAAACCACAAAACCCCCAAACCTGCCAAAGCAGTTTTTCTAATGCCTCTACTCTAGGATCTCATACTATCAAAGAAATTAGAAACACTTGGAACAAACATCTGTTTGTTCTGTGGCAATTTAAAAACTGAGAATGATAATTTCACTTTAAATACATTATTTACAAAAACTGATTTAACTCTTGTTTAAGGCAATACTGGGAAAAATTTAAAAAATATTTCAGAGGCACCATTTGTCATTATGCAATGATATAATTTCAATAAATTAAAAATAATATGCAAAATCAAATTAATTGCTTACAAATTTGAGCTAGCAAGTCAGTCTTATTGCATAGGCAAAAGCAGAATAGGGAATTGTTAAAACATTTTAAAAGTAAAACATTTTAAATCATACCGTATAGGTACAGGTCTACAGATTATCTAATGTATTCCTAATATAAGTGACTCTGCAAGAGAAAAAAAGAATACACACACACCTTTGACTTTACTAACAAAACAAGTAAAGCTGAACAAGAACATAAATATTTGCTTGGTTAGGGTTTAAATAAATTTTAGACTTTAAAATTGCTTATGTAGAAATTGCTTATTAACTTGCCAAAGGTAAATATTTTTCCTTTCTGTGATTTTCAAAGCTTTTTGTTTAATTGCCACTTCTTTCAGCTTATAGGAAATACTTTTCATTTTAATTCTGCAGTTTATTCATCAGAGTCACCTGGCATTGTTCCAAGTGCAGTTTTCATTGTTGATTTTAGCAGCTGGAAGCAGGAGCAAGAGAGGGGGATATTTATCTAATGAGAGCAATTCTGTACTATTGACGTTGTGTATTTTCATTGGAATGCCCATATCCACGCAAATAGACTTGGTACAAATTGGGAGTAAAATGTCAGTCCCTATCTAGTAAGTAAGATTCATTTATCCTTTTCCAAGGTGATGAAAAGGCTATGTAAAGCCATATATTTATTTAAATTAATTACATTTAAGTATTTTCCATGGGTTATGAAAAAGTACTAAATAGTACATTAAATTTTGTGTTCTAGTAGCCAAATCTAACCAATAAAACTAGAATTCCTTTCTTTGGAAAATAAGAGTACGGGGGGAAGAGCATTCAAAATAATGAGTTTTGCATGCATTTTTAAATTATGATTACGATCAAAATTTTAAAGCATAGTGACATATTTCAAACTACAGTTGTAGTACACTGATATATTTCAAATTACAGTTGTAATTTACCAAAACACAGGGTTTGCTCTCATTTGAGTTCAACACAGTTGTCCACAGGAAAACACCAGGAATGTCCTGTATTTTTCCTCCAATAAGAAAATACCTGTGGACATTAAAAGGTCTCTGCGATTGAAATCCTGCCCAAAATTGATAGCATTTTCCCAGGAGTTGAGTAGATGGCTATGCCCTATTTTGTTGTTTTCCTCCTCTGTATTAAGACTATTTTGTTCTGGATCAACCACCTGGTGTGGGATGATGGCACCAGAGTGCCCAGCCTAAGTGCAGTTTAGGAACACATGTACAGTTTTCTTGAACTGACTTTTCAGCAGAAACACCATTTAATTTTAACGGGTCTGGAGCACAAGTCATTTCAAATCTCAGAGTTCCTGATTCAAACCAATCTAGGGAAAATACTTTAAAGGAGCTTATTTAATATTAGTAGACAGATCACTAATAGGTTGCAAAGGGAATGCAGAAAGCCTGAAGACCTGTAAGATTACCAAGATGTGTCTTTGTATTTATCCATCTGTATCCCTGAACTAACTGCTACATGTTCAGAGGTGTTTTTGTTGTTTTCAAACCAAGACCACATGCAGAAGTTTGGTGTATGGTCATATATGTTCCCTGTCTGACTACAACTCAAGGAGAGTCTTTAAGACTTATTTGATTTGCCTCTCCTAAGTGAAAAGCGTAATTGATGGTTCTGATATTTGCTTAATTAGCTGACTCTGAAACATAGGAGAGCAAAAATATGAATTGTTTTGCTCATATTTTAGTATCACACTTCAGTGGTCCTTTCTAAATCTTGCACCAATACCCACAATATATCTTAGGAAACTTCACAGCCAAAATATTAAGGTCAGCAATTAAACTTATCAAGGTTAAGATGTAAGTTCCTTTTATTTAATAAATACCTGTAAGTTTGTGGAAAAGACTGGTGAAATCTGAAAGCCTACAGAAGTGGAAGTTGAGCAAAGTAGTTATACCGACATGGATCTCAGTTTGGACTTGGATCTCATGTACCCTCATTCTCCCAGAAATATTTGGACATGGTTATGAAGGGCCAAAGGAGCTGCTATTGCTCATTAGCTTGTAATAACTTGCCAGTCAGAAAAACCTATGGTCCTTCTTGAGGAAAGACTGGTGTAAATGAAGGGTTTAATCATTAAGCTGATAAGTAAAAGAGGATCATCCAGGAAATCATGGCTTCAACAATAGCAAGTTAGTTGTGTCAGGAAAGGAGCACATGGAATGATCAATATTGTTGGAAAAATGCACTTCTTTGGTCAACACTGTCCCATGAACTTCCTGCTCACAGAGTGAATATGGTTCATGGACATTTCTCAATACACAGTTTGCCTCCAGCCAACCTACATGGGGTAGCAAGGGAGATTCATGACATGAATGAGGCCATGATGTGTCAGATCTTAGAACCAGAGGGAGCCTTTCCATTGTTCAGTTTGTGTTCAACAGATGCAACTCAAGAATCATGGCCCCAGAAGGCCATTGATGCTGAGCTTTTAAGATGAAATGTGACCAATTTATGCTCTGACACACTGTGGTGTATTTTGGTTGTCCAAATCAGCAAAACACTGCCTGATGATTGGGATGGTCCATTCTGAGAATTTATTCCTGAGTGATGGCATTACATTTCTTCCTATAATATTTACTGTCTCATTCTTCGTGTTTTATGGCTTTTACACATTGCAGATTTGCATCATTTTTTCTCCTGCAGTGTGCAGGCGTGTTCCCTTCACAACTGACTTAGTAGCTAATATATTGCATGAATATTTCAAATTATTTCTTCTAAGGCTGCCTGTGTCAAGAATTAATGCCACCTACCCATGTCACGAACCTTCTTGAACTTCAGTTTTATTGCTTACCTTAAATAATCAAAACAAATTTCATCTGACAGTTTTATTTATTGCTTGTCAGTTTTCTTGGAGTGATAATGAGCTTCTATTCATCCCACCAGGTTGAGATATTTTCAGATTTGCACTGACATTGAGGGGCTGGATAGTGTCCAGAGAAGGGCAACCAAACTGGGGAAGGGTCTGGAGCACAAGTCGGATGAGGAACAGCAGAGGGAGCTGGGAGGGCTCAGCCTGGAGAAAAGGAGGCTCAGGGGGCACGTTGTCCCTCTGCAACTCCCTGACAGGAGGGTGCAGCCAGGTGGGGGTCAGGGTCTGCTCCGAGGGAACCAGCAGCAGGACCAGAGGAAATGGCCTGAAGTTGCTCTAGGGGAGGTTTAGATTGGATATTAGAAGACATTTCTTCAGGGAAAGTGCTGTCAATCACTGGAACAGGCTGCCTAGGGCAGTGGTGGAGTCACCCTCCCTGGAGGGGTTTAAAGCCTGTGTGGATGTGGCACTTGGGGACATGGATTAGTGGTGGGTTAACACTCGGACTTGATGATCTTAGAGGCCTTTCCCAAACCAAATAATTCTGTGACTCTTTAATTATTATGTCTCATTCCTGGAATGTATTCCTTCAATAAGAGGCTCACATCTAATGTCCCAACTCATCTTCCACCTCAGTTTGTTCAATATCATGGACAACAGCAACACAACCTCAGAGGCTCAAAGACCTCCCGTGTGAAGTGAACCTTGGGTGCAGACCCTTGGTCAGACTGGGCAGCTGTGGCAGAGATTAGGAAGGAGAATGGACTACTGTAACAACAGCAGTGAACAGGCCACATTCATTGATTCCAGATTACTCTCTCCAGCCCTGACTGACCACAGGTGCCAGGTGAAACCTCCAGCATGTTACCTGAAGCAGTGATGTCTCCATCTGACAGAAAAAAGAAGAAACAAGTACTTGCAGCATCGTCCATTCATTCTGCTTACAAGTTCCAGCTACCTATCCCACATTTTGTCATCTTTCTGTCTCCTTTCATGCTCTGTGTACGGGCAACATATTAAAGTAAATTTGTTTGTAAAATGTGTTTATGAAAAATATTCAAGAAAATTAGACTGATCAGTAAATCTGTCCTGTTTGCTATTATTGAAGGGAGACGCTTGTCAATAATATGTTATAAACAATAATGTCTCTAGCCTTAAGTTAAAAGGTTCTTCAGATGCCTGCATCTTTGTAAGATAGTCCAGACACTGCTGTGTTTATGTCTGCATCAGTCTTAAGGCATTGAGTAGGAGTGTAACAAAAAACAGTTCACACCTGGAAATGTTCTGTCTAGGAATTTAATAGAAGTCATGGTGAAAACATATGGATCAACATAGGGAACAACCAATCTTCTATGGAAGATTATATTCAATCCTATGGAGGGAAAAAAACTCATTTATCAATTTGAAGCATTTAAATTCCTGAGAAAAGTTCTCTTTTTTTACCCAATGAAATTTTATGGGAATTTTCCATATGGGGCTGATACCAGAAAATCGTGGAATCATAAAGTTGTTTGAATTGGAAGGGACCTTAAAGATCATCTCATTCCAACCTCCTGCCAGGTGCAGGGACACCTTCCACAATCCCAGGTTGCTCCAAGCCCTGTCCAACCTGGCCTTGAACAATTTCAGGGGTGGGGCATTGAAAGCTTCTCTGAGAAATCTGTTCCAGTTTCTTACCACCTTCACAGTGAAGAATTTCATCCTAATATCTAATCTAAATCTAATCTATATATCTCAAGGATGAGTGATGAAACAAGTGAAAACTTTTCTACAGATCCTGATCTCACACACCTAGAACTGAGAGGACGTGCAACGTGCTGTAATCCACCTCTGAGTGGCACAAACCTCAAGAATAGGATTTACTTCCAGAGGTGGACATGCCCATTGCTAAGAAAGAAACTTCCAGCAGAAGCCTGACAGGTCTCATTGTGAAGAGTGGGCTGAGATATTAAACACTAAGCTTAAAAAGAAAAAAAACATCTTTTTCAGTGCTCTGATTAATGTCCCTGAAAAATGTGCTTAAAAGAAGCCAGTCAGCTTTCATCTGAACAGGTCAAGAAGGGAGAGGGACCTTTACAGCACACACAAAGAGGGTATAACATTCAGTTTGGATAGTGCCTTACCTGATGAATTCTGATTGCATCCTCATTTGACTCGTTTAAACTGTTACTAAATGTTCTTTAACACCCAGTGAACTAAACACATTGAGGAGAACTTAGTTTGAAAGCTATTATCGTATTCATTTCTTTTACACTTCTGAGAACATTGCTTATGGCACCTTACGAATTCCTGTGAATTCCCTTTTTAGTACCTTAGATAGAGGGTGTGAAAGAGAATATGATCAAAATTAATGCTGAAACATCTCCATAGGCAAAATACTGCCTGGAAAATCAGGCCTTAAGGAGAATTCACTGTTCAGCTTTGGCTTTACATTCACAGCTGAGTGTATTCTAAGTGTTTTATATGGAAAGTAACATAGATATGAGCACTTGACTTCCCAGTGAATTAGGAAATCCTACTGTTCTACCACTGCGCAAAATATTGGAAAAGTAGAGATGATACACAATGTGTAAACTGGAAAGGCTCTATTGTTCAAAGATATTGTTCTCCCATTAACAAGAGGCCTCAAGACCTGCAGATGAAGCCCTGATGATCACAGAATCATGGAATAGTCTGGATTGGAAGGAACCTTAAAGACTGTCCTGTTCCATCCCCCTGCCATGGGCAGGGTCACCTTCCACTACCCCAGGTGGCTCCAAGCCCATCCAACCTGGCCTTGAACACTTCCAGGGATGGGGCAGCCACAGCTTCTCTGGGCATATGCCAATGACCAGCTGGGATTTTATAAATAACTCAAACTCTAAGTCTTTAAACCAAGTTGAAGCAGAAGTCAAACAATGGACACAGAACTACTGTTGGGAGGAATAGCACTAAATGATTGATATCTGGAAATAATGGTGTCTGGAATTTAGGTGTTAATGAGGATGGTATTGCATCATTCCTGTGTTCTACCTTCTTATTGAATAATACATGAATCTCCACAATGTAAAAGAGAAAATTACTCTCCCCATCCTTGGCAGAAGCAAAGGGCAAATGTACAAAACTGCAGCCCCTGAAAGGTTATGTATAACGAGATTATTGCTCAAGTGATTAACAAAATTAACCAACAGGTAATCTTTTTGCTAAATTTGTATTCCCCCTGATGTTCTGAGAGCAAACCTTCCTCTTTAATGCATCATTTTAGACAGTCAGTTGGAGGTGGCAATGTGCAAAATGGGTGGTATTTCAGTATCTCTGCACCCAGGTGTGGTTTGGGGCTTGCTGGTTGTGATTTTCTTTCAATCAGCTTGGAGGTCTCTTTGCCTTATGGGATCTGCTCTGATGAGTGAAGAGTCTCACCAAAACAGTATCGTGTCATCTGACACGAAGTGGTTCTGGGGATAATCAGATCTATGAAAAGTTCTGAGACTTCAAGGCTCATGTATAGAAATGCAAACAAATTTGTATGATCTTTCACCGTGTACAATGAAGATACTTGTAATCACATGCTCTAACTCCCTGCAGATAGAAAGGAGAAAGGAAAAAATGAAGGTGGGAAACAGTGAAGCTCATTTGAAATAAATACCTCAGAAGGTCAGATTAATTATCTGCCAAAAGTGCCCCTTCCTCTGTGCTGGCTTTGCTGAGTACTGCAGGAAAGCAGCTCTGCAGACATTTTAGGTAGGGCAAGATGTGTCCCATGTGTGGTGTCTGTGTCAGATGTGACCTGATGGATATAACCACCTACCACCTCTCCTGGGGCTCTAGCCTGACATTAGACATAGAAACTTGAATATTCTTTGTCTTCAAGAGCAAACCTGACAAACTGGGGGTTAACAGCAGAAAGGAGGCGAAGCATCGTGTACTTTTCCTGTCTACACAATACCCAGATGGCATCAATCTGGTATCCCCGAGAAACCCCTTGAAAAACTGCAACACACAAGCAGATTGAGACAGTGGGCTTGCGTAAAATCTGATGTGCATTTAGGAGGAGAAGAATATCTTGGTTTCCTGAAAATAATCATTATTTTCAAACAGTTCATCACACAGTTTTCATCAAATGCACTTGGTTTGCATGTGTATGTGTGCTTTTCTCTCCTTATCCTGTCGATTGCACTGTATTTTAAAGTCAGATGAAAGGAAGAGCAAGCAAACAGAGTTTTTTCCACTGCTTTGATGTCACTAATGTTCTGTCAACTGGCTTATTAAACCATACACTCTTAGTACTCTAAGCAAAAGCTTGAGTGCTTTACAAGGTGTCTAAAAATATACTGTGATCCTTAAAAGTATGATCATACTTATCGGACAAGACACTAAATAAAAGATGATGCTCAAGACCTCTTTTATATTTTATTCACCTCTACATATAAGTTTAATCAGAGCGGCAGAATTTTCCATTCAGTCACAGTCGGTTAGGGAAGTCTTGCGGAGTCTGGAGGTGAGGTTTTTACACTATGTGTTTTAAAAACAGTTTAAACAACACCATCCAGCTAATTTCCAGCATGGAGCAATCTGGAATGAAAATGACACTGAGAGAAGAAATTGCTTGCAGCATTATTTTGTTGCAATAGAATACAACAATCCCACAAAGGAACAAGGGGATCAGTGATAAGTGTTGAGCTCACAAGACTTGTACATAGTGCAAAGCAGCTAAAAACCGCATGGAATCTTGAGTCTAAAAGTGACCTGTTGCTGTGCTGACAGTGGCCCCATCCTTGCCCTGCAAAGGAAGTTCTCTGCTGCTCCCATTACCTGAGGGTTTCTACACTTGTTCAATCCCTGCAGAATTCCTGATTTTTTTTCCATGACATTTCTACTGAATAGAGAGAGATTGGAAAAATGTGACCAGTTGGCCAGATCTTTAGCTGGTGCAACCTACCTTCTCTTCTTTAGTGGGGCTCGATAAAGAATTGTCTCCAGATTTTCTTTTGAAAGAAAAATAATTCTCTGGAGCCCTGGGAAACTTTGCAAACTGCTTAGTAATAGAATCATAAAATGGTTTGGTTTGAAAGGGACCTTAAAGATCATTTAGTCCCAATCCCCTGCCATGGGCAGGGACACCCCCTAGGTCCTCTTTCCTGCCACTCATAAAGTGAGAATGCAGTACTATTCCCCAAGTTTTGCTTTAGAATGTCCTTTAAAATAATCACTCAAAATTTTGAAAAGGTTTTATATTGTGGTGATCTTGTGGGTCTGTTGATATTAGCACAGACTCTTTTTGGCTTCCGCAGGACCAGAATGTTTTACTTGGTTTCTTTTCCACCTAAACAGAAAATGTTTCCTTAGTATTGGGTTATTATTAGGTTCTATTACCTTCTCTCAGATATGTTTTTCTTTTTGCTGCTGAGTAGCATTCCCAATAAAACTGGGTCACAGGAGTAACAAGAGGGAGATTCAGAAGACGAGTAGCTCTTGCTCATTCCCTGCTTTCTGTTTGGTACTTTAAGCCTCTGTAGAGCTTTTAATCCCAGATCTCTGGATGGGATTCAACAGGCTTAGCAACAAAACATAAAAGCTTACTGAAAGCACCCCAGAAAGGGCTGTATTGTGTCTGCCTTTCTCCTAGCTAATCATTTATTCACCCTGCTTTCATATCTATAATTTTTAATTACTTTTCCTCATTTTGGGAATCCATGTACTGTTGCTTTGCATTTGAAAAAAATCATCTGTCTTGATAAACCCTTGCAGTCATGCTGAATGGGGAATCTGCATTTCTACTTCCAAAGGCAGCCTCCAGGTCAGCACATGAAAACTCCGAGGTCAAAATGTTGTCAGTAATGAGATCTCAGTATTTCAAGAGTTCACATAGCTCTTTGTACAATGCAGGAGAATCCCTCTGTTTCCTCTGGTGCTGTTTCATGCTAATTTGGAAGCTGCAAACCAGCATGAAACATTTCAAATGAAACATCAGTTCAACTCGGATCCTAATTTATGGCTTTTGCAGAGTGCAAGGGTTGAAGCTGTTGAATTCTTAAGAATGAGAAAAGGACAGTATCTGAACCTAGAGAGAACAGCAGTGAAATGAGGAGTGAGTTAATTGCAAATGCTTCAAACACATTTGTATATGAAGACAGAGTCTGTTATTTCCTGCTTTACTTTTTTGATAAACACTCCCATTATAAAAGGTGCAATAAATAACTGTTTTATCAATATCTTTCCTCCTTCCCCTCCCTTATCCAAAAGATACCTGACATTGCTTGGCATAAATTAAAAGCCATTAGACTTGTTCACCTTCTTCTGATAGTCCTTCGAGCAACTCAGATGTTCATGGCAAGCTCATTCCAGTTTTGCACTAAATGTCGTTGCAGAAGGATGGGATCTGGATGTACTCATCACTGCAAAGAGAGAAACCTTTTTATTCCAAAACTCAGAAGTTACTCACCAAGTCCTCACAGAAAAATTGACACCATCAGTCCAAGAGATCTGTAGATTGAGGTTCTGTGGAATAGTAAGTCTTGATCACTTGGAAGCCTTGATATTTTTAAGACAGTTTATTTGAGACTTCGAACCACATATTTTCAGCTTCCCTTCTGCACTTATACTCCAAAGCTTTGGTCAGAGCAAGAAGCAGAGAGAAAAGGTGTTATGAGAAATTTTTCATGCTTCTTAAGCTAAACAAAACGTGGACATCGTTGAAGTAATTTAAATTTAAGAAGTGTATTTTGCCACAGGAACTGAGGTCTGTGATTTGCAAGGGGACAAGAACTACATGAAGGTTAACAAATGTTAGTGTAAACAAGGGAGTTAAGCACAAACTTTTCTTTCCAACTCCAGAGATGTTTCCTAGCAAGGCAAATAATTAGAGGCTGCCTCTCCTTCTAGGCTGGCTTGTGTCCTAAAGTATGAGAATCCTTTTTGTTTCCAACACTTCTAATTTTTTTTTGATATATACTTTGACATTAGATCTTTACCTTTATCATTTGTTCACAAAACATGTTTATTCAGCAGCTATGGTCCAAAGCCCAAGAGATTAGAGAAGCAGGGGTCCTCTCTGAGATGAACACAACCACTTGAACCTTCTGGGTTTTGTCTGTCATTGATGTTTGTATCCATCTGAAAATGCTGACAAACTGAACTTCCAATCCTTCAGAAACAACCCAGAGATGCAAGAAATGTGATTTCCCCTGCTTTTCACTCCTTCAAACAAACCCAGCAGGGTATATCAGATGTAGATTGAGGATTAAGTTATAATTACAATCAATATCTTTGCCATGCCCGCTTCTCCAAATAATATATATTTCAGTCAGTGCACTTTGGGGATTTATCTCTGCGAGGCCTGTTTCTGCCCAAATCAGTGTGTCTTTCCCTTTGATATTCCCACAGTGTTCACATATACCCTCAAACATACACAGCCCTGGGTAATATGTCTCCAATGCGATGAAATCAATGGGAACACAGCCTTTTTTGCCTGACAGTATTGTCAGGGTGTATTATCTGGTTTAGGCTGTGGCTTCAGTTCATAGCAGTCGTCAGTTAAATTTCCCTTTCTGAAGCTGAGCAAAGTGTGGTAATGTCACAGCCACAGGCGACTGCCGCTCACAGGACGGTTTACCGGTGGAGCTTAGCCTCCTGGCTTGTCACAGTGTATATATCTCAGGGTCTTCTTTTCCTTCCTACTCAGAGGTTTCCAAGAATGTTGCCTGGAGCAGTCATGGGATGCAAAAAAAGAGAGATTTTTGTTCTGCACTTAGCAACATTACCACACTTCACACTCAGTTTCTGATAAGGGGAAATTTAACTGACTGCTCTGAACTAGATATACCAGATAATACACTCTGACAGTGCTGTGGATAAAGGCTGGCAAACCTACTAATTTATATTTCATTATCCCTGCACTTGGCTTAATCTGTTATCTCTTACTAAACGTTAGCAAGCTCACAAAGAGCTGCACTGAACAGCAGAAAATGGAACCACAAACACCTCTTGAACACAGGGTGGCTTCAGTGCCAGAGGGTAGATGGGGCATTTTGGCTACCCAACCTTCCCAAAAGTGAACCCACAGCACTGATGCACTGCCTGCTCTTTAAACCAAGGTTTGTATCCCCATACAACCACCTGTCTATCAATGCAGAGTGGGTTTTTTTTTCTTCCCTGGGTCTCTGAAGGGGCGTTCATTCCATCTGTAGGTGTTCAAGATAGAGGTTCATCGGGAGAGCTGTGGTTGTCAACACAGCCCACAACTCCAGCTATTTCAGAAGTGGGTGATATACACAGATCAAAATGCTCCCTTGTTTTCCAGTCTCCAAGGAATGGCAATATGAGTTGTAGCAGGTGGTGATCAAGTATTAATTTCCTCAAGGTTGGAATTCAAAGTTCAGCATCTCGCACAGCCTAACCTTCTGTCTCTTCAGTTGTCCCTTTTTTTTACCTTTGCTGTCTTAATACAATGAGCAAGAATAATCCGAAGAGCCATTTTCAAATTAATATCCACAGAAGAATATTCAGTATTTATTCTAGTTAATTATCTGTAGGCAATGTCTTCCATCACTAAGTGAAAGTACTTCAAGGAACCAAATTTTTAAAAAATCATTAAAGACAAAGTTTACTTAATTACTTGAAATACAACTGCACCTTCAGGGGGAGGTCCAATGGCTGCTATGTTGGTTTAGGGACTTGGTTATCATTTATCTGTAGTGAAATTATGGTCATGATGCTGAGCTAAAAATCAGGACTTGCTTTATGTCAGTTGAAGAGAGAATTTAGCTAAATTTAGCATAAAGCAAGTCTTTCAGCATGACACAAAGGAAGATCATAAATTCAAGATGCCTTTTTTGTCCCTTGGGAGAAATGCACTTGATGGCTCCACAGACAAGTATTCCCTCTTATCTCTTCCCCATTGTGGTTGGAAAAGGTGATCTTAGAGGTCTTTACCAACCTTAATAATTCTATGATTCTATAGTAAAGGCATTGCTGAGATCAAGTCCTACTCTCAATGTGGGTCCATATGTAGAAGCCTAAAAGACAAGAGGGTTAATGTGTGTGTCACCACATCAGTAGCCAGGAAACTGTGAAGCCAACCAAGGATTGTTGTGAAAAACAACTTGATGTGGCTGGAAAAGGGGCCATACAGAAGTAGGGCAGCACTTTCTGGGACAAACGTCCTTGCTCTGGCTCCTGGAGATAAGCACATCACAGCACAGTGGAAATGAGGCCAAGGAGTGGGCATGGACTGTTGATCAAAGGCCAACACAGCAGGGGGATCAAGACCACCAAAGACCCCCGAAGACCTCAGACACATTTCTAGAAAGGTCTAGAAGAATGAACTGCACATGATGACTAACTTACATTGAAAGCTTTTCTCCAGGGTGGGGAAAACTTATCTATAAAGAGGTATCCTCATGAAGTCTGGGTGTGGACAAGTCCCAGGACACTGGACAATCATCAGCTGGATAGATGATGGAGCCGCCATCTTACTTTCTTTCTCCCTCTCCTTCTCTCTCCACCTCTAATTTCCTTCTCTCTCTTTTCTTTCACCTCATCCTTTATCCAAAACCCACATTCTTGTGCTTATGCTAGAAGTTCAGGGACTAACTTAGACTGATTTTCACTTCAAGTGTCCAGTTTGCTAATAAAACTCTGGAAGTTTCTCTTGAGGACACTCTGACTTTTTTTCTTTTTTAACCATGAGCACCTGCAATTCTTGGGTGCTCCCTTGCCCTTAAGGGTGGGATGCCACGCTGTAACTTTAGGCATAGAAAGGATTTAAACAGGAAAAGTCACCATGCATTTAAGAGGTGATGGGATTGCAGTCTTGAGGTCCTTCTCAACAAGTTATGGGAAAGGGATGCTGAGGGCCACTTCAGGAACCCAGATATCATTCTGAGATCAAATGTAATAAGACACTTTGGATGTATAGAAAGATATTTTCTTCTAATTAAAATTTTGAAAACATGTAGATCATTAAATTAATACTGCTTTGTAATAAAAGGTTGATTTTCTCTTCTTCTTAAGTTTCAAAAGACAATTCTGTCAAAATGATCCATTCTAATACGTATAAAAGGAAGGATTTTTTATTTTTTCTCTGCAAAGCAGATGTTTACTTTGAAATTTAGAAAAAAAAATTCTTAATGTTTTGATCAAAGCTCTCAATTTGTAATGTAAATAAAATTAACTTTCTCTCCGGCTGGGATGGAAAGAGCTCGATGTCTCCAAAGTTCCTCAGAGACAAATATTTCCTTTATTTGTAATAACAGGAGTTGTGAAATAAGACATACAGATAGATACATGGATGGAAATTCATACAGAACAATCTAATCTGTGCTTCCACTCTGCAGTTATGTGGACATAGTGTATTTCAACCTGTGACTTGTTTGTGTGAGAATATTTGCATCTGTTCTTATTTCTTCACTTCACCTTCCTTATATTCATTCCTTTTCACAACACAAGAATAGTCTTCATGCTCTTGTTTGTACAGCACATTTGCTTTACAAAAGGCTCAATATTTATTTCATTTCTTTCCATCCAGGGTCAGCCTTTGTGCCACTTCATGATGCTTTTACATCAAAAGAGATTTTTATAATTTTTTCTGTATTTTCCATCAGACACTGTTTGTTGTCTGTATCTGCTTCATCAGATGTAGTATCACTGTGATCTCCTTTAGAGATTGCCAAATATGTTTTACCTGTATTTAAAGTAGCTTTTCATTTTTGACCTTAAGAAAGCCCAAAATGAACTTTAAGGTCTGAATTAGTCTTTTCCTTTGCATGTTTTGATTTCTAACATGGATAGTCTTTATCACTAAGCTTTTAAAATCCATCAAAACACTTAAACTGATTTGGCTTTGCCTTATCTTAAGCTGTAGAAGTGGCTTTGTTTTGATTTTTCAGGACTTTCTGACTACAGAATAGAAAATTTTTAGGTTAGGATCTTGCTTTCTATCACTTTTAATATACACAGATTTAAAATACAGATTTCCTCCTATTAAGTGGGTTTTTTTGTCTGGATCAGCACTCAATAAGCATATTGTGAGCTACTGATGGAAAAACTACATGAAATTTGGCTTTGCTTTTTAGATAAAAACCACTCTGAGGTAAGCACCGTGTGTTTAAAAACAGACTATAAAAAACAGCATGCAAAAATGATTTTTTTAATTTAAAATTTCGTCTTCGTGAGAGTTTAGATCACATTTAAAGGGGAAGTAAGTGGTACATATGCTGCACGTCAGGTAGGTGTGACTTTTTTGCAAGATGGTGAGAGTCTTTTTCCCCTTCCTGACCAATATTTTTAATTTTATCATTTTTGTTCCTCACTCCATCTGAAATCTGGGACATATCTAGAAAGAAGACAACTTAGTCGGAATATGAAATCAGTAATTTCTATTTGAGAAGCAGAACCTACTAATGTTAAGGAAGAAAGAGAGAAAGGGGGGGTAGATTGTGCATGTCTATGTTTAGGATGCAAGCTGAATTCTTTTTATGTTCAGAGATGATAATCAATGCACTTTTTAAATTAGGCTCAATGTGAATGTGAAAACTCCAGGATTGCTTTATGATTTTTTTAATCATTCTGTTAATCTGTTGCTCATCCATGTAAAATTAATTTGCTTAATATTTCTAAAACACATCTAACATATGAAGAATATTGTCTTGGGCATAAATATGCCAGCCTAAGGAAGAGGTGATCTGGGTTCTGTTGCTGGCTTGGATATAGATGTCCTGGATGTCATAAGTCAAGTGGTTTGCTATTTCTATACCTGTGTTTAAAATGGGGTAGCCAGTCCCCTCCTCACAGGGGTATATCAAGAGAGATAAATTTTATAATGATGCTGAACACCACTGGACAGGGAGTAAAGGTGGCTTTGAGCTCCACGCTCTCAATTAGGATAGCCCCGGGGCTTGTCTAAATAACGTATGGCTTCTCAGAGTTGTTGTGACATTAACGAGCTCTGACAGAGCCCCATTTCTGGCCTTGGCCTGACTCTCTCCCTCCCTCCCTTCAACACTCCTGGCCCATCTTCCTTTCCATCAGCTGAGGATGGACACAGTGATGGAGTCAAGCTTTTGTCATTTGTGGTGGTGTTTGCTCCATGTTTGGCACGGCTCATGTGAGGGGTTTGCCAGGGTGATCTTTAAACTCAGCCACCTGCAAACTGTGTCCCTTAGAGAGTTGTAAGGACATAGACTTGGAAAAAAGAATGCAAATCCATGGCCCCAGACTCCACAGAACCTTCTCTCCTTAGAAAAAAAAAATCACAGATCACAAAAGATGCTCTGACACTTTATATAAAACTTAAGAGGGGAAAAAAAACACCTAGAGCCATAACAGGATCCTGGCAAACAGAAGTCCAAGGTTTTGTCCCAATCTTCTCTGACAATGAGGAAAATTTTTAGACAATAGGCAAATATGATGACAAGATTCCAGGGCATAGACAAAGATTAACTGAAGAACATTCCTTGTTCTGCCTAAATCTTGACATGAGTTTAAAACCTAAATTTAATTCTGAGTGATTACAAAAGGGGTAAATGAATTCACAGAAGAAGTAGATATTTCAATCTTATAATACACAGAAAATGTAAATATTAAAAAGAGAATGGTCATACTTGGTATAAAAAATAAACCTGGAATACGATTATTTTGACTTAACAGTAAAACACTCAAAACTGTGTACTTAAATACTCTTAAAAAATGGAATAATTTGGTCTATTACACAACTGTCAAGAAGAGTTGTGGCTAAAAGATTTCCAGATTGAAAACAGAGCTTTGCAGTGTCTTTTTTATGATACAGCAACAGTTAGGACCTAGTTCACTTTTTAACAGAGCCTTTACTCATCCCAATATCCTATAACATTCTGAGGTAACCACTCCTTGTAGTCTCCTATTGGAGTCATACAATCACAGAATCACAGAATGGTTTGGATTGGAAGTACCTGAAAGATCATCTCATTCCACCCCCTGTCACGGGCAGGGACATCTTTCACTATCCAAGGTTGCTTCAAGACCTGTCCAACCTGGCCTTGGACACTTCCAGATGAGGCAGCCACAGCTTCTCTGGACAACCTGTGCCATGGCCTCACCATCCTCTAGGCAAGGAATTTCCTCTTAACATTTAATTTAAATCTCTCCTCTCTTACTTTGAAACTGCCTCCCCTTGTCCTATCACTATCTGCCCATGTAGAAAATTGATCTCCCTCTTTTTTATAATCCCTCTGAAATGACTACGCTTGGTTTAACATATCCAGGACTCTCTGTCCTGGTGTCTGGAGGATCACCTGGGAGGTGGGACAGCAGCATTTCAGTCTATGCTCTGTGCATGTTTCATTATTTATGCAAAGATAAATGGCACCACCAGGAATGACTGAAAGCATTCCACCTCAGGGTATGTTCCACACTGATCATGAAGACACTCCCTTACCAAGTGGAAGATAAAGGATCAAACTCCTCTGTGTGAAACAGAAGAACTGAAATGATTTTTCACATCTGAAGGGAATGTCCTACCTTCTTGTTTGTTCAGTAGAAAAGGATGGTCTACTTCTAAGGCAATGTTGTGAATCAAATTTGTTTATTACTTTTTTTCTTTGCAAGTACCTAAAATTATATTTTGCAGCAGATGAATAGCAATTTTATATATTTTTGCTTAAAATACAACAAAAGCTTCAATGAAATTGAACCTCTTCTTCTCCTCATTCCTGGTCTGCTGCTAAGGCCCAAATCAATTACAATTTCTACCAAAATTAAAGCAGTGATTAAACCTCTCTTTCCAAATTAAAGAACTCCAAACAAAAACCAAACCCATAACGTGTAAAATAAAAGGAAGAACCATTAAAGAATATAACATAACATAATCCAATGGAAAGATGAGAAAATGATCTTTGCAGGTTGTTTCTGTTTAGATTTTGGAAGAACATGATTATATTTGTGAGGAGGAGGCATAAATCCTGCAACAATTGAGCAGTGCAATGATGGGTTTCTAGTGGAGATTTTCAGCTGTGTAGGAGGATGACATAGACCTGTCTTTCATATACTCTAAAGAGAGATGTCCACCCTGTAGAGGTGTCCTTGTCAAGGGTGACACCTAAGTCCTGAGCTCAGAGATAACAGGACTGCAATACTCCATATGAGCTCTGGCATGAAGTCGTGTCAGGGGAGATTTAGGTTGGACATTAGGAAAAGATTCTTCCCCCAGAGGGTGGTCAGGCACTGAACAGTCTCCGCAGGGAAGTGGTCACAGCTCCAAACCTGCCAGAATTGAAGAAGAGTTTGAACAATGCTCTCAGACACAAGGTGGGATTGTTGAGGTGTCTGTGTGGGGCCAGAAGTTGCACTCGATGGTCCTTGTAGGTCCTTTCCATCTCAGGATATCCTATGGTTTTGTGATTCTATCATTCTGTGCTGTAGAAGATGAATGGTGGCAGAGAAATCCTGCAGGCAAAGGTGAGGAGTCCTGTCTTGGCAGTCCCATCATCATTCCCACCCATCCAATTCAGGGGTTTATTCACAGTCTCAGTCTCTGAATGTTAATCCAAGATCCACACAATATTGATTTCTTAAGACTTACATTATCTAAAAGCTTTTTTCAGACCATCCCACTCCATAATCCTGCTGACTAGAATCTATTCACCTAACTTTCAGGTCAATGACAAAATAGGCACTTGGTGGTGATGGCGGGTGATCATCTGACCTATTTCAGGTGTCTACATGGGCTAAATTGCACTGTGGAAATGCTTATTTCTTCCTGTTGATCACAAAGACAGTCTAGGACTACCAGCTCACCTTTAAGCATTTACAGCTGAAGAAAAGAATTCCATTTAAATATGCTTTTCTGTGTATCCTGCCATTCCATAACACTGAATCCCACTCTACTGCAGCTACTCAGAGTTTACTCTCGGCTTTCACAGGCATCAAGATATTCTAATCTGAGAGTCAGGATAAGACCTCTACTTCAAACCAACAAAAATTTAAGCTCAGCTTTTGGATATCTTTTCCTGTGTGTCTGTTCTCCCCTCTAACTTCTGATAGATGGTCACTCAGCTTCAGCTTGCAGCATCCAGGGCTCCTCAGGGCATTATTCAGGGCCCATTACCTTTTGAGCTCTAATGATACCCTGCCAACAGCAATCCTCTATGCATGCCATTTATTCCATTACACTAAACAGGGGTAATTTGGTAAATTGAGTGTTTAAGTAGCCTAAAGGTAAATATTTTTTTTTTTCTCTTTTGCAAAATGGTGATGTTCCCTTTGGCCTCAGTAGATTCTTCTATTTTTGGAAGGGCTTATATTCATTCGCCTTTAATTGTTCATTAAAGTGAAAGGTTAAATAATACCAGAGAGAAAAAGGTTAAATCAAGCCCTCAAAAAAATGTTGAATAAAACCAAAATCAAGCAATCAGTAAATTAGATTTTTTTTTATTTTTCAGGTGTAACTTTGGGTAACTTCATCCTCCCTGTCCTTTTTACCCAGCAACTACTCTGTAAATGCTAAAGTACAAGGCCTAGCTATAAAATATTATCTTAATTACTAATTAAGGCCAGAATATTACTCTTACAGAATAAAAGCTAGAAGTGATTTTTTTGATTAATGTCTCCAAATAAAAATAAGTAAACTTGAGTATTCCAGTCAATTACCTTTTTAATTTGGGGTACTGCAAATTACTTAAATGACGAAACTCAAACTGTTGCGGTGCTAACCATACTAGTGACATGTTTTGAGAGTGTTGATGACAATGCTGAAATTCTCTTGTTCTCTACAGCTTGTAATGCAAGAGAATGAGGAGGAAAAATTTAATACCATAAGTAACATCATGGAGTGTCCAAAACAAGCTACTGAGATGGCCCCATCTTCAGTTAACTTGAGCAATGGAATGCATACTGAAATATAAATTAATTTTTAAACTCTTATTTTTTGTGGGAAAAAATAATTTGCTTAAAATAAATAAATTAATTACATCCCCTGAGTTTGTCCTGGTGTTCAACTCTTCCTACTCTTAGAGAACTGCATACGGCTTAGGGGCTGAATTTGTTCCAAAATCCAAATGTTCCCAGTTTTCAAGTGAATTTCTGTAAACTGCAGAACTAAGAGGAAGCTTGGGGTGGGATGATTAACACTTTGGAAATTTCTCTGCTCAACCAGAAACTAGTTGCTAAGCTTAGGTCAGAAATCTGGCTTCCAGAAGGCTAAAATTCAGTAAAAATTGATGTCACAAAAAACATCCAGTGCTGAGGCAAATAATAGGTGGGAGCTGAAGCAGTATCAGGACATTGCTCTTTGTCTTTTCACTCAGGCAAAGAAAAAAAAGGCCTTAAAATACCTAAAGGAAAAATTTCCCCTTCCTCTCACCCCTTTTCTAGAGTATAAGTTTTTTCTGATTACTAAATGCCACTGAGATCCTATCTCATTTATCTCCATACAGCCTCTCCTTTCCCACCAATGAGTTTTTTGTTTAGGAAAGCCTTGGAGCCACAGATCATAATTAACTGCTGGATCAGGCCCATAGGAAAGCCATGACCCACAATCAAACCACATCAAGAAACATTTTCAATTTCTCCAGGTCTGAGAAGGCAGAGGTTTTATTTTTCATTGACTCTACTGTGACATGTCTGTTGATCCTAAAAAGGACAGTGCTTTTTGATTTTCTGTCATGGGAATAGATGACCAAGAACTCGGAGGTGACTGGAGCTTCAGGCTAGCAAGGATTTACTCCAGCATAAACACTCTGCTGGTTGCTGCAAGGCCTTATTGCCCTTAGTGAGGATCACTGAGCCTTGGGGTAAAGGAAAACTGAAAGGTCAGATTCATCCTGTTTAATCACAACTGTAGAGAAATTAACTAAACTAAAAGTCTGATTGAGGTTTTCATCAAGTGGGAAGTAAAAACACTTCCCAAAGATCACTCACTCTACCTCAGGACAGACACTAATACCCTTTAGAGAGACTTATCCCACTCCAATTTAGAATCATAGAATCATTAAGGTTGGAAAGGACCTCCAAGATCATCAAGCCCAACCTCTGACTGAATGCCACCGTGTCCACTCCGCCATGTCAGGAAGTGCCCTGTCCGCTTGGTTTTTGAACACTTCCAGGGATGGCGACTCCACCACTACCCTGGGGAGTCTGTTCCAAGGCTTAATCACTCTCTCAGCAAACAAACTTTTCCTAATATCCAACCAATTTCTACCAAGGGAGCCTACAGCAGTAATAAACTATCACAGAATCATTTAGGTTGGAAAAGACCTCTAAGATTGAGTCCAACCATTAACTCAGCTCCACCATGTTCACCACTTAATCATGTCCCCAGCTGCCACATCCACACACCTTTTGAACAGTCCCAGGGGTGGTGACTCTGCCACTCCACTGGTTCCTATTCCCTGGTGCCTATTCCAATGGCTGACTGCTCTTGTAATGACAAAATTTTTCCTAATGTCTGACCGAAACCTCCCCTGGTACAACATAAGGCCACTTCTTCTCATTCTGAAGAGGCAAGATTGCATCTTTGTATCAGTTAAGCTGAAGCAAGGCTTGCTGCTATCTTTACCTAAGTAGCCCAAAGCAGTCCAGCTTGCTTTTTAACCATTTGAGAATAGTGGTGTCCCTAAGAACAGGACAAACTGGCCCAAAAAGGTGTGGGTGGGAGCACCCAAGGCACGTGTACACTGGTAAGGCCATTTGGATGCTCTCCTCTATCCCAGGCTGCAGAACAGACATGCCTGACTTGTGCTCCAACAGCCAGTGCTTTACTTTCTTGTATGCTAAATTCACTTCTTTTTAAATGCAGACGCTCAGATTTAAAGAGCTTGCTATGATTAATATTTTAATTCATGGCAGAGAGAGAAGCAAGGGTTGAGATACCAGAAAAGCATCTGTTAAGCATGTCTTCTCCCATCCATTTTGAACTTTTTGTCCTTTCAGCAGCTGAAATGTGTGACGTGAGTACATTTATGTACAAAGAGGATGAGGCAGGGGCAAGATGTAATCAGTCATACAACATGTAGTATACTCTCTACATTAAAAGTGTGTTTTCCTCTTTGCACAAAAAAAGAGGAACAAATCATTCACATGGAAATGGAATAGATCCCTGTGGTGATTAAAAACTCCAGTAGAAAGATACATATTTAATGAATAGATAGCACAGATAAAGAGGAAGAATGCATTTATAGTAGAAAGCAGTTAGAAGGACTGTGTAGCCTTTATTGAAGGGCAGATTCAGCTGGAAACAGGGCTTATTAAGTTGCTTAAATACACGGGCAAGGGATTTAGGAAGGAGGATGGAAAAGCTGAGGGTGAGTATAAACAGCATGTGATATTATAGGTGCAATTACAGTTTGAGTGGAAAATGGCACTGGTTGAATTCACACTCAACTCTTGCTGTAGGAGGGAAACTCAGGATATAAAAGGAGGTGAATTATGGCATCTACTGCTGGTTCGTCTGTCTTATGTTATCAAGTAATCAGATTGTCTGAGCTCAACTAATCAAAATAAAAGTAAGAAGTGTACTGTTTTCTGGTTCTTTTTGAATAAATTAGATGCAACCCAGGCATCAGACAAAATAATCCCTGTTTTCAAGGCACAGTCATATGGATGCATGCATAAATAAAGTAGTGCAATCTTAAATTTGTTATGAAGCAGTTTCAAAAAACTTGTGGCCATGGTGCTGAGGGACATGGTTTAGTGATAGACTTGGCAGTGCTGGGTTAGCAGCTGGACTTAATGATCTTAGAGGGTTTTCCAACCTTAATGATCCTACTATGATTTTAAGAGGTCCCACACCCTCCCACGTCATCCTTAGCATTGGGAGAAGTTAGGATCAAGCCAGCACTCATGTTTAGCTACCTAAATGCATTTATAGGTGTGAGTGAGCTGCTCTCACCTCCCTTGACCATCAGCAGAGAAGCTGACTTTAATTGAACAACACATTTGATATGGTTTAGACTTTGGGACTGATAAATTACTCCTTATTTCTCCATCTTTAACGGGATGGCAGGCACCAGATGACTCTTGGTGAAATGAGTCCCACCTATCTCTCAACAGCCCAGATCCTACTGGATGCCACCAGTGGCAGGCAGATAACAACAACCCTGGGAGGGATGTTTGAGAACTAGAAACTGGTAGAAAACCAGGAAACATCAAATGGAAAATTAGTTGATTAGAAAAAGAGAAGCATGAGGTAGAACAAGGGTCTTTTTCTTGTTTTCAACAGGAAAAAAACAAGGCCTTCTATAAAGAAAAGCTCCCTTTTCCTCCTCAGCCATAGTTCTGGAAAAACTAAAGCTCAACACACTGAATTAACAAATTCAGGAGTTTAGGATATTTTATTTGAAAAAACCCACCAGGAAACTGAGAAAAATAAGTAACAGTTTTGTCCAAAAATTTTAAAAATAAACACTATTGGATTTTTTCTGTCTGCCCTAGAGCCAGTGGGACTTTTCTTCTGGGATTTTTCTCCCATCTCCTTACAACCCCCAACCCCTCAATTTTGCAGACATTTTTACAGTGAGTACAAGAACTAAAATTATAATCTGAGGAAGACTACCTAAATAATAAATGCGCTCACATTTGGGGATAGTTTCAGGTGTGCTCTGAACCTTTGTGAAGCAGTGTGGGTAAATAGAGAGTTTGTGTTAGTTGGTTATAATTAATCCCAGTAGCTTTAAGGCAGAATCTTCCTGCTCCAGGGGTTCAGAGTAGGAGATACAGAAAAGCAGGGAGGGATTCTCTGGGCAGGAAAGTGAATGGATGTAACAAATCAGTTTATTCAAACCTGGCAAGATCTGATGATTTGTAGAGCTCTTGGTTTTTTTCTGACTGAGACCTCTGAGCTGCACTCTGCCGAGGAAATTAGCATTTGTCTAGCCTTGCTTTTGCCCTGGAAATGCACAAAATACAAGTCTTAAGCACCTTGAAGGAAAGATTCCTCAATAGAAATAGAAATAAAATAAAATATATGGTTTTGTTTGTATTAGTTTGCCTGCATTTCTGCAAATTATTTCCCAAAGTAAAATAGTAACTCAGAATAATAATAATTTTTAAATGCCTAATCAGCACACAAATTGTCCTTCTTTCCATCAAGCAGGTGAAAAAGACACAATTAGTTGAGAATAAATAGTAAGAGGCATATAAAAAAAACATAAATCATACATGAAAAGAAATTCAAAGTTTCTTTTAGTTGAAGTCCATTTTTAAAATGCTCCAAAGTTACAGCTCCCATGGACATTCCTGTTTTCTTTTCCAATTACTTTTATGGTCCATTGTCAGTAGAGCAGATAAAAGAAGTAAACATAGATGAGATTCACCTCATCTAAAACCCAGATAAATCCTAGAGTTCCTCAGTTTATATCTACAGTCCTTGGAAAAGGAGACTTCCAGATGCAATTAATCCTGTTCTTAAAATATATGTGTGAGAAGAAATTTCTGGTCTGGAAGTGCCTCCATAAGGAATTAGCTTTCCTCCCCAGTGAGATGGAAGTTAGATGCAGGTGAAATGCACAGTTGGTTCTAGACAAGGACAATAAGAAGGGGAAAAAAATCACATGACAGAGTAATTTTTAGTATATTTAGATTTTCCTGAAAGAATTCTAACAGCCTGGTATAAAACAAACCCAACAAAAAACCTTTAGAAAATCAGTGTAACACAGTCTAAGAACTGGTCTTTGTGAGGAAACGGGGAGATGAAGGCATTCAGAATAATATAAAAAATGAACAGACAACTGGGTGAATTCGAAATGCAACAGTAAATATTTAGTAAGACAGTGGATCAATGAAAAAAGTAGGAGAGAGAGAATGCTGCAGAATCATGATCAGCTGCACTCATGAATCTGTGAAAGAATGGATTTTTTTTTCTGTGAACAGGAGGGACAAACACTAGGTCAAAATAATAAAAAATAAGGTTTGTTTAATAAAAGGAATTAAACAGTTGGAAGATTTTTAAAAACAAACTAATATTAATCTATTTATCAAAAAAACCCCCAAAAGAACTAAACAGAAAGAAACCATTGGAAAACAATCAAAAGACCACGAGAAAAAAAAAAAGCATAGATATAAAGTGGCATTCTAAAATGATTGTTATATTTCTGGATCTGTCTTATTTGTATGAAAGACCTTTATCAGACATAGTGTCACCTTCTGAAAATATGTAACCTCTCCATTTGACTATGGAGGTCCCCTTAATGATGAATGGACAGTGAAATTTCAGTACTTGGAAGTCAGAATTGCAGATCCACACTCCCATGATGCCTGTCCACTTGCAGTTCCAAGGTCTGAGAAGAGGGATATTTGCTAATGAGGTTTAAGGCACCAGGTGTCAGCAACCAGCACAGGGCTGTGTCCTGTAAGACTCAGTTGGTGCCTACTGCACTTATCTACGGAGTTACAATGGGAAATGGTTTTATTTTTGTCCCCATAAAATCCCTTTCAGATTCCAGTGAAGGCATACTCTTGATCATCCCATGCCTTGTCTCACAGTTTGAAAAATTGGCTATTTGGGTGGAAAAGCCTACAGGAAAACAAGCATTTCTTCCAACTCATTTGCTTAGGGCACTGTCACGACAGACTCTAACACAGACCAGATGAAGGAAGGCATTTTTAATTATGTCATGGCAAAGGCTTTAATATTTTTTTAAGAAATTTTTATGGGTCATTTAACAATGAGTGGCTTGTGCTTTAAAGCACCGGATGGAAAGCTGGGTAATATTTAGGACAAATTAAAAGTTGGTCTTTCTGGGACAACAACAAGGTAAACGAGATGTGTCAGCTCTGGATACGCACAGGTCTCCATGTGTCAATGCCCATCTGCCATGCAGGAAAATCCTGCTACACTACACACCAAGTCTTGTTAAACATGAGCCTTGTTCAAAAGAACTATGGCATTAAAGTGAGGATATCATGAAACCTACTGTCAAATAAGCCTGCCTTCCTTTCTGAGGTCATTTTGCCAGCGGCTTCTTGGTAGCTCTCAGCCTAGGACCGATCTTTCCAATTTATTAGAGAGGATATTGAATCTGTCAGTGCATAATGCAGTTATTTTAGGGTTACTAATTGCAGACAGTTCATCCAGCTGGACAGCCAAAGCAATAATATTAAAGATTAATGCCCCAGTTCAGCAAAAAACCTGGACATGTGCATAATCCCCGTGGCTTCGCTGAGACGCACTTACAGGCAGGCTTGTTGGACTGAATATATTGCTGCAAAGAAAATGACAAATTCACATCCCAGACACCATGAAAACAATTCTAAGAAATCTGAAAAGATTACTGGATTTGACAAATGTAAGTTTAAACCTCTAAATATTGCTATAAAATAAAATAATCATAGAATAGTTTGTGCTGGAAGGGACCTTTAAATGTCACGTGGTTCAATCCCCTGCAATGAGCAGGATATCTTCAACTCAATCAAGTTTCTTATAAGTTCATCTAACTTGACATTAAATGTTTCCAGGGATGGGGTATCTACCACCTCTCTGGCAGTACTCATCCCAGTACCGACCCCTAAGAAAAAAAAGCACTTGTCACTAGTCCCCATCTGTGCATTCAGACACTGACCCATGCCCTCTGGATGCCACGATCCAGCCAGTTCCTCACGCGCTGAAGAGTCAATCCATCAAATCCAATTTAGAGAGAAGGTGTGTCAAGGGCCTTAGAGAAGTGCAGATAGATGGTGTTCACAGCTCTTCCCTTGACCACTGGTGTAGTCACTCTGTCATACAAGGACACAACTTTGGTCAGGCAGGTTTTGCCCTTGGTGAAGCTCTGCTGGACTCTCTCAAATAACCTCCCCGTCCTTCATATTCCCTAACATGGCTTCTAGTAGGATCTGTTCCAGATCTTCCCAGGCACAAGAGGTGAAGCTGACAGGTTGACCGTTCCCAGGGTTCTCCTTTTCACCTCTTTTAAAAATGAGTGCAATATTTCCCTTTTTCCAGTCACAGGGCGCTTCACCTGACTGCTATAACTTTTCAAATTTGATGGAGAGTGGCTTGACCACTACATCAGTGATTCCCTTAAGACTCTGGGATGCATCTCATCAGATCTCATAGATCTGTGTATGTTGAGGTTCCTTAGGTGAACCTGGTCTTCTCCTACAGTGAGAGGGACATTGATCCCACAGTCCCCATCCTGCTCCCTGTCCACTCAAGAGGTGTGGGCCTTGTCAGCATCTTAGAAGAATATGTTTTAATTCTGCTTAGGTATTTCACTTGTTAAATATTAACAATGTAACAATAATAAATGCTACTAATGTTAAAATACAAACAGAAGAATCCAGAGTTCCTATTGCTGGAGCTCTTTTTCTTGGAAACAATGGACATGGGTTATTTACCAATTTGGTTTATGATAAACCAGATTAATTTGGACCTGAATATTTCTTCCCAGTATGTAAGTCCTTCATTTTTTTCACTGGGACTCTTCTCACATGATTTCATCTTCGTGAAAATGGGATAACCAACATCATAGATCTCTCTATAGCCAAAGGGGGATTTGCCTCAAGGGGGCAAGCCATTCCATTTATTATAGGATGTAATGAATTGCCCTCTGGACATACCTGGTTCTTTACATCATCTGCAAAGGGCAAGACTAATTGCCCACTTTTGGACTTCAAATGTTGGGTGCATGAATGTGATCTTACAGGTTTGTTCCCTTTTACTGGAGTTTTTTTCTAGCACTTTAATGCATCTGATATATATGTGCAGTAGAAAACCATAGAAATAGAAATAACTATGCTAAATAAGTCTCTCCATCAACACTATTCCACCCAACTCACACCAAGATGGGTGGAAATATAAATGACAGTAATGTTTGGCCTGCCACTGACACCTATCCACACATAAACAGTCTCAGTTAGATGAGATGCTTCACAGTTTCTCTGAATATTTAATTAGTACAAAAACTTGGTTTCTTTGAGCTCCATCAAAAATAAAATTAAAAAGCCCAGCTTCATTTACCTCGTGTTGAAGATAATGAACATTAGAACTTCCCCCAGCACCGCAGGTTTAGCTCTGTGGCTAACGCTGAGATGTTGGCAATCAGAAAAGTCTTGGGGCGAATCACACTTCTTTATCACCACAGGGATAAATTTAAGTGACAGACAGGCATGGGCTAATTACTTTTAATAGTTTCCCATTGCTCTGGCTGATGACACAGTGTTAAAAACCCATGTGCCCCCCCTCAAAAACTCAGAATTTCACTTCCATGTCCCTACGTCTTTATTACCGCTTCGTTACTTCAGGGGAGCTTGGTTCTCTAAAATGCCTTTCCCTGTGGCTTAAAGTAAAGATTTTTAAAATAAATTAATACAGTTTATGTTGGGCATCTACCACTTGAAGGGCTAATGATTATTGACTACCCTCCAGCAGACATCAGGGAGTCTAGCCTCAGGCCCTTCCCGCTCGCCCCCAAACATGCCGAATGTTAACACATGTTTCCAGATCCTGGCTGGGATTGGACACAAACAAGGCAGTCAGAATGGACCATTTAGTGTACAAGTCAAGATGACAGATCTCTGCTTAATACAAGGAAGACAAAAATTCGTATCTTATTGAAAAAGGCAGAAGAGCCCCGGGTGCTTTCGCTTTGTGATTCTGCAGCAAAAAGTGGGTTGTGTCAATATAAGTCTATGTCACCCGCTCGCAGCTGCCACACTGAATTGACCCTGTTAGCTGCAGACAGAAAGGTCTTCCATTTCCAAACTCTCTCTAATGTTATCTGCGAGAGTGAGCACGAGGTGGAAAAAGCCAACAAGTTACTTCCAAGTACGGGGGCAAAAACCAAAACAAAACTAAACAAAAATGCCTTAATGCTGTGAGACTCCACTCACTGTTTCTAATGAAACACTAGAAAAAAACTTTCTCATCTGAAAGCATTTCAGAGGATGCTCTGACAACGTGAGCTTTATGTTTTGTAAATCATGTTCTTGTAATTCCTTGTAAGTCTCCAGATCCTCTTCAGATAGAGCAGCAGAGCATTAAATATTCTTGTAACGCTCACCAGAGCTTAATTACTAAAAGTTGAAACATCTTTTAAACTCCGCTTTTTTTTCCCCCTGGGTACTCTCCAAAGAAAAGATATAAAAAAGTTGAAGAGTGTGCACAATAACTATTAGTCAAGACCATGTTTCCAAAGGGGGGAAAAGAAGATAAACAATTTTGAAACTAAAAATAGAGCATTTCTTGATATATAGTTGTATTATAGTTTAAAATGATAACATTCACTGATGTGCCTGTTTCTCATGTGTATATTTTACTAAGTTCAGATGTTCACACTAGTGAAAAGATTGAACTGAAAACAAAAAATAAAATTAAAAAGAGAAAAGTTCTCAAGTTCCCTAAAACGAAAAAAAAAATATAAAGAGAGAAATCTTCAAGTAGTTGAAACACAGAATTCTATTGATTTCTGGAGAAATATGATAATTTAGGGAAGTCGAAGATAGGGCTAAAATTCTAGACCTATTTCAAATACATTTCTTTTATGGTCTTACTCAAAGTCAATGAAAATGTACCAAAAAAAAGGTTTTCCTTACTTCAAATTGATTTATATTCTGGTGAGTCATGTTGTAGGTAAAGACAGTAGGAAGTGAGCTCATTTTATTATCAGAAAATATAATTTTTCTCTTTTTTGTGTTGTAGTGGGGAGCTAGTGAAGCTTTCATCAGCTCTTTATATAAATTCATTATAAAGCACTGGATATTCCAACCCAATAATCTGACTTGTAAATAGACCTCACCTCACCATGAAATCATTGGAAGTGGCTGGGTCCTATGTGGATATGAGAGAGTGTTAGGGACCGTGTGATTTTGCCAGAAGACCTACTCGAGGAGGATTAGGATAAGGCTGTCCATGGCCCAAGACTCCATTTTGTCTGCATAGAAATTGTGACAAATAGGGGGAAGCCTCATGGTTGATGGTTCCCACGGCTGGAATGTGTAAATAAATTCCATTCTCATTAGAGATAGGGAAGCGGGGACCCAGGTGCACGTGCCCGGGCCCCCTGCACATACAGGGCTGGCAGGCCCAGAGGGTGGGGCTTCCCTCTCCTGCACCGACACGGGAAACCTCGCTGTGCACCAGCTCTGAGAATAAACCTCTTTACACATGAAGACCATAGCCAGCCTCTGTTTAACCTGCGCTTATCTTGGAATCATACAGAGAGGAAAAATTAATCTCTTCTAAATGAAACCACCTGAAGGCAACAGTCTAGTCTAACCAGCTGTCTGTGGTTTCCCATATGAAAGAGAGAGAGAGAGAGAACCATAAAGGTTGGAAAAGACCTTCAAGATTGTGAGAGGGCCGTTCTTCGCACTGGTCTTTCCAGTGGCTTTCCACAATCCTGTGGAAACTCTTCTTTCTTCACAGGTTTCCCAGAGAAGCAGTGGCAGCCCCATCCCTGGAGTGTCCAAGGCCAGCTTGGATTAGGCTTAAAGCAACCTGGTCTAGTGGCAGGTGTCCCTGACCATGGCAGAGGTTGGAACTGTACGATCTTTAAGGTCCCTTCCAACCCAACTCAGAATCATGATCCCATAATTCTGTGTAGTTTGCCATGTTTGACTGCTTTAACCTGCCTGTGAATATATAAACCATTTACACCAGTACCAAGTTAATTCTCTTGCTCTGCAGCCTGATGGTGACGTCTGGTCATACCCACACTGTGAAACTTAGCTACACTCTCCCTATCCCAAGATAAATTGGAGTTTCTCAACAAAAATCTGTTCTGGGACTGTCTCTGCTTTAAACTCTGCTTGTGAAATGCTTGGCAGAGTGTTAACGGAAAACTGAAGATTTGAGTTGTGTGGTAATTTGGACAAAATCAAATGAATTTTAAAAAGGTCCCATTACTTTTCTCCAGATCCAAACAGATTCTTTAGGAAAAAAAGTTTCAATTCAATTTTAGTTGTAAATACATAGAATCATCCAAGACTTCTTTCAAAAAAGTGCACTAATTCTAATTAATGTAATTTATTATCAACAATATAGAAAACTCCCAATATATTATTATATCACGATTTTCATAAAACATTGACATTTTTGTCTATTATGGAAGGGTTTGAAAAGTTACATGACAACATGGAAATTTTTAATAGCTCCAGGCTTATAAAAGAACATAACTGAGTCAAAAAAAAGATAATTATGATCTTTCTGGATGGGGTCTGGGACCTAATTCTTAGAGCATCCACCTACTCCAATGCTTTTGCAAAAGAAGACTGATTTAGGCGAACATACAATCTGGACTGACAGAGTTGAGTTTAGTTTCTTTTAGTACTGAGGGGAGAGGAATGTGAAAAAGATGGTTATTACTTTCTTTTGATTTCATAACGTTGAGATGTTCTTTAAAAGTGGATGATTTAACTGGAGATTACTAAGAGCTGTACCGTGTAACCATGAATATCACGTGTCATTGCAGTGATTGCTGGAGAGCTACCCCAGATGTCTCTTAATGTCAATGAAATCTGCTGTTTAAGGTTGACTCTGCTCATAAATATATATATAAGCCTTAAAAACACTGAAGACACATTGTGATATGGTTTATGAGGCCTTACTTCATAGCTGCACTCTCTGACATGCAGAAGAATTGGATAATAAATCAGAATTGTAAGTTGAAAATCAAAGACATATTCTGGAATCACAAACAATACACAAACAAATGTATTAAGTATTTTCTGAAACCCTTGATAAGCTGTGTATCAGGCTCTTTTCCCCTTCTCCCCTTTTGCCAAGGCAGTAATGTTTGAGAGAGGACTGCAGGCTTTTACTTGAGCACCAGTCGGAGGTGTTTAATGCAGCCCATTTTCTTTGAGGGATACTGACAGCAACTCTCCACCGAGATCAGATCAAGTCAACGATAGGGAAATCACTGAGTATAAAAGTTAATGTTGCTCTGTCGTGTCTCAATAGAATGTGCTGACAATGCAAAGAATTAATAGCCTGGAGCCAGCAAACATTGCTTTACAACATTATACAGACTTGAAAGTGTGGTCAGCTGAAAGACACTCACGAGATCTTGGCTCTCACTTTACTTGTGCTACTGCTTTGCCAAACAATGTAAGAGCAGACAGTTTACTTCTTGGTGTCTTGTTCCCATTCATGTCTAAAAGTGGGATGATTATCATCCTAGAGTTTGTTAGTGTGCAGAGAGGCAAAGTGGCTAAACCATGTAATTAATTTAATTCTATCTACAGCTGTTATTCAGTTCTTGGGGACTTTATCTATGTTACTCGAGCTGTTGTTAGTCTGGAAATCCTCTTTTTTTCACTACTTGAGGCTTTTTTCCCATGGCAGACAAGGCACAATGTGCCCACTCACTCTTCAGGCTCAGAAGAACACAGAGATCAGCATTAGGACATGAGGGAATGGCTTTAAATTGAAAGAGAGTAGGTTCAGGTTGGATATTAAGAAGAAATCATTTACTGTGAGATTGTGGCTGCCCCATCCCTGAAAGTGCTCAAGGCCAGCTTGGATGGGGCTTGGAGCCACCTGGCCTAGTGGAATGTGACCCTGCCCATGACAGGGGGCTGGAAATGGATGATCTTTAAGATCCCTTCCAACCCAAACTGTTCTGTGTTTCTGTGATGATTCTGTGATTATCTTTGGCTACTAATGAGCAGTGAGGCTGTGAGATATCAACAGCTGAAAGGTTGGGCTTTGATATCTGGCAGTTTGGTGAGGAGCAGGGTGATGAACCAGCAGTTTTCTGCACTCACTGGAGATGATGAATTCAAATCCTGAAACACATCATGGTCCACAGCCAGTGACACACAATGGGATGGAATGGCTGAGGATGGAATGTCCCCCAAATTCTATATCGGATTTCAGTGTGCCTTAGAGAATCTAGTGATAAATTCCCACAGAATATAAGTGCTTTATTGAAGCACTCCCCAGCTGTAGTGTGTGCCATTAAAGCAAGTGAATCTACTGTAACTTCTTTAAGAACACAATGAATTAGTTGAAGACTTTCAGCATGCAGACTTAATCTTCCACTACATCTAAGAGAAAACAATCATGACATATTATGCACCCTTAAGTCACTCTCAAGGTTTCTGCATGGTACATCAATGAAAATAATATCACAGCCAAGCACAGAGGAGCAAAGCAGGACAAATATGTACTTCTTTTTCTCAACCTTTCTGCTTCTTGGCAAGCTCAGCTCCCTTTGTGGGCTCACTTAGCACTGACCTTTCTTCTGTGGGCTTACTCGAGCCTCAGAGCAGGCCTGGGAGGCATGTCCACACCACGCAGTGCCAGGAGCTCACTGCACACATGCTGGCTACTGAATCAGAACTCAGGCAACTCTTCTACTAAGCCTCTTGCTTCAGACCCAGGCACTTTTTGTGCTCAATTGCAAACTACATATGCTAGAGTTCATTTGGAGCTTGGTCAGGTACCCACAGAAAGGTGCCAGATTTCTTGGTTTCCATTCAATAGGAAGAATTTAATTGCTGAGTGCAATTAACTAGTGTCACTGTTGATGATTTTGGGCATTAAAAAAATCTACAGGAGTGCTGATCCTTTTTGGATTGGCAGATAGCCCATAGTGCCAAAAATGGTATGAGACATCCCTGCTTGAGGAGCTGAATCCTGTTCATTGTGTCCTCCGTGAACAGTTACATTTAAGGTGGGATGGTGTTCCCCAAATATGGGTATCTAGTGTCATTTTAAATACTAATTAGGTGCCTTGGGTACCCAAGGGTGTCTTAGGTGACACTGTAACACAGAGTTTAGAACTGAATCCCACTCTATAAACACAGAGCCAGCTGCTGGAGCAATTATACTCTTATGTAGTAATTTTCCCCATCTCTCTAGCAACATTATAAGTAAAGTCTGTCTGGTTTAGTTGCAAAGTCATGAATGTCCTTGCAGTAAGTCTCTCTCCTAGGTCTCAGTGTGATGCAACATGTACTTATGGGAGAAAGAAAGACTGTAAATGCTTGCAATGGTTAAATACCAACGAGATCTGGTCCAACAAAGCTGCACACTGACTCAGCTCATAAGTAAGACTGTGTGAAGCATATAGCAAGCACATTTATATTATGAGATTTGAAAGGACAATCTCCACTCTTAAGTTGGCAAGTGACTCTGAATTAGACAAATGTGAGACAAGGACAAGAAAAAATACATAGATATTTTCCTCTGCTTTGTGGAATATATTGATAAACGTATGTTACCATTTAACTATTCATTCTGTTGGAGAAAACTGGTTAACCCCTTAAGTGTTTTGCCCTGAAGGCAGACATTAAAAGTTAATTATAACCACATGGGACAAGCCCCAGGAGGACCGTGACAGCATTAAGCTGCTACCAACCAAGCATGCAGGATGCACAGCACTCTCAGAGAACACCATGTACAAAAATGATGCTGTCTTCTTGAATGAGTTCTCAGAAGTTAAAAACATGCTACTTTTTGCATGCACAGTAAAAATGCAGATTGCAAATGTTCTACTCGGAGCAAAAAAATAAAAGCTTCCAAGTGAAGAATTAGAGCAAATGAAAGCAGTGAGTAATGTGATTAAGCAACGTGGTGTAGTGACAGAACTACCACGAGCACTGCTTCCCTTAGTGCTGAGAGAAGAACATGGTGAAACCTCATCTAAGGACCTTGGATTGCTACTTCATTATAAAGTTTTCCAGTACCATATATGGCCCATAAGGGATTTTGACTTTACTGCTATAAAAAGGGAGAGGAGATGACACTTGTCCTTGAAGAGGATCATTTAGATCATAATGGAAATTAAAAAAAAAAAAAGGTTAGTTCTAAGGGAGAGACACTGACTCTGTGCAAGTAAATTAAGTGTGGATGGAAGGCACTGAGGTTAAGTAACAGGGAATGCTCTGCACCTACATATTTAAACTTTCTTCTTCTATATTAAAATACCTGCGTCTAAGTTAACTATTGGGAATGATCATTGTGTTATATCCAAATAATATTGGATATCATTTAGGAGAAGCCCTACTGTTTTAGACCCAATAACATATTAGGGACATTTTAAATGACATTTTGGTAGAGGAAGATGAGTTCCAGCAATGGTAAATATCTCTTACTGCTGCTTTTTAATACAGAAGTAGTCACCATATCCTGAAGATAAGTAATGAGATATTCAGGAGACTTGATTCTGCTTTTCTCTCCCATTAAGCAACTGGATTTATATTTCAAAAGCCAGGATTAATGTAGCCCAGAATGGGTGTGCCCCAGCTCCTGATAATAGAGTCATAAATAATGATAAAACAGAGCAGAAAAGACTTGTTTAGAGAATTGTTGATAGAACTAAGCAGTGATAACTGATGGCACAGGATGATGTAATGGAATAAAGACAGAGTGATAAAATCCAGTTGACGCAAAGACCCAAATGTATATTTCCACGCTCTTGCATGACAAGGAGACATCTCAGAATTTCTTACATGGTTGATGTTTCCTAAGGTCACATAAGAAGAAGGGGAAAGCTTTTGATGTGTCTGCTCATATTATGGAGAAGGTCCAAAGTGCCAGGGCTGAGGACAGGTGTCTATCAGGGGAGGATAACCCCACTCTCAGTGCCTACCAAGGGGTTACAAGATTCAAAGGATAGGTTCCTGTGTCCTATCCATCATCCGGGTTATTGGGAATGGTAAGTTGGCAGGGACAGAATTTAACAAAATGAATTAATGGAAGCCTTGTGTCTCTGAACATGCCATGGAGCATTTAAAAAGACTTGCAGATCACAGAATAACAGAATGCACTGGGTTGGAAGGGACCCACCAGGATCATTGAGTCCAACTTCTGGCCCTGCACTGTACCATGGTTTAGCGTGTTAGATTAATGGCTGGACTGATGATTTTAAAGGTCATTTCCAACCTAAACAGTTCTATAACTCTGTAATATAGTGCTATAAATGTTTTTGTTGGGACCTGGGATAATGCTTATATTTTATAATCATCTCAGACAGATTGAAATATACAGCAATGGTGTTAAAAATTCCTCCTCTGGGCTTCCTTCAAGGCATGGTCACCAGTTCACAGCCTCTGTCTCAGGTGCTTATTAACACTACGTGATCTCCTTCTCCATTACAGAGTCAGGCATAGCTCATTGGTGGGCCACAACTGAGACCATTCAATTGGACCTCATTCACTGTCCTACAGAGCCTAGTGCCAGCCCACGGCACTGTCCTGGAAAATTTCTGAGGTAGGGAAAGGCAAGATCTGTGGGATGCCAAAGTCTTGTGATGAGCTGTGCTTCAACCATGACACCAGGTGGGTCCAAGGCTTGGTCTGCAGCTCCTGCCTCACTGAGAGTGAGGTTCTGAAAAAGGAGGATGTTATTTCCAAGGAAGAGACTTCGTGGCTTTTAAGACATTTTATCTTTAACTACTGCTGGTCACATTGGGTTTGGAGCCTGTACAAACCAGGATGCAGGGTGTGAGGACAGGCACAGCTCAGCTGGCAGAAGTATCCCAAAATAGGGAGCTGACAAGCTGGGAGAAGTAAGGGGAAAAAGCATTCAAGCAAACTTTGCAAAGGCTGGACAATTTTTTTAAATGTCTTGATGAGAACTTTTAAGATACTTATTTAGCTCTGGTGCTCATGCTTAAGAAGGGACAACCTCTTGAAATTAACTGATTTGTTCCCTACATGACTCTCCAAGGTAAGGGAAGATACAATTTCCTTTTTAATAACGTGGAAGTGTGGTAGGAAGTGAGGTAGGAAATGAGGTTCCATTTTATTGCTGTAGGTAGTGAGGAATTAATTCTCAGATTCATGCAGGGAGTGACTCAGGCTACCCAAAAAGTGAAAGCCAGGACTGAGGCAGAACTGAGGAACCGACACAGATCTGCCCATCTAACGATTTGGCCTCTCACTATGCTGACTCTCCAGGTTCCATCTCTATTCTCCACCAACAGAATACTTGACTAAACCTTTTAAATTTAGATATAAGTCTTAATAATACACCACTGGTTACCTGAATCCTGAAAGGAGATAGGCAGTGTGACTTCTTAAATTTCTTACAGCAAACACCTGGAAATTTAAATGTTAAAGGAGAAAATGATTTAAGAAAAAGCCATTTTTCTCATCTCTTGGAAGAATCATGATTCCATTCCTTAGATCCTTATAAAGCATACAATTCTTTACTGCTCCCTCTGCAGGTATCTCTCTCTTCATCTTTTTTTTTTTTTTATATTTTTCACAATTTAATTTAGTTTATTTTTCTTTAGCACACACACTCTCAGACATACACACTCTTTGTCTTTATTTCATTTAATTTTTTGCTTTACATCCAATAGAGAGTGATTTCAACTACCACGCAGGGGAATAAAATGTTGTGATGCTCCTGAAGGGGCTTCTTACACTTGGAATCCAATCAGGTAGGAGAAAAAAAGTGATTTGTTTGCTTATGCTGCACCTCCAGCAAAGAAACAAGAGGCAAGGGAACAAGAGGAATGGGTGATGAAGAAATTTGGCTCAATGCTTCCCTTAATTTCTGGACAAAGGAGTAGAATATTAAATAAAAAAACAAGGGAAGCATTCTGGAGATGTATGAAGGACTGTGAATGAATAAATACTGTTGTGGCTCCAGAAAAATTAGCAAAAAAGCCATGACAGCAGTTCCACATCCAAATCTGCTACCACAGTATTCTGAGGGCAAAGAGCCTTGTGTGACAAACTTGAAAGTGAACTTTGAAGGTCTGTGTCAGGAAAAAACTGAACTTCTCAGCTCTCTCCTTCATTACATGGGGAAAACGCATCCAGAGGAGCGTTGCAAAGGCTTAATGCCTCCTTCAGCTATTGTTACACAGCACAGCCATGCATCTACTGCAGATATAGTCAATTTTTCCCATTTTAGCTGTAAAACTAATTTTGTATCACTCCCATGCCTGGGCCAGGTTGTACCAGATCAGCTCTGCTGTTCACAGTGTCTGTTTTGATTCTCACCTGCTACAGGTGCTACGGTGTCAGCTGAACCCAACATTAAAGACTGTGCTGTTACCCATGGTGACACTCACGGGGGCTCTGCAGTCACATAATCATCTATTATACATCTGAAAAACTGCTGAAGCCCAGTGTCAGAAGTTCCAGCCACACGTGAGCCTGTGAAGTGGCAAAGCCGTCAGCTCTATGACAGCTTCATGCCCAAGGCTAGCAAGGCTGGACATAGCAGGGAGGAAAGACCCCTGCAATGTCTGGGGAATTGGCTAAATGGACCTAATAGGTCTTTTCCATTGCTGGTGTCTCTGGGCTACATTGCGCCCTAAGGCTGAGTCCTGAGTGAGGGGTGGCATGTAATTATGCTTCTCTGGGAGCTGTCCAAGGAAGGGATTGTGGTGGAGAGGGTTATGATCCTTTCCCTAAATCCCTTTAGCTACAGGGTAGGAGGCAGTAACTCATAGTGATACAGAAACAGGAAACAGGAGATTTTACTTACCTGGTAGCTCTGCCTTAGTTTTACCTATTTCTGTATTCTCTTTCTTCCTTCCCACTTCCCTGCTCCCTCTCTCTTCCTCTTTCACACCTTGTGGAAGATGTGGCCATTGGATGGTGCTTGTATTCAACACTGAACCTAAATCTCATCTGCCCAAAGTGTCTTCTCTGCTGGAAGTCAGTAGAGCACCAGCTGTCATGTCCAGCACATGAGGCTGTGTAGTAGAGGACAGTGGTTCTGTGGACACTTGGCTTATGGACAGTCCTGGAGAGCCAGGGAAGGCCCCTTCTCCTCACAGGGGAGGTTTAGGTTGGATATTACGAAACGTTCTTCACCCAGAGGGTGGCTGGGCACTGGAACAAGTTCCCCAGGGAAGTGGTCCCAGCACCAAACCTGACAAAGTTCAGGAAGTGTTTGAACTATGCCCTCAGGCACATGGTTGGATTGTTGGGGCTGTGCTGTGCAGGGAGAGGAATTGAACTTGATGATCTCTGTGAGTTCCTTCCAAGTCAGGATATTTTATGATTCTGATTCTATGATTCTGTGACTGTGTCTTTGTCTATGCAGGAGGTCCACCCTTGTCCATAGAGGAGTGTGTGTGAGCTTCAGATGACACTCTGAGACTCAGGAACAAAACATCTGCCACATTATGGTCTTCATAGATCTAGCAGAGAGCTGGAAAAAGCTTAATTCCCTGTCCAAGATGGAATCACCATGTCACACTGTGACTTGAAGACTTCCCCCACAAACAGTCCTTCAAAGAAGTTAAGCATCATCTGGAATGGCATGGCTGAATTCTACCTGTTTCAGCACATCCCATCCACAGAGACACATCTCTTCGCTGTAAGAACATCAATTGCAGATGGTCTGTGACTTTAACAACTGGAGGAAATAAGCAATAATACCACTGAATCTGTCTATTGCCTCTTGAGTCCAAAAGAACTTAAGAAAGTTGTTATCCATTTATATTTTCTCATAGGAATTATGCTACTTAGGGACTTCATGTAAATATATATATATATTTGTATACCTAATGTATGTATCTATTTTAATGTATAAATCATAGTATTGTCTACGTGAGCAGAATTTTTAAAGCAATTATCACCAAGCTTTTTCCAAACATGCAGAAGTAGCTGAGAGGCAGGAGCTGAAAGTTGGCATGTGTTGAGAAGACTGAAAAAACTGATAAAAGGAAGGGAGGTTAACATACATGCAGGTAAAGATAAACAAGAATAAATGCCTATGTAAATAGATTCAATCTGATGGGATTGATGGACTTGGGAAAGGACGTCAGGTGATGTTCCTTGGTGCTTGGATTTCCATTCACTGGTGATTCTTTCCTTTTCCTGTCTGAGGCAGAGAACAAGGTGTTGAGATAGCACAAAGTCTTTTAAAATCAAACACTGTCTCCAAATCCCCTCTTCAGTGACAATAATAATCTGTAGTTTTACAAATGGAAGCACTAAAGCAAATGGTTCTAATGAGTTGCAAGAAAAAGAACCCAATAAGTACAATTCTGGGTACATTCTCACATGCTGCTTTGAAAATAAATGTTCTTAACTCAACAGATTAGAATTTCCAGTGCCTTGTAGTGTGGCACAGGGAGCTGATAGTACACAGTTCCAGTAGAAGAACAGGATCATCTTGACATTAATGCCTGTTCCATGGCCTTTATTTCCCAAAAAGATGAAGATTTCCCTTACCAGTGCAGTTGTGTAGAAAATTCCTCACCCTGAATTTAACCCTGGTAATGTAAGTCAGAATCATCACAATTAAGTGTTTAATCTTGCCAGTGCCCTCTCACACTCAGGATTTATCCATTTTATCACTGTATTGATTAAACAAAGTATAGCAACCAGTTATTTTCTCTTCTGCTTTGCATAGGTTTTCTCCATTGTACTAATCTCTTTTCCCTCCCTTTTTCTCACTGTTTGAAAACTTTTAAATAAACCTGAAATAGATTTCTATTACCTAATAAAGAACTATTATTTAAGTAGTATGAATAAACTAAATAAGGTGTGATGAGCAAAAAACAATAATAATTAAAAAAAATTATTTAGGACAAGAGGAAATGGCCTCAAGCTCTGCCAGGGGAGGTTTAGATTGGAGAGTTGTCAAGTGTCGCTTGCGCCTTTTATCGAGACAGGAAGAGTGTGAGGGAGCGAGGTCCAGGCTCAGCAACCTTCCAGGAAGTGTCCCTTGTCGAGCCGCTCCTGCGGGATTCGCAAATCCCTTCGCACACAGCAGGCACTCCCTGCGAGGTGTGTGCAGGCAGGCACACACGCACACAGGATCCAAGCACTCAGCAGATATAAAGAGGTGGGAGAGGCCCTTCATTTAGCGTTCCGAGGTTTAACAGGTGTCCTCACTCAAAAAGTTCCAGTGACAAAGTGCTACCCAATAGTTCGTGCAGAAGATTTTATAGGGGGATAGAAAGGGGAGGAGAGAGCACCAGGGTCCAATGAGGTGAGGGTCCAGGGGCAGAGATAAGGTGGAGTGACAGGGTTACAACCAGTAGGGGGAGGAGAGGGGAGGAGGAAGGAAGTCAGAGCCAATGGGGAACCAAAAAAGGGAGAACTTTCCAGAACGGGGGTAAGGGTTTACAAATGATTGACAGAGGGATTAACATGAGGGGGGGTACACCAACTGGGAGATAAACCATTACAGTAACTTAGGGGGAGAACCATAAGGCAAAACCATAGGATACACCAAAGAGGGGGAAAAACCTTAAAACAGTGGCAGTTTCAACCACCACAACAGTCAAGCACTGGAGCAGACTGCCCAGGGCAGTGGTGGAGTCACCATTCCTGGAGGTATTTAAAAGATCTGGCAATAGGGGACATGGTTTAGTGGTTGGCTTGGCAGTGCTGGTCTTGATGATCATAAAGGCCTTTTCCAACCTAAATAATTCCATTATTCTATGATTCTATACAAAAAAAGCCCGACAATTAAGAGTTCATTAGGAGGAAATCCACACATAGCAGCCCTTAAGACAGCTTTTTATTTCCTGTATGTGGGCCACGTTAAAAGTGCAATTCATGTCACTTCTACCGAGCTGCCTAAAGATGGTGCTTAAATTATGCCTGCTGTGATCATTCTCCTTCAGATTATTGGAAACAAAGATTTCAGAAGACTTCAAGAAGGTTTCTCCATCTCAGAGACCTACCTTAGGATGAAATAAATTCTCTCATTAAGTGCAGAGGGATCTTGGACAACTGTTTTATCTCATCAGGCATCTGAAGTCCACATTTGATCTATGATATGGAGGTAGTCAACTTGTGTTGTGCCCATGAATCTCACACTTAAGTGATTGCCTTAGGAAGGCAGAAGGTGGCTCTGATGTGAGAGGTGATGTCAACATAATTAAACAATCAAGTATTTGTTGTGAGGGTCATGGTGTGTTTCATAGTTATCTCAATGTGGGTAAGACCAAGTGAGCTTCTGCCTGAAAATATAATACTTAGTGAAAAATGCATCTTTGCATGTAGGTATGATTTCAACATTGAAAAATATTTCAAAAAGTCCAAAAATATTAAAAAAGACATTTAAAAATGTTAAATACTGGGTGATTTTTTCTCATTTAACATTAATTTATTATGGAATAATAACTAAAATTATTTACAGTTGAAAGCTCCATCAGAAAACCTTAAATTTTGTCAACTGAGATTTTTCTCTAAGCAGACTTTTACTTTTTTTTTAAAATGGATTTGAACACTAAACTCAGAAATCAATTATTCATTAAGTTTTTTTATGAATAGCCCTGGCTGCTGAATGTTCTTCTGCAAGGAATTGACTTTTCTTAAAAATGAAACTTTTCCTAAAACTTATCAGTGTTAAAGACATTTTCTGTAATCCAGTATAACCTTTTCACATTCTTAGCAAATTTTATCATGGATTGTGTTTAACCTAAAACACAGTACTGTCAGTGCGTTTGTTTGTTTCTGAGTTCTGTTTATTTTTTAAATGATATTAAATAGGAAACACAACAGAAATTTTCAATTAAATCAGAACATGACTCTGCTTTTCTAAACCAGTGAGAGTTCTCAGCATTTCTGAAATGTTTTTTGAAGCAAATTCATATATTTCTCAAAAGCCTGAGACTTTGGACAGATTATTTGGTTTGCATATTAAATTCTTCTTTTCTTTTTGCTTGTGTCAAGGCACCTCAAATTCCAGTTAGTGAGAGGAATACAGCAGGATGGAGATCATTTTACTCAATGCTGAATGTCTAAAAGTTGACTTGTACAAGGACTCTAATTTCAATAGTCAGTGGAGTGAGACAAACACTTCCAGACTATTTAATCCCACCACTTGCAAACTTTAGAACGGGAGCAGTCACCATTTCCATGAGGACACCTCCTCCTGGTGCATCTGTCTGTATAAAAAGATTGGTGCTCATTATAAGTTTTACCTTTAGAGGGCTGAACAGAAGCAGAATGGGAACCACCTCTGAAACACATTGTTTGTGACCTGGAGTGGGTTGATCCTGGCTGGGTTCCAGGCACACACTGAAGCTGCTCTATCACTGCCTCCACAACTGAACAGGGGAGAGAAAATACAAGGAGAGAAAATATAGCAGAAGATTCATGAGTTGAGATAAGGACAGAGAGAGATCACTCACTGAATACTGTCACAGGCAAAGCAGACTTAATTTGGGGATATTAATTGAATTACCAGTAAAATCAAAGCGGGATAACAAGGAATAAAATAAATCATAAAAACACCTTTCCCCCATCCCTCCCTCCTTCCCAAGCTCTACCTGCTTCCTGCTGGTGGTGAAGGGAGACAGGGAATTTCCAATTGGCCCAGCCTTGGCCAGAGGCACACCTGTCTTGGAGACACCAGGGATTGGCTCTGCCAGACATGGAGGAAGCTTCTGGCAGCTTCTCACAGAAGCCACCTCTGTACCCACCCCATTACCAAAACCAGGCCATGTAAACCCAATACATGACCACAAATCAAGGATCAACTCCAGAACTTAGCTCATCTAGGGTAGACTGAGAGAACCAAGTTCTGCTGCAGCTTGATCTAATCCAAGAGACAAGATGAATTAACACCAGAACAAGGCTAAACAGCTAATTGAAAGAGATCCATGGGCTAATTCAGAACATTTTGGCCTGGGTCTTCTTCTACTTCCTTCCCAGCAGAAGTAAGTCTGGCCATAACTGGTTCAGCTGGGGTTTGCAATATCAAATCAATTGGTTTCAGACTTTCATCTATAGGACAAGGGGAAATGGCCTCAAGTTGTGCCAGGTGAGATTCAGGTTTGACATTACGAAAAATTTCTTCACTGAAGGAGCGATTAAGTATTGGAACAGGTTGCCCAGGGAAGTGGTGGAGTCACCATCCTTGGAAGTGTTTGAAAAATGAGCAGATGTAGCACTTCATGATATGGTTTGGTGGCCATTGTTGTATTCGGTCAAAGGTTGGACTTGATGATCTTGGAGATTTTTTCCAGCCTTGGAAATTTCCCAGTCTTGGAGATTTGTTTTTTTAATTTGTTTTCCCCAAGCTACTATAGGTTCTTAAACCCTCGTGTTTCTGCTGAGTACAGGCAGTGAAAACATGTCAAATTTTAAGACAACCAAAACAGTATTAAAAGAGAGCTATTTAGGGTGGGATAAATCTTTCTTGGAAGTGCTTCTCTCTATCTTCAGTAAACTATGTGGTGGGATCCATTCATCAGCCTCTGTTTTCAGTTCATCTAAATCATAGAATCATAGAGTGGTTGGGGTTGAAAGGGATCTTCGAGTTCTCCTGGGAAGTGACCATCTAATTTCAACCTCCTGCCATGGACAGGGACATCTTCCACTGGAGTCCAGCATGCTACCAAGATTAATTTATTGCACCTAAATTCAGGCCCTCTGACACTTTCTGATGGCTGCTTTTAAAACTTTTCACAGCTCTGAGCCCTACATTCACCTGACAAGATCGTCAACAAGCATAATCAGTAAAATTTATTATTTCATTCATGAAGTCTAAATCAGGTTTTCAAATTAAGTTTCAGTTGTGTGCGTATTTTTTTATAAAATTTAACGCACAGGTAAATAAGGGCCATCTCCGGCTTCCCAAATTAAGACAAATGCTACATAAAACATTATTTACTCAACTCTTAAATGTTGAACCTCATTTTGTAAAAGTAGAAGAAGTTTCAGTATTTCCAAAAAAAGAATTGAGTCAATGTTTCATTGAAAGCATCCATCCACAAAAGAAAACCAAATCTAATAGAAAGTTAAAACCAAAGCTAGCTAACCAAAATAGACTTGGGTTAAATCCTCATTTTAAATCCAACAACAAAAAAATCATTTTTAATTCAGCACAGTCTAATAATTTTCCTCAGGCATGTTATTTTAGCAGCAAACTGAAAAACATTCCTTTATCCAACTATTGTTGTTACTAGAAGGATTGAATAATGGCCAAAGAAGCATCAAAAGGAAATGTTTCCAGTGCTGAGCATTGGAGCTGGAGCTTGGCAGAGCTGACAGACAACTCTTGTTGTTCTAATCAGGAAGAAATGTGCTCCATCCCTGTGCCAAGAATACACAAGCAGCTGAATATTCCATTGTTTTTATTTACTTATTTTCCAGGTAGTTCAGGTATCTCTAACTACTCTTAAAAATGAGGAGGAAAAAGACATTACATTATTTGTATTGCCACTAGCTAGAAAATGATGGATTCCCCCAGCATGGCTGGAGGGGTTTTATGGGATTTGCTTTTATTTTTTTTTTAATCTTACCTTCATTAATATTTAAGTCTAAACTTAGGGAAGTGAAAATGAATACATAACAAACAACAACCCAAGTTGCTCTTTGTAGGTCTAGTTTGAAATTCAGAGCACTGGTAGCTGGTGAAAATATCAAATGGGAAAAATCTATTTTGTGGGACATGTTTTTACTGCACTTGACCAAGGACCATGTAACAGTTCTTAATGCAGTGTTGTGCTGCCTCATTCACTAATTGCTGTAAATTGGCACAGCTTCATCCAGCTAATAGAGCACTGCCCAAATGGATAACCTGGATGACTGCTCAGTAATTTATTTTGCAGAAACTCATAGCTAAACACTCTTTCCCTCTTGGAGAGAAAAATAAATCTCTGTTGATGTAAACTGAACTTGGCTTTGTTTTGTGCCTGATTTCTGGAGAGCTTAACTAAAATCATTCTACTTGGTGGATGGTAGAATTAGGAAAAAAAAATCAAAGAGTAAAACTTTTTCATGTAATTAAAAAACCACCCAAAACCTCCAACCCTGAAATGCTTAATTAAACAGTTCTAGAAAGAAGTGGCTAGAGGCAGAATTTGGCATGGAAATTGCATGGAAGAAACCATTCTAAAGGACCCACTGAAAATGTGTTTTGATTTGATTAAATTATAAGTTTTCTATGAAAAAAAAAAAAGAAAAAACATCCTTCAAAGCTGTGAATTTGGTAAGATCCTGCAGGACTATTAATGCCAGAAAAAAAAAAAATTTCTAAAAGAAGCATAATTTGGCCTGAAAAAGAAGGTCCAGTTTTGAATTTTATAATCACCAGTTTCTTCAAAAATCTACCCAGTGCTCTTCTTGCATGTCCTAATCCACTCATCTTTTCAGTGGTTTGAGTTTTGCTTTTAGAGTGGTCTACAGAGCTACTCTAAGGGCCAAGTGTTTCTCCAGCAGTGAGAAAAATAAGCAAAGTCTGCAATCTATATTATTCTGTATGCATCTCTCATCAGTTCTTGACATGGATTTTTTCGAGCCAAGGTAATCAATTACCATAAAATTATCTTTCATTTATAACACTGATATTTTCCTTAATTTCCAGCTCTGGAAATCCAGTCATTGTTTAAGAATTGGTTTCCTACAAACAAGTAAACAAACAAATAAAAACATTCTTCCCAGAAAAAGCTGCTATTTCAAAAATAACCTATTTTTAAAGCATTAAATGCAATAGGGGTTTATTCCACATGTTAATTATTTACAGTTGGAAAAACTGAATAACTAAAAAACAAAGAAAAGTTAAAATCTTGTGACACACTTGCATATAATTAGGGGCTTATGAGCCCTTATTTCAGCTTGATGAAAAGGTTGTGGAATGAGCAAGCTGAAGCAAGTACAATTTTTATGCAAATAACTAGAGGAAAGCAAGGCAAGTTCACAATCTGATCCTCTCCTCTTATTTTAAAGCTGATAACTTGGTCAATTCTAAACCAGCTTTCATTCTAAGACTAAAAATATTTTCAGGGGAGACAAATTCTAGATGAGTTTCACCTTTTTAGGCCCCAGATATCGACACTGTAAAATATTTTATTAAATGTTGCAGCTTTAACTGTTAATACTGACCTAAAAAATTATTTTCTCATAGTCGTTTTGCTTTAAACTATTTGGAATGCTTTGGGTCAAAATTTGCATGTTGTTGCTCTGGAAATACAATAGTGACTTAAAGCAGTGACTTTTGATGCTTGTTATAGAGTTAAAATGGAGTTAGAAAATGTTATCATGGATAGAAAGCTTTCTCTCCAGAAAACACCTCCATAATAAAAAGTAGTAGTAGTGAAATGTGCATAAAGTCACTATGTTGACAGAGCAAAACAAGGTATTTCTCTTGTACCTGCTTCACAGTATGGAAAAAGCACCTATTGCATCCCTGAATGCAAATACTGACCTACAACTTCTGTATCCCTATGGCTTTTCCTACGTCATAAAGATAGACTCTTCTAATTTAAAAGGTGGCCATGCAACATATCACAAATTATTTTAAAAGCTAATTAAAAATATATATATATTTTTATTTTTAAAGGGTCTTCAGTGTAATCTAAAAGCTATGAATATCTGCAGCAGATCTGTTGTGTTCTCTGGGCTCTGCAGAATGACTTTAACCTGCAGAAGCTGAGTCAAGGGAAGGGAATCACACACCTTCGCTGTGGTCACTACTCAGGCTCTCTGGAGGGATGAAGAGAAAGGTTTTTTTCAAGTTTAAAATGTTCAATCCAAAACCTGTTTCCAAATGAATATAGTGGTAACAGGAGTCCTGAGGCAACCTGCTAACTCTGTGCCTGTTACAAAGGCGTGTTTGTGGTTGCTTAAAAACTCAGCAGCAAGGGCATCAGTAGAAACCATATTTAATATTAAGCAAGAGCACCACAAAGTTCGTTGGCAAGTTTCACCCTACTACTCACAGGACAGCCAAGGCACATCGAGAAAAAACGACAAACAAAAATCCAGAGTCAATCAATTCAAACCAAAATGAACAGAGATCTAGGAGGGGGATGTGTGTGTGTATGCGTGTGTGTGTGCGTGCGTGTGTGTGTCTGTGTCTCAAAAGGGCAGTGAGGGCACAGATAAAAAAGAATACGGCCTAAAATCTTAACAGTACTTTAACTTATACCTTAACTTAACTTATACCTTAACAATCTAACAGAGGAACAACACTTAACTTATAACTTAACAATTTAACAGAAGAATAACACTTAACATTTAACCTAACATGACTTATGACTTATAATTTATAATTTATGACTTATAACTTCGAAGTCGAACTTAGCAACTTAACAGACCAACACAGAGCATTTAACTTAGCTTGTAACTTACGGCTTAACCTTACTTACAGGCTTAATCCACTGAGTTATCTAAGTCACTTAAAAATCTAAGAGAATAGCACGTCTCCTACATTTGCTATAGCATATATGCAGGTTCGTGCACACAAACAGTTAGTGCAAGCAAGGTACCTGTGAAAATACCCCTCAGAGGCCAATGAAATACTCACTTTGGATGCTTTTGCATCTCCCAACGGGCGAAGGATCAGGCCTCGAGTAGTGGGGATATCAGCCCAGACTCGTCGCTGTTCGGGGGTCCTCCAAGTACAGCAAACATGAGAGTTCCCAGCTCTGAGAGGCCCCACTCAGAGAGAGGTTGCTGGTCACAGCCCGCTGTGGTCCAGAACAGCTCAAAGGACTCATTTTGGACCATGATTTATAGGGTCGCAAGAGAGTGGCTTTAGTCAAACAGTATTTCATCCTGTCCACAGCTTAGATCAGCACTTTCTTTGAAGTTGTGAGAATGGAGATGTTAGAGAAAACAAGGCCTCGTTATAAACAGCCATTTGTGGGACCAGACAGTGCCTCTGATAAGCTCAGGAAGAGCTGAGTCCAGGTGCTGTTCACCAAGGCCAAGGCCTAACAAGCACTGATCACATTTCAGTACGGCCTAGAAGCAGGGGCAGGGGGATACACCGCCACAGTGCCCCAGCTTTGAAAAATATGTGATTAATTGACCACATGAGCAGTGCAGGAATTCTGGTTCTCAAGGCTGCCATTTGTGCCAACAGCATTTTGGGATTCCCTTTCTGTTCCAGGCATTAGTCAAGTAAAACTGCAAACCTCACACTGCGGTTGATTCTCTCTTCTAGTACATTCCACTCCCTCCATCATCTCCAGCATCTCCTTCCACCATGACATGTGATGAGAAAATGGTTTGGAATAGCACAGAGGCACAGAAAGTAGGCGATGTCAAGTGCCAAAGCAGAGACAAGAGCAATTTCTCATCTGTCCTGTCGGTCCAGTGTCCCAGAGGAGTTATCTGTGTTAGCATAGCTCCTTTTCCATGTGATGACACTTGAAGAATTAATACAGCAGCATGGTGGAGGTGATTATTGCTATACCAGTGATACCCAGATCTGTATCATCCTCTCCCAGAACAGAAACTCATCCCTGAGCAGTGATGCCATGAGGCTGGGACTTGGCTCATCACAAACTGCAAACACAGGAAGGACCCACAGGCTGCCTGTGCCACTGTACCACCCTGGAATCACTTTAGAAGATGAGGTAGTTTGAACCATCTTCCCTTATTCCAGGCTTAGAATGAAGCAGCAATCTCCTCCTGTCCCGTTTTGGTGCTAAGAAGCCTGAAGAAGGTGTGAAAACTAAATCAGATGATAGTCTGCCAAATTGATGCTCAGTTTGAGCATTATACTCACTGAAATTACATAAGGATGAATCAAATGAACAACCCTAGGAACAATCCATGTGAAGCAACTTTCTCCAAAACAAGCAGAAACCCAGGAATTGGGCCCTGATTCATAGAGGCTGAGCTTGTGTGGTTCAGTAACTGAAGCAGGGGAGAACACAACTTTTAGGCAAGACAAATCAGCCTTCTCTTCCTGGTTTGACATCTTGCCCTCAAGAGGTACCTCTAGGACACACAAGAAATCTGAGGTAAAACAAAGTCTTGGTCATATTATGTCGTGTAATTACCCAGACATAGCTCTAATTCCTCTCCTGGAAAAAAAATGTAACCAATGTGCTAGAACTTAACAGTGTATTTCAAGGAGATTTACTCTTCTGCAACTACTGTTTATTCTGATTTTAAAAGAGTAGAAATATATTTTATCTGGGCTTCATTACAGCATGGAAAGAAATTGATCCTTAGTGCAGAAGATGTGGAATCCCCATCCCTGGAGGGATTTAAAAGCCATGTGGATGTGGCACTTGGGGACTTGGTTTAGTAATGGCCTGGGCAGTGCTGTATTAAAGGTTGGACTCAATGATCTCAGAGCTCTTTTCCAATCTAAATAACTGTGACATCCTACAGTTCTCATTACACTGTCTACCTTCACCCCTCAGAGCCTCCTGCAGCCCTGGCAGCTGATTCCAGCCCTGGCCACTCACTGATACCAGCTCCTAATTTGAACTTCAGTGCCATCACCTTTGGCTGACAAATGTCAATGGCCCTTTTAAAAATGTTTCTCAAGAGTCTGTTCACCGTCTAAAACCTTACAGTGAGCTGTTTGAGGGCTGGTAGTGTGATTTATCAATAATTATATGAGCGTTTCTGAGGTTTTAATTTTCTTCTTTTTCTCTCTGCTTTTCCTCCTGTATCGCTCCCTGCAGTAAAGGATGAGTAAGACTGGTGGCAAACCAGCCTTTCAGAGCATGCCTGGCACACAGATGATATGATTCTCATTGATATTGGATGGAACAAGGCAGAGAACCAGGTGTGCCCTGGGACCCAGAGAGGATGTGTGAGAAAAAGAGAGCGAGCTGTCAGAAAACTGAGTGTGGGACTCGCAGGACAAGATACGTGTCGTCAGGACTCTGCAGTGTGTGAGAGCACTGAACCCGTGGATGCCCTCCTGGTTACAAATAGAGACGCTTTTCTCCCAAAACGTGCTCTACTTTGTTCTGCTTTGCTACCCGACAGCTGGTTGAGCTGCCTTAAAACTTGAGAGCTCGGCAATTTCTCCCCAGTCCTTTTCCCCTTTCCCCAGTCCCACCCTTCCCGTTCCTGCTCTCTTTATCTCTTTAGCCTGAAAACGTTAACAATGATAACTAAACTTTTAATTTTTTTTTCCTTATACCTGAATAACCTCTTGTGTGCAGGATATTTTCTGCTTTAGGGCACAATCTGTTGCAGCACTGCTATAACTGCTGCTAAGGCACCTATTGTCATTCTGTAAGCCTTGGCAACACGGCGTTCTGTCGTGTTTCTCATCTGTGAACCCGGTGATTTATTGATAATGCTAATCTTGCTTGAAAGTTATAGAGCTTGTAAGTCAAATGTGTTTAAGGGGAGAGATGGAGATTCCTACTCCCCAACTTTTATTGTTTCCATGTCACAACAGTCGAGTTTTTCAGCTGGAGTTGGAGGAGCTCAAGGTGTACCAAAAGCAGGAATGGAGCCTCACCACAGTAGCAAAAGGAGGTTTTTTATATCCTCATTAAATGCAACAGAGAAACTGAGTAGCAGAAATGACAATACATAACTTAACCTATCTCACATCAAGTAACCACAGAGCTGAGCCTCAAGGGGATGTTGGGCAAGGTTTACATTATCTCTCTCACAATATCTTGTAATTGATTTTTGTGCCCATATCCTCTGTTGAAAACTCAATTTTCTATTAAAAACAATTTGGATGGATACTTTTTTATTACCTTTCCTGTATGATACTCTTCTATGGTAAAAGACGGCCCCTGCCCTGGAGTGTTTTCTGTCTGATCAACTCAGACAGACAAAATAAGTTTTACAATCTCTATTTTGCAAATGGGGAAATAGGACACAGAGACATTAAGGAGACAGCAAGATCCCAGAAAAAGGAATTTTCAGATATCATAAAGAAATTGCTAATTCTGACCACTTATGGTAATACAGTTATCAGACAGATAAATAGAAAGATATAAAACTGTCAATTTCTTCCTCACACTCCTTATTACAGAAGGATCTGATTTTACTGTCATTATGGTATTCAGCTCTTCTTCAACACGGGAAGACGCTGTTTATATCTACTTTTCAGGTGATGATCTCTGGCACAGAAATGCTAAATCTTCATTCTAAAAACAGATTTGAGCACCCAAATACCCCTGTAATTTCTTGAATTCAATATTCTGATGTTATTGGGATTTACATGAGCCCTGTTCAATTTTGTCCTTGCTCTAGAGATGCCTGAAGTCCCTTAAATATGTTGGCACAACATTCCCTAGGGTCTGATGCCACCAAGCGATTAGAAATCCTAATTATATCAAACCCAGTGCCTTCCAAGGGTGTTCCACTGCCTGGTTTACCTGAAAGGCTCCTTAGAGGCAATTAAGCTTTATTTTTTAATTTTTTTTTTTTCCTGAAAGATGAAGTGGAATTTTCATCTTATCTGCAGTTTAGTGTATAATCACTTAGGATGCAGATACAAGTCTCATGCCAAAAATAGGTTTTACTGTCTACTTATAATGCAACTGCTTTCACAAAACCCCCTGGAGGCATCTGTTGGTGGCAAGGGCCCAGATCCCACCTAATGTCAGGCTTTCAACTGAAGTGTCCCGTTTAGGGTTCACTCACTTTTAATTTTAGTTTCCCAGACATTAAATATCCATCCTTGATAGGACCAGGGGGAATGACTTTAAGCTGAAGGAGGGTACATTTAGATTAGATATGGGGAAGGAATTCTTCCCTGTGAGGGTGGTGAGGCACTGGAATAGGTTGTTCAGAGAAGCTGTGGCTGCCCCATCCCTGCAAGTGTTCAAGGCCAGGTTGGATGAGGCTTGGAGCAACCTGGAATAGCGGAAGGTATCCCTGCCCATAGCAGGGGGTTGGAACTGGATGATCTTTATGGTCCCTTCCAACCCAAGCCATTTTATGATTCTGTGATTACTAAACAGTTAGGCTGCCTTGGAGTCAGTGAGGAGTAGAAGATCTTGCCCTTCTGAAATCCGGGTCATCACTTCTGAAGGTTCTGATGTCTTGCCACAAAAAGAAAGGGAATTTTGCTGGCTAAGATCCTAAATCAGGCAATTCAGAGTTTTCATGTTCCAGGTAAATCTGTTATATCAATACTGCCAATCGCATCTTCTACTCCCTTTATCTCCTGCCTCTGGCTAAATGCTCCCTTTGCATTGCATTTCCTGATCCCTTTACTCCCCTCAGGAATCACCCCTAGAAGCCAAAGCTTAGAAAAAATAAGTCTAACAAAAGTAAAAGAAACCTTCCCAAAACGCCGGGCTCCAACCGTGAACATTGTGTTCACATTGACTGAGGGCCCAGGTGAGTGCCAGAAGTGACACAACGAAATGGCACAACGATGTGGCTGGTGGCCATGGGGGGCTGTCACAGAGTAGTTGAGATAAGGTTCTTGGCCGGGTCCAAGAATTAGGACACAGTGATGATGTGGATGATTGTGATTAGATTTATTGCTAATACAATATCTAAATATTGCCAGTGCAGTATCTAAACAGCAACTCCATCATCTGTTATAGTGGTTATGGCATCATCAGGTCATGGTCCCTGTGAGGGCACCATGTTGAGTCACGAGTTTCAGTGACACTGCTTTCCTTTCCAAACTTCTCAGAGGGATCTAGTTGCAGCTGGGTCCACTTTGTCTCAAATTAAGTCAACAGTTTATGACTAAAGGGTTATAAATTTTATATGTAAAATTTACAGATTTATGATCTTTGGCCTTGCAGAATTCACAGTTACAAAGCACCTATGGAACTACGTTAGTATTTTTTCACCATATCTGACCAGATCTTAGTGCTTTTACCTTCCCAAAGTTGAGTCTTCCCTGTCTTTGGGCTGGATGCATCCTACAGGTGTCCCTGCCAGAGTGGGGATCCAACCACAAGCTGCCTGCAACCTGCAGAGATCAGTTTGCCCAGCTGGCTCAGTCTCCAGCAGGATTTTACACCCCTGTGCAGGACAATGTGCACCAAAGTCAGTCGCAAAGGTCTCAGATCCCCATCTCAGGAATGCAGTAATTATGTGAGACCCAGACAGTGCCTCCTGCAATACACACAGGGTGTTCTTATCTCAGGAGAACCCACATTGCCCACCAGAGACAAGGGAAGGGAGAGGAAGGTTGTGTGCGGTGGAGATGGAGGGCAGACACATCACACGTGAAGGCCTGACTACGTGGACTGGGGGCAGATCTTCCAATTCAATGGAGTTAGTCACTTAGTTGTAGGTTCATATATAACATTAAAACCTTTGGTTAGTCAGATGTTTAAGAACAATGAGACAATATTTGAGACAAAGACACTAACATGTAGGTCAGAGCGTGTCTGGCCCTAAGTGAGTTGACCAGTGTCAGAAATTAATCACCAGAGAAGGGACTAAAGCCCAGATCTGGGCTTTATGATGTCTTATCCTCTCCAGTAACAGCATACATACTTCTGTGCAATCTTATTATTGAACCATCTTGGCAGTTTTAGACAATTAAAATGGTATGCACCAAGAAAAAATGCGTTAAGAAGTCACTGGCAATTCTGGGAAGTGCTGTGAGTTTGTCTTTTACAGTTAACTCCCAAAGACTCTATTCCTGCTTAGTTCGTTTACTGTAGGTCTGTGTAGATTGGTGTACCCTGTGCAGCTTCACTAAGAAAAGAAGACAAAGCACTGAAATAATCACTTTTATGCTTTAAAAATACTAAGATATATATATCTATCTGTCAAACCAGCTCCAACTCTCTAAAAATCACTGAAGCTCCTCTCCAGCCTTCTGGCTTTTGTCTCCATCGAGTGAGAGGAGGCAGTCGGCCGGCATGAATCAAATATTCACGACTGCAAAATTCTCTCCCATCTGTTGTAAAACCAGTGCAAGCATGAACAACTGAGAGGTGAAGCAATTTTTCAACCTCCTCAGCAATCTCATAAATTATCTGCAGCTAAATAACCTAGAAAGCAGAGCAGAGTCTCCCAGCCTTAGGTAACAATTACACTATGTGAACTTTAAGAAACCTCATGCTAGCACTCAAAATTAGGAGCTTAATACACAAATGAATTGTGAAGGCTTGGTGACAGCAGTGTTTAGAAAATGCCTTTGCAACCCACCCAGGTGTTGTTCCGAATTGTTGCTGAATGGGGAGGTGTCATAGATGGTTTCACTGGAGAAGAAGAAGTGTAGGCTGGTTTTGCCTGCCTTTGAGATACTGAATAGTGTTGGTTTTTTTGCCCACAAAAGACAAAGGAATGTTCAGGCCTCCTGCTGGACATCCAGTCCTGCATTTCAACACCAGTGCAAGAGTACAGCTGTTTGGCTTCTGAGGTCTCCCCAAAGTCAGAATGAGATTTTAGTTCTTAATGCCAGTCCCTGACAATATGTTTTTAAATGCTTTTATCCCCCCGGTTCAAAATGCATCAATTTCTTATTAGGCCAAGATAAATGTCTCACCCATCTTGTTTAAGATTTTTAGATCCTAATCATGTGTTTTACCTCACCCTTCTAAATAAAAATTCTTTCTTCTGATGGCCCTCAAATACCACATATATCTATTTTACTCATGTATCCACCTAACACAGCTATTCATCAGTATTTTGCATTTATGAACCTTCCACCAACACTTGTGTACAGCTCAGAGTCGGGAATTCTCCAGAAAGTGGGAAGGGGGAGCTCACAAGCAGGAGATGCTGATTTCCCAGTAGTCCCAGAGCTCCATTGCAGGGCAGGGCTTGGCTGGGCATCCAGTTACCCAGTGAAGCTTTCAGTGGTTATTCCTTGATCAGCTGCTTCCATGGGCGAAGAACATGGGAGCTGACAGCCTTTTTGCCCCCGTGAGCCCAGGAATGGTTGGGATCAGCTGCCAGGGATGCAGACAAATCATACCTGAGCAGCAGGTTGGCCTCCACTGGTGAAGTTCACAGGTGAGCTGAGGTATTTCATTCACAGGTCTCAGAAAGCCAGAGAAAGACAACCAGGACTGTCCCCATTTTATAGAGATGAAAAATACACCAGAGAGAAGCTCAAGAAATATTCAAAATGATTTAGGAATAGAATCCCAACCTCTTTGCACAGACATGGTGCCATGCTGCTGTTTCTTCTCCTTTTCCCTAAGGGCTCATCTTCCCGTGGAAGCATCTGAGGCAATGTGCAGCCCACATGCACACAACAGTAGACAGCACTGGTACTCTCAGGAGTCTCCAACTCCATAAGCACATCTACCAAGAAATAATTTTATTCAGGAAAATTGCATGTTCCTCTTAAAAAATGCCCCCATCTTCTGAATTATTTCATAATAGCATGATCTCCAAGCAACTGCTTTTCCTCCAGTGCCTCATAATCCCTTCTACTCTCATTTTTCTTGGTGTTTCTACTTCTTTCCAAGGAGTGCAGGCCTCAAGGTGGTATCTCAGGTGTGTTCTCATGAGTACTTAACAGCAGCATACCAATCTCCTCTGGCTCATTGATTTAATGCCTCCCAAAATCACATCAGTCTATGTTATTTTTACTTTTTTCTGCTCCAGTACATGGCAGGCATGTAACAATTATGCTGCTTACTCTCATCTCAAATTTCTTTCATCATTCACTTTTTCCCAAACTTCTGTTTCACCTGCCAGCAAATAGCTCTATTTCTGATTACTACATCCAGGTGAAACAAGGAGTAATTTTGCCCTCATTTCTTAAAAATACATCTTTTCTGGTAACCATAGCAAATTGTTTGGGATTTTTTTCCCTTATTAATTATTCATGAGATTCAATTTATCATGATTATTAATTCTAACCTCTGCAGTGTATGAATAAGCAATCTCATTGCTTAATATTAGTGCCTGGCCATTCTTCTCTGCAACTAATGACCTGTCATAGATATCCGGGTCTAACAGTCATCAGGAAGCTGGAAAGTACTTAATTACTATTAAGTTAATAAAACAATGATTGAACTAATAGTGAAAAGCTGTCAGTGTTTTGCTCCCAATTAATAGGAAAGTAAATTAGCAATACGCCCAGAGTGACACATCACAAATCAAAATAATTTTTGATACAGGGGCAATTTTGAGGCTATATTTCCCTATGCCAGAGTCTTGCACTGACACGCATCACCTTGGGAAAAGCACAGCTCTGCCATCCCCACATTTGTCCAGTTTTCTGGGAGGATTCTCTCACTCATTTTTTATTGCTTTTACATTTTCTGTGTGGAATAGGCAGTGGAAAGGCAGTTTTTCCTGTCATCCAAATCTCAGTCTGAAGGATGTGAATGTATTGAGAAACATTGTTTTGCCCTTTTGGTACCCCAGGCTTTTAAAATCCATGTCTAGCAATTAATTCCTACACTTTGTCTGCCCTAACCTTTAAATTAGTTCAAGTTGATATCCTAATTTTATCAGATGGATATTGGCAAGTTTGCCAAGTGGTCTCACAAGCATCTGGATAAGAACAATAGAGTGAGTGATTAGTGTAGGATGCAGGTGTGCATTGGGAGAACAGGAGATCCACCATCTGGTTTTGCTGCTGAAGCCAACAGATGATCCATCCACTGCCTTTGGGGTCATCAAAACCTGCAAATCTTCCACGACTTAGTACCCAGCAATGAAACTGACTGCAGGCAGCAGCACAATTCAGAGATGAGACAATATTGATAACCAGAGAACGCTTTTAATGACAGTGACTTTAAATTTATTTATTTTTAGAAACTTTAGTTTTATTGGCATAAATTTATGGAAAACTCATGAACTTGCACAATAAAGACAAAAAAATTCATTCATTATCAAAAGTAAATCTTTCAATAGCAGTAATATCAAGATTGGATGGAGCCACCACCAATGTCAGGCTTTATGGCTCCAGGTAAACAAGCATGCTTGAAGTGACACTCTTATCTCAAGGAACTGGTAGTCTGAGAAAGTTTATGCCCTCAGTTACAAGGGGAAAACTGCCAACCAGAATTCCTGGTCCCAGAACTCCTGGTTTCCCAGTCCAGCACCAACTTCAAACATCTTGTCAGTATTTGAGTGAAATTCAGACTGGACTTCCAGGGCCTTTAGTAGCAGATTGAACGGGTAAGAAATGACTCATCACTACAAAAATGCAGAAGAATAAGAGAAGTGACAAGCAAAGAAGATGAATTTTCAAAGCCACATGGATATTATAGACCTACAGGCCTATAATTGCATAAATTTCTGTATAATACACAGATACATATATCTTTCCTGTCGCAGAACACGGAAGTATGTTGCTGTTTGTATCTTGATGGGTTTTTTAAAATTTTCAACCACATAGCCATAAATTATACACTTTGTATATAATATAAATATATGAGTGTATATAATATAAATTGCATAAATACAGATGAACTGCTGCAGTTGTCACATCATCGTTAGACAGTTTAGGCTTTGAAGTCATTCTTTATTACTCAGTTACTGTGATTTTCTGACTTTGATTGCTATAATAACATCAAAACACTGTGCAGCTTTTAAATATATTCACTTCAGCCTTTGTTCTTAAAAGAGACCGGTTATTTATTTCTGTCTTCTGAAGAATCTCATAATCCAAGGAAGGAGCCAAGTATCAGGAATGCTATGAAATAACTGAAGATTCATGTCCATGCTGGTTTCTACACAATAAAATTGTGATTTTTTTTATATATACATTTTTATACGTTTGTGTATGTGTCAAAGAAAGACAAACATTAAGAAAGTGTGTATTTCTGTATACGTATGTAACAAGTATATATAACAAATATGGCTGCTGAGGAAATGCTTTTAAATCTGAAAGTCTTGTCAGCATAAAAAATTATGTGAAGATACCAAATACTATGGGATTTTTTTTTATTTTTAGGTAAATCTAGACATTGCTACTCATGTAAATATTTGCCCATTCAGTCATGTAAGCTCTACTAACTGGGGAATTTAACTGGTTTGGATCTAAATGGGCAGCACTGGGTTGAAACCTCCAAACACATATTCTTTGTATTATTAGAAAACAATTTTGTTAAGCTTTTCCCAACTTTCCAAATTTTTTTTTTTGCTTGATTTTGGTTTTTTTTTTTTTTTGTTAATAGTATTAATCTTGTGATCTCTTGGGGTTTTATGTGTCTTATAGAGATGAGGGCTGGAGCCCCTCTGCTCTGGAGCCAGGCTGGGAGAGTTGGGGTTATTCAGCTTGGAGAAGAGAAGACTCCAGGGAGACCTTAGACCCCCTTCGAGTGCCTAAAGGGGCTCCAAGAGAGCTGGAGAGGGACTTTTTACATGGGCCTAGAATGACAGGACAAGGAGGAATGGCTTCAAACTGACAGAGGGCAGGGTTAGATTAGATGTGGGGAAAAAATTCATCCGTGTGAGGGTGGTGAGACCTGGCACAGGCTGCCCAGGAGACATCTCTTCTGCTCAGACTGACTGCTCATTGGAGGCTGGTGAGGGCTTTGTGGGTAGGGCGCAGCAGAGGAAGAAGAACAGGAGCAGAACTGAAGAAATGGTGGGTAGGAGTCTAAAGAAAATAGAAACTTTTACAGTGTGTACATTTTTACAGCTTACAGTGTGCTGGGATGTGCATTAAAAACATGTATAAATACAATTTTTCCTGCTGCTGTGCTAATGGAGAAATTTGTCAGAGCTGACTACTGGAAGTAAGATATTTTCCTGTAATCTTTTCTATTGAAAAAATCTTTTACTTACCTTGATATGAATATAACCTGATAACACAGTAAGGCTCCAAACTTCCTTCCCCTAAACACAGAGCACTTAGAATATATCTATTTATATGAGTTGAGGAGACATTAGAAATGTTTTCCTAGTGGTTCTGGTTGGTAGTTCTGCACATGTTTTGGAGACCTAAATAAAAACAATGTTTCTTCTGTTTCGCTGATCAAGGTCCTCTCCTTTTCTGAATTTCCTCTGTGAATGACTTCTCTCCTCCCCATTATGAGGTCATAAAATCACACCAAGTTCACTTCAAGAGCTCTGCACTGCTAACGATAGAATTATTAAGGTTAGAAAAGACCTCTAAGATCATCAAGTCCAGTTGCTAACCCAGCACTACCACGTTCACCCCTAAATCATGTCCCCAAGTCCCACATCCACATGGCTTTTGAACACTTCCAGGGACGGTGACTCCAACGCTGCCCTGGTCAGCCCATTCCAATGCTTGACCATCAAATGATGTAACTAAGATTGAAATCCAGATGAGCAAGATGCCACAAGAAATGGAAAGAGCTCCCTGGAGAAAGCATTTAAGGTAATATTTTGAACTAGTGAAATGATCCTTTTTATCAACTTCATTTGCAAAAGGACTCAAGAAAAATGATGGCAGATATGAAATAAATCATGAAGTATTCCATCATTTAATTTGTAGTTGAAAGTGAATTAAAATGTCCTGTTTAAAACCACAATAATCTGTCAGTATCAGTACCCCAGGATGTAGATTTGTACACAGCTTGACAAAAGGTGTAGTTCTACCTCAAACTCATTGGCAATTGACCCCTTTTTCCTTTCAGTTGGGATGGCAGTGTTGAAATATAAGTTAACTATATCTCATGGCATCCGGAGAAAAATGCTTGTTTGTCAAAATTATAGCTTTAGATTTTTAGAATTGATTAAAAAAAAAATGAAGAAGTGCTGGTTTTCTTGAAATAATGAGTGAAACTGAAGTTAACAACAGGATTCTTTATCTACATAATTCCATATCTATATAATAACAACAGGATTCCATATCTATATAATACACACTTCTGGTTAATGTCTGTTTAAAAAAGAACATAGTACTGCTTCTTTGTCTTAGAGAATTTTCCAAAAGAGAAAGCAGAAAGTGTGCAGATGTTCATTTCACATAGGGGTAGGGATATAGAAATTCAAAGAATAAATATTACATGTCTAAGCAACATCCTTTTCTTGCTCCAGAGTCTTCAATGATTGTGTTAAATAATTGTGCGACCTCAGGGTCCCAGATTTGTGAGAGGCAGATTTTAAATATTAAAACAATTTAAGAAATGTCACAATAACATATCTTAAATGGATCTGATTTAGAATCATTTTAAAGGACGGAATTTTGACATTTCAGTTATGGTGGGGTTTTTTTTCCATGGAATATGGATATTTTTTCATTATTATGCAAACATTAGAATTAGTTTGACTAATTATTTGACTAAGCATCCCAAGAAACTATAAGGATGGAACTCATATTCCCAGGGATGATAATTGTGCTCATTTTGGGATCCAGAATGAATACTAATTTGACAAGTTTCTCTAAATTCCATCCTTGTCTATAGCAACCACCTTAGCTTAGGTCAGTGGTCTTGAAGCAATATGCAGAAGTCCTAACTGATTTCAACATTTTTATCTTCCTCAGAATTATGCATAAAATCTCTACCTCTCCTATGAGACCATCTCGAATAAATTGCATTAATTCTTGTATTTGCTGAAACTGTCTTTCTCTTGCTAAGCCACGTGCATCCAATTATGTGAAATGGGAAATGCTTTAAAATATCACATTCTGGCATGAAGTGTTTGAAAATCTTTGGGGGATGTTAGTTTGTCTTTAATAACAAATCCCAAATTGTGCCTAGTGGGCCTCTTCTCTGAAAACAAAGATTCCAAATTGTTATTAAAAGAACCCCCAAAACAAAACCCCAAATTATCTCATGGCTGCTATCTGTCAAATGAAGAATACTTCTGTAATGAGAAAGAAATGATGAAAGGTAAAAAAGAAAATTAATTCAAAAGGAGATGCTATTATTTTTTATTTCAAGAAGTACAAGGGAAAAAAGATATTTTATTTTTAGCCCCTCTTTCCCTAACTTCATAATTAATAGTTTCTCAGTATTTATATGGGCTGGGGATTTTTAACAAAAATTAGAACTATTTTCCAGGGAAAAAAAAAAAAGAAAAAAAAGACTTTTAAGAATTTCTGCTAGGCATATAAAATGCCTCTTTGTTCTGCATTGTGCTACATTTTGCCTCTGTCAGACACACCATGGAGAATGTCAGTCGGCATTGGTGGGTTGTTTGGTGAGTACATTTTATTTTCAAAAATTATTTTCTTCCTAAAGAACCAAACAGCACTTGAAGCAGCTTGTTTTATTTTGTGTCAGACAGGCATTTGCTTCTGGGTGTATGAAAAGTGCAAATTAGCAACCAAACATCAGAAGAGAGAATGAGGGAGGTCCCCATTGGGAAGAGATGGGGGGGATTTTTCCTTCTTTTTTATTTTTTTTTTCCACTGGAATCTGAAAATGCAGACATATCCATTGGGGAAACAGGAGAGGAAAAAAGTATTGCAAAATAAGAGTCACACAACTGGTCCGATCCTGCTCCTAATGGAAGTTACACTGTCTCCCATGGAATACACAGGGATGTTACCTTTATATCCAAAGACACAGAGGTATGAACCTTAACAATATTGGACTGGAATTCATATCCTGGATTGTCAAGCTTCTTCCACAGCTATTGCAGAAACATGTTATGATCCCTGTAATACACGTACCAAGTTCCATCTGAAAAATAATTAGGGTTTGGGGGTGTTTTTCTGCTCCTGGTACTTGTACTGCAGGGCTGTTCCAAAACTTTCCTCCTCTGATGTTTTATTCACCTATTTCAAATTTCCATCATAAATCCACTCATAGGCATCTTACACACGATTGTTCTTGGGCCGAAACTTCTGTTTGATGTGAATAATCTTTCTCTGGTGTATACATCCTGCTGTATTTATAGATGAGTGGGAAAAGCACAGGGAGTAGCTCATGTGGGGTACAAGGGGACCATAAATGTGTCCTTTCTTCAGTCACCCCTTCTGACTTATCCTAAATGCAAAGCAAAAGCCATGAGAATTCTTGATTCCAGTGCAAATTTTTTAGCCCAGTAAACACTGGAGCCTCTGGACTACATAAACAACCTCTCTAGCTCAAAGTGAGAAGAAAATATACCCACCTCAGAACCAATACAATGGTGTTACCTGTAAGATCCTGCGTATTTTATATGTATTCTCAATCTTTCTAAAGCTTAATATAAATAAAGTAAGTCAATAAATAAATAATATGAGTACATCCACCGAGTAACTTTTGGTACCAGCAACATAAATGTCCTCCTTTGGGCCAACTCAAAGCACTTCACAGCCACTGGATAAGGAGAGTACTGCCTGACCTGTATAAGATCCCTAACCTAGTATCAAATTAATCAAAAACAAGGAGTCTTTTTTGTCCTCTTTTTCTGAGTGATCTGTATTGTTACACAAGTACAGATACCTGTGTTGTCTGAAGCCATCACATAAACATATTTGCAATTCTTTAGCTATTGCTATCTTTTTGTTTTATACTTCCCATTCTTTTTCTGCTCTTTCAGTTTCCACATTCTATACTCACACCATCATCTTCCTTTCCATATCTGCTTTTTGTACTCTTCTTCTTTTTATTTCTGTCCTTCCTTATTCTACCCTCATTGTCATTTCAGTTTCTCCGTATCTGTCAAGTCAATCTCTATTCTCACAGGACACAAAAATAGTGGAAAGAGTTGCCATTGTTTACTCCCAACCTAATCCCCTTCATTGTTGCATTTTCACTTCATTTTTTTACATTTGGTTTACAGGTTTTGATGTGAAACTCACTGGTGTTATTGGACGGCTGAATTCAGCTGGCTTCAGGTCAAGATCAGCAGCAAGGCCAGTTTTAAAATCTTTGTGTAAAAGAAACTCCTCAGCTTGCTTCCCTAACTGCCATTCGTAGGAAATCTGTGAAAAATATTCACTCTGAAAGATGTAGAAAAACACTGGAACAGGTTCTGTAGAAACAAATACATTTTCCATCTGCCTGGAAGATGCCAGGTATTAGGTTGATGAGCAGAATGCTTGTGGGAGATGATAACAGAAAGATTTTTATAACTGCTCAGAACACAGAAAAAAAATTTTCTATCATCTTATAACTTGGATATTTCACAGGTGTTAGAGCTGAAACTTGTCCAAAAGCATCCCTGGCTTTCTAACCCATTGGTTTTAAGACTTTAACCTTGGTCTTGATTAACTTCTTCAAAGATTGCAGTACTGACTTCTTTTGAAAAAATAACCTGAATCATTAAACTAAGAAACTAAATTCAAATAATTGTTTCCAATCTTCAAACTCACAGAATATCCAAACTGCTATTAATTACCTGGACAAACAATCTAGGCTTGGCTTTTTATAAGTAATTACTCCTTGATCAAAGACAGTTTATCCACCTCTGTTCGATCAAAGAAAATTGCTCTTTCAAAGATAATGAGTCATTGATACTGATAACCTTAAAAAAATCCAAATTAATATTTAAGAAATTACTTGTGTAACTTAACATTCTTCCTAATTGTATCATTATTCACTTTTGTACTTCACTACTGCAGACATGTAACCATCTCCTCTATGTATGTGGCAGCATAAAAATAACAGGTAAGGAAACTAAGAAACTGATCACTCTTTGATGCTTCTGCAGCAAGGTGGAAAGGCCATCCCAGGAACTCAGACATTAACCCTGGATTTGAGAAATGAGGAGAATGGTCTCTGAGCTGTCAATAACTTGTTGTGTGAAATCGGGGAAAATACCTTAGTCCAGACCACGCTCCCTAACTCATCCTAAATATCAGTTAGAGTAAACTTTACGCTGTTGGGCCTCAGAAAAGGGTTCAGAGCACTCTTCGTCCTTCAATCTCAGGGGACATTTGAAATCAACCGCTGTGTCTATGTTGGGACAGGTAATTCCCTTGTGCTTAAATATCAGAGAACAAGGGAGACATTACTTCTTAAGGGAAGAGGAGCCAGGAGCCAGGGTGACAGCAGGATCAGCAGAGACAGAGGCTTCATGAACAGAAGTGGCAGTCACACAGCACTTTGGAAAGGTGAGCAGAGGTGTGATGATGATAACCAGGCTCAGCCAAGAGTCCAAATAATGAATCAAGGCCATGGTGATAAAGAAGTTCAAAGATTCAGTCAGGCAGCTGAACTTAGGGGTCAGGTCAGTGTCTGGATTAGCAGAGCACAACGTCAGGCATGACCTGCTGGAGACAGTCCCCTGTTTGGTCAACACAGCTTGACACAGCCAAGCTGGGTGTTTGGAGCAGGCAGTCTTCACATGTCCCTCAGATCTCAGAATCCCAGGATGGGTCTAGTTGGAAGGGACCTCAGTGGATCATCTCGTCCAGTCTCTCTGGTCAAGCAGGGTCATCCCTGAGCACATGGCACAGAATTGCATCCAGACAGTTTTGGAACATTTCCAGCGAGGGAGATTCCACACCCTCTCTGAACAACCTCTTCCAGTGCTTAGTCACTGCACAGGGAAGAAGTTCTTCCTGCTGTTGAAGTGGAACTTCCTGGGCTTCAGTTCCTGCCTGTGCCTCTTGTGCCACTTCTGGGCCCCACAGAGCAAAGCCTGGTCCCTGCTCTGAGCCCTCCCTGCAGACACTGACACACAGGGATGTGGACCCCTCTCAGATGTTTCCTCTTGAGGCTGAAAAGGCCCAGTTCCCTCAGACTGTCCTCCCTTCAAAATATGAATTGTCAATATTTAAAGAGTACCTAAAACACCTTGCTCTAGACACAAGTATTGAGGAAAACTACAAAAAATTGTGTGTCTGTCAGGCACTATGACAAAACCTTTGATGGCAAACACAGGACTAGCAAATACATCAACTCTGATTTGCTGCTAATTAGTTCAAGCATATAATATAAAGTCACTAAACTTAATCTTATAATGAATTTAGTATTGCACCTGCTCCTTCCCTCCACTCCTTCTGGAAAATTATAGTTTCTGTTCTATTAGGAGTATCATATCTAATTACCATTCATGAAAATTGTACAGTCACAAAAATAATTCTTAGCCTTTCTGTTTCCAGGGGTGAGTATTCAGAGCCTAGGCACAGAAGGAAACAGATTTTCTGTCCTGAAGCTAAGTGAGAAAAGGCTGGGGTTCTCAGTGCTAGAAGTGTTTTAAGTGGTCAGTGACAAGAATGATTGGCATACTGGAAGAATTTTCACAGCAACAACTAATGGATGTATGAGACACAGTAAAAAGTTATGAAATCTCCAAATATAGAAAAGATTAGTCTGTTAGAAGGGAAAATGCATTATTTTTCTCTGGAATTTGGGATCAGAGGGCATCCCACATAATACTTTTTAATAAATTGAACAATTACATAAATATGTCATGACAGAAATAAAGAACACATTTATAATTATGTCAGTAACGATTTTACTGAGAAGTAGAATCCTGGGAAAGACATAAAGAAAAGGACATGCTACAAGGCATAAGACCACCACTATTAATGAAATTAGGAGGCAGATTAGTTTGGGAAAAATTATTCTGATCTTCCTTCCTGCAACAATCATCTTTGCAGCACATATGTCATACCGTTCCATTTGGTTGTGCTCAGAGACAGGCAGATGAACACGTGGGCTCACTGGATGCACCACTGAGGAAAATCCAAATGGAAGAAACTGTGTATTGTGTTGGTCAAAACCGAAATATCAGATGCACACTGATGAGAATGGATAGGATCATCAAACATCTCCTCATAAATGTCAAAGAGACCAGAAAAAAAAGAAGCTATTTATAATATTTCCAAATCTAATTCTCTCGAGGGTGGAGGAGGAGTAGCTGTTAGTCCTTCCTACCTCCACACACACTTGAGAGAAAATAGGATGATGAAGCAGAACTGTTTCAACCTCTCCAACTGGAAAATAGACATGAATGAGCATTTCCCCCTGTTAAGTGGCATCAAAGACATTGACTACCAGAAGAAGGCAGGGCTTTGAGGTGCTGCTCTGCCATAGAGCGACAGGAACTGCTGACATCATTAAGCTTTGCCCTCATAAGCAAGGAATCTCTGAGAGGTTAAGGAGACAACACTAAGCACAGGTCAGTGTAATAGGAGGAAAAAAACCTAGGAGCTGTATGTTAGGCAGCAAAATCTTCTATAATGAGGGCACAGCTAAAGTTTAGTATCTGAAGGGAATATATCTCCATGGAGAACTCCTATTCTCTGCATTCACCTTTTCATTATCATTTTATCCATTAGTGTAATTTCTCTGTTATAGAAAATGAATGTCAGAAACCAGAATGCTTTGCTTTATTTGTACCCAAGCCAGTGCCAATCAATACCAGAAGTATTCCCAGTGCCCTGTCAATGCACTTCAACCCTACCTTGTTGAGAGTCCTTCTTAATTGACTCCAGTGAAGCAAATCCAATTTCCACATTCTCAGTCCTTGTACACATATACTAAGACAGCTACATTTAAACTATTTCTGCTCAGTTTTGTGGTGTCTACTCTGACACATACAACAGAATGAGATCACCCGAATTTGCCTTATATCTTATTTTTAAGACCATTTAATTGGAATGATTTTATGTCACTGTTTCTGGGTGATATTAAAGTAATATCCTAGAGGAAAAAGCCAAATACATTATTCTACCCCATCACTGACTCTCTCTGAAACCACCTTCTTTCCTTTTACTGCCGGATCTGATTTATATCCGAGACATAAGTGTCAATAACTTGTTTTTGATGGGCAAAATACTGCCAGAAAAAATGGATATAGTTGAGCATTAGGCTATAAAGTAGAGTATGAAGTATAATTCAAATGGGCTTCATGACACTTGTCCCTCATATGACACACATGCTTTTCATTTCCAATTTCATTGGAACAAGGGGGGAAAATGGTTTCCAATCTGTCCCACCTCATAAAAATAGACCTGTGTTTAATTCTCCAGGACCTAAAATTATCCTTTAGATATTGTCAACCAATCATCCAAGGAAAACGTTCATGGACAAAGTAATAAGAGAAATCCTCTTTGTACCGAGATGGCTAAAATATTGCTGCAGCTTTAGTTTTAATGACAGCACTCAAATATTAGTGCTAAATGCACTGATAAGAGTGGGATCATCTGGCATATGCTTTTATACTTTTTAGTAAATGGTGTAGTTTGGACCATGTGTTGCTGCAATTTATACATATAAATGATTTCACAAAAACAAATAGCTGATAATATTCCTTCTTTATATCCAGTGGAGGAACAGCATGCTCAGAAAGAGAGCATCCAAGAACTACGTGGCCCTACAAGGTTACAAAATAAAAAGAATAACCTTTGTTATGTATGGGCGTCTTGGTTTGTTTTTGTTCTTATCTGGTGAGCAGCAGCAGCACAGCCTTGATGTTCTCTGGCTTGGCTTTAATTGCTGGTTCTACACATGGGATTGAAAATTAGAATAAAAACAGCAGCAATCCAATGGCCAGATGGGGTTCAGGTCATCTTCTAAGTGAGTTCAGGACATTCTCCTGGGCAGGCTGATAGTTATAGCAAAGCAAAGTTGCTGACTTGATAAGGTAAAGTATTTTGTGGCCAAAGACTGGCAGCTTTCGTCGTGCAGGGAAGCCCTTGAGCCAGAATCTCCAGTGTTTCTGAGAGGTTTTCTTTCTGAATATCAGGATCATATCATGGTGATCAAGTAGGTACAGAAGTTGTAGAACAAGACAAAGCATCTCCTTCATGGATACTCAGCTACTCATAAAAACAGTTGCATTATAGAATCACAAAATCACTAAATCATTAAGGTTGGAAAAGACCTCCAAGACCATCAAGTCCAACTTGTGATTGATCCCCATTTTGTCACCCAGACCAGAGCACTGAGTGCCACATCCAGTCATTCCTGGAACACCTCCAGGGATGGTGACTCCACCACCTACCTGGGCAGACCACTCCAATGTTTAACAACCCTTTTCATGAAGAAATTCTTCCTGGAAGAAGAATTTTGTTTTAAGGAATGCTACTTTGCAAGTAAGCATTCCAAACTGATATTAAAAAAAAGGTAGACATTTTTTCTCCATGCAAATAAAGTTGAGGAAAGGAATGACTTGACTCAGACACACGTTGCTGACCCTCTTTTCAGGATTAAAGTCCACTAATGGCCTTTACATTTTTGGCATTTCAGTCCTCTCAGATGCTTTAATTCTGGTCCCAGTGCAATTATTGCTGGGGACATTCACCTTACTGGGAGTGGAGTTACATCACCTTGGAGTATTTCTGAAAGTCTCACAAAGTGCATTTAGTGGAGCACAGGGTACAGCCTTACTCACTGATACCTCTTTTCAATGTCTACATTTGGTACTACTAAGGGAGGACAATTGTTATGTATTTTGACAATCCTTAACTACTGCATCAGCTCTTTCAGGGAACCAATTCACCATCCATTAGCAGACCCCTTTAAATCAGATTTAAAAAGCAGATGACAGAAATGCAGATGAAAAAGATTCGAGTTTTTTCTGCAATTTTTCAGCACTTTAAATTTCAAACCCTACTGTGCCATTTTCAGCACTAGTAACGTAGATTCTTAGTCAATTCTGATTTTTAAGGCTCTATTTTTGTAGTAGACTGCATAACTTTTCCCCTACCTCATCTGTTATGATGTTAAATTTGGCTTTGGCCCTCATTCCAGTTATGAAGTCAGTGTTAAATAGGAATAGAAACACCTAATTGTGGGAGATTTTTGAAGAGATGTGTTATTCACTTAAACTATTCTGGAAATAACCAGCTCTACAGTGGCTAAAAAAAGTTGTGTAAATCTGTGTAGATACACCAAAGACAGGGAAATTATTCCACAGAATCTGAGAGTATAGTCCCTTGAGTCAATTGTATGCCTGATATAGCTCCATGGGAGTGAACGGAAGCACACCAGAGATTAATTTAAACACATCTCCACAGACAAATGGAAAAAAACCCCTTCATATTTCCTGCTGTAGCAGAGCTGAAAGTCACCATTCTTTGGAGTATCAGCTCACAGTGTAGAGAAAAGGCTGCAGATTTGACCCTGAAGGATTTAGGCCCAAGATTTTTTTCAGATATGCAAACCCTGCAGCAACACAGGATATAAATCTGCACAACAAACTGGTCTTATATCTTTTCCATTTTCAGAACCAGATGAAAATATAGGATAAAATGTAATGAAATCTAGGTATTTTGCAAGATAGGTGATACTCTGATTCTGTGATTAAGCAAGATTATTTGTCCTCTAAAAATGCTTTATTTTTTCTCGCTCAGTGTATCTTCCATGAAGTAATTTTAGGTACATAACTTATAAAAGTACATATCTTATCCTTATGCCATGGTTGTCATTGGCCAGTGAGAAGAGGGAGGATCCTTCAGAGCACAGTCAAAGCATTTAGAATATATTTACTGGAATAATCCTTCAGGTAAATATTTGTTTTCATTTCTACGGAACGTGTTGGCTAAATCTATACTGGTAAATCAATACTCCCTGGGTTGTGCTAAACCCTGTACAGCTCACCATGAGAGCTGACCCAAAGCAAAATCACATCAGGGATGATGTTAACAATCCTATACCTTGGTCATGCCCTGCTCCTCTTACTTTTGCTAATGTGGATGTAGCTGTAAAGACCAAAGAGCTTCCTAATTTGGTCACTTAAATTAGATGGACATGGGAATGGGAATAGTTCCCCAGAAAAGCTTGACTTTTTTGCAATGAAGCTAATGCAGGGATGACTCTTTCTGTAAATAAATGAAAGAGAAAAAAACTAATTGAGCTAATGCATTTTGTTAATTAAGATGATTAGGAACAAAACAGAGGCTGGGAAGTGAGAGAAGCTAATGACGAGACCTGTAAGAATTAAGAGTAGAGAATTCTCCTGTATCCCAGGTTTCAGACATTGAATTTTATTTTTTAAGAACTTTTCTTCTAGTATTTCAGGTTGTAATGGCACCTTCTTCCCCAACTCATCTCCAGTGTGTTGTGTCTCAGTTTTCATTCAAGCTGTCCCTCCAGCTGGCTCCTTGCCTTGTGATTTTACTCTTTTGGACAAATTGAAGCAAATTGTTCCCAAGACACACTCAAGAGCAGCAAAACCAAGCAGGTTTGTTTTGTTTTGGTTTTTTTCTTTGTTTTTCTCCCAGGCTAAAACATGCTTCTTGACTACAGGTGCTGCTGAGTCGAGTTTGTTCCCAGTTCCCTGGCAGCTCTGAGTGAGCCTGGTCTCCTGGAAAACACATCAGTTATCCCAGGTGACATCATAAGGGGTCCTGTGTCTCTTCATTACCAGTCAAAATATCACAAATATTTCATATGTATCTTCTTTTTATCATCAAGATCCTATAGCTCAGAGCTGTGAGAACATCTTCTATAACCTTTCCGGCATATGGTCCTCAAAACCATTGCCTAAAGATATTCTTTCCTGTCCTATCCATGAACAGGCTGTGTATGCTAATTCCTAAAAAAACCACAGAGCATTTAGTTCCTGTTCAGGATAGCCTACACTGGAGCCTTTTGATCAGTTTAACCTTAGTATGGGGCTGAGAATCATAGGATCATAGAATCACCAAGGCTGGAAAAGACCTCCAAGATCATCAAGTCCAACCTACGACCAGATATCGCTATGCCCATTAAACCCTATCATGAAGTGCCACTTCCAGGGTTGGTGATGCCACCACTTCCCTGAGCTGCCTATTCCAATGTTTAACTACTCTTTCAGTGAAGAACTTTTTCCCAATATCCAACCTGAACCTCCCCTGGCACAACTTCAGGCCATTTCCCCTTGTCCTATCTTCCTTTGACTTCAGATTTCAGATGACTTTTTACTCCTTTATATAGAATCTCATTTAATTTTATGGACTGCCCTTGGAAAATGTTTTTCAGAAGTTTTTTTTTTTTTGAAGTATTTCTGGTTAAACAGGAAATAATCAGTGTGACTGATGTTTCTGCAGCAGATATGGCTCAAAATGCTACAGCTGACAAAATAACTCCAAATTTCTCTGTTCTGTCTCTGTAAATGCCAGAAGGAAAAGGATGACTGGTGTGTGTGCTCTTAGCTTGGCTGTTCTGATTATTTTTTTATATGTTAATATGGAATCATACAGGAAGCAATAATTCCTTTAAGCAAACAGGAGAGGGTGCGTACAGAGCAGTGCAAAGTGCACAAGACTAGAGGACCCATTGCAGATCACACAACATAAATTTTGGAAGCTGAAAGAAAGAGGAGTTTAATCAAATGAATCATCTCTCATATTAATAATTTTTCATGTACTTATATATATGTATGAAAATGGTTTTGCAGTTCAAAATCCATATGGTGTCAGCATGGTCATGAGTATGAAGATCATTGTTCTGACCATTTTTAGTAAGTGAATTAAAAAAATAGAAATTGCTATTATGAAGATTATATTATTCATATTTTTCAAGTCAGATGTTATACTAAATGGCTCTAATAATGCAGATGTCAGGCTGAAACTTTTAATTGAATTTTAAAGCAATCTTTCACAGTGACTTGGGGAAAAGAATAATGATTAGTCATTACATCTATTATTACAAAAATTCCATCTCCCTGTCTATGAGAGTCTCAAAAGATATCAGAGGTAACTGGAGTCTGGCCCACACAGTGTGAGTGGCAGAGAAAAATGATAATTATATACAGAACAGTAACAGTTCTGGGAGAGACATATGGCCCTGGTATTTCTTTCTGTTAGCTGGGAGCAGCAGCACTTTATGGTTCAGTGATCTGTTGGATAATCACAAAATAAAATAAAAGATATCATTTGTTACAGAGAATAAGCCTCAATAATGCTATTGAACTACAAAACGACTCCTCTGTAATCACTGGTTGTAACAAGATGTGAATGATCCCAGTGCCACACACTGCCTCTGCCATCATGCCATCATTTACACTCCTAAATGAATACACATTCACTTTCATATGGAGACACATTACTTGGGTCTCAGAAACAGTACTGTCATAAATTTCACTTGTTATTTTATTCATATTTTCCCCTTAGGAGAAGTTATGCAGTACAAAGCCTTTAGATTCTGGCAAAAAAACGAGCATTTTCAGTGGCTGCCTGGGATCCTCATGGTGTGCAGTGCAAATAAAATTAGCAATGGTCACTGTTTGGCCTGTGTAGAAACTTAAGGTATTTCAGTGGCATCACTGCAACTGAGTGGAGGTGCTCCTAAGTATCTCTATATATGTGCTGAACTGCCTTTTCTGTCACTAAAATCAGATATTTCTTTGAATCGTATAGAATCATTAAGGTTGGAAAAAACCTCTGGGATCACCAAGTCCAACCATGAACATAAATTGAGGAAATTGTCTTGCATTTTAGAAATCTACGTTTTGGTCTGACTCTTCTTCTTTGAATTTGGCAATTGGAAAAATACATCCCACCCATATAGAAAACTTTTAATTTCTGCTTTAAACTTAAACAGGTAAATTGTGTCAGTTTTAAGGTTGCTATCTAGATATGAAAGAAATATCTGCCATTAATCCATATTATTAAGAAAGGAATTTAAGGCCCTTTACATTCATTCAGGATGAAATTACAAGTGGGAAGGCAGTCTACCACCATCTGAAGAGCACAGATCTGTTCTCTGGCCCTGAGATGAACAGCTACCACCTATCCATACTCAAATTCTTAACGAATTTTACCTCCCAAAGGTAGATCACAATATCCAAGTTGGGACTAATCCCTGGACCAGATGAATTTCTAAACCTTCTCCGAAAACAGGAGAGTGCTTGCCAAGTGTGCCATGGACCATGCTGGCAGCTCAACACCGATTTCCAGTGACTCTGCCAAGAGCCATGGAAATATTTGATGATCTAAGATAGATCTAACATATGTGTCCTCATCAAACTTCTGAAGTTCGTGTAATTCAAGGTGCACACGGCTTTGCAGCTCACTCCTGCGAATGAATTTCACTCTCCTCTATTAAAAACACTGAACAAGAATCTCACACACAGTTGGCCAAATTTTGGGTTCACTTTTATGCATTGAAAAAGGGATCTTGATTTTCAAAAGTAGAGTTTTCTTAAGGATCAAGAGTATAATTTCTCAGATATCACAGATTTTAAGTTTGGAGCGTTTGACTCTGAAGATGAAAAATCTAACAGCTGTGAAAACTAAAGCTCACAGGTTTTTTAAAGATATAATGGTATTAAATATGTCAAGAAATTTGTCTAGACTCTTTATGCTGAAATTGTACAATGTTGATGTAACTGTGTTTTTGTTTTAGAAGTTTAATTTACACATTTATCACAAGTTATATGAGCTATATTTTTTTTGGAGGAATTTTTTTTCACTGCCATTTCAAAGCATTTGCACCAGAAACTGATGAATTTGGGGTCATATTTTGGGTCATATTTGGATCTACTCCATATTTTTGGGTAGATATTTGTTTTGCAACAAAGAGTAATGAAATGTATTATTTTTCTTATAATGCTTGAGACAGTAAAATTTACAGGAAAAATATTGAAAGTTTTAATTTGTTTTATATTTCCATGCAATAACATGACTTGATTTAATAATGACATTTCAGAATAATAAAGATTGCCAATTAGATATAACTTGAAATTGAATATTTGTTAATATTTGTGAATTTGAAGTGTTTGTTACCATCACTGTTCTTTTTTGAGATTTCCTTCTTCAAAAATATTTATCTGATTTTTTTCTGATTTTTTATTTTAAATATATTTGGCTTTGTTAAACTTACACACAGACATATGTGAGAATATTCCTAACCTATCAAGTATGTTTGACTTGGTCTCAGGGAACTGCAACAACACCTCTGATAACTGGAACCCATAACTCTGCTCCACCTCTGTGCCACAGCAACCAGAACATTTAGCCCAAAAGAGAGAAAATTGTGTCAAAGAGCTTGAAATGTTGTTATGACACAAAAATATAAAATTATTAGAGAATTTGAAGACATGCTGGGAAAACTACTGTTCATTCATTAGTCAGCTCAGAACTGTTCCATGCAATGTATTTTCTGGAGTCATGTACAAAGGGAGGACCCAGCACCCAGCAGAGGTTTCACAGATATTTCCATTTCCTTTTCTACATTGCTTAGAGTCTCTACTAAGCAAAACAGTGATAACCCTGTGTTTTTACTGCCTTCTTTATTAGCCATTTACACTGTTTCCTGTCTTCTATTAACATTTAATAGGGCAAATCTGGACGAAAAACAGCAGAAAGGCTTTGTCTTGAGTGTGATTATCTGCAACTCACCTGATCTTCCCTCTACAACCAATTTAATCTTTATCCTCACTGTCAATGTCATCAAGGTTTCAATGGTAACAGTTTAGAGTTACCATTCTAGACCTTTAGCAATGCCTTTCAACAATGCAATAGTAACATTTTAATTCATGAGGGTCTCAGCACCAAAATCCCCAAATTCCCTCAATTTCACCCACATTTATCTACACTTTGGTTGTAACAATACTGTATTTTCTACATCCCTGTATTACTGCTGTACAAATGTATAAAACTGATGATCTTAGAGGTCTTTTCCAGCCTCAACGATTCTATAATTCCATTTTTTTTCACACACATGTATGGATATTGATGGTAGGGAGAGTTGTGTACAAACATTTAAACACCAGCATGTGCATCTCCACATCATCTAAAATGACAACTAGATTTGTCATTTCAGCTCTCCAAAGTTTTTATAAAATGGATCCTAATTCTACAGAAGCACTGAGATATTCTTAAGTTGTTTAGAATTTCTTTCTTGCTTCTAAATTTAAAACTAGGCTTTTGGGGCACAGGCTGTACTTTCTCTGGGGGTGTAATTGTCATGTACATATTAATATATGCAAATAAAATTGGAGTTTCAACAGCCACTATTCCTCCAAAGGTTAGATTCTCTAATTAGAGCCAAGCAATTAGTTCTAAAAAGTTTCCTTTTTTTTTTTCAGAAGGCTTGCGTTTCCTTAACAGTGAAATTATATCTCAGTACTTCCTTTTTGTTTCAAGATATGAAATAATTACAACTGTACCTTCATTTCATCTTGCCCACTAATTGCCCCCTTTTAACATAGAGCATTTCAGAAGGTGCCTCTTTGAGATTTTATAGCTGTCTAATATGTACATGAGTATGGGTGCAATGTTAGAACAAATTGAACTGTTCTTTGTCATTCTGACACCTTAAATCCCACGTTGCTGACTGATGTGACTGGGGAACCAGCAAGAACTAAGTCTCCAGGCTTAATCTTCCCCCCCTCCGCTTTTTTTTTTTTGTTAAATAATAAAATATCTTGATTTGATGTAGGAATAGTGTGACCCACTGGGTGCACTCAAAGATGAATGAATAGCTGAACTTTTTCTTCATTTTACTATGAGATCTTTAATTTTAAAATAAACTGTATTTGACCCTAGCATGGCTTTTTGATTCCTTCTTGTAAATGGAAGAATCAACAATGATCAAACGAAAAAGGTCAGACAGTGAGAACAGCAAAGCGATTCATGTAACTTTGAATGATTCATGGGACGTGATCATTTTTATCATAAAAAAGAGTAAACAAATCAATGTAACATGACTGTCAGTTTGTTGTCTGAAACAAGTACCCACATCCACAACATATAACTGGAGGCAAAAAGAGTCTATTCTTCCAGCATCTCCCTACAGGGAGGTAAAGGCAGCTCCAGAGCATAAGTCATTACCCCCAAGACAACACATTTCCCTCTAGTGCACTCTTCTCTCTTTCTCCACTGATTATTTGGGGAGCTCAGAGTCAGCAGGCTTGTAAACTATATCCCTCAGCTGAATGCCTAAAAATACCAAAAAACCCAGCAAAGGGAGAGAAGTCAAGGAAATTCCCTGTGTGGCACTTGGGCAGCCAAAAATAACTGCAATATTTTCATTTGCAGAAATTGGTGGGCAATAGATGGGGGCTTAAATCCCTTTCCTCAGCTCACAGGTGTCTAATGCACAAACTGACTGATCCAGTAGAGTTCATCCTGCAATCTATTTCATTCCATAAAGAGGGATATAAATACCTATCCAAACAAGGTAGGGAAAGAAACTGGAGGTGGAGAGGCCCACAGAGAGCTGCAACAGGGCTGAGGTAATGAAGATGTGACATATACAGGCAAATATGCCTGGGACTTGTCAGGTTGCACTTGCCCAGAAAGAGAACCCAGATGTCTCCAACAATCCAGAGCAGCAGCAGAAGGAAGTGACCTGAGGGAGGTGGAAAGAGACGAGGAAGATGGGAGCCTGTGAGGAATAGAAAGGATGAGTGTGTAGGGAGAAAGAGAGTCTGGTGTTGCCAAAATGTCTCATTGCTTCTGTTCAGAGATATGATGACACTCAGAAAGGGCTGGAGGAGAATTTTGCAATTAGCCTTTTTTTTTCCTCCCGTTTCTCCTTAGGGGAAGGAGGAGAAGGGGAGGAGAAGGGGAGGAAATGAAGGGAAGGAAATAAAATCCAACCTGTTCTTTTTAGTTTATGCACCAGCCCTTGCTTAGGGCTGTGCCTTAAGGCACAGTATAGCCCATACTGATTATTATAACAATTTTAAGCTTATTCCCACTTCCAGAAAATTGGTACACTTATACATGTGCATACATATTAGACATGATAGTAGCTGTATATTTTTTTAAGAAACAAAGAGAAACAGATGCTGCAAACACCATTAGACCCTCATCATCCCATAAGCCAACAAAGGTGGCAGTGTCAGCCTCAGCCAAGACCATGGATCCTCTTACCTGCCTACCTATGCAGGTATAGGCTCAGCCTTGGGTAATGACTGATGTTCACAATCTAAAGCCTCATCTTGAAACTGAGGTAGATAATTTTGTAAATAGTGAGGGAAAATAAAAAGATAAGGATGGTTTTAAAAGATCCTTAAATATTGGATTCAAAACTTTTTCTTTTTTCTTTAGTTGGACAAAATACCAGATTTATTTTGCTGATTTTGTTTTTTGTGGATTATAATTTTCTCACGCATAGTCACATTTATTTTCTTGGTCCTATTAAGAAAATATCAAAAAACCCATCCTTCAACATATTTTTCCTGACTTTTCCAGATGTACTGCAAGAGAAATACTCTAGTTTTCATAGATTCATAGAATGGTTTGGGTTGGAAGGAGCCTTAAAAATGATCTCGTTCCATTCCCCTTCCATGGTTCAGGGACACCTTCCACTAGGTGAAGTTGCTCCAAGCCCCATCCACCCTGGCAATGGACACATCCAGGGATGGGGCAGCCACAGCTTCTCTGGGAAATGTGGGCCAGGGCCTCACCACCCTCACAGGGGAGAATTTCCTCCTCATATTCCTAATAATTAACTGATCTAAACTTAACTTTGCACTGCCATCTGCTAGCATAAACTAAGGTCCAGGATACAACTAGGAGGATAAATGTCTTTCTCTAAGATGCACCTTTAGCAAGGCTTTAAATTCTTTCCCCCAAGCAGGTGACTTCGTGAGAGAGGTTACTGCTAAAGTCATTGCTTTCTGAAAGACGTGAAATGTCTCTGGAAGTCCATCACTACCTGCAAAGCATAGACAAGCACCTTTGCATGCAGCTACAGAATTGGTTTGGGGGCTTCAATGTTTGGGCACCTCCCTATAAAAATGAGAATAAATGCTTTTCTGCACACCAAGGATATGCAAGTAGAAACTATCTCAAAAGTTGTGCATATGGGTGTACTTCTAAAAGCCGGGAGCTGAAGCATTTCATGAAAGAGTAAGTCCTACCTCTTCCCTGGATGAAAGCCATGAGGAGATCCTCTCCTAAAGTCATGGTACTACTTCTCAGACGCTTGAGTTTTTCTTGCCTTTTGTAAAGTTGAGCAGTACTCAAACTTCAATATCTAAAGTCTACCAAAATACTTAGTATAATTTTGGAAAGAAAGCTGTTAACATCCCACCTTCTTATTCTTACAAAGGTAAGATCCTTAATCTCCAACTCCCTGCACATGAAACCACACTCAGCTGACAGAACCCCCCAAACTATGTTGCGTCAACCATGATCCCTCTGACGCTAGCTGGGAGCAGGGAATGGATGGCATGGCCTCTTGAGATTTCTCCCAGACTTGTTTTCTACACCTTTATGAAAAGAGCAGCAGGAGATTGGTTCATTCAGTTTGACCACATGGGATCTTCCCTCACCAGGTTTCTGTGGAGCCAAGGTGCAGCGTAAAGCTGTCATCCCTTTGGGTAATACTCAGGGGGCAGGGACAAGGCAAACACCATCTGCTCTTTCTCCTTGGCACTGCATCTTCACAAGCTCTGGGAGGTGCATTCGTACCTCCATGAGGAGTTAAATCAAGATCTCACTCATCAAAGATATTGTAATAGTCGGCCAGAAATCTAATATAAATGTCAAGCAGTTGTTCTCTGAAATATCATAGGCGTTGTTTGCCATATTGCTGCCTTTACCTTTCTCATGTGGATTTAGTTAGAACTGGTAATAAATTGTTCCAAAAGAACATGGGAGAATGCTGACTGGACAAAATGAAACTTTCTTCAAGAATATTACAATTTTGTCAAAATTTCCCGGATACAATAATCAAAAGTTTGGTTTCATGGAAGAAAAAAAAAAAAGTCTGGGTCCTTCACTTCCACTTTGTCATGTATATGACTATATCATGCAAACATACACAGAAAAAATGCAATATAAATGCAAAAAAGTCAGGATCAGGATGAAAAGCTCAAAAGTTCTCTGGAAAAATGTTTTAAGATGTATTTTGCTTTAAGTTCTCACACAACTAAAAAAATAGCAAATTTTGTCCAGAGGCTGATGAAACTGTATTCAGACTGAAATTCTGCAGAGGTGAAGTTTGGCTGTGAAGGTGATCTCAATTTTTCTCAGTGTTGAGCTACATAAATCCTCCTAAAACTTTCTAAAAACTTCACATCTGGATGGATGCATAAAATAAGGCTTGAGACCCAAACTCTCTATTTGTCCACTCAGGTGAAGATCTGCCAAGTTTTGGAAGAGATTACGCTATTATGGTGCTTCTCATTTTATTTAAACATTTCAGAATCTCCTTGAATTTCACTTTTGTGCCTGCTCAGAGATATTCCTGTGTGATTGCTTTGATTCCAGCAACATCCCCTGAGGCGGTTGAACTAGCAGATGTTTTCAGATTACCAGTTTACCAGTTCAGACAGACACTTCATTAAGTAGAGATACAGACACGTTCTATTGAGAAGAGTGACAATGTCCTTCTTTCATATTATAATCCAATGGTGAGAGCACAGACACACGTGGGAAAGAAGGCCATGTTTCTTCTCAAGGACACAAGTTCATTTGCTCTCCAGTCAGAAGAGAAGCCACAGCATCTGGTGGGTTCAAGCTGCTGCTGCCTGAGCTCATTTTTTGTTTCAGATGGTGACTTTTCCAGTGATGTCTGATGTACAGACAGAAACATCAAGATCTCTTAGTGAGCTCTTGTTGAAGAGTAGTAAACCTGCATGGTTGACCTCAAGCTGTGAAGAAACACCAAGATTCCTAATTTGAAAGGAGCACCACATCCAGCACTTTATGGTGTAAAAGTGGGTGAAAGCATCTCTATACCTTAGAAGAAAAGAAAGCATTGTCTTTGCAAACACTGGAAAAATTGCAGTAGACTTTAGACTGTAAAAGAACCTCTTTGACTGCAGCTCTGAGCAGTTGCCAAGCTCTGGAGACAATTAGGATCATAAAGATAACCTTGCACAACCAATGAGCTCCTCAACAAGGGATAATAATTATGTTTAGGTTTTCCTGCCTGAGGTGCACAACCTTCCCTAGCCAATAAAACTTCAGAAATAGGATAAAGTTCCAGAGTGTGTTGCACACTCAGTACCTGCAAGGCAGGTGGACTTAGCTCTTCTCCAGGTGCCTTCCACTGCTGGCTCCTCTGCTCACACTACCTGTGGTGACACAGGGAATCCATTGGATTGGTTGCCTGACTCAAACAAAATTTAACCTCAGTACTATCTCAAAGCACGTCACTTTTCATGGTGGGTACATTTAGGGATGTGGAGCTGTGTCTCCAGCCATGCTGCTCATATTCCGTGGTACTGGAAACTTCAGTAGAGATCCTCTCCTCATTTACATTGCACTGTAGGAGTTTAAAGCCTCTTTGAAGAAGTGAGGCTAGAGAAAGGATTCAGAAGATGAGAGAATGGACAAGAGAGTATATCAGCCCTTTCATTATATGGATTTGAAGGGCATGTGAGATCAGTATTCAGTAGAGCCAAAATACAGTCACAGTTTTTGGATTAATCCATTTATGAATTGAGAATCATACAGAGAAATTTTCCCCTCCAGTGACTAAGGGGAAGATTTCAGGGGTCTGATATTAAACTGGGGTAAATTATCTTAGTTTCTCTGACACCAGTGAAGCGTTGACAGTTTACACATGCTGCTCACAGATGTCAGTCGCTTGCAAACACTGCTATTGTAAGCCAAATTTTAACGGGTGACCTATTGATTAAAGGCTTATGTGTTTCTACTGTCCTGTTCCTAATCCCTCTATGAAAACATTTATGAAGAGAGTACTTTTTGAAGCATGCAACATTAGCTTCCAGTGAAAAGAGGGCCAGTCTCTAAAAAGGAGCTCTTAGTGATGTGGTAAAGATTTCTACATTCAGCAATTTTGCCTGATTAAACTTCTTTGGGTCTTACCATAAGTTACAGTAGATCATGACAGCAATGTTGAGGACTAGCTTGGAAATTGTGTCAGATCTTTGACCAGAAATCTCTTGAATTGGTTTCACTCCTATTAAACTAACGGATTGGGCTTTGTGTCTGCAGGAGACGTTTTGTTCCTGGCGAGGTTGCGTGGTGCAGGACCCCCGCTGAGCCATTCTGTGCCCTTTTATTGTTTACAGTTTACATGTTGGTACTGGGCTGTCAGATGGAAGCACGGGGTGGGTCAGACTGCATTGTCATGCAAATGGCACCCAGATTTACATATTACCCCAGACTAATATTCATTGTGATGTCTCAATAAGGTCGCCTTTGATGGATAATAATTTTTCCAAGACTACAGTCTTCTTTGAAAGTGCAAATTAAACAGAAGCCCCATTAATAGGATTTCAATAGTCTTTAAATGCTGTCAACTGTTCAAGTGCGTTGTGGTGTTTCAGGGTCAGGTTATTCCATTTGTGATTAGTGACTGGTCTGCAAATAACCTATTTATAGATAAATAAACTATTACTCAGGGAGAGCCCAGGTGCTACAACCTGATATTACTGCTAACAAACACTGGAGAAGTAAAGACAATTTTGGTGAAGGGGTTTTTTTTCCAGTTAGTATAAGCATGCAATTCAAGAGATAAGAACCAAGACCTGCAGTACCTCACAAAAAGTTTAATCAATACATTTTTTTAAAGTGCAATATACTGCAAAGAAGAGGATATTGGAACTTTGTGAAGAAAGACTGCTGCAGACATGATATCCAGTTGTCTCCACACCAGTAAATGCCCATATCTATCCTTTCAGTGAGCTTTGGAGATGTAGCAGTGCCCTACCTTAACCGTCCCTGCATGACTGTAAGAGCAAGAAGCACAAGGAAGGCTTCAGGTGAAATCCAACCTCTCTTTAATGCCTCCCACTTCATCAGGAACTCTGCCCTTCATCCAGACCCCAGACCTATGGGATGTTCTCAGTTTCATGTCCTTTTGTTTGGAGTTTCTGCAGCCAACATGCACTTCCTGACATTTGGGCTTCCACACCTACTTAAGAGGATTAGTTGGACTTCCAAGCTGGGAGTTATTTTAGGGATTTTTGGGCTGCTGGGAAAAGCAGGTTCCTGGCCACTGTGTCCAAACTAAGACTACCATATCTTTCTCTGGAATTTCCAGAAAAATTGTTGCATTTACTCTACAATACAGAGTCAGTCCAGTACACTGAAAAGGAAAGATAGTGTCTTGAACATCCACTGGCTTCTGCAGAGTATGCAGACAGGAAATGCATCATTAAAGTGTAAGACCCATTTCACCTGGAGTCAATACAAAAGAATGAATGGAAACCTCTAACAAATGTCCTCGATTCTGAAATTACATCTAAAGAGAATTATCATGTATGAAGAGAGATTGTCTCTAAGGGTGTTCCCCATACAAGGTACATGGCAACATTTTTCAGACCCAATTAAATGCCCACATATTATATATTTATATCTGACCTAATGACTCTTTATTCTGATTTAAAAAACAAAAAGAGAAAAATAACTGGGACTAAACAATTTCTATGGGATTTTTCTTACTTTGTCCTGCTTGTTTGCATTCTGTTTGACTAAATATCTATCAAGGGGTTCTAAGGCACTGTGCTCTGCTGTAATTGTTCCCACTGGATATGGACTTAACAGGAGAGGTGAACCTCCCCTTTAACACCTTTAAAGACCTTTAGCCTGGCAGCATCCTTTCTACCTATAACAGGGTATGATAAATTTCTTCCATGGAGCCAGAGCCTTTGCAGAACTCTTCTGCAAATGCAGATCGTTCCCAGATATCATGCAAGAGTTTGAAACTCGTGTCAATTGTCCAGGTTCTTCAGCTCCAGAAGTTTGTTGGACTTTTAAAGGAGTCCTGTGCAGAAACAACCCTGTCCAGCTGAGCTACTTGCCATCAAGACTCAACGACTATTAACTTCCCAATGCCTAAGTTCTAATTTCTCTCTTTATGGGATAATGTGGATTCTTTCCCATTTAGAAGTAAACCTCTAACACAGCATCTAACCCAAATTTTCAGTATCATTTCTAGGCCAACCAAAGGTGTAAGGCAGGCATTTCATTTTACCTACATCAACATGAGACAAATTACTTTCTGTTAATGCTAATCCCTCTTATCTGACAAGAAACTTAACTTTCAGATACCAAATATCTGTGATTAACTAACATATATCAGTGTATGTTATAACATTTACAGGTAGAGTTATTTTCCTACTTACATGCTTATCCTGGCAAAAGGTAATCCCTGTTTCTTTGCCCTTTCCTCCAGAGAAACCCTAGAAATTAGCTGTTATCTGAACTACTCATATTACGTTTGCTGAGAGCTAAATGGGGTGCATTGCACTGCCTCCAGCGCGACAGAGACAGAGTTCTCTGAGAGGATTCAGGAGGATGTGATTATAGATGCTCTTTCTCCCCATGCAGCAGCAATGACTGTCTGCATGATGAAATCCTGAGGAGACAGCTGAAGTTATTCTAGATTTGTAGAGCATGAGGATTTTGGCTATTATTAGTTCGGTGGAGGAGCGGAGAATTCTGGGTACACATAACTGGTGAAAAACCCAAGCAAAACATACAGCCTTTGATATTGCTTTATCAATTACAACGTTAACTTATTATTTTCCTTAGCTTCATTAATCCGTAACTAATTTGAGTGGGTACCAAGCTTGCTCTCTCTCATTCCCAATTAACCCAGTGGCAATTATCACTGGCTTTAGTCTTTAATATCTAAGAACTCTCTTTACCTCTTGAAAGAAGCTTTTGAAATCTGAAAATGCCAAACCAGCTAATGTTTTATTTAAGCCTAGAAAATGAACTTTAGGTTATTCCCCTTTGCCATAGGTTAACTAATTATTTATGAAAAAGGGAATGAAAGAAAGGAGAGAAAAGAGAAGAAAGGAAGATTAATATCCCAAACCGTTTTGGTTGTGTACCCTAACTTGTATGTGGAAAAGTTTGTTTCCTCTGTCAGAGCATTCAATGTACTCGCAATAACTGTTGCTCCTAACCTTTGGTCAATATAATACATATTAATAAAGTCGCATATATTCTAAAAAAAATAACATTTTCTGGGCCAAGGAGTGGCCATTATGGTCTGGTCATGTCCCTGCTACTGAAATAAAATTAAGTGCTTAGCTGTGAACTGCTTACTGGGAACCATTCTTCATACATTCTAAATCCCAGGACTCTTGGGAATCTTCCAGGTCAGTGTCACTTGGTGGTCCAGGACAAAAGCGTTCCAGATCTGTGCTAACAGATCATGTACCAACAATCAAGTTTCAGTGCTTGTTCAGTGCTAATGAAGTCATAGCTGATGTGTCTGTTACTGGCAAAGCAATAAATTTAGAATTTGGCTTTATTTTTCTTAGGACACCAGTGAAATTCCCATTGCCTTGATAAGTGGAGTTCAGCCCTTGAATTTCTTACTAAGGTGCAATAACGTTTTACAGCAAAAACAATGTGACTGAAACAAATGGTGTGTTTGTGATCCAAATCTGCACCCAAACAGGCCCAGGGTGTCCAGGCAGGAGTAGGGAGGAGGAAGGTCAGTGTTTGAAATGCAATATAGCCAAACTATAACTTACATGCTAAGGAGATGGAATTTCCTGCAGTAAGGGAATATGTATTTATTTGGGCTCAAATATAGATGGAAAAATTCAATTTTGTATATATTTAGATCTAACCTGTCTTAAATAGGTAAATTATATCACTTTCCCTCCTTTTTTTTTTTTTTTACCTTCTCACACACCGTTGTGGTAAGGCAATAAGATGGCTGATTATTGTTTTGGGGATACCATGAGAAAATAATAATGACAAAAGTTAAACCAAGGAGAATAGTGTTACTGTGGGAAAGGAGAGACAAAGCATCACAAATATTAGTCAAAAACCATTTAATTTGTGTTATTCCCTAACAAGGAAAATTAAAAGCAGTCAAGTTGGTGCAATAAGATTGCAATACAGAAGCAAAAATTACCTAAAAAGAGAGCTTTTGCTGAGAAAAAAAAAGTTGGGAAATGAAGACTAAGGAACCTTTAAGGAATGCCCTTTTTTTTTTTTTGCTCACACTCTGACCAGAAAAAATTGAGAGCCAAAAGCTGTTCACATCATCTAAACTGAGTATAAAGTTTCATTCTATTTTATTGAATAACACAATGAAACTGTGCAGTCTGGATGACTGGAATGATCTCTCACTGTCTCTGAGTGATGCCTCCATGACTCCACTTGCTGTTGTTGCAGTCTAAGCTCTACTTGTCCAAGACATTTGTGTCTTTTGTCATTTCTTGCCCATCCTCTGGAGATTAATGCCCCCCAGCCCTGTTGCCAGAAGGCAGTTTGTCACTATATCCTAATCTGTGTCACAGCAAGGTCACTCAAATGAGCTAAAAAGTATTATTGTCATGATTTATACTGAGAACAACTTATGTTGCAGTGGAGGCAGGTGAGGGGGATTCACAGAATCTTTTTCACTATGTGTGAATGAGAATTAACCTCCCACAAGGATCAATGACAGAGCAGCCTGTAAGTGATAGGGATTAAAATGGCATTTATTATACACAAAGTAAACTCTAGTGCCTGAATGTGAGAACCTCTGTGGTTTGCAAAAGTTTAGTTTTCCTCCTCTAGGATCACAACCATTTCCATGGGTAAGTGGAAGAAGAGATTTAAAAATTTGAATAACGTGATGCAAGAAAAACATTGATTCAAAAGTATAGAAGTGTATCAATATTTAATCACCACTCTAAAGGAAAAAACCAGCACAAATCTTTCTGATTTAACCTTTTTACAATTTCCACTACATTCAGCAATACATGTGCTACAGAAATCAACAAAAAAATATTTAAAGAAGCAGAAATGTCTCAAGCGTTGGATGTGTTGCAATAGAAAGGAAGATCCATGGAAACAACCATTTCATTGAGCTAAATTCTCACTATTCTATCATTTTTAGTGCTGCCTGGCTGTGGGCCATCAATAAATCCTTAAATACTAAGAAGTAGCAAGTACACAAGCTAAATTGTGTTTTCAGCTCCATATAAGCATCATTTGTTTTCTCAGTTTCTTCTTCTTCTAGGTGATGTTAGGTAGGGATATCTGGGGTACCAGGAGAGAATAAAACTTATAGAGTCATAAAAGGGTTTGGGTTGAAAGAGACTTTAAAGATCATCTTGTTCCAACCTCCCTGCCATGGGCAGGGACACTTTCCACAAGACGAGGTTTCTCAGAGCTCCAACCAATCTGGCCTTGAACACTTCCAGGGATAGGACATCCATAACTTCTCTGGGAAACCTGTGCCAGGACCTCAGCATCCTCACAGGGAAGAATTTATTTCCAGTACCGCTTTAAACCTATTCTATGGCAGTTTGAAGCCATTCCCCTTTGTCCTGTCACTCCAGGCCCTTGTAGAGAGTCTTTCACAACCTTTTCTGCAGGCTCCCTTCAGGCACTGAAAGGCCACAGTTTGGTCACCCCAAAGCCTTCTCTTCTCCAGCCTGAGCAATCCCAGTTCCCTCAGCCTTTCCTCATAGCAGAGGTGTTCCATCCCTCTGATCATCTTGGTGCCTCCTCTGAACTCACTGCAACAGCTCCATGTCCTTTCTGTGCTGGGGCTCCAGAGCTGGAGGCAGCTCTGCAGGTGGGCTCCCACTAAAGCAGATTAGAAGACATATGTATGTGCATATATATATATATATATATATACATATACACACACACTTGGTGGAGTCTATCCCCCCTTGCAATTTAACTACATATGTTCCCTTAAAAGGAACAGCAATCCATAGCATTGGGAATAAACTAATACATTGTTTTCTGAATAAGCTTAAATGACAATTTCAAAACTTATGTTGAATTTTTGCTTGGAAAACAAGCTTTCTTTAGGGAGAACAGAATTATCACGGAAATTTGCTCAAAACAAAATAATTTTTTTTTCCATTTTCTCCTTTTGAAGTACGAAATGTATTTTGGGAAACAGCTCTGTGATCTATCAATGTCATGAGGACAGAGGGACAAACAGGGAGCCAAGAAATGCCTCTTCAGAGAGAGCTTCAAAGCAATGTGTTCCCTCCCTACAGTAGATTTCTGAATCAGTCCCTTCATGTGCTGCTCCCATTAACTAGGTGTAAGCTGTACTGCAGGCTCAGAGAGCCAGCAGAACCATGTGGACATGCTACAGGCATCCTGGAGGCAGCAATCCACAACATTAGAGCTGGGTCAGACAGCAGCCTCTGTCTGACGTGGCTTCCTGCCTTACACCCTCAGGCAAACCTCTGAAATTTCTTCTCTCCCAGGGTTTGAGGCACCTGAACCAGGTAAAGTGCAGGGAGAGGAAAGCAGGAGATCATCTGACTGGGGAGAAGCCACAGAGCTGAGTGGCAAATAGGGGTGTGAGCATGAAAGGAGATACCTGGAGGATAAGGTCCCACCAGGTTCCATCTCCTGGCAGCTTGTGGCACATGGAGGTGGCCTCTTCTTTCCATTCTTGACCCTATAAATTCGTTCTCAGTTCACAAGTCAAGCTCACTGGCACCTAAAACATCAGCCATGGAGCAGAAATGAAGCATGAGCGCCAAGATGCAAATAAGCAGAAAAGAGAACATTCATCAGGAAAACAACTGTGTAAAAGTGGGACATGGGAAGTTTGAGTAAGGCCAGAACAGATGCAAATATCCACAACACAACAATATTTTTAGTGGAATCACTTTTGTCTCTGTAACAAATGGTCTTGATAAATGAGAACAAGGTATGAGACTATAATAAACTAATTTTTCAACATCTATCACTGCAGAAGTCTTTAATTTCTATTTTTTCATTATAATTATGTAGAAAATATGCATTAAAATTAAATATTCTGTTAAATTAATTCTGAACACAAGTTATAACTATATATACACCCTTTCCAGTGTTGTCTCCTTTTGCATACTAAAAGATAAAAAGATACATTTTGATGTCTACATTTTAGCATTGTATTCATACATACAGGTACACATTTTGCTTTAATATTGATATTAGAAAATGAAAAATTCCAGTTACTCAGAAAATCTTCTGCATAATACACATTTAAGGCATTATTTTTTTGGGGGGTGATATTTCTTTCAAAATGTCTCGGTAAAATAATCATAGATACTGAGAACCATGAGTGAATGTCATAAACGGTAGAAAGGGAAAATTGGCTTCCGCATATTTAAGAAGACAAGGGATTAATTGTTTCAGTGATATGCCTATCATGTGTTGGAGAATGTTATAAGGTGGTGGTTCTGTTGTTGCTCTGGTTGGTTGTTGTGATTGTTGATTTAACTACATTTGAAGTATTTTTGATCATTGTTGTAGTGTTAATTAAGTTAACTGTGGGCAAAAGGGCTGACTNCTGTGGGCAAAAGACTGGGACAGACAAGGACCTTCCAGAAGGATCTGTGTGGGTGTCAGTCAGAACGCCTGTCAAGATGAGACCCCTCCCGATCTCTGGACTCTTGACATGCTCTGGGTGGGTGGACCAATTAAGCCCAGCCCAGAGGGGTGGAGAGAGGGATAGGCCAGGGATTTTAGAACCGGAGATTGGGCAAATGTATCCAGACCTCTTGACTGACACTCAGGGGGTACAAAAGCAGCTGCACAGACCCTGGAAGGTGTGCCTGTGGCCAGAGCAGCTTGGCAACCAGGGCAGTTCTTTGTATTGTGGGCATCCCCAATTGTTACTTAATTTCATTAATTGGTTAATAAAACCTTCTAAAATATATTAAGTGAAGGGTCGTTCTTCACAGTGAAGATGGAAATAATTCACATAGTTCTCATTTTTGAAACATTTATCTTTTCTTTTTTTGCTACAATTTTTTTTTCTTTAAATATGCCACTATGGAAGAAATGGTCATCCTTATCTATATCCAAACACAAACTGAACCTCATGATAGAATAACAATGCCAGCCATAAAGCGATAATGAATTCCCTTTTACCCCTCCCTGTGGCTGCTGATTTCCACCTCTACACTCCATCCTGCCTTCTCCTCAGGTATATTGGCACTAATGTTCATGGTCCCACACTTCAAAGACCAAGAACTATCCATGCTTCTTCTTGGTTTTTTTTTTTTGTTTTGTTTTCTGGTTTAAGAAGTAAATCTTTCCAATGAGGACTGAGACTGGTGGAAGGTAGAGGACATGCAGGACCATGAAATCAGAAGAAAAGGGAAGAGAGTGTTAGGTTTGGGGTCATCCCTTTTGGAAAGGAGAAAATTGTAATATAACAATCATAGAATCACAAATTGGTTTGAGTTGGAAGGGACCTTAAAGCTCATTTCATTCCACCCCCCTGCCATGGTCAGGAACACCTTCCACTATCCCAGGATGTTCAAAGCCCTGTCCAACCTGGCCTTGGACACTTCCAGGGACTGGGCAGCCACAGGTTCTCTGGGCAACTTGTGCCAGGGCCTCACCACTCTCACAGGGAAAAATTTTGTTCCTAATATCTAATCTAAATTTCTCCTCTTTTAGTTTAAAAACATTCCCCCTTGTTCTATCTCTATTTACCTGTATAAAAAGTGCTACCCCTGATTTTTGTGAGTCCCCTTTATAGTCTATTCACCATCTTTGCCTTTTCATCTAAATGTCTTCATGACATTTAAATGGAGCCAGGTGGAGGGTGGGGGTGACTTCCTGTCTGGCTGTGTCTTTATAAAAAAATTGTCTGAAAATCATAAAATCAGTCTTTCACTGAACTTTATTCTCAAAATGGTCCTTTGGCTTTAATAGGGAGACATCAGTCCTAGGAATCAAGCAGTATCAGACCTCATTCTGTGTCTCAGAAGCCAATACTCTAACCTCACTATATTTCTGTACCATAAATATTTTTTTAAATGCTTACAGACTCACTCCATTTTTATTTGCTCTTTGTGATTATTTTTTTTCCAGCATGAGTATTAAGTGCTAGCAGAATTATATTAATGAATAATTTTCAGACATTTGGTTGCTCATGAGCTGTTTGCTGCAACTATTTGATGTTTGTTATTCAAGTTGTATGATTAGCTGTGCAAGTCATGCATAATTCCTTCTGATTCTCCCTTCGAAGATTATTTTTTTTAAGTAGATGGTGAAGCATGATGTCTTTTATAAACGTTTGAAAGAATATTGTGTTGTACTAACATTTGTGAAAACATCCTGGTTTATGAAAGATTACACCGATGCTCACTCTGTGTCCATCTCAGCACTCACTGACTTTTCTTCAGCACATTCAGGATGCTTTTCTTGATACCCCATGATGGTTCATTCTAGGCTACCAATATACTAAAAAAGAATAAGGAAAAATGTGTAATGAATTTTTTTTAAAATGGAATATAAAACTTCTCTTTTCTCCTTGTGAAAACATCCACAAAATTGAAATTTTAATTTTTATACAATTCTACTTTTCTGTGGTGAGTTTGCTTGCTTAGTTTTATGAACCATTCCTTCTGTAAGTTGAAACAGCTGGATGCTGGGCCAGCCACAAAGCTTTCCTAATTAACTGCATTTCCTTGCACTATTTACTATCCTTTGATTTTTCTCCCACTAAGACTTCTGTAAAGTGAAAAAAAGAAATTATTAGAAATACATTTCAACTAAGTTTCTTTTTGTTCTTTATGTTGTGCGTTGGTTGTTTTGGTTTTTTTAATGTTCTCATAATTCTAAAAGGAAAATTCACTTTTTGATACTACCAGAATTAACCCCTAAAATAAGAAAAAATATATAAAGGAGATAAAGGTTTTCTATTAAACTCCAGAGCTTTTGGATTCTCCCACCAGCTTTATCAGTGTTACTTTGGTGGGACATTCAGTGGAGGACAGAAAGGAATTTTCCAAAGTTGAATGCGCAATCTCCAGGAAACAAGGATGTGTATTTTATTATTATTTCATGGAAGGGGAAAAAGAAGGTGAAAGGAAATCATGTCAGTCAATGAGGTGGGTGATTCCTGAAGTACCCTACATGAAAATATGCCTTTTCTGCAAAGAGAGTATAACTACCACTGTAGGATGATGCAAGAGTTACAAAAGCTTCAAGAGGACTGTAAGAAGATGCTGGAGCAATAAGAATTGGCACATGTAAATTTAAGACTCAATTTAACAATCCCTGTCAGATTTAGCAAGACCTAAACTGTAACAAAAGGACTTTAAATTAATATTCCAGGAGCATAAACCCATTCTGCTGCCTCTGGTGAAAGAACAGCAAGCTGCAGACCATGACTACGGCTTGACAGCTAAGCTGGCAAATTCCTCAGTCACAGCAACTAAATTTGACAGGGATCATCAGTCAGAGTCTTCAGCAAGTCCACTTTCCCCTTTCTCCAGAGAGCAGCTCATGCCATCCACTTGGCTTGCTGCCGTTTGAATCCCTATCACATCACCTTCACCACCTCGCCTACTGGAGGCTCCTAGGAGATGTTTTTCTTCCCTTGCTTCCCATCTGTGTCAAAACACCACTGCTTCTGTTTTACATTTGCAAGGACTTAAAAAAGTGTAGTCCTACAGAGGACCAAGAAAAGTTCTTACTTTTTATTTGTTTCCCCCGATGGAAGTATTGTCACAAAGATTAACAAAACCCAAGAGATTAAGAAAAAAATTATTAAACCTTCCAAACACTTGCTTAATTTTTAAGTGGTAAACTCTCCTATCTCTTAGTGATTCAATCCTGTTGATTTGGATGAAAACTTCATAGAATCATAGAATGATTTAGATTGGAAGTGATCTTAAATCTCATCTTATTCCAACATCCCTTGGGCAAGGACACCTTCCACTAAACCAGGTTACTCAGAATCCCACCCAACCTGGCCTTAAAATAAAACTTGAAATGAAACTTATGTAAAACCCTTCAAAAGCTGTACTCCCACCTTTGATGTGTGAAAGAACAAATCTCTGGATCTCTCATGAATATACATATTTTATGAAAGAATCTCCAAAAGTACAGGAAATTTTAAGTTCAAACAATTAATTTGGTTTTACATTTTTAGGTTTTTCCCCCATCATTTCCTAGTTGTGCAGAGATGAGGCAGAGTGTTTACTCCACCATTATGCCTTGTTCTACTTCAAGCTTGGAGAATATCTTTGGTTTGTCTTGTTCAAATTCATTAAAATCCTACAAGGTGTCCCCCAAAACAGAAGTTATTCAAAATCAAGGCCTGCAGTTGTTTGGAGGGGGTTTTTTTTGTTTGTGTGGTTGTTGTTTGTTGGCAGTTTTTTTGTTTGTTTGTTTGGGTTTTTTGGGTTTGGTTGGTTTGGTGTTTTTTGAGTTGGGGTCCAGGGACACCAGACTATTATAAATTTCAGAGACCTTCCAAGCACAGACCAGTTTGTGTTTTGAGTTTACAACAGGATTGCAAACAAAAAGCAAAATTTACTCAAGCACTGGCTCCATTTTCCTTCCCAATATTTTATTTCACCATTTCTATTACATATTCTAACAGTTTTTAAAGACTGACTTTGCTGAGAGCACTCGCAAATGCCAAAACTCTGAACCACCAATTTGCTATAACCACTGAAAAGCCTTGTCCAAAGAGCAGTGTAATGAGGAGCAGCTGAGGGAGCTGGGGATGTTTAGCCTGAAGAAAAGGAGGCTTGGGAACACCTTATTGTTCTCTACAGGTACCTGAAGGAGGTTGTAGCCAGATGGGGGTTGGGTTATTCTCCCAGGTAACAAGCAACAGGACAAAGGGAAACAGCTTAAAGTTACACCAGGGGAGGTTTAGATTGGACATAATTAAAAATTTATTCACAAAAGGAAAGGTCAGGCAATGGAACAGGCTGCCCAGAGTTCCATTCCTGGAGTCACCATCCCTGGACGTGTTCAAAAAGTGGATAGAGGTGGTACTTCACAACATGCTACTAGACCACGTGACATTTGGTCAAAGCTTGGACTTGATGATTGTGATTCCATGTCTGGGGGACTTCAGGGAGATCTCCTTAGCAAGTTTTGAATCAAGACTATAATTTCCAGCTGCAATGTGCTAATTAAGTGCATTTTAACTGATCTTTGAAGCTGATGTGAGATACTTTGAGCTCTGCAACATTAATCCCAGGCAGCCAGCATGGATTTATGCTGGACTCATAGAACCATAGAATCACAGAATGGTTGGCGTTGGAAGGGACCTTAAAGCTCATCTTGTTTCACCCCCCTGCTGTGGGCAGAGACACCTTCCACTAGACCAGGTTGCCTCAAAACCTGTCCAGCTTGGCCTTGAACACTTTCAGGGATGGGGCAGCCACAGCTTTTCCAGGCAAGAGAATTATAGCTTGTCTTGCACTCGGTGTATAAAGCCCATACTGCCTGTACTGCAGAAAAATCACCTGCTGAGTGGAACACAAACTGGAAGCATCACATTCTCTATCTACTTCAGTCAGAATCAGGATAATCTGCTAAACAGTGACAAGGAGCACATTCCATACATCTCAGTGCAGCTTTTGCAGCACACAGAGGCTGAGGAGAGCACGCTGACACATAACACACACACACACAAGTCAAACAGCCTTAAAAGTCTGGAGCAAAGGCAGTGCTAGAGAGGGAAAAGAAAAGTCTGTGAAAACCAAGATCTGACTGGGAGTGAAACTTGAAACAGCTGAAGAACACTTCAGTGTGAAGTGCAGCTTTGACAGCAACTCTGCCACGCAAGGAGGAAAAACAGAAAAGTGCTTCTCCGTGTTGAGCAGAGCAGGAGTTAAAATGATGAATAATCCTAATGAATAAGCCCTGGAGGGGGACTCTGTGGTAGTAAACCAGATTTGTGTAATCGTTTCTCATTTAAGTTCTGCCACTACTTTAAAGAAATTGAATGAATTACTGAGATTCCTAATGAGACAAGCCTGTTTTTCTGGAGATAATTGATATAGTAGCTCACAGTAAATAATAGTGACTTTAAATATTGCCAGTGCTAAATGCTGTAAAGTTTAAAGTGTTTTCATCAGTCAGGAGAAAAGGGAGCTAGGGAGGGCAGACCTCTTCCTCTGTGCATAAACAAACATAAGAATTGGTTGAATTCAGGACATTTGTTTTTTATGAAGGAAAAAAATAAAAGTATCAACTAAAAATATTCTCCCCTGAAAGTTCTGTAGATCCTACAGAATAAATGTTGTAAACAAACTTTGTTCCATGACTTTGAAGTCTTCCTAACCCGTTTCCCCCAACTTATAAAAATTAGACTATTTATAAAAGTGCATAAATTGTAATTTAAGTAAAAAGCCTTGAAATTTTTATCAAAAGCATTCAAATTAGTCTCTCCCCAGGTCAGCTAATGAGTTGTCATGAGCTGGCCTCTTACTGTAGTGCACCTCCTGCAGACTAAGACAGTGAACCATGTTTGCATCAAAGGAAATGCTCATTAGTAGAGCTTTCAGAAACTGATTTGATTATAGTTTCACTTGTTAAAGTGAAATATTTTCAGCTCATTAGGATGATTATGATTCAAGGTCATCTTTTGAAGCTAGTCCTGTCAATATGAGATAAATGGGCCCTCATCTTTTTCCCTTCTTTACGTCTGTGCTTTTTAAACTCTTCTGTGCAAAAGTTCCATAGCCATAATTAATTTTTAGTTCTTCTTTTACAAAGCTACTTAAAAAAAAAAAAAAAAAAAAAAGAACAAAGATTTTGGCTACCAAAAAGGCATTGAAGAACTATGAAGAGGAGGAGGAGGCTATCTTGTTTTAGAGAAATCAGAGAAAATCCTTGAAAAGTTCGGCTTTTGAAATCCAGCTATTTTCTCCTTGACCTCTTCCAAAGTTTCTAAAAGGTACTTTGTACATATTTTTGCATGTATCTTTTAATCTCAAAAGTGTAAAACGAAACTGAAAAACCACCCAAGAAGTACTGGTGGCTTATTAGATATCTTTGCTTTTATGGCACATGATAAATTTAACACCTTTTAAAGTTCTTTTTTTTGGTCTCTCCCTTTATATTCACCACTTAATCTCTAAGTTGCTAAAAAGCCATTTAAACATAAAGGGAAATACTACTGACTTCTATCCACATCCTGAGAAATATTCCATTGACACAGGGCTTGCAACTTAAACAAAATTGGTCAGATATTGCCCAATACATCAATTTGAAAGACAAGGTCAGGAGGCCAGTTTTTGTGCCAAATGTACCAGACTTGAAAGCTGCATATTAAAATAGGAAATTGGGCCAAAAAAAAGAAAATTAAAAAGGGCAGATTCTCTCTCCAGTACCAGGAAAATGAGTTTAAAAGCGACATAGATTTCAATTCCCCACAGTGAGTCTACAAGTGGCCCACCAGTCTGAATTATTGGTCCAGACTGGGGTATGTAATGTGAGTGCTGGGGATAGAGGCTGGGGAGGAGTAAGAAGTGAATTAATAGACTTCCAGATTAACTGTCAAATGATAAATGATTAATCATTTTGTCAACAAATTATCCACAATGAAGCCTGGCCTCTACACCAAAGCACTACCAATTATACCAGTGTAATTGCATCTGGGCAACCTCCCTAGCCAGAGCACAGTAATAGAACTGTTTATCCAATATGGTTTGCTCCCAAAAGGGGAATACTCTTAGCGCAGCATCCTTGTACTCGTGTATAGCTGTGTTCATTCTTAGAATTAAATATCATCCTTCTGATTAAAAGAAAGAAATAAACTCCCCTGCAAATGAAATCTAAATAGATGAACACAGGTTATTTTTTCTGCCCATTCTATAAAGATATATTTTATTAAGGATATTTATAAAATCTGGTTGCAGAATCCAAAAGCTCTTTGCCCTTCCTGCTGGATACGCGCCCTTCTCACTGCTGGTCCAGCTCTGAGGACCTTCTTCTATGTTGTGGTGCTGCAACAAATAGTTCTACAATTTAATTAGAATTACTAATTAAACTTAGCATCCTAAAAATTTATGTCTTCATGTTGAGTCTAGATATCACAGACCTGCCTAATCTAACAGATCAATGGGGTGGTTTTTTGTTTGTTTGTTTGCTTGGGGTAGGGGTTTTTTTGTATATGTATGTCTCTTTTTTCATTATTTTATTTTATTTTATTTTTGAATGGGGACCTTGAAAAGCAGATAGAGCTGCAATGTTTTACCAACTCCCCAGTAAGATGGTTCATTCTACCTGGAGGCTCATCTGCACTGTAACTCCAGCTATTTTCAAAATTTATTACATTGATGTGGGTTCTGTTGTTGTCATTTGCTTGTCCTGTGATTTCAATAAATCACTTCGCATTTCTGTGTTTCAGGCTGTTTTTTTCATTATTATTATTCTTTTAAGCAAAACCAAAAAATATTTGCATTAGCCATGTCCATTCAGGTATGCAAAACAATCCACTTTTCTGAGTTCCATTTAGTCAGTGGAGGGAGGTAGGAACATTCAATAATAATTATCAGTCAGTGGGCAGGATGAAATACCGTTAGGACATGTCTGCTATGGACTTTCTAAATTAGAAGTTTGTTTAGCAATTCTCATCTTAAATCTGCCAGCTTGTGTGCAATTTTTCCAGGAAGAGCTGATGGTTTTAAGCCGAGGAGTCCAAGAAAGTGAGCAATTTATCACTTCCTTTAGTAATTTGTCCCAGTGTTGAGCAAGCAATGCTATTTCAGATCTCTGCGTTTAACTGCTTGAGTAACGCCGTGCTGATTCTTTACTTTTTGCTTTTCTCTTTTCAGTCACATGAACTTGAAACCATTGACAACACAGGACTCCAGGAGACTTCTTTTCCAGAGTTTTTATACCTTTGGCACTCAGAGTAATTTAGGACATTTAAGGTTCTTTCAGAGATTTTTAATAGTTAAGATTTATTCCAAGAAGAAGCCACCAGAGAAGAAGCACCAAGCTCGACTGGTTGTTCTTGCCTCGTGCCTGTGTTCCTAAAGAGAAGGGTAGAATCTGGACTGGCTTGAGGGAAACAGAACCAAACTTTGGGACATTATCTTCAATCAGGACAACGTGGCACTGAAATAGGTTCTCAGAGAGCTGTGAAATCTTGCTTCTTGGAACCTTTCAAGGCTTAGCTGGAAAAAAAACCATAGCTGACCTGGTCTAGAGTTGGTAATAGTCCTACTTCAGGTGGGAGGTTGGCCTATATGAACTCCAGGGAGATCCTTTTTACAGTGTTTCTGTAACTGGGAATTCCCCAGTGCAACTGAGGGGATGGCACTGGTGGAGGGTGTATAGAAAGAGAAATAAACTGGTTTAAAGTTTATTATCTGAGTGCCAAAGAACCATAAAATAGCCTGTGTTGGAAAGGATCTACAAGGATCATCAAATCCCACTCCTGGACAGACTTATTTTTCCTTCTAAATAAAAAATAATATTAACGAAAAACAGGTTGTAAAGGAGACAGGGATTCAAGATAGACAAACCTACTATCAAATTCTTTCAGAGAAGGAAGAATACATCCACAGAAAGCTGAATTAAATTAAGATATTGCACAGAGAAAGCATTCTGTTCAAACCTTTCAAAATATTTCAAAACAATGAAGGAATTCAGAATTTTAGGAGATGGACAAATACCCTATTGCAATGAATAAAATGAGATGTATGGAGACAAGTAAAACATTTGCAGTTATTCCACACGGTGTGTCAGAGCCGTAAACAGAACCAGAACTCATCTGCTTTGCCAGATTTACTACACAATGGGATTTACTCTTTAATCAAATGAGTGACAGGAAAGGATAATTTTTATTATGACAAGAAAAATCCCTCACGTGGAATTATAAAATGATCAGGAAGGAAGCTGTTCTGATTTCTTTAACCAGAAAGGCTGAAAGTTGCCAGGCTCCATAAAGTTGTTTCCTAATTTTAAGAGTCTGTGTGAAACTCTATTTGTGTGGAACCCTGCAGGCTCACTCCAGGGGAATTTGGTTCATACCTGTCAAAGACCAAACAATGAGGATGCTGAGGTGTATTTTTACTTTTTTCCTGTGCTAGTATGGTGACACTGATTTCCAAACACATCATTCAGAGGAAACCCAGGCTGGAATACATGCTCCTACAATGTTTCCAGCAGCACTGATGTGGTCTCAGAACTTTGCCAAGAAATACCATTATTTACAGCAAAATTAAGAAAGCTATAGTTGCAAAGATAGAAATGACTAGCTCCTTCACTAGCAGGAATTTTAAAGATGAAGAATAACTTAAGAAAATGAAGGAGAGAAAACAAATTGTAGCACTGGAGATGCAAGGTAATGATTAAAAGTCAGGATCTAATGGGGAAAAAAAAAAACCCAAATACAAACAAACCACAAAACCAGACAATTTATAATCATCAGTGGCCACTAGAACTAATTATTATAGTTTTAGTATTTTTATAGTCCTACTACTGGCTAAATCATATGGCCTTGCTTTATTTATTTGATGCATAAAAAATTCCTTAAAAAGATTGGTAGAGAAAACATTTAAGATACAGTTCATATCCCAAGATAAGTCTAAATGTGCTTAGTGTCTAATTTCTCCAAGGGGGTGCCTGAATTTTTGTATCTATATGCAAAGGAAACCACAGCAAAGAAAAAGCTTTCTACATGTTCTCATTTACTTGGGAATGTGCATTTCTGACAGGATAGGCTGTTCTAGTTTTCAACATTTGTGTCATAATTTCTTGAGTATAATTAGTGTTGTATTTTCTCCCTTTTTCTAAGCCTTTTGGATATATCTGAGAGAGAGACTGCCTTAAAATATGTTTACAGAATACCTAAGTCCTGTTTTCAAAATTATCAAGGTTTTTAGTATAGGGTATTGTTGTTAGGGGTTGGACTCGATGATCCTTGTGGGTCCTTAAAACTCAGCATATTCTATGATCAGATACCATCTGGTCACTTTTGTGCAAGGCTCTTAATGAGCTCCCAGAATAAAACTCTTCCTTATTTATCCAGAAACACTGTGGGATTCATCCTATCTGTCTGTAATCACACAAGGGTTCACCTCTGATCTGAACCTGTCATCAAGTCTTGCCCTGTGGTCAACAGAGAAAGATTCAACTCACCTCAACTTGAAAAATTGTTTCAAGGAAGTGCTGTGAACGCCCCATTGCTCCATGGATAACTAAGAGAGCCCATTAACTCCTTCAGACTAAACTTGAACCCCCTGAAAGACAGAAGTGAATCGAATCCCTTGATGTATAAGGCTGAAAGACAAGATGCCTGAAAACCCCACCATGGAAAAGTGAAGTCAGAGAAAGACAACAAATGTTATTTTACCAGCATTGAAGGGTAAAGCTGTGGAAGGATCATTCATTTTGGTTAAAGACAGAACATTTTCCTGCCTTCTGAGTCACAGGGGTAATGCAGAACCTCCCAAGTTCACCAAATTTTGCCTGGCAACTTCTTTAGGCATGAAGAATTTGGCATGCATGACATGATCCTTCAGGATGTAGGGACCAACCCAAGAGAGTACTTTGAACACCACAAAAAGCTTTAACAACTCTGGGATTTTCCTCAGACTAGCATTTCAGCCTCAACATCATCAGTGGAGGGCCCTGAACTCTGGAGTTTGCTTTCCCACTTGGCCCAAACCAGCTTTAGTCTCTCAACTTGCAGGGTACTCATGAAGCTCATCTATGTTCTCCAGTTTTTGCCTGAGGGGTTGGAGATAGGGAACATGTCTAGTTTATCCTAAGAGAGTCTATTTAAGGCAGACATTAGTCAGCATGTTTGCATTTTGTATTTAAATTATGTAAATGTGTTCAGAGACTGATGGGGGCCTATCTGACAAACCGAAAACCGAGTAAATAAGAGTAAGTGAAGCGTAGTGACGTGAAAATGGAAAACCCAAATGAAAATTATTTTTCAGAGGCTTTATGCACACAGAAAAAAAGACAAAACCACAAACCCAAGAAGTTGGGGCAGGACAAAGTTCACAAATGAACCCTAGGCAGGATGAAGGGAGAGATTTCTTTTCTCATCTGTTCCCTGGTTTTCTCAACCTGGAGCCTAAGGCACCCAGGAGTACAACAACCACAGGGAACATCCTCCCTCAAGGAAGCAGCAGGAGGAGTAAATGCTTTAACTGGTACCAAGGGCTTTTATATTCATTGCTTCTTAGCAGAGATCTTTAGACATGGTTTTGTCTCCAGATTAGGAAACCATGAGGACACATGTCATGGACCACAGCGCGGGAGGTGCAGTGGCAGCAAGGCAGCGTGGCTGGGCTCAGGTTTCAGGAAAGTTTGGGATGACTCTCCCAGTGTTGGCTTTTGGTCTTATTTCACCTGCCTGTGGCCAAATACTGACTGATGTGTAAATCCTGATATACTTGAAGGAAAATGTGATGGTTTGGATGACCCTGATTTCCAAGAGGAGTCATTTGCCTCAAGCCCCTAACATCAGATAATGATTTTTGAATTTGAGATGATCCAAGAAGACTTGAAAGTGATACTTGGGGCTAAAATAAAGGGGTTTGATTGTTTCTTCCTCTCTCAAGTGTTAAATAACGTTTTGACAGAACTGAAGTTACATCTGAAGATTCTTATTTGACAGAAATTTCCACAGAGAAATTCTAAGCCAGAACTTCTAAACCAAACCTTGCCAGGTTTTGGCAACTAAAAATTGGAATTTCTTTAACACAAGAAAATGCAAACCAGAATCAAATATTTCAGATGTGTAGGTTTTTTAAAATACAATTAGAATGAAAAATACTTATTAAAAAAATTATCCTAGGAGAAGTGAATTGTATTCTGACTAGCTACCAGATTCATTTTGCAATGACGATTTCTTTAGCCTTTTGCCAAAAATATTTGGATGGCAAATTTCTATATTTTTGAAATTCTTTGGTATCCATTATTCTCTACTTTTACATATTTATTGATTTCAGTCAGAAATTTAGAAAAAAACCCAAACCCAGTGTAACAAACAAAACAATCCCGGTGACTCATGGCTTAAAACAGGAACATTGTGGAACCCAAAGAAGAATTCACAAATAAGACAAATTTTGCTTTCTAAATTCATGGTAGTTGCACGAAACACTTTTGGTCCCTCTGAAAAGACAACAGCATGCAAAAAGAAATTAACATATTTAGTGAAAAAGAAATTCAATTCCCAATTCCTACCATGTTATCTTAGTTTGCAATCTATAAATCATTACATCAAGGAAGTCTTGTGTCCTTTAATTTGGAGGTGTATTGTTCATAACCATGGGAAGCTAAACTCCAGTGAGTGGGCTTTTCCCCCCTTCAATATTGTTTTGTCAGTATGATTATTTGCATATATTTGCACAAGAACATCCAGGATCTGCTTGCACTAGGTCATTTATTATACACACTATACCTGGCAGAACCACTTAATAGCAAGTGAATGACTCCCATGAGTAATCCTGCATCTACTTCTTTATCTCAAACCAAATCCTATGAACTACAGGCAGTAAACAATTCTTGCTAAAATTGAAATAATCAGGCAACCAAGTGTACTACTGGCTTTGCCATTTTGTAGTATTCATCTTATTTCCTACTCTGAATATAAGGATAAAGCAAGAAAAAAAATCTATGTTTTATGACAAGAGTGTAAACAATCTGGTGTAATGAGACTGAAGCTGTAAAAGAGAAAGTTTGGAACTAAATCCATGATTTTTATAACTAGCAGGGTTCTCGGTCCACATTGTTTCCAATAATTAGGGTATCATTTTTGTGACTAGAGTTAATGCTAATTCACATTACAGGTTCAATGGAGTGCAAGGATTCATTTTTACTTTTTTTCTGTTACATCTTGGACCACTTCAAACCAGTATTTCTGCAGCACTGAGATTGCTGTGCTTTTGGTCTTGTACAAGGTGATTAAGACAAGAAAAATGTAGAATTGGGTCCTGAAAGTCAGTGAATCAGAGTGAGCACTAGTAGGAAAATCACAGGTATTTTGTGGGGGCATTGCATCAGACTCAATGTTATGCTTACACTGAAATAGGAGTATGCTCTGATAATGGAGAAAAAGTTGTAGATAAATTTTCAGCTAAGCTGTCATATTAATTATTAACTTGGACGGAAGCCAGTTGTGTAGTTTGCATGCTTTAAATCTCAAATATTCAAATATCAGCCTGCCATAAAATTACTGTGCTACAGAACAGATCTCTGGATTTTGGGGTCATAGGAAAGAGGAAGTTGGGTTTTTTTCCATGTATTGTCCCCTCATGCCCTTTTAAAAGTGCATCTTAGGGACTGGAAGATGTGTTTTGTGGTTTGTGGTTTGGGTTTTTTTTTTTTTTGCTTGTCTTGACATTGGACAAAACCCCCAAATCTCATGTGTCCATGTACTAAAACTTTTAATTAAAACTAAATTTGGGTAAATTGAAATATTTTGTTTAAGTTATTTGAAATTAAAAGACAATTTATTATTTATTCCTGAAGTAGTGTTTTCAAATGAAAAGTCATTATAAGATAAAAGTTCATAGAATCGTCAAATCTTTAAGGTCATTAACCCAGCACCACCACCACCACGACTGACAAGTTCTGATAATATAAAAATACATTTTCATATTTTCAAGTCTTTAAAAAATTTTATTGAAATGGGTAAGTCATTAAATCTGCTTTCCCCAGTAATGCTGTTTTCCAGAACATTAATTAGGATTTTCCCACAAAACATCATAAATTTTGTTATCAGAGCTATTTCTTGTGTAATGGAAGAATTATGCATAGTTACTATTGAAAAATATGCCAGCTGAGGTTTTAAAATTTCTTTTGTTTCCAGCAGCCAGGACTTAAGAACAAAAGTCTTACTGATGTGGGAGTTTGTTCCTTTGAAAAGAGTTGATTTTCCTCAAATGACTATTTAAAAGTCAAGATATGTATTAAAAGATGCCCAGAGTGGAAACAAACTATATTTAACTAATATTTTATAAACACTGTGTAACCAACTCTGCAATTTTTTTTCCTAGTTTCAGCAATCTGTCTGCAAACTCCTCACCTTAATTTGACACAATTAGTCTGAATTAATTTAAAATATTGCTTTGGGGTGAGTGGGGCAGAGGGGTCAGCAGGAGTTCTTCGGGCAAGAAATTCTTAAATATCAGAAACTAGGGTAGGTATATTGTAATTATAGTGTGTCTGATTAAATTTATGACACTTTTTTTCTCTTGTTAGAATCTCAAGTGTTACAATACTTACTTTTCCTCATTTTTACATATTTTTTCATCAGCTTTGCCTTGAGTTTCAGCTAATAAAAAAGTGAAAGAGTAGAAAATAGAGAGGCAAAGCAACTTAAGAAATATTTCTTTCAAATCTAACATATTTTCACAGGAAGAAAGGTGAAAAAATGCTCCATTTCTTACTTTGTCATCATTCCGCTTTCATATTTTTGAATCTGGAAATGCTTACACATTTTTTTCACAACAGAATATTTTTATTGACTCTTCTTTTTGTTGTGATGCTTTCCTGTTTCACCCCACATAAAGAATTTGCTGCTGCTGTCTTTCTGGGAGAAGCCACGAACAGGAAGACAGTGTGGGAACAAGAATGTCAGACTATTATATAGACAAGGTTCTTTGCCTGGGGGCAAGAAAAAAAAAAAGCAAAAAAAAAAAGAAAAAGCATAAAAAACTTGAAGAAAAATATGACATTTCTAAAAATCTTGAGTGGCAAGGAGAAAATGAGGAAATGATTGTTCCTTGGCTCTCCCAACACAAGGGGGCATCAAATGGAATTGTCAGGTAACGTGGACCAAACAAATAAAAAAGGTGTTTATTTACTCAGTGCAGAGTTAGGCTGGGCAGGTTTTTGCACAAGAAAAAGATGCTAAAATTGTATGTGGGTTCAGGTGAATGTGGATTCCAAACCAACAATACAGGCTGAATTTAGAAAAAAATCAGGAAAAAAAACCTCAGGTACAAGGATACCAAGACCCCACCAGTTTGTTGTAACTGGTTCAGAGCAGGGATTCGAACCTTGGTTATTTGTGAATGGTTATTGGCTCTCCCAGAAATAAAAGGGAGGAAAGGGGATGATTCTTTTCCATCCATGATTTTAGAAAACTGACAGTGGCTCTTGAATTTCTTTTTGCTTTTATCTTTGATCTTCAGCAGGGGCTTTGATCTACACTTTTTACCTTTTGATGTCACTGGTGTAAGGAGAGAAAAAAAAGAAAAAGGGAAGATATTCAACATGTACAAATGGGTGCAGCTCCTAGAAGGACTTACAGAATGGTTTGTACAATTAAGAATCTGGGTCAACACTCAGAAATTTAGTTGAAAAGAGTGGAATTCAACTCCCTTAATTTTGTCTTTTTATGAGAAATTAGGTGTCTGCAACAAACGTCTTTAGCTGAACTCGTTACTGATTTATATTAGATGTCTGCTTCAGAAGAAGATGAATCACAGCCTGATTCTAAAGAGAAGTTCTGGATGTGTATTTGCCAGAATTAATTCCCTTTAAGAGGACACAAAGTAGGATCTGTAACCTTGAACTTTTATCAAATATGTACCTAACAGTTGTGCAATCTTTCTCTTTCCACTTTAACTGCTCATTCTTCCTTAAAAAACATTGCAAATATCCTTTGTCTATGAAAATGAACAGAGATAATTTGTTACCACAGTACTACACCATTCAAAGAAAAATTCTTCTACCTATATAAAAAAAATAATGCAAAATAATTGTTCTGTAGAACAATGTAAAATTCTAAATCTGAGACTAAGAAGAAAACAGCAAACTAGATTGTAAATTTTGTTACAGGCTTGTAATTCAGCTGAGTTGAGTCAACAGATTGAATCTGTTTATTGCTTTTTGCAGTAAAATGGAGCTGCAAAGGAGCCTTTTACGATGAGTTTACGTGGATAATGTTTTTTCACTGAAGGTTTTCAACTTTAGATTAACTGACAGGAAAAAACAGACTTTTTTTTTATCCCCCAGCTTATGTCAAAAATATAACCTATCTCTGGTATAGGTCCCCAGCACAAGTTTTGAAAGGAGAGGGCGTAATAATTATTAAGTATAAAAAGAATTAATTAAAGAATGAATTATCATGGAAGTTGTCCCTGCCCATGGCAGGGGGTTGAAATGAGATTATCTTTAAGGTCCCTTCCAACCTGAACCATTCTGTGATTCTGCAATTAGGTACAGCCTAGAGCTCCAAGAATCCTCCTATCATTTGTGAAAAGTATCTAAAAGAAATGAGCCTTTTGTCAACAGGTTGAACCTCAATATCCAAAAACTCATTCCCCAGCCTAAAAAATGTGTCTGAAAACAGATCATCGTAATTGCAACATCATTGCATTGGTAGATGCAGTCTGGTTTGCCTCAATCCTCTGCTAGGTTTAGGAGGAAGTCAAATGCCACACTTGGTGACATGCCTCGTTTTACCTTCTATTTGTTAAAAACAAATCAGTTTGACTCCAGAGAGCTCCACTACTGCAATAAAAACTATGATTATTTGGACCTGCAGTGGGTGTTACCCAGGGCAATTAGGCCACGTTTACCCTGGCAGGCTGAGTGATCTCGTGGCTCCTTCCCTGAGGTCAACTGTAATATTCTGGCTACATCCACACTACTGAACTCTTTTACTCTCCAAAACAAGTGGGCACCTTCTAAATGCCTACTGGAAATGGTCAGTGCCTGAGCTAATTCCTGAACAGTGCCTGCAAACTGGCTGGAAGTCATGTTCTTAGACTGAGCCAAAAACACAGCAGGTATTTTCTAATAATGCAAAGGGGCAGACAATTAACTTTTGGTGCTGAGATTGTCTGGCAAAAAGCAATTTACAGAACAAGAAGGATATTTGAATGCTGAAGTTGGTCACTGATCAGATTTTGCTGTATATTTGATTACACTGAGCCTTCAAGGGGACACAAGGGCATACAGGAGTGTGTGGTGACATAAAATATCACTAAATTGTGATAAAATATGTACTGGATTTGAAAATTACTGTATTGAGGTATCATGGCTCTTTCTGCATAATTTATATGCAGCTGATGCAAACAGCCACATTAAATTTCCTATCAAACTCATCAAGTTAAAAAATAAGGGAAGAAAGGAACCACCACCACAAGTCTAACACTGCTATGATTTTTGGTAAAATACTCCTGAGTGAGAAGAGGTTCTTTGCTTTATGGGACAACTGTTTATAATGCCAACTTGGAGACATATTACAGATTCAGACATTCAGGGGGCTTTTCTAATCCTCAATTGCAGTTTGTCAGTGCTTCAGGAATATTCCCTTGCTCCAATTGTTCATCCTCAGCAGGAGCTGGATTAGCAACATCAGAGTCTGCAGATGCGTATTGTTTCCCATTAGTCTCAGCTTGAGCCTGGTGTTATGTCCTTTTCATCAGGAGCCTCCAACTCTAACTCAGTGAACCAGGACTAATGATCCCAGCTTTCCTGGGAGACATCAGAGCCTGTGCACGTAATGTCCAGAGCTTTGGCTTCTGCTGCTGCTGGCCATTTAATGTGCTGCTTAAGCCTCAGACCACTTACTCCCATCGCATAAGCTGCAGCCTCCTCACAATGTTTCCAAGAAAATGTGCACTTGAATATCATTTTCGCTTCATCCCTTTGAATTTCTTTTATAGTTGCATCTGGCAGGAAACAAGGAGGGTGGGGGGTAGGGTTGTGGAAAGAAAGAGAAAAAAGAATCAATTTGCAAACACTTATATGTTGATGGCCAACGTTTGCAAATTTACTAGCAGACTACCTGCAAATAAAAATTATTTACAAATCATTATTTGGCAGAAATGGGGGAGAAAAATGCCAGCATTCACATCGATGAATAATATCTGAGGAAGATTATTCAGCCAAGTCTACTCAACAGTATCAGATGGAGAAGTGCTTTGTAAAGGTTACTTCTGTCCTTTTTTTCTCTCTGTTTTCTTGCTAACCCTGTTGGCCTCTCATAGATATCAAATTCGTGTTTCCATCTCAACACAGCGAATAAAGAGCTCCCTTTAGAAACAGACTTTTTTGATAGAGACGGGGATATTTCTGTAATGGAACCAGCAACTTGAACCTTCTGCTCTGGACTTTAATATGAACATATAAGACTTCCCCTGGCTGCCCTCCTTTTATAACTAGCTGCCTAAAAAATATTTTTCATGCTTCGTGATACTAGGTGTAGTTTTTAATGAAGGTTTAAAGAATTTCCTCCAAAGTTCCTCTGAAACCTGCACACCATAATATTTCAGTGAAGTCTGTTTCTTGATTTGTCAGTCTGTTTAAAAGGCTTGTAAGGCAATGTTAGAGCAGAATTTCACTTTAATTGGCATTGCTCCTAGCTATTTAAGCAATGTGCTGAACTGTCTATCATCTAAACCTGGACAGCTGGAACAGTTTCTTACCACCAACTTGATATTATCTAGAGTCAAATACTTACAGCCTAGATAGTGATATCTGGGCTGTATAGAGGAATTTAAAAATCATTGTCAGTAATTGCCCCAGGTATGTTTCTTATTCTAAGTGTTTTAGCTCAATACAGACCACTAATATGACCAAAAAAAAGAAAATCCTTTGGATAGTTGAGACTGCCACTTCTGGCATTTATTGCTATCGTGATAAGACACAGAGTTCTAACTCAAGATCAAGATTTTCTTTTTAATTGAGTGCTATCAAATTCCCCAAAAGGAGACTGACTTCCTTTTCTGGAAAGATTGAGATGAAAGAGGAGTTGGATATGGACAATGGGATGGGCAAAGAAAGATGTTTGTATGGTTGGACTAGGAGCGTCGTGGTTAATGGATCACACTCAGCCTGGAGGCCAGTAAGTAACTCATGATTCCTCCTGGGACTTGTCCTGTTTAATTTCTGTGTTGATGCCCTGAAGGAGGAGATGGAGTGTGCTCTCAGCAAGTTGTCAGATGGTACCAAACTGATGGGACCAGTTGATACAGTCCAAGGCTGAGTAGTGACCAGAGGGTTTCAGACAGTGGTGATTGCTGAGCTGACAGCAGCCAGATGGAATTCAACAAGGACAAGTGCCCTGCACAAAGGAGGGAAGAGCCTTTTGCAGTGGTACAGACTGGGCACTGAGCTGGAGTAGCTGGTTGGTGCAGGAACAGGGTAGGATTTTTCAACCCAGAGAAGTGGCTGTTTGGAGAGACCCGAGATCAACCTCTAGTACCTGTGATAAGGTTATCAAGAAGACATAACCAGGCTGTTCACATTGCTGCATGGTGAGAGGATGAGCAACAGTGGGAGTAACTGGAAACAAGAGTCATTCCAATCAGAACACCCAAGGACATTTTCCCCATGATGGTTGGGTATTGGGGCTACTCTTCCTGGGAGGTTGTGCAGTCTCCACCCTGCACACAGATATCTGTGCTCATCCCCAAGCTGACCCTGTTTTGAGCAGCTGGTTGGAATAAAGGCCTCCAATGTCCCTTCCAAGTTGAATTATCCTGTGATCTTGAGATCTTGTGATTCCAGCCTGGGAGGAGGAAGAAAGCTTGACTTGGGAGTTGTAGGCTGCTATTCTGAGCTAAAAAGCAAGTAACTCACTAGAAAAAAAATCCTCTTAAATTTTGGTCTTTTTCGGATTACACTCTGGATGAGGCTGTCTGGCTTCTGTTTTGGTCTGGTGTCTCATGGTAATGACTCTTCAGATGAAAGGACTTTGTGTTTGCCATAAGGATGCAAAATCATATAGTTGATAGTATGAAAGGTGTTTCTTACAAAGTGAAAAAATTGCTGTACAGGTAGCTATCCTGAGAAGGTACTTAAAAAATTATCACTCCCTCTGAATAGAGTTTGACAGCAAATACTCAAATTATTCCTCATACACACACTCAAAACTCCAATTTCACTAATCTTTAATTTTGTCTTTAATCTTATAGACAGAGATATATTTTCTATTTTGTACACAGGCTTCTAAACTTTCACACTAAGGCTTTTATCCATTATTTTCAAAGATATTTTATTAACCAGGTTGTCAGGCTGCTGAGGGTCAGTACTTTTTTTTGCTTGAGTCTCAGTGTCAAGCTATGAAGTTTAAGGAGGGAATTGAAAGAAAGTGTATTTTTGCCTCAAGAGTTTTGTGACTTTACCCAAAAGATTAATCATCGTCAACACGCTTTCATTAAAAGAACCTTCAATCCCAAGAAGTTCCGTATCAAACAATATAGTTGATTGGGTTAGAGAAACGATTGCCTGGGACCCAAAACACCCATTTCCCATTATGGTAGGTACCAGTTTAACCTACTATTCATTGACACTCTTTACAGAGTTTTCACATATTCAGCCAGAGGAAGCTACACTTATGAAAAATGTGTAATAATTTGGGGCCTGGATATGATTCTCATCAATGAATTATCATTATCTTTTTCTCCCCCCACCCTGTAGTCATGTAATTTTTTTCAGGTGTGATGTTGTTTGCTTTGGCCAGGCTTTTCTTATTTCTTCATCTCTGAGAGTTCCCCAAAACCTAAACAAAACATCATCATCAGTTTCCTGAATCTATCCTTCATGGAAAGCTTCTTGGTTAGTTCTGCCTTGCAGGGCCTCAACAACAAACCCTAGAAAGCTTTACTACAAGAACATATCTCCACTAGCAAGCAAAAAAAATCCAGGAACCCTTCTCTCCAGTGAGCCAATTAGCGTGTTGTGACTATTGTCATACTATCAAACCTTCTTACCTAAAAAATACTTCCCTGCTATTTCAATGCTAACATTTATGTCTAAACTGCTTTTTGGGAATGCACTTTGGTGTATCCCAAGTCTTACACAGGGTCTAGGAGTAGTATCAGGGCATGGTAGGTATCCTGGATAAAAGCTCTGCCAGCAATTGCGCTGGCAATGCAACAGGATGGATGGTCAAGCTATAGTTTGTGTCTACAGACATAGATTTTGTGCTCAGGCTTTACAGTTTTTTACTGAAACCATCTTTACTAGCATAAGACTTCATTTCTCTCAAGTTTTAAGGACATGTGTTTTTAATTCTGAATGGCAGAATCCACTGTTGGTTGTTCAGTATAGCAAAATCAGTTATATATTAAATCTGTGTATGATTTTATAACCAGGCATTTTAGACTAAAGCACATGGTGATTCTCCAGTAGTATTTAATTTAATTTTATATAATTTTGTCCCCCCTAAAAGTTTTAAATGCTGATGATTAAAGTCTGTGTTGCTAAAATCCACTTATCAATGCTCAAAAACATTTCTGTCAAGTGGGCCATATTTTCTGCTGAGTTTTAACTAGAGTGCAAAGTGCACTTCATGCAGACTCTGTGAGTTCCTCCCCACCACCTACTCTCACCTCATCTGTTTGTATTCCCTTTCCTCTTTAGGAAGCATTTTCAATGCAAATGCTACAGGCTTTTCTGGGCTGTGTGGTATTATGTGAGAAATCACCACTCCTGACCTCATACAGTGAAGCATCAGTAGTTTAACAGATTGGCAGGGACGGGACAAAGTGCACTAAACCCCTGGAGGATATAAGTGTCTGTTTAGCCAACTTGAAAGCATCTTGACATTCTTTTGACCATTGACACTATTTATTTTTCTGTAATAGCTCTGTTGCAGCACTAACTGTAGTAGACAGATTTGCCATGAATTTCCCTTGGTAGTTTATCATAGCCAGAGAGAAAGTTAATTTCCATACCTTTCCCTTTGTACATGAGCTGGTGTAATATACAGTATCAATCTGCTTTTCTGAAAGAAGAGTAAAATACCTCTGCACTCTGAAACCTGACTCCATCCATAGAGTTTCCTAACCTCAGCCTTTATTTTGCTAGAGCCTCGATGACACCTCCAACATCTTAAAACCTTTCTGATCTCTCCCTTCAGGACATTAGTGTCTTGCAATCCCCACCTTACAGAACTCAAGCATTTAAAAAAGGAGTGGATAATGGGAACACAGTGGGGAGTTATTTGTTATTGCAATTATCCCTGATACTTAGAGAGCACTTGGAGTTTTAATGAGTGAGCCTCTGCTTTTGTACTTTGTGTTAGTTCAGTACATTGCCTTACAATGTAATGATATTCTTGTTTACTGCTGATCCTCAAGAGATTGCAAGGTGTTCTGCAAAGGATATCTGTAGCATTCCCTTCATTTTACAGAGATTTTAATGTCCAGACATCATTTCATCTGTGTTACCTGACTTGGCCAGGAACAGAATACAGAAACCATAGGTCTTAATTCATTGCTTTTTTCCCCTTACAAGATCACTTGAATGCTTATAGTAACACTCAGTGGCCCCAAATGAGAGAGAAATGCAGTGTGCTTAATTACAACAGACTTAGTCCATGCATGAATCTGTGCTTATGCTTAATATCAAACCTCTCTTATATAAGAGATTTAAACATAGATTTTCCACTATGAATACAGAAATAATACTTTTGTCGAAGAACAGTACTCGTGCCACATGAAACACATAAGCGATTCATGTAGCACATGAAAAAGTAATACTGGTGTCCGCAGCCCTCAATCTTATTTTCAGGAACATCTTCCTTTTGTTATAATAGGGAGATAGTTTTAAGGCAAAAATTACAATTAGGTTTCCAATTCCCATTAAAAGATTGAGCAAACTAAGTCCCTCTTGGTTTTTTTCAAAACCTAACCATTACTTTTAGCATTTTTATCAATCTCTTCTGATTTAACACAGAAGGCTACAATGACCTTGTCACAACATTCTAATATCTTTCACACGTTTTGAAAATATAAACCATAATCCCTTCAAATACAATTGTTATTTGTTCTCATATAAGACTATTAAAAAATCTAAAAAATGAGCAGTCAGCCACATTGTGTAAAGAAAAGGATTAAAAATGCTCCATTCTTCCTAAGAATTACTCCAGTTTATCTCTTAGCTAATTATTGACAAATAAGTAGCTCAAAACTATACTCCTTATGGTAGGTAACTTCTGCTGTTTATCTCTCCAAAGGACTGGATTACTTCTGGTATTTCCCAGGTGCTCTCAATACAGGTAGCAAAACATTCATAAGCCTTGGTTTTCAAAGAAAGACAATAAAAACAGCATTAGTCTCTCCTGTAACCTAGAATGAGGCAGCATTGGGTTTTTTTGGTCGGTTGGTTTTACTTTTTTCAAGGTAGTTGTGTGGTCTCTGGAGATTCACCATAGATTGCCACCAATTTGATTCCTAAAAAATTGCTGATTTTAACTCAGTGCTTGTTGCACTGCTCACTGTCTTCAAGGTGCTGCAGTCTTACCCCTGACTTTCCTCCTCTAATTATGCTCTGCAACAAGTTACTATTTGGCCTGGCTTGTGGAGGAATTCCCCAAAATGGACTGTGGCTACCTTGAAATGACCATCCACCTGCATTCAGCATGAAACAACCTCAAGAAGAAAGGCTGTGGCACCAAAGAGCAAGTATTTAATACCACTATAAAAGCAACCTCTTGGAGAAGCAAAAGATGGGGTTTAAAACATGAATCAGTCTGTCAGCGTTGCTACTTAATAGATCAACCTGTGGGAATTTATTTCTCACCACACACAATGCAGAGAGTCACATAATGTGCATCTAGAGCTGCACAATACTTTGGGTCTCTTACGTGGAGCAAAAGTGTGAACTTCTCCCAAGTAGTCAAATATTTTCCATTTTGGCCCAAAGTGTGCTCAGGCCCAGCATAACCTCAAGGGACCTTTGTCAGCTACCTTCTCTGTGGTAGGATTTGAGCCTGTTTGATAAAACAGGACAGCTTCCTAGCAAAGAGTAAGAGACGATGTACTGAAAATTTTGTGGAGGCTAAAATATTTGTCTTAGTAAGACCCTTCTGGATGTCTCCAGAAAACCTCCTGCCCCAGCTGCCTCATAACCTAAAGGCCCTACTGACAAGAGCCTTCTGCTCACATGAACCCTACACTTGTGGGCTGGGTCTAGAGACACTTTTAAAAGGCTTTTGTTTCTGTTTCACCATAATGGAGAGGAATGTACCTATGCAAGTTGTTAGTTTGTAGAAATAGATGTGTTTTAGTGATAATTGACAATGGCTGGACATGTGTATTTGATCTGTATTAGGGGCACAGAACAAGGAACCTCTTTAGCTCCTCAGTGAAAGAGGGAGAAATGGAAGGGGGCCCTCCTTGAATTGTTTCATCAATGTTTATAATCTCACACCAACATACCACAATTCAGAGATGTACCTGTACCTCTGACATCTGTCTCAGCATTTCTGATACTGATAGACTCCATGCCTCGACTTTTTTTTCATAATGGATCTCCATTTATCTGACAACTAAACTTTGCCTGCATGTCCCCATCATCCTTGTCTCAAAGTATGTTGTTGATACACAAGGAAACACAAGCCCACCTGGATTTACCTTCTATTTTAGGTTTTCCCTGGAATTTTTTTTTGTCACAAAGATGCAGTGCAGCTTGACACTTTCCTCAAAAGAAGTGATCTTTCATTTAGACATGCAATGGCACAATCCCAGAGGAAAGTTGAGAATAACAGACTTACTTGCATACTGATTCATGGTCTTCTGTAAAGTTCAGCCATTCCCCAGGATTTGCAGTTCAAAACAGGGTGAGATATTTGAAAATGTTTGATCTTTTCAATCAAATAAGTAGAAGAAATCTTTTAAGCTCTGATTGTATACATATTCTATGTAGTTTGTACACAAATTATGGAATAATAGAATGGTTTGGGTTGAAAGGGACCATAAAGATCATCTCTTTCCAAGTCCCCTGCCATGAGCAGGGACACCTTCCACTAGACCAGGTTGCTCCAAGCCCCATCCAATCTCTCCTTGGACACTTCCAGGAATGGGGCAGCCACAACTTCAGCTACCTGACTGCAAATTATTTGGGAATCTATAGTCGACAGGTTAGACTTTCTGAACATCACCCATTTCACCTGATATTAGGCACCTAAGAAGTAAATCCCTGTACTTGCTTAGAGGGTATTCACCCACCCAGCGCTTTCTTGACTATTAATTAAAAAAAATAAATTAAAAATGTGCATATCTAGAGAATAACTCATCTGACACATCTCAGATATCTTCTGCAGGGTGTTAAGCATATCCTAGGAGTGTCTCTTTCTCACTGCTGGTTGTAGACTGCCTAGATGTCACAGGGTAGATGCCATTTCCACTTTTGTCTGTGTCTGTAGTAGTCCTGGTTCATGACTGAAGAGTCCAGATTTTTTAGCAATGATGTTAAAGCAGCTCTTACCAGGTTGGATCCATCTTCCTAATTTCACTTATTTGAAAACAAAGCACTCGAGATTTCCCTCTTTAATAGGAATAGCAATCAGCTGCTGACAGACAGGGATCAGGATATTTTGCCTCAGACAATCCCATCCTAAATCACCAATCTAAAACCAGGAAGAATGAGCCCTATGCAGGAGATGTCTGTTCTTCCACTTCTCTGTAGAGGCAATCTTTAGTAGAGTCCTGAAAGTTTAAAGAGGCTCAGTTAGGGCTTGAAGAAGAAGAAAAGTTATGTTCAGTGTATAAATGTTATGTTTTAAAAACATTTGGCTGGCAAATATCCAGCTTTCATTTTCTCTCTTTTCTTCTCTGCCCTTTTTTCCTTTCCTGCCCTTTTTCCTTTTTTGCAACTCAAAAACAAAGCCTGAGGAAGGGAAAATAAAAAGGCCTGGGCTATGAAACGTAAAAGAGCAACTTAAAAAAAACCCCAAACATGTTTGTTTTTCTGAGAAGAGCAAGAGAAATGATTCCTAGAAACAGAGAATTGGCTTATGGAATTGTGATATTACAAAAAAAGAAAAGGTTTGAGTTTTCCAGCCTCATTATTCACTTGTTAAACATAAGCAGCCTGACTGGTGAGATGTGAGGGAGAGATCAGAGAGGGAGACAAAGTTTGCACCCTAAGGTTTATAATCAGAGCAAAAATTGTTTTCAGCTTGATCCATAAATGTTAAGTGGTTATTATCAGCCAAGAAAAATGAAGACGTGCAGATCAGGGACATATCCATTTAAAGGCATTCGGGGACCCAACGTCAGACCCCTTTTCTGCAGAGTTGAGGCACCTACTTAAATTCCTGTGATCCACTGAGAGACAAATGTCTTTTTTATTATGCATACATGGATTTGCTCTTCCTGCCTAGACCAGCTATTGAATTTAAATACAGCCCTTCTAGGTCCCAGATTCACCCTCTAAATGTACTTCTCTATTCCTGCCTTCCTCCTATCTCTTTTCCAGCCTTTGTACTGGCAAAAGCATAAATAAGGTCTAAGCAGGGGGTAGATAGTGGTGTTTAGTGCAGGCACAGATCTCAGTGCTTGGAAATCACATAAAGTTCAGTTTGGCATCCCCAGGCTCTACTTCTGCCTGAAAATACTTTCACAGCCTGGATAGTTTCTTAGCATTTCGACAGTGAGTGGAAGAGTATGTCCCAATCATTAATTCCCAATCACAACATGGGAACAAGTAACTATTAAAAAGGTACATTCCTTTCTAAATTAACACTAGAAAGAAAATTAAAGACAACCAGCACAGAAGCAACATTAACATTTCCTAGAGAAAAAATTCTAAACTTTAGTCCACATACAGCCATTGTATGATTGTTTCTGATTGATTAAATGCTGCAATGGTATGTAGATTTTTAAAAATTAGTCACATTTCCTTAGCTCTGTGCCTGGCAATAGTATGGCAATTAGTCATAGAATTGTGGAATTAACAAACTGTTTAGGTTGGAAAAGTCCTTTAAGACCATCACATCAAACCATAAGCCCAGAATTGTCAAGTACACCACTAAACTATGTCCCTCAGTGCCACATCTTCATATTTTTAAAATATCTCCAGGGATGGTAACTCCACCACTTCCCTGGGAAGCCTGTTCCAGTATCTGATCACGCTTTCAGGGGAGAATTTTTCCTTGATATACAATCTAAACCTCCCCTGATGCAACTTGAGGCCATTTCCTCTTGTCCTGTCACCTTTTACTTGAAAGAAGAGACCGACCCCCACCTGGCACCAACCTCCTTTCAGGGCATTGTAGACAGTTATAAGGTCAGTCCTTGACTGTCTTTTATAGCCATAGCCAGATTAAGTTCTAATTGGGTTTTGGCCCTTCTAATTTTGTCCTTGCATAACCTCGTGACATCCTTGTTATCCTCCTGAGTTGTCTTCCCCTCTTCCAAAGTTGATAGCCTCTGTTTCTCCCTGAGTTCCAGCCAGTGCTCTCTGTTCAAACAGCCCAGTCTTCTTCCCCACGGGTTTGTGTTTTGGGACGTGGGGACAGCTGCCTCTGAAACTTTAGGGTGTCCTTCTTGAAGAATGTCCAGCCTTCCTGAACTCCTTTGCCCTTCAGGACTGCTTCCCAAGGAAATCTCTCAGCCACCTCCTAAAAGGGCCAAGATCTGTGCTCTGGAAGTCCAAGGCAGTAGATTTTGCTGACTGCTCTCCTTGCCTCTCCAAAAATCAAAACCTCTCTCATTTCCTGATTGCTGTGCCCCAAACAGCCTCTGGCCATCACATCGCCCCCCAGTCCTTCTCTGTTCACAAACAGCAGGTCCAGTGGCACCTTCCCTGGTTGGTTCCCTCCCTGGCTGTGGCAGGGAGTTCTCTTCCACACACTCCAGGAACTCCTTAGACTGTTTCCTCTCTTCTGTGTTGCATTTCCAGCAGAATCTGGAAAGTTGAAATCCCCCACAAGGACTAGCAGTTGTGAGACTTCTCTAACCTTGTTGTAGAATATTTATATAGAAATAGACTCTTCCCTTTCTTAATGGAACTTAAATTTATTGGAGTTATTCTTAATAATAATCTCTACATTTTTAAGGTAGATGAAATACAGTCTCAGAACAAATCCCATCACATTGTTACAGTCACTTTTGATGCTTTTTTTACAGCCTTAGCTAAAAGTGCATAGTGGAGACTTTTCTTTGTGCTAAGAGAACTCACCTCATTCCTCTCTTTTTCTCATGACACCAAATGTTCAGTTAACCTTTGCAGCATTTTATAGCAACCAACTCTTCCTTAAACGTCCAAAGCAAGACCCACTCTTCACAAAAAGAAATAAAAATATTCAAACCTAAAAATAATAATTTTAAAAATCCAGTCCCAAGCTAACAAATAAGAGACAAAACCTCTCCTCCTCTGGTTAGCCTGGCCAACATATGCAACTAATTCTCAGAGAGGTTTTCTGGAAAACCAGTGACAAGATAGGTACTGTGGGCTAGCCCCGGGCAGTCAGCAGTGGCAGAACGCTTCACACAGCCTCATGTGTAAAGTTTCTGAACTGACACAAAGCTTAATGGAAGTGAACCCTGACAACTGTGGCCAACCGACTGTAAGTGACATTCCGGGTGCCTTGCCACTCCGCATCCGTCCTCCTTCCCCTGCTCCCCGCCTTCCCCTCCTGCCTCTCCCCCTTGAAGGTATAATGTCTCCTGTGGGAAGCCTTGATGCTGAAACGCCATCGCACTCTTTGTCAGATGATTTGCTGACTCCCAGCTCCAGTGTAATCAGCACGGGATCCTCAGGACGGAAGAGTGCCTGGACTCACTTTTGGAAGGAAGCTAACAAGCAGAGGGATGCTCTGGCGAACGGCAGGCTGAGACTGTGTCTGAAACCACTGTGTGCTTACTCTGACATTACTGAAGCCAGAGAAAGCTGTTTGGGGAAGAAAATCCCCAGCTCAAGTGCTGAGAGTGTCTAATAAGCCCCCTCAAAACAAGTGTCTTTTGCATTTCATGCTTAAATCTAGATTTTACAATTTGGGAGCTGACTTGAGCTGTCTCACTGCATCAATGCATCGCCTCGTGTGGAGTATTTTTGAGCAGGCTCCTGCCTTCCTTTGAAGGCAGAGAAATCAGCCTATTTTATATAGCAAATGATGGATCTCTCTACAGTGCTAATGCCTTGTAGCTCATCGATCACTTCTCAGAGGGTTTGAAAGCACTTTGCAAACACTGGGAGTAGCAGTAGGTGTGTAACAGAAGTCTCCTTTTCTTAGGTCTTGCACAAACACATGAAAGCAAAGCCCTGTCCTAAAAAATGCACACTCTATGTGGATAAAACAGGCAAAATTGATAAGGAAAATAAATATGGGAGGTTTAATGGTGGCTGTTATCATGTAGGTGGTGGAATTATAAACAAGTACAACTCAGCTCTCAGGAGTGAAACCTGAAATTCTTGCAGCTAAACCAAGGTTTGCCCTGGACCTGCAATTCCTACACAGAATAGTGATGTATCATTTCCATAGACAGGAAAAGTGAGGGAAAACAGGTAAAAGTGATTTTTCTCTGAAAGGAAAGAAAATCTTCTCCTCTAATTATTATTACCTATCTACTCCAGTGGCAGAAACTCAGCATGGTTTTATGAATTATTCCATCATTTCACAGCAATGTCATGATCTCACAGCATTTGGAAATGTTTTTTTAGGGTAACGGTTCCTAGAGATATACACTTTGTATGAAGAACCTCCATTTTTAGTTGTTTTTTTCCAAATGATTGACATTCACTAAACTAAGCAGAAGAAGCATGAAAATCTGAATGTAGGGGGCTCTGAAATTTTGAGGAAAATATTTTAAATGCTATGATTTCTAATGATTTTTAAATGCTTAATTATGACAATGCCTGCAACCAGGTCAGTGCTTTGAAGGTGAGTGCAGGCCACAGCTCTATGAAACCTGCCATTGTTAAGTGTAAACTCTGAAGGATTTGTGGCTTCAAGTTGCACGAGGGGAGCTTCAGGTTGGACATCAGGAAGAATTTCTTCACTGAAAAGGGGGTTAAGCGTTAGAATGGGCTGCCCAGGGAAGTGGTGGAGTCACCACCCCTGGAAGTGTTAAAAAAATAACTGGATGTGGCACAAGTGTAGATGTTTAGTTGCTGTGGTGGTGTTGGGTCAAGGGTTGGACTTGGTGATCTTGGAGTTCTTTTCCAAATTTAATGATTTTATGATTTTCTCCCTTCAGGTAGGGCCTTAGGTGCAAATCTGAGTTTATATTACACTCAGAAGCAGTCATATATATCCTCCCTATCCAAAGACAGGTCCCTGCACTTGGTCTAAAGAGCAGAGAATAATTGAAAACAAGAATATGATCACCCATTGATAAATTTCCCTATTTTCGATCACTATAACCCTGGGTTTAATAAATTGCTCACTTCACTTATCTGCAGAGCCACTGCAAGCAGCATTAACACTGCCCTACATGCATGGAGTTGCTTTCTGAAAATGTAGGAAAATTGTGAATATGAAAATCCTGAGAGCTCAGTGAAATATAAAAGAAACACTTAATCAATAAATTCTTAATGACCTTGGGCAAAACACCCAAATAAATTTGTGTCCCTCCTGTAAACAGTGGTCTTAGTCATGAAATTAATAATTGGAATTATCTCTGTAGTGCAGCTGCTTGAGGAGAAAGAAAGCCAGAGTATATAGTATATGCACAGTATATATCCCACCTAGAGTCCTGCCTCTGGCGTTGGGGCCCCAGCACAGCAAGGACATGGAGCTGGCAGAGTGAGTTCGGAGGAGGCCATCGAGATGATCAGAGGAATGGAGCTGGCCTGCTGTGAGGAAAGACTGAGAGGATTGGGATTTTTCAGTGTGGAGAAGACAAACTTCGCAGTGATGTAACTGTGGGCTTGCAGTACCTGAAGGGAGCAGACAAGGAAGATGGAGAGGGACTATTTACCCTGGAATGACTAGAAAAGGGAGAATGGCTTCAAACTGACAGAGAGTAAGTTTAGATTAGCTATTAAGAAAAAATTACTTACTATGAGAGTAGTGAAACCTTGGTACAGGTTGCCCAGAGAAGCATGTGTGCCTCATTCCTGGAAGTGTCCAAGGCCAGGTTGGACAGGACGTGGAGCAACCAGGTCTAGTGGAAGGTGCCCCTGTCCATGCCTGGGGGTTGGAACAGGATGAGTTTTAAGGTCCCTTCCAACCTAAACCATTTCAAGATTCTGTGGTTCCAGACCTAACAGCAATGAAGAAGAAATATAGACAAGAAGGCTTTTTGGAGGGCTTGGAACTCTGCAGTCCATGTAGCAGATCTTGCACCACGACATTGTCTTGAGTTTAAAAACTTGTTGTGTATCACAAAATAATTTCAAGTGGAAGCTCCTCTACTCACTAAATTGCATAATTTTGGATTCCTCTGACACTGCTGTGTTTAATTCTTCTCCGTGTACTAGAGTCTTACCTCAACAGGAAGGATACTGCATGGCAAACAGGAAAACTCTGAAAGTGACTGTGTGAACAGAACTATTTGTAATCAAAAATCTTTGGAGATGCAACATAGATGTTTTACCCAAGGTCACACAAAGAATCAGTGGCTGAGATTGAAATTCCACTTGAGTCTGCTGAGTCCCATTCAAGTGCCCAAACAACGAGACCACCTTTTCCAACTGATGTTGAATCTGTCATCTGAGACTTAAAATGTTTTGAGGTGACAGCAACTGACCCCAAAACCCCAGGTTTTATGTGAAAATATTTTTAAGTCTAAACAGTTATGTTAAATGAACCATTAAAAATTAAGCATTGAAATGAACTGACCTGAACAACGAACTAAAACATGCCTGAGGCATCAAACAGGTTTCTATTTTTTTCCTTTTATTTATGATGGGTGATGTGACAAAAGAATTCACTAAATTCTGAATACTAAATAAATTAGTCATAGCTCAAATGCCACTTCAATAATTTTTCCAGAGAACAACCACCACAGGAGCTTTTCCTCATTTGTGTCCCTTTGGTTCACCTGGTCTTTAAGATGTCTCAAAAATGGAGAAAACAGAAAGACGGTGAAATATAAAGAGCCCTAATGCCAAATCCACCAAAGTACTTCATACAACTGGGTTAAAAGCTGTACACAAATATCTGGAATTATATATACACTCTTATACCTCCAGTCACAGGGGAATTTGTCTTTATGTAGCACAATAAATGCCGTAGTATGGCAGGCAGGTCCTTGCATTTTTGCCTCATTTTGTTTCTGCAATAAAAATATTAGCAGCTATGAATACTTCATTCTGTGACAGATCTCCCAATTTTTGCACTGTGAAGCCAGGCAAACCCAAAAGTAAAAGATATTCAGAAGAAGTGTTTAAGTTTCTGCATATGCCCTAGATCTCTTCTGCTACTGATCAGTTCAGTGGAGAGAGTAGAGGGAGTCTGTGAGCCAGGAGTTGCTTCAGGGAGAGAAAGACAGGTGGAAGACTAGAAAAAACACAGACAGAAAGAAGGAAAATTAGAGGAGAAAGAAAAAAGAGAAAAAAAGAAAAGAATGAGTTGGAAGCAGATTCTCCCTTCAGGGCACAGGTTTTCTCACTGGTAATTGTAGAGGAATTGATTAATTACAGATGCTGAAGAATTTGAATTCCTTTAAAAGGCCACATTCACCCCTTGATGCCCTTCCTGAATACTTCAGACATGGATTTATTGTAAGGCGTGTAGTCCTTACTTGTTGATGGAGAGGCAACCATCAGCTGGGTACTCCAATTTTGGACCTCCTCATGGATCCACAGGAAATATATCTATATGGATGAAAAAAATATAAGGTGGCTAAAGTCTATATCCTGGCCTGCAAAACCTGGCTAAATAGAGTTACTAACTTGTGGAGTTGACATTTTGACTAAAAGAGCTCCCTTCTGATATTCCTCTTGCATATTTTAGAAAACTTTACATATTTTCCTTGTCTATCATCTCCCTGCTTCAGCCCTAGTTTTCCCTGGAATGGAATAAACCAAATTTTCTCACACAACTTGAAAACAAAATGGAAAGTGAGTTACAGAGGAAAGATAAATGGGCAGATGAATAATTTTTGAACTATTTTGGTAATCCTTCTTTGTTGGTCTTTTCCCTTCATAAGGCTCTTAGAGTTGTTTCTGTCCTCATCACCCCTTTATTATGGTGCTGTGCAGCTGGAGTGGAAGTGTGTCCCATTTCATGGAATCATGGAATCATTAAGGTTGGAAAGGACCTCCAAGATCATTTATTCTTCTACCAAAAAGTGCAGCCTTCGACTGATTTGGTCAGTGTGGAACATTGACTACAGCAGTCTCTCTGGAGCAATGCCCATGGATGTTTCATCTCCAGCAGGCACTGATATGAAGGTGAAAACCTTCAGCATGGCTAGACAGGATACTTACACCTTGAGGCTTCAGAATTAGAGCTGATGTTGGTTTAATCTAACTACTGCAGTGAAGGGAGCTTTAAAATGCGGTATCCTCACCTTTTATTTAATTACTTTTAAACTTGCATCAAAAGAAAAGTGACTCATCACAAAGACTTGTCTGCTCCAGACAGATGAGTCACTCGCAGCCCTTGGGTGGATCCGAACTTCTTTCTGTTTTGTTCATCAACTGGGAATTGTTTGAAGGGCTCAGAATATAAAAGGGCCGTGATCCCGTTTGCTCTGCATATGTGCGATGGAAGAAGATGAAAGAAGAGAGTTACTCCACAAGGATCTCTTTGGTGGGGGAAAAAAAGCTAGTGGAGAGTAGAGTTCTATCTTTCAAAAGTTTTGCTACAATTTTCAGGTTTTGATGAACCATTGCATTGCAGCTTGTCATTTTATTTGCTCTCATTGCAGAAGATTACACCTGTTCTTCCTTTACCCCTTTTCTCTCACAACCTATGCAAAATAGATCTATTTTCCAGTACTTTCCTTACGTACAATATCCATTTTTATAAGGTGGTTTACATTGTGGAGTCTTCACACTTGGGGTTATTTAAAAGCCACCTGGACAGGGTCCTGTGAAACTGGCTCTAGGTGGTCCTGCTTGAGCAGGATGATTGAACTCCAGTTGAACTCCAGAGGTTCCTTCCAACCTCAACCATTCCCTGCTTCTAGAACTCTGTGATTACCAGCTTCAGATTTCAGTATTCATATCAAATCTTCCCTTTTCCTCTTATTTCCTGGGCTGTGTTGCAGAAGGGGCTTTCTGGAGAAGGAAAGTCACTCCCTGGTGTATGACAGGTCACAAATAACCCCGCCTTGCTTAGCTTCATCCAAGCGTGAGCTGGGAACACCTTGCCCAAGGAACGGGGCTGCCGGTTCCCTTCCCATGCTGTACAGAGGCAGCAGCAGCAGCCTTGGAGAGGAATGTTTGGTGGGCTACAGTTTGTGACAGCTGTCCCCACTCCTGGGAGGTGAAACAGCCTCAAAGAGAAGGAGAAACGCTGCAGGACTCCTTCCCAAAGCTGTAAATGCTTCCGCTCACTCCAGCCACCTCCCACCAAAAAAGCTGAGTGTCTTGACAGAGAAATTTGAAAACTTGGCAACCTTCCATGGAGGAATATAATCTTTAAGGAGCCTCAAAACTGCCCTTGGGCAAATCCTCTTTTCATAGTCAAAATAATAATAATTAATGAAATTCCACAGTATTCAGAAAAAAGCCAAAGCTTTTAGAAAATCTCCAGGCTGCCATTTCCAATTATAAATTGCCATCTCCAGTAACATCACCCTGATAAAGCGGAAGGCTGATCTGTACAGGCAAGCGAGGATGCATCCAAAGTTGAGATAATATCAGCACCTCTCCCTGAAGATATAAAACAAACTGCATCATTTTATTAAATTAACATATTAAAATAAAACTTAGCATCTCTGCCACTTCGCCCAAACTAATGCAAGGGAGCTTAATATTTGATTCTTGGATTCACTTCGCTGTTTGGGGGTGTATGATTAACTCTTTCCAGTGAGAAGACATCTGATATCTCAGTCTAACTGACAAATGCTTCCTGAAATACATATTTTACTGAAAATACAGACAAAGAAAGAAAACAAACAGGTAAAGCCTTAAAATTCAGACTGAAGCAATGTTCTCATTTTAACAAAATGCTCTTTATAGGTTTTAGAAGCAAACTTCTCTTTCCCTCTCTAATTGCTAAAGTATAATAACATCATTCATAGGATCAGATTAGGTCATCATTCAGGACTGCTATGACAAAACTCAGTGTTGTTAATGTGGATTCAAAGAGCCTGGCACGTATTGGAGAAGAATTTTGCATTGATCTATGCAATGTTTTTCAAAAATTTCATATTATGTCCTAACCATCAAATTGTGGAATGAATTGGTAGTGAATTCTGGTGTGGCAGATTGAAAAAAGTGACAGTATTCAGTTAGACATAAAGTGTACCTGAATTAAGACAGTTTGCCTTTGTGCAAAGAATAGAGAAGTATATCTAATAAGAGAATAGATTTTGTTTATAGAATTGAAATATTTAAGCTGAAGTCTAAAATATTGTCCTGTGCCTCACCACCCTCACAGGGAAGAATTTCTTCCCAATATCCAATCTAAACATATACTTGCAAACAGCTTCTCTCCACATTCCCTGCAGGATCCCTGACCAAGTGCACTTTGTCCCACACAGGTATTCCTGAGGATAAATACTCTTGCTAGTGTCAGGGTGGGCAGAATTGCCCTCTGTGACACAGAGAGTATCTAGGGATCATCTCCAGAAGGAATCTACTCCACTGGAAATGAGAAACAGGCTGCTTTAAGATACCTAAACTGAGCTGAGACAAATCCTGCCCCCCCAACATGAAATGATCACTTCAAATAAATTGGTTTGTTATAAAAAAATCCTCAGTCATGAATATGTCTTTTTCTAAAAAAGCAAAAGTGGGTAATTTTTTTCTTCTTTTAGAAAGCAAGTGAAGTCCTGTATAGTTGAATAAAATGTTTATTAGCAGTACTGCCCTCTTGTCTCTTTTCTACTGAGTGGAAAAGCAAAGAAGCAACACTCCATCATACCCTTGTACCCCAGCTACTGTTTTTGTCTAATACATAGGAAAACAGAGACATTCCAATTCCCAAATACTTTTAAAAACAGTGGAGGGTCTCCATCAATTGTAATTTAAGCATGTCCTTGTGTCCCAAAGTTAAATATATCACCCTCAGCCTCGTAGAAATGTGCTTGTAGAGGGATGATTTATAAATCATTCAGTAACAGATGATGTTACAACTAAAGCAGTGGGAGTTTTGAAATACCTACATCAGATTAGGCTTGTGTTTATTTCAAAAAAAGCTCTGATCTACTTTGGATTTTTGGCAGGCACAACATGAGCCCAACATGAGCTACTGCAAATCAAAGCCTTTTTTGAAAGTCAGACTTGGAATGCTTCCAATCTCAATTAAAAAACATTTGATGTCTTTTGGACTTCAATTTTTTAAAAATATTTTTTTCTTTTCATTTACCCTGTCCAGACCTATCCATAACAAAGATCTCACCAGAAATGAATAAAATTGTGAATATTTTCATGTTTCCTTTATTTGCGGCCCTTTTTAAAGTGTATTTTTTCTCTGAGATAATTTTTTAATAAACAAATTAAAAAGAAATTAATTCACAGACATCCACTTAAATTAGTCAAGATTGGCATTTCATATGCATTGAATAGTTTATCTCAGATATAAATGGCAGCAAAAAAGATAGAAGTCAGGCAGCATTCAAAACCATTAAAGCTTTTCAATGAAAGTTTTCATGCCTTTTCTCCCTCTTCTCTCCAATATTATGATACATAAATTACTCATTAATAAATCAGTTGCATTTGTGTGGTCTAATACAAATCCACTAGCAAAAGAGCTGCCATTTAAAGTTAAATAAATCCTAATACACCAATTTTTTAGTTAGATAATAAATATAATGTCAGTGGAAGATACACAAATTTAATCAATTTTGCAGGCAACCACATTTACCAACAGTAGTAGAGTTTTTCTACTGAGGTTAGTCCAATTTACTACAGAATCGCCTTTTTTCTTTGCACATCTCAGAGTAGAGCCTCTGTTTATGTGGTTTGCTAATGGGTTTATAACCTTTTACACCAGGACAGGGCTTCATGGCAGAAGCTTCTCCCTCTCAGTCTGCCAAGGGTCAAAGGATAGGTCCAAGAGGTATGAAAAAAGCAAAGGGAGAGGGTCTGAGGAACTCAGCGTTCTGGAAATTTGAAAGCTCATGGTCTTCATTACCCTGATGTAAATAACTAACTCAGAACCATGAGATCTCCTGCAGGTGAAAAACTCAGCCACAGTCTGCAGAGCAGGATTGTGCCAAAAGTGGTGTTGAACCTTCCTGTGTAAAACTTCCCAGTAATGCTTAGTACGGCTTCCACGTCCACCCCTGAGATGGTCTGGGCTTGATCTGTCCCTGATCTAATTTCATTGCCTGCACATTCACTCACTCTGACACAGGTGAAATCATCTTAGTATAGGTATCTTTTAGCCAAGATTTTACTCATGCTTTTTTCACCTGCTTTTGGTTGAGCTGTCTACCCATGAGCACCTGCAGGATGTGCCTGATTGAATATCTTCTCTTGACGTAAAGTAGCACAAACAAAAACTACTGAGAAAACGTGTTCCATCCTAGAAAATAGACTGCAGCTGAGGGCTCAGGCTCTCAAAGTGCTCTAATTCATATCTTTTGCTACAATGACCATTAATATTTCCATAAGTGTTATTTCATGGGTGCCAAGCCTCAGCCAGTTCTTCACTTAAATTTGTTTAAAGCAGGGTTACAGTGAGATGCAAGGTTAGCCAACCTTCAACAGAACTAAGATATTTATTTCTGGATTTGATCCATATCTTTCTCAGCATTTTGTAGCTTGACTTGGATCATTCAGTGATATTCAATAAACAGCTCAGTGAGGGGAATGTCACATAATTTCAGAATATGTTCTTAGCTCTGAGCAGCCCAGAATACTTAATCCTTGTCATATCTCTGTCAGATTTCAGACTATGATACATTTCTGTGATAGACCTTGTACAAAACCCTACAGTGAAAGGAATCTACTGAACCTTTCCCAGTACTTCTGTCTGATTATTTTCTGAGTTGAAGAAGTAAAAATAGAAGTTTTCAAGACATGGAGGGGAAGTGAGAGCCAGGATTGTGTGGTTTCATGACAAGGTATCTAGGCTTCAAAACCCTCAGCCTAAGTGCACCTGTGTCAGGTGCATTTGCAATCTAGAAAATTATGCATTTTAAATCCCAGTGCTTGAACTCCTGCAAGAGAGGTGAGCAGATTTGTAGCACTGTCGCAAGGGTGGGAATCAATTAAATTCCTGACTCAGTTCTGAGTTTTGTGATTCTAGACATGGTCTGTAGCACCCAACATATCTCATCTATGTTTTACCAATTAAGCACCAATTGCTTACCCTGATAAAGTGCTATTCAGCTCCACACTGATGAAGACACATTTCCACGTCTATAGAGCAGCAATAAAGGTCTCCATATTCAAAAGAGGTGACACAGCTCCATTTACAGCCAACAGAGACCAGATCAACACAATCAGTAAGGACGATTCATTTCCCTTAACAGCATGCTAAGGTGTCCTTTCTGACCTCTAGCTACTCCTCCAGAGAATCTGGATCTCACTGAGATCCTTGTGTTGTTTCTGCTGATCGTGAGGAGGGTGTTTTGTGTGTCTTAGGGTACTATTCCTATTAGGAAAATAAATCATCTTCCTACGATTGACTAAGAACTTTCTGAACTTTAGCCATTTTGTGTTACATTTTTTCTTCCCTGTCAATGGTTTCTGCAAAACAAGGTCTAAATTTCAAACTCCTGTCCTGACTACCAGAAGATAAGAGCCAGTATCTCCAGATCAACAAATCTTTAGCTGTTTACTCATGTGGACAAGCCAAAGGACAACAATCATTGCAGAATCACGGGTGACATAATGGCTGAAGTCCTACAGCCATGGGTTGTGCTGTGGGGTTATGGGGTAACCCAACAGAGTCTGTAACTCACAGCTTTGCACTGTGTTTTCTCTTGTCCTGTTTGCCTGGCACCTCCTCAGCCCCACCTCTGATCTACCAACCACCTTTGTGTAGTGTCACCAAGCCTGAAAAAGTCCATGTCATTGGGTTACCACTAAATATGTTCAAAGGAATTCAAGCTGAAACTTGGATAAATTGGTGTTTATCACCACACTCCTTGTTTGCCCTTTTGTGGGAGCCGACATGGTAGGAAGATAAAGATTTTTATGGTGGTCATTAGGAACTCATTAAATCTCATTAGGAGGTCAGTTATTTTTATAACCCTTATTTCTGAATTTGTTGTAGTGTTTACTGTGCTGATCTCCACTGTTCTAATAATGTAGATAGGAGAGATTACATTATCCATAGCATAGAATAAAACATGACCCAGTTGACTCCCCTATTTTTCCTTTAAGTTTGAAGTGAAGCCTACCTGAAATGGTCTTATGTTGCTAAAAATTGTCTCTTTTTGTATCATCCAATACTTCTTCTGAGTCTCTTTTCATTGTGCTTGCCTTTCAATATCTCTTTGCAGTATTCCTGCTACATATTTGAATATTGCAAAATCTGTGAGTAAAACATTAGAACGAGAATACTAGATAAAAATTCCCATTTGTGGATACAAACCTCCTTAAATTGCCATTATATATTTTGATGATTTTTTAGCCTGTGGGTGCTATCACTATAATTTTCACTGTATAAGTTTTAATAAGTCAATTATAAATGTAATGTATGCTGCAAATATCACCACAGTAGCAGCTTAATAAACAGAGCCTTTTTTTAAATCTTATCCTCAAAACAGAGTTAATGTATCGCTCTTCTAATTTATAATCAAAATGCAAAACAAAATTCAGCTTAACAGTTATAGTGTAGCTGAGGTGCTTCATATCATTAAATTGAAATACCTGAAGGCAAACCTGTTGTCTGACTGTAAAAGACACCAACCAACTACACATGTATATGTGGATAATTCACATATTTGTGTCTGCATATGCATGTATCTGCATTTGCTTCTGCCTTATCTGCATTTACTTCTACCTACATTTTTAGATAGTTAGGAAACATATATACACATATTCCTCTGGAGGATATGATTTCTCAGCCAGGCACAAAGTTTATAGCAGAATGAATTTGTCATATCCACATTGCTCTAGTGCAGAAAAGGCATTTTGCAGAATGTATGCTGAAATCTGGTTCTTAATAAGGTACAACAAAACCCCAAGGAAACTCAGTCTCAGCCTTATATGAACATTATTATTATTTTTCTAATTCCCACAGCAGTCAAACCTATGTTGCTACTGGGTATTACAGTCATAACCCATCGTCCTAAAGTGTCTCTACATAGTCAACACTTCTGCCTTGGGAAAGGCCAGGTGTGTGCCTGACAGTCAGGTAAATGGAATGACAACCTTATGGAAAGCTTGAATCCTTGTTGACATCTTTCATTTTGGAAAGTTAGTCATCTAAAAATGAGACATCTGGTCTATGTTATTCATCCAAGCTACATCTCATCAGTGCAGAAAGATTAATATTTCCAAAAGATTAATATTTCCATCTCTTCTGAGAAACCTGAAAGCTGAAGTCGCCTGGAGTGCCAATCTCTCTCTGTTAATTACACAGGAATCTTTGGTGATTAATGTAAACTTCATGCTTAAAGTTGAAGTTACTGAACTCCTTCCATTCCTTCATAGAGTCAATACTGTTACAGGGATGATCTGCTAAACACCAATTTCAGGATATTGCATGAGTAACCCTTTGTATTACATAGATGTGATCTTATGGGAAAGTAGGTTTTCTGTTGTTCTTTAAACACTCAATATACTTAATAATTTTATTTTTCACTGATGTCTTCTGAAAATAGAACAAAATTGCACGAATGCGTAATTCACATTGTATTGCTCAACCACCCCTAGATAACTTCTTAATCATTATTTATAACACAGGCACAGGTATATAAACAGTATTTACTGGGAGGCAGGAGAATGAAGTTGTGACAAAGTTAAAACCAAAAGATGCATCATGCATTCTCCACAGAAAAGTCTTTTCTTTACCTTTTGCTTTGAGCCCTGACCCTATTCTCAATGCCATGATTAACCTTTGTCCATTTTGAGTCCAGTGATATTACATGCTTTTAAAAGTTAACTGCATTTAAAGGGTTATGTGGGAAAATTTAAATCTGAGTGCATGTAAGAAGTTACCATTTGCTTTAAGATGGAGGCAAGTGAAAGGGATGTCACTGGTTCAGGGGTTGACATGGATAATAACTCCAAACACGTCTGGAAAAGTTTGGTTGCTTTCAGTTTCAACTTAATCTCACGACAAGGGATATACCAGGAAGAAGAATGCAAGAAAACATTTCCAGATAGTGCCACTGAGATGCTATTTCCTCCCCTCAGACTGACATTTCCTAAACCCTAAAGGTAGGATTCATAAAATGATTTGATTTGGAAGAGACCTTAAAGATCATCTAGTTCCAATCCCGTGCCATGGTTCAGGGATCAAACGATCTTATATTGTTTATGTATATGTATATGATATATGTATATATATGTATATGATATTTGTCAACTTCTAAGCAGATTATAATTTTAGAAAGCCTTTCCTTTGTAAAGGGAAAAGGAGTATTTTTAAGACAGAATTCATAAGATGTATTACGAGTGACTAGTTTAAGATATGATGAATAGCAAATTGAAAAAGCCAATTTCTCTCTTTTATAGGAGAGTCTAGAAAACACTCAAGACATCAATGCCTATACTCAGAATGCTTTTCTATGTTATTGTCTTCTTCTTCAGATCAGTAAGCTACCTATGCCCTACCTATGCATCTGTGATGTAGAAGTAGAGAAGCAAAGGAAAGTATGTCAGTATTCTGTGGGAATCACTAGGAAGCTGGAGGATCCACCTTTGCTTTGCAGGAAATTTCAAAAATACAGCTCATGGATTACATCTCCTATTTGTTTGGAAAATGTTTAGAAGATGACCAAGATTTGGAAGTGTGGATAATTTTCCTTATGCACAACAACAAATAGGAAAGTCTTTGGGGTTGTGGGGTCAGAGGGAATGGTGTCCTCACTCAGAAGGATGGCCATGAACATGACCAGCACCACCTCCTTTCCATCAGCTTTCAGCATCTGAGAGAGATACAGGACATTAGGAAGCATTTTACTCTTTTATTTTATCAATGTAATAGTAACACCCCTGTACCCCAGTGAGTGCCTCAGCAATTTCACATCCAGTGTGACTAAAATTCATGATACTTCATGAAAGGCAGACACATTTTCTGGCTTATTCTCAGTTTTGGTTGGTGTTACATGAGGAAGATGCCCTAGATACATGTTGACAGTCCCTGGCAGTCTTCTCAAGCTGCATAGAGATAAATTGCATTGCTAAGAGCAAGAAATAGTTTTGAATGGAGAGTGGATTTAAGAGTTGCAATGGCCAGAATAGAAAGAATTTTTTAAAATTATTTCTTTCATAGCTTCTGGAAAGATATTTTGATATTTGGCTATTTTTTTCTATTTAACTGCCTTTATTTTTGTTTTCCACCCATACTGCTTGAATCTGAACTTTTATGTGTCATAGGAACAAAGTTCATATCAAACTCTGTCTACACAGATAATCCAAAATATGTTAGTCTACAGCTGTCACTGGTGTCCTGTGCTAAGCAGCAAAATATTTTGCAGGAATGCTAAAGAGAAAAGCCCAAACATCTCAAATAAGAAAACATTTGCTCTTTCAGATCGAAGAAATTAAAGGGAGAAGTAAAGGATGTCATGAATTGCAAAATTCAAAACCCATTAAAAAATGGGATTGGGTTCAGCTGGGGTAAATCACCATCATTCTGTTCCCAATTCCCAGTTCAAAAGCCTTGGATAGTAACTCAGGACGTTCCAAGTATTGCCATCAAGCAAATCTCCTGCCAAGACTCATTCACTGTGTTCTGGTGAGAAGTTTTTCTCTCAAATGGATGAAAGTCCTGTGAGAGCCAAGAAAATTCATCATGGCGCTTTATTTATTATCAACACTAGAGGCAAAAAGTGGGCTCATCCATGAGAGGGTTAAACGTGGGGGTCCCTTGAGGGCTTCTATCTCTTGTCACTTTGCTTCTGAAATTCAAAGGACTTGAATTGCCCAGACTTTTCCTCTCATCCACACCCAAGAAGAGGCAGCAAGCTCCTGAGTCATCAGTCTAGATGATGACATTATCCTCAGCTTTAGGAAACCTTTCTGTTTACCTTATGCAGAGATAACTTCATCCCATCTCAGTGATAATTTCAGCCTACGTGAACAAAAAAAATAACTTACTAAGATATAACTGAGGACGTGCATGCTGAGACACAGATCATTGCTTTTCCTGTCCACTCCTCTCTTCCTCTCAGCTCACCTTAAGCTTACATGGAAATCTGGAGAATTTAATAAGAGATATCAGAGATAATATTTTCCGACACTTGCAAAGCGTGCCTTGCCTTCCAGACAGGATTTCCTCAGTGTGCTCAGTTCTAGATAGGAAACCATACTTCGGTCTGCCACTACCACTCAGGCACAACAAGGGAGAAAGGGGCATTACACAGAACATTTTCCTCTGCTGTGCCGTATCTCATTTATTCTTGCTACTGAAATACACAACCTCTAATTAGCTCGACCAGCTCCGTTCTGTTGGTTTTTTTTTTTTAATCTGAGAAGGAAAAAGTAAAAAGTCATTTATTACTGGCTAGCATTCACTAAAACTTGTAACTAGTTTGTTTATTGAAACCAGACGGCATTTCCTCCCCTTCCCAACCTGTCACTGTGTGGTATATTCACATATAAGGCATCAATAATTATACAATGCATTACAAATGAGCTTTTAAAGCCAGGATGCAAATTAGGAATGTAAATGTGGCTTCTAAATTGGCTATGTTAATATGAAATATGATTCTTTCTAATAGAGTGGGAGCAAGCCCCAGCGGTATTGATCTTTTCCCTTTTCTGCTTGAAACCCCCCCAGTTAAGCAGCAGTGTCTTTTCACCTCCCCTCGCTGAGACTCATCTGGTCAAGTCGAACTCTTTCCTCTTATTTGCCTGTGCTGAGCCATGAGCACTAAATGAAGCGAGTAATTTGGTGCATTGTTGGGGGGGGACGGGAGGAGGGGGACTGGGGAAGGGGGGCAGCTGACAGTGAATGGTGTCAGCTGCAGAGGCAGCAGAAAAAGCCGACATCTTAATAAAACAGCCTCGGGCAAAATCCCATTAAAGCCTTCAGAAGCTTGTTTCCCTGCAGTTGAGCAGGTAGGCGTCGTGCACTGCGTGGCAGCCCTGAGTGCTCTCTGGGAGCCCAGTTCAAAAAAAAAAAAAAATAGGGAAAAAAAATTCAGTGCTCCCCCCCCCCCCAGCCTTTCCACCCCCCTGATCTAAATCATCCACCAGCCTCTGCTCCTCAGAGTCATTTGCAAGGCAGAGAGAGAGGGAGGGAGGGCGAGGGAGCATGGAGAGCGCGTGTGTGCCTTGATGTGCAGGGACTAAGTGCCTATGCAGTGGCAGGAGTTGCTGGCGAGCGCTGCTCGCCCATTAACGCTCCAGAGCAGACCTCGGGCTGACCTTTGGAGAGCAGAGGGAACGGGGGGACACGGGCAGAATGACAATGAGGAGACGGGGCAGCGCTCCCCGCGCGGCCGCCGCCGCTCGCCGCAGCCGCCAACCTGAGCGCAGCGGCACCTTTGGCCCGGCGGGACGGGGCGGTGGGAAGGCTGCGAACAATGGAAGACGAGAAAACTCTCCCCCAAATTGCAGCTGTTCCAGAATTAATTCCTGCTAGATACTTGCGGGGAGAAATCGCCCCGCGCGCGTTTTGCTTCAATGAGCAGCGGGGGGACAAAATTCTGTTTTAATGAAGGGTCTGTGTGGCACGGAGGGACAGGGGCTGGACAAGCACACAGAGCCAGGGAGACGGCCCGTCTCCTTCAGCAATCACGGCTTCAATAAGCAAAAAGACCCAGATGTAATTAAAATACACAACTAAAATTTTTTCAGCCCCTTTGCAGCCTGGAGATACCTCCTCAGTCCCACACACATCCCTCTCTTGACAAGGCTCCTTCTTAATAAGTGAGTTCTTAGTGTATATACTTCTGGAGCATTTACAGAAACTATTTATACACAAGTTTATATTTCAGAGATCTGGTGAATACTGACAGTTCAATGCACAGAGAGGAACAGTTCTGCCTGACTCACACCATCATGTAGCTGATCTGACTCTAATAAAGCATGGCAGTCTCCTAAACAGATAGATAATGCACTTTGTACATTTGAAAGACCAGATAGGTCTCTTAAGAGAATACGTCTGCTTTGGCTCAAGATCACTGTACCTCCGCATTGTGTATTTAATGTTTGATGGGTGTCTGGCTAGAAAAAAAACTGTGGCTTTTTAAAGTTAAATCAGTTTTATCTGTTCTGTCAAAACCATTTGGGCTTGTGAATGACCCTGTGCTGAAAGACTATCCTCAATCATCTGGAACTTGGTGCAGCAGCTTTTGTTCAGCTATCAATCATTTCTGCTGAGGGCAAGGAAACAAGAAGTCTGCTTGGCTCTCATTTTAGCCAAAAATTACGGTTAAATCTGTACACACTCTGACTTCATTTCGCTCTCTGTAAAGCAGCAAGAGTAAGAGCCAAGCCTTTGCTTTGCCCATGTCTGCTGCCTCTGCCATAGGCTGTAATATTCAGGCAAGTGCCAGAAGGAATAATCACATTCCTGACAAGAAGACTCATTCCATTATGGCTAGATTGCTTTGGTTTTGCCAGTGTCATGAGACCAAGTCAAGCCACCACTAACTGGCCACATTTTTGTGGACTTCAGTAGACGTTTCTCTGCGTTTAAATTTTCCCCAGGAGCTTAGCTAGAAAAATCTCAAATCATTCCTGAGTTCTGAATTCCTACTCCTTTTTTCTTTCTGTTCTTCTCTATCTTTATTCACTCTTTATCAATTCCTCATTTTCCCTATTTCCTTGCCTTCCTGGCTTTTTATTTTAAAATCTATCTTTCTACTCTGGAAAGTCCCAAAGCTTTTTCCAGTCTGCAATTTTAAAGTTTTACTCCCCCGTGAGAGCACATCCACTGGCAGAAGTTGAACGAATGGGATTATTCCCTCACCTCTGAAATGCAACAACTTCTGAGCTACAGCACTGCAGCCACTCTGTCTTCAACATGTGCCTTGGGTCTCTGGAGAGGGAATGAAGAATAACCTTTTCGCCTGAAAGTACCTTTTTTAGGTAAACTGAATATAACTTGGAATTAAGCCAGAATACCACAGTTAACACTACTTTATGAGCATATCTTGGGATTGTGGCCAGAAATGTCAGAACATTCCTTTGATGTCTTTCTCTTGGACCTGTAAATGGAAAGTGCAAAAGTTTGATCTTCCTTTTACATGTGCAGGTCTATATTGCATCTTTGTACGTGTGTACAGGTGTGTGTGTGTACACGCCAAGTTTTTGGAAACAGAGCCTCCTGGAAAGACAAATAGCAGTAAACAACAAGTGGGGAAGGTTTTCACAATGTTAACCTTTTTAGTTCATTGATGTTCCAGTGGATCTCTTCATATTTGCAATGCTTTTTTATACCTCTGAGGAAAATCAAATAAAACTGTGTGGTATAGCCCTAGACAGGGCTTCCTTTTCACTGTGTTCTGCAGTGAGATATTACTATTCTGATGTGACAGTGGGCACAGAGTACCTCCACCTCCTCTTTTAGGCTCTTTTGCTGGTCGTGGATTGTTTCTACAACTGTCTGGCTAAAACTCATTTAAATCTCAATAAATCTACTTGTTCTCTCTGTGAACTCTTTATTTCTCCACACCTAATTCCCTTGCCCTTATAAAAGCCCCCTGGGACATTAACTTTAGCTACGTCCATGTGTTTAGAATTTCAGCTTCAGAGAGAATTTTTCTGCCTGCTACCTGAAGCTTCACCATGGCCAAGACAACGAGATGAACTCCTTCAGGTTCACAGAAGAAACCATGAAAGGGTCAGGAATGAAGTCAACTCAGGGATGATCCCACCTTAGGTCTCAAGATTGGATACTTTCCATGGACTAAGAGAAGCCACTTCTATGCCTAGTTCTGTCTGGCTGAATCATGTGAACAAGTCACCATCATGCATTACCTTGAGTGACACTGGTGAAAAACGGGCAACCTTTGAGGTTCTACAAGTTTGTCTGCAATTTAATGGTGAAGTGTTTTTGCTAAACCACAGCAGAGCATCTTCACATCTGGCATGCCAAAATGCACATAAAGTTAGCCCCAGAAAGCCATTGGAGAGAGGGCAAAGTCTTTTTTGGGATCAGCAGTTACCTTTAAATGGGAAATATCATCAGCAAGATTGTGACAATTAAAATGGGTTTTTTCCCCAATTAGTTAGAGCACCGAGATTCTGGATTTATGTCCCAGCTGCAAGAATCAGGAAAGATCCTAACATCGTTCTCAAGGCTTTTAATTTTTCCAATATTGCATAAAAAGTGGAGAAGTAAATCTATCTTGGATATGTCCATTAGATTACCTTTAGATTAAACTCAGCCTTGTTTAATTCATCTGATCTCCAGGGGGTACAGGAAAATGCATTTAATTGGTTTAAAACTCTCGTGAATAAGGAACCCTAACAGTGGATGAGGTGTAAAAAGGACAAGCAAAATTTATTGCTTTTTCACTTTTATCAGTGTAGTAGTGTGTTTACTACTGACAAAAGACCCAAAAGAGCAAAAGGAAATCTGGCATCAACAGAGGGAATAACACTGGATGAGTCGAAGATACGAAGCCTTATTTTTCCTCAGATGTGTCAAACACACCCTTGCGTGTCTGTGTGCACATGCATAAATACATATATATGTAAAAATATGTAATGGCCTGTCTGTTATGTGTTTGTATACATTTGAATCAGGTGTAAACACCAAAGCAGCAAGGGTGCATTTGCATATTCAGGTACACTCATTTCTTGAAAAGTAACCAAAAACCCTGCTCTGTGTCTGTGTTCATACTTTCACGCTGATGTGTATAAAAGCACATCCTTCTCCCCCTATTTTTCCTTGTCAGAACACTTTAAAAGAAAACATGGAATTTAGTATTTCGTTCTGGCAGAGAACATAAGTCTATAGTGCTATACTTTCTCTTTTCCTTTTTTTTTGTTTAAGTTTAATCAATGAAGAGAAACAGTTCCAATTTTCTTCAGCTCTTTATGTTAATTCCTGGGATGATTTATTTGAAGTGTCTGTAAGGGGTTGTCTCTCGGGTGGGTGCTCCCTCACAGAGTTACCACCAGGGCTCTGCGTGTGAGGGAGGTGTAGCAGAGAACAAGCCCAGGTCTGTACTGACCCATCAGAGCCACGAGGAGCAGACCTATGATTATTTTGTCTCTTACTCTGCTACAGGTATTAAAACCACAAATAAATTTTTAGGTTGCATAAAGAATGAGGTACCTCAAGTAGATCTTCCCTGCATCACAAATACTAAGAATTTAATTTGCTGCATGAATTTTAAGTACATTTTCCCATAGTCTATTTCCACTGAAGTCAAGACTACATCTTTCACACTCTTCTGTATTTCTCATCGTGTGAAAAATCCCATTGAATTCACAGGATATATATGAGCAAATATTTAAGCTTCTACATACACACTTTCTTAGCAGCATCAAAGCCTAAGGTCAAATCTCATTTCCAAAAAGCTTCTTGCCTTGAAAATCAAAGCACATTTAGTGTAAAAGAAAGTCTCATTATTGCCTTCTCTTTCCATTCAGCCATGAAATCACCCATATCTCTTGGAAAAAAATATTTATTGGGCATAGAAATCTTCCAGAAAAGGAAGATGAGGAACACAGGCCTGTATGAGCTCCTGTTTGTCTCAGGACAAGACAATGAATATATGATTTCTTAATAATGGCGTAAAATATTATATTTTAAAGACATACACCTACAACCTCTTAATCAAGGAATTTTTGTACCATGAAGCCTCATTTGGTTTTCTATCTTTAAAATGTCCCTTTAAGCTGATGCTTTGAAGTAAGCAACTCTACTCTAAAAAATGCTCAATATTTGAGCCAGTTTTATCTTGTCCTCTTCACGTCCTGCCTTCCATATATTTTAAGAGGGGTTTTTTCCAAATAAGCCTGTGAAAACCCTTTCCCACACTGAATTTCCTGGTTTGAAGTGTGTGTTCTGACTAGCACAGGAAGGAACTGCTCATACCATCCTCATCACCTTCCATCAACCTTGGGGCTAATACCTGCTGCTTACTCCTTTGTTAGTAAATTAGTGTCAGGAAAATGGAAACAGATGCCAAAATTAATTGTTTATAGAAATAAATAATTAGAGCAGTCCTTGACATCCTTTGGCATGGACCAGCTTGCACTCACCCCCTCCAAATACAGAGTGCTGTGGTTGGTCTCAGCACTGTTCCAGAGCAGCAGAGGGATGAGACCAGTCTATTTTGAAAGACAAAAGATATTAGTGCACATGGCCAGAGAGCAGGCTCTGGCAGTTTCAGTTTACTAGTAGAGAGTCTGCCCTTAAGTTCCAGATGCTTTGAACTATCCTCAGACTGCCTGGCAGAGGGAGCTTTGCCTCCACTGCCCCCAAAAGCTGCTCAAACCCCCTCTGTGTAAATCAGATCTCAGCCACTGCTTTCCTGGGAAAGCTCTAGGGTGGTTTTTAAGGACAGACAGACATGCAGGAGTCTGTACACCCACAGGGATGCAAAGAGGTTTACATAAATATGTACTTATCCAGAATGGAATTTTAGAGTGCAATGGTGTTGTGAACAAATAGAAGAAAAATGAAAAACATTTTGGCATTCAGATTTGGTTTGCATATAGGGCATATTAGAATGAGAAAAAGAACTGCAGTTGGATTCATAAATTCAAAGAGAATTTTGTTGCAGTGTTTTTCTGATTATAGGCAAACTAAGCACAAGACTTCTTATCCTCCACTTAACAATATCTATACAGTTACCATAAGAGCAATTTTGTCTTTGGATTAGTTAGGGGTAATTCTATTTTAGTTTATAAAGTCAATGGAGCATAACATTGTCACAGGATAGTGGTCTCCCACTGCTACCTCATTTAAGCAATCAAGCAAAAAATAAAGCATATGTTACACCTTGTAATGTATTTCTCATTCTTGTATCCTTACACTATTTTCATTGTCATAATGATCCAGTATGTCTTTATCTGCCTGGACTTTTTATATAAGTTAGCTTCTCTCTAAGGTTTACAAATTAATAATTGAACCAACAGCCATGTACTAGATATTATTTTTTCACCCAGAAGCACAGCCTTCCTGAGCTACAGTCCACAGAAGGTACTTCAGCTACAAGAGGAATGGCCTACATCTGACAGCAAACTTGGGCTGCTGTGTTAGGTGAGCCTCAGCCGCTGTGCTCTTCTCAAACCAGTGACTTCCACAGACAGCTTCTGACACACACGAGAGCATGAGGACACCTGAGGCTTGTGTTCAGCAGGATTCCGGGGAAATGGCGTGAGACTCTCTTGTAGGAAATGAGAAATAATCTCAAATCTTCCCCCACTTGACTGAAAAGTGTGAGGGCAGGTTTATGCTTAAAGTATTTGATGCAGATCAGAATGACTGTACTAAATTCTTGGCTTAGCCCTGTAAGACTTTGGGCTAAAGACTTTGCTTCAGAAGCACTTAGGATGATGTTAAAACACGCCAAAATCTATGAAAATTTCTAAAAGCCTAAAAAGCCTGAAAATTTTCTAAAAGCCTAAAAGCCATTAGAGTCTATGGTCCTTATTAGTTCTCTCTTGGCTTTATAACCATTAAGAAAAAATAGTTAGGTGAAAAAAAGTAATTTTCCTCTCTCTACCCTTTCTATTTAGATGGAAGACATCATTGCTGGCACATTTTGTCCTATTACATATTCATATTAATCTCTCTCACAAGCAGCTCAGAAAGGTGCTGCTAAGCCAGTATAACCAAGACAATAGGAATTTACAGTTTCAAAGCAAAGTCAAAGCTATCAAGTCTCAGTTAAGTTCCTTAAACATCATCCACTCTAAAACATTTTAAAAACACTACAGTGCCCTATCTCTCCTTCATCCATCAGTGCAGAAGGTATAAAACTCATCTATGTCTTGCATCAGAGCTGCCACCCCCTGTTGGTGCTGAACTATCCTTGATCTTTTCAAATGGCACCAAATGTCAGTGCAGAGTCAGTTGTGTCAAGTCCTTAGTGTACTCTCAATTTGTTCATCAGTAAAACCACACTGGACTTTTTCCTGAACTTTTAATATAATTTACTTTTGTTTCTCTCTTCTGGTGAAGTCACTGATGTGTTATTATTTCACAGATTGCTTTTAAAGGTGTTTAAGGCTATGGCTCCTGACTTTGTTCTTAAAGCCTTAAGGAGAACAAAACTACAAAATTTTGCTATGAGGGTGGTGAGGCCCTGGCACAGGTTGCCCAGAGAAGCTGTGGCTGCTCCATCCCTGGAAGTGTCCAAGCCCGGTTTGGATGGGGCTTGGAGCACCCTGGTCTAGTGGAAGGTGCCGCTGTCCATGGCAGAGGGGTGGAACGAGATGACCTTTAACAGGTCCCTTCCAACCCAAACCATTCTGTGATTCTGTGAAACTTGCCCTACTCTGTGGTACAATGGCAATCAGTAGCAAGTAGATACACTGCTGGAATTAATTCTTTCAGATGGAAGTGGGGAACCTGGGAAGTCTGAAATGCCATTGGAAGTTCTGTGTTGTAAATGAGTGAAGTTTTTGTTACGCCTTTTATACAGTACATTGCACATCAGAAACTTGACCCATGACCAGTACCCTTGAGGAGTGGAGGGAGAAGGCTGATGAGAAAACACTAACTTGTTGCAAACTGTTATTTTATTTCAGTAGTTTGGTGAGAATAGAGGAGGCAAATTTCAGTTCTCAAGTCCAGTCTGCGAAAGGCTTATTCCTTGAAGCTGCACCGGGATGTGAGGCATGTTTGATACTTAGCAATCTGATATAGCTTCAGAAATGTTACTTCTCTGAAGAAGGGTCCGGTCTAGATGATCATCCAAGATTTCTTGCAATCTAAATGTTTCTATGAGTGAATTATTTTGCTTTTATCCCTTTGGAGCCATGTAGAGAATTAACATATACGTGGTATTGATGATCTAGACCCTGAGCCTAGAAACAAAACAAAGAATGAGTCAAATTAACTGCAGCATTTAGATGAAAAAAAAATTCCTTTGTCAAGTTCATTGTTTTCTTTGTACATGTACTACAGAATTGCCATAATTTGATCCCTTTTTCAGCTAAGAGATCAATGGAGGTCAATGTAACTCAGAGCTGTATTACAGGGATTTTAACTCAGTTTCCAAGGCTAACTATATATGCAAGTCACAGACTCTCAATTTTATACTGAGAAACCCAAGATTTTTTTTTTTTTTCTCTGTCAGAAGCCAGGACACTAATCCTGGAAAAAGAAAAAAAATATTGATCCCTTACCTATTAATTTAAAAATACGTGGTTTTGAACTCACACTCTCTTTGAGGAAGCTGTAATGAATACGAGTCACGATCCAGCATACTTTACTTCTTTTGACTAATGCCCTTTTCCATAGGAACTGTGAAAGGGAAAAAAAATATCTTCTTTTGCGGTTATTCTTTCTTATTTATATACACACTCTGGGGCAAATGACTTTCCTGTCACTGGAGGGACATCAAAAAGGAAAGCAGTTGCAAATTTCTCACAGAGCTGAACTTCCTGGAATACTTTACTTGGCTTCCAGAAAATATTATTAAAAAAAGTGGTTTCTTAGTTTCACTTACTCCTTGAGGCAGGTGGAACTGAAAAATAGCTAAAGGGTGGTTCCATAACTAAAGAATTATCTAGAGTATTTTATCTTGATTTTTCAAAGTATTCAGATCTGTCTTTTTAAACTCATTTGTTATTAGTTGGACTTCCTGCTGACATATTTTATATATATTTTTTTAATTCCCTACTTGAAACAACATAAGTGAGACTGATTTTCAAGAAGGTACTAAAGCTTCACATTTTTTGTGTTGCATATTTTTAGACCAACATTTTGACATCAGTAATTTTGAAAAATCTTAGGTTCACAAGAGGTCTTTAGAATTTAGATGTGAATGTTTGGCTTGCTACCAATTTCTATTCATAATAAGGGGATGGGAGAGGGATTTTTATTTGTTTCTATTTCATCCCTTGGATATTAACATCAGACCTGATTCAGCATCTATCGTATGATAATTGAAGTGGTGAAAATCCATTCAATATTGGTTATAGTAGATCACCAGTAAATTGGGTGAGATTTTTTTTCCCCAAAAGGTTTTGTAAAGATAATACTAGGTAGAAAATGACAATATTAAGTAATGCCAGTGAAAATTACTACAGCAGACATTGACATTTATTTCATTGACTGACACATGATTTCAGGCAAAACCTTCTCCTCTGTTACTAAGCTGTATTGTTTTAAAAAAATGTTCTGATTTGAAGTAATGCTCTCTGATTCTGTTTAATAATTTGAAAAATCCAGAAGAAAATAATAATAGAGGAATTTTGCAAAATTTTGCCCAGAAATATATTTCTTTCTGTTCTGGAAGATTATTGCATTGCCTTATGGGGGAAATGGGATGGGCACTTCTGGAGTCCCATCCACCCCTTGGAATAAATCATATTATCCATAAAGTATTAAAATGTTACTTCTTGGTAAGTGGTCATAGTATTTCTGTAGCTTCTTAGAAGATGAAGCCCAGCTCTTACACCAATTAGGATGTCACAGCCTACCCAAGACTTGAGAGTAAGTTTGATCTTTTTTATTTGGATCATATAATAGTGTTTTTTTGTGCAGTCCCAGTCAAAGTTTGGGTTTGTCTACTCTCTCACTTCAACAGAATTTGAATATAATACCTTATCCTGTCTTTTCTTTCCACCAATAATTGCAGCCTTGCCCTAAGATTACTAGGACCACCTCCAAATAATTTTTGGCTTCAGTGTCCAAGTAAGGGAAAAAGAAGAGTTCTTTCATTCCTGCAAGTTAAATATATATATATATATATATATATATATACTAGTATGCTAGAATTATTTTTATGTATATACATACACACATATATATATAGATATATATACACACCTAAAATACTAATGGTATTAGATAATACTACTGGTTTACTAGTTATATATACATATTTATTTATTTATTTATTTATGCTATACCAGAGTGCTGGCTTCATGCAGTTGAGGGAAGTCCTTTCTCAGCTATTGAAATTTGAATCTCCCTCCCTACCAGAATTCTTACCAAAGGCATTCCTACTGCTGGGGAGCTTAAGTCTACTTAGAGATCATCTGTTTCTGTGTGACAGAGACTATTTTCTCCAACAGATCTTAAATGCACTGTGAATGATCAAAGTGTTGACTTAAATATATTACATGAATCCAGCACAGTTCTCCTTCCTCAGTGAAAGTCCTTCAGAGAGGCCTTTAAGAGCACCTGTCCAGAAGAAGAGAGCCAGGGGGATATTAGAATTAAGGCATGATAATTTTAACAGCAATTATTCCTGGTCAAGAATTATTTTCGCAGTGAGAGTGGTGAGTCTGTGGCTCAGGTTGCTCAGAGAAGCTGTAGATGCCCCATCCCTGCAACTGTTCAAGGCCGGTTTGGATGGGGCTTGGAGCAAGCTGGTCTAGTGGAAGGTGTCCCTGCAGGGAGTTGGACCTCATGGTATTTAAAACACCCCTTTCAACTCAAACTACTCTATGATCCTGTGTAGCTGAACTTCTGGGCACATGACTTTCATTGAGTGTTGTCACACTACTCCAAGTAAAAAATCTCAAATGTTTTCCTACACCTTTATTGGTCTGCCGTAACTGTTGCTACAATACCAACTTCATGCACAAAATACACTACATTAATGCACTTTCATTTGTATTCAGGACAAACTACAGGTTCTAACCTAATTTCTTGATAGAATGTCACAGGCCTTTAATTCGACTACAGCAGTATCCTGCCCTTGCCTTCACCTTATACAAAAACCCCTTCTAATTTGATAAAAACCCCACACATTTTTTTTAGATTGTCAGACAAGTTTTCCTGGAAGCTGTCACAAAGGGAGAAGGGGAGGATTCTTTCCAAGCTGCCAGACAGCAGAAATTCAGTTTTGGTCCCTGAGATGCTGGAGCAATTGAGTTGGACTCGAATCTCTCTAAGGCATTACTGCAATGATGTAAATACGAGAAGCCACAAAGGTGACTTAGAGTTGACTTCCTCCTCCCATCTCTGGGGTGCAAAATTTCCTACCGTCATCTCTAGATGTGGTTTCTGCCAAGCCTCTCTCTATTTTCATCTTTGCCTACAGATGTCTCCGTGGAGGCTGGTAGAAAGGGATGGCTGGGCACTGAGAACTTGTCATATTTACTACTTTATCCTCTATCAGTCTGCAGGGGAAAAAAGTTGCTGTGAAAGGTGAATAGATGGAGCAGGAAAGTGTCTGACTTTGGAAAGGAACATTTAGTACAGAGACTTTCAGACTTTATAAAATTTCAGCTACAACTCTCTTCTCCTCCCCATACACAGGCAAAATCCACCCAGCGACTCAACCAACCTTTCAGAACCTTTTTCTGGCTTGAGGCTAATTGCAGCTCTGCATTCTGGGAAATACAGAGGGTGTCCAAGCCATTGAAACCCAATCTTAATTTGGACCTGCATTCCCTCCTTATTAAACTGTTGGTAATTTGGTACATGAGAGGGCTGCTCCTGCGAGCAAGAGACACGGCCCCCTCTCCATCCTCTTATAGTACAAAGCTTGCATTTTTCACAGTGGATTAGGAAGTCTAGACATCCTATAAAATGTCAATGAACGTATGGATCGTCCGTGTGTATTTCTCAGGAGAGCTATGCTTGTTTGCAATGCTGCTCTCTCAGCCCGATCAATACAGCCACAACAGCCTTTTGCATTTTCTGTCAGAAAACAGAACCCCACTCATTGGATTTTTTTTTTCTCTTCTTTCCAAGGCAGTTAATCAAATAGTGGAGGTAGAAAAAACTGGGGGTAGGTGGGGAGTTAGATAGTATGCCGAGCACCCAGGGAAGTTGTGAATAAAGTATTTTATTTTAATTATTATTACTAACCACGAAGGCATGATAAGAATTATCAGGAGAAAAATCATACCTCAGGGGCGAGACAAGGACTGGGGAAGAGAAAGGAAAGGAGAAGCAGCTGAGTGTGAGAACCCCCACGGGATGTGATTATCTCCTGATAACAACATCCCCAGACTTATTGCTATTATGAAATTTCATTTTTCCATTTTTTTTATATACACAGATACATATATAAATTATTTAGGTGAAGTATTTCAATTCCCTGCAAACCACGACTTTGCATTAAAATGCTTCAACTGTGAGATTCCCAGGTATATTAATTTTCACTCTTTGAGGATGTTGAACAGTCCATCAGAATAAACTCTTCATCCTTGGCTGTTTTATGATATTACTACAATGTATTTTAGTTGGGGAATGGTGGGTGGAACAAGTTTTCAGAGAAATAGACTTGTTTGGGTTCCATTTGGTTGCTGGAGGGGGAAACTCCACATAAAACGACTCTGGATGTTCAGTAAGGCATCCTGATTTCTTCTTATTATTATTTTTTCCCCAGCACAATTCTATTTCTTCTCTCTTTTTTAGAAGTCTCAAGTCTCCTTCCCATCTACTTTAATAACAGTGAGGGGGGATTGCAGTCACAAGACACAGGGACCTCAAGGACTGCATTCAGCTGTGTGTTTTATATGTTGAGTTTTGTGGCAATTACACATAAAAATGGGGAAGGATTGATGCTGTTATTGAAATCAGTTTCACAGTTTCATTTGTGATTTAAAAATGTTTAATGCTGAAAGATACTTAAAAAATCCACCTCATTTTTTTCTTAGACTGGTTCAGATTATGTTTACATCTTTCTAATTTCCTTTTAATTTTTCCAGAAGCTTTTATTTCAATTTAAGGCCCTGATTGCAGCTCACAGATGTCATTTTTGATTAAAGGTCATGGAATCAATGAATTGTTTGGGTTGGAAGGGACCTTAAAGATCATCTCGTTCCAAGCCTCTGCCATGGGCAGCGACACCTTCCACTAGACCAGGTTTCTCAAGAGTCACTGCAAATCACAGGGATCACTTTGCTCCTTGGGTCAACCTTAAAGTCCTTTGGACATAGTGAAAAACTCTGTAGCAACTTTAACATGAGGGCTTGGTGTCAGTCACATAAGAAGGTGGAGAATATTCTTCTTCCCCATTCATTAAGTTCACAAATTCCTTTGATAATTCCTTTGTTTTGTTGTTTTGGTTTTTGAAATCCCAACAATTCAATATCAGGGGAATTACTGTGGAGTTTAATGCAGCCAAAACCTCTAGTTCATAGAAGGTCCAAGATTTTCCCATAAAGTTTGGCATTTTTTTTTCTATTTTTTCTTTTTTTATTTTCCGTGTGTTCTTTGAGCTATTCCCTTTTCCATGTTATTCCCTATGGAATTATTTGGGAGACCTAAAGATTTGGGGGAAGATATTATACCAAGCCAATATAGTGTTTAGGGGAATTTTAAGTCAGTATAAAAAGACATTTAATACTCTTAGATCTATGTTATGGTTTTGATATGGTCTCCTTTCTGCTTCATATAAGAATAAGTGAGAGCCTGGCAGTGAATATTCTGTTCCAGTTTGTATTCTGATAAGGCTTCAACAATTATGTTTTTCTATTAAATCATTTGCAATAGGAAAAAATCAGCCTGGGAAAGAGAGATTCTACACTCTTATGAAGACAATTGACTCTTCCATTTCTGCATTTGCAGTAATTTCAATGCTTGATTTGTGTGTTGTTTTGATTCTTTTTTATCTCTGCTGACATTGCTGGAGCAACTCCTGACACACATTTGTTCAGGCAAAATCCCAATCAGCCCTGCAGAATTCATCTAATTGCTCCCCTTCACTAATGTAGCAAACAGACATAAAAAATGAACTGAAGATGATGCTTCCTGGGCTTTTTTTTTAATCTAGTTGAAACATTTTTTGGGCAAGGAACCTAACCCTTCTCCACTTTACCCATGAAAAGAATGCTTGCTGTCAGCTGTAGAGATCACAATCCAACTGCAGCCTATGGACTCACTGATCTTACTCTGACATCAGTAAGGAAATCTTACACCACTAAAAAAATAAAAATAAAACTACAGGTCCTCATCTTACGTAACCTTCTTCTGCTCAGTTGAAAACAATGGGATCATATTTATTCAGTCCCAGGTGATGCTCTAGCTCAGGATCAGTATCATAATCCTGATGGGGTATATACAGAAAAGAAGAAAAAAAAGGTAAAAAACCCCAAAACATATATATGTATGTATATGTATGCTCAGCAATAAAGTTGCGGAAAAGTCAACATTGCAGGAAGCTCCACAGGTTTGTACATGAAGGAAAAGTCCACGCTTCTGAAACCAAATCTGTATGGACACTTGCAGAGCAGTCACCCCTCTGCCTGTGAGCCTTGGAGAGTTTTGCAGCAGAAGGGTGATGTAATGGTTGCTTTGCTGTTTCCAGGCTCTAGTGACCTGCTCTCTCTTGTTCCACCTACTGCTGAGTCACTGAGTGGTCTTGTTTAAAAGGCAGCAATAAGATTTAGAAAAAAAGGTTGAAAATCTTAAGGGTTTTATGAAAATTCAGTCACAATGGGTTTAGGAACATGATGTTTTTATAGAAGCCCTAGCAGAGACACCAAACAGGTACATAGTCAAGTGTCACAGAACTTCAGAATCATTCTGGTTGGACAAGACCTCAGAGACCGAGTCCAACCTTTAAAAGTTGAAGTAAAATAAGTATTAAATGTGCTTTTGATTGTCTGATGGATACACAAATATTTTGCATTATTATAGCACCTAAACACTCAGTGCAAACACCACAAAGAGACCTGATATAATTTGGCATCTATAGAAGGGGTTCAAGTCCATTTGAAGCTGGACAGTGGAATGTTGTGACCATAAAGTGCTTTCCCTAAGAGAGCATAGCTAATTTTCAGGATAGGGATACACTATGCAGAGTTCAAAGGAATGCCACGAAACTGATCCATGGGCTGGAAAACAAGCTCTGCTGTATCAGGCTTAAGGAGCTCAACTCATTATCAAAGGGAAAGTGGAGAGGTGAGTTTGGTCATTGTGTAAGGTACTTAGAAATGTTTGATACCAGGGAGCTTGTCATCCCTGTAACAAGGGCATAACAATATCCAGTGGCTGGAAGATGAAGTTTGCATAAATACAGCTTATTTAAATACAATGGAATTTGCTGGCACTGAGAGGATGTGGCATCTGACCAGTGCAGATGCACTTGGCTTTTGGATTTTTTTTAAGTGTAATTGACTTCTGTTTACCTACATGTTTTTATTTGGTTGTTGGAATAGTTATTTGGTCAGTGTCTGCAGCAGCAGGAGGAGGAATTCAAAAGCTTCACTTCGAGTACCTGGAAGAAATCCATGGTGGTCTGTCCTCAGAAGGCTCAGGAAGCACACAGTCTATATTAGGCAACATTTACTATTCCATTTCGTGTTTCTGAATTTTAGCCTGATATTTCTTGTAAGAGAATTTTTTTTGATGGAATAACTTGGCTGTTGATTATTTGCCTTTCTCTGAAATGTAAGATTGTTTGCAACTGGAAATGGGATATAAAAGAAAGATTTATTTTGATCCCTGTTCTCTACATACTTGCTGTCTACATTGAATGAGACATTTTGACTGAGAGGGTAAAATTTAGTCAGTTCCTATCAGGTCTTGAAGGATCTGACCTCCCTTAAGTCTAAAGGATTTTTAGCACTTAAACTCTTCTCCCAACACATTTTGTCTTCCGCTTGTCTGTGTTGAATTTCATCTGCCATTGTGTTGCCCAATTACCTACAGTAGTTTAGTTAGGTCCATCTGGAGTTCCTGCCAATCCTCTTGGGCCTGGATAACCTAAATAATTTTATGTCTGTGTCATAATAGCCATAAAATAATTCTGTGTCAAAACAATTTTGTAAATTGGTGTTTCAACATTTGTCCTGAGTGCAGCTGAACAAAACCCTTTGTGTATAGCTCCAGTCTTTGCGCCTCAAGGACTCCCCTATTATACACCTGTTCTTGACAGATTGAGGCCTAAAACAGGAGAGCTTAGTCACATATTAACCAGCAGGAAGAAAGTCTCTCCTTTTTATTAATGCCTGCCTACGAGTTCAGTGTTTGGAATTCAGCCCTACCTATAAATCAACATCAGAGACTACAACCCAGTGTGTTCAAGAGCTTTGTTTAAACATCAAAAGAAGAACACAGACAAGCGCTATGGTAGAAATATAACTAATCACTTGCAAATACATCTTTCCTGTCAGTAGGAGCTTAACCTTTTTGTTTAATGTTGCTGCTGGAAAATGCACTTATTTACAGTCTATCTATTTTCTTTAAAGCATTAGACAGGTTTGCTATGAAAAATGATCTTATTTATTACTACTATAACACAAAGAGGATTTTAGAAGTATTTGGTTGCAGGAAGATTTATGGAATCTTGGGATTTTCAAGGCTACACAATGATTAATAAGAATATGAATTACTGAGGTTGCTGAACATGTTTGGCCAACCCAGAACTTGATAAAACACCAGTTTACTAAGAAGGAGAAATATATGTATGGCTTTAGCTTGTTTGTTGATTAGTAATGAACACAACATGATTGCATGTGGCACATTGATTAGATCAAATTAACTTCACACTCTTCTCCTGATTTTCTTAGCTCATAGGGGACTCCACTAGGATTTAGACATAGTGTGCAGAAAATCCTAGAATCTATAGACCATTCCCTTTAATTTGAATGCTGTAGATTATGGATGAAAGGTTGGTCACTTCTAGGATTTAAGACTTCAAAGGAAGGGAAAATAAAGAGAGACACAGAGGGGAAAAATACAAACAAAGAGCTCCTGTGAGAAAGAAGTGGAAATGCAGACTCCTACAAGATGTGGGGTTGGTTCAATAGAGCTCCTGAGTCTGAATTTCCATTTACTCACACAAACTCCACTGAACTCAGTGGCATTACTCCTCATTTACACCTTGGGAAGGGAAAGCAGAATCAACCCCGTTTTTCTACTGTAGTAGTTCATTGCCAGCAAACACAAAAAAAGATCACAACATTCCTGGTTTGCTTTCATCTTTTGGGCTTGATGGTATTTCAGTCAATAAAAGTTGGTCATTGATCAGCAGCACGCGCTTTGTCAGCGGGATCAGGACCTCTGTATTCCTTGTAATCTGTTTTGTAGATAACAAAAAGTGCTCTTCCCAAAGGTGCAGGTTCTAATGCAAAAATAAATAAATAAATAAAAAAAAGGTGGTGCATTGTATATAGGGCCTCCTTCAGATGATAGAAGTTGTCTTGGCTCTGTGCAGATACAAACCCTCCGGTGGGGTTGGTCAGCTCCAGAGTGTTCAGCCCCAAGTGGGAATCTCTGGATTGCATTCCACTGCCCACCTGTGAAATCCAAGATCTCACCATCTGTCATGGTTAAAGTCCCATAGGAAGCTGTTCACTCACCTTCCCCTGGTTCAATGAGGGAGAAAATCAGAGGAGTAAAAATGAAGCAACTCGCTGGATGAAATAAAGACAGTTTTAGAGGTGACGCAAAAGCTCTATGGACAAGCAAAGCAAAACAAGGAATTCATTCCCCACTTTCCATGGGCAGGCAGGTGTTCAGCCGTATCCAGGGAAGCAAGACTTCATCACATGTACTGTCTGCTTGAGAAGACAAACTCCATAATGCTGAATGTTCCCCACCCTTCCTCCTTCCTCCCGGCAGCTTTTATTGCCAGCCAGGAGACCATCTGCTCTGGAATGTCCCTTGGATCAGCTGGGGCCAGCTGTGCCCTCTCCCAACTCCTTGTGCTGGTGGGGTGAGGTGAGGAGCAGAAAGACCCTGACTCTGTGTAAGCCCTGCTCAGCAACAGCAAAAACGTCCTTGTGTTATCAACACTGCTTCCAGCACACATCCCAAACGCAGCCCCATCCCAGCTACTGCGAAGAATATCAATTCTACCCGAGCCAGAACCAGCACAGCCTATCCCTTATGCTCAGGTGCAGATGCACAGACAACGGCCTTGTGATGATGCACCACGGGTGTCCCAGGACACAGTGGAGCTGCCTCCACCCTTCTTGTGGCACATGCATTTATTCCCGTCCTCCATCTCACTTCCCTTATGGCCTCTGTAGATGTTTTCTCCTATCCCAAAGGGACTTCGTGTCACTCAGTTTGGTTCTCTCACTTCAACCCCACTATGAGTCAAGAGCACTGGCTCCTTTTTAGAGGCTTTTTCACCATCTGGAGAGGAAACGGAGCCCAACTGCCTAGAGGAGAACCTCCAACCTCCATTTGAACTCACGGAAAGGACTAGGTGACTTCAGAGAGTGATGCACAACCAAATGAAGCAACAGTCATGTTCCTAAATTGGACGCTATGAATTAGTATATGTTTTCCATCCATTAGGCCTTTCTTTTTCAGGTTTTGTTCTTTCTATTCTCTCCTGTATTTTTCTCTCCATTTTTAATACCATCAGGTAGCAGAGAGGTCTCTTCTTTCAGTCACTAGTTTCTGCCTCTTCATGTCCTTCCAACTCCACTCCAATGTACATCTCAAAAATGAACTGAAAAGAAAAATTATGACCTTCTATGGGCTTTTGTTTCCTAATTTGAGTTTTTCTAGTATTTTGGCCTAGTAACTGTTCACTCTAATCTTATAGACCACTTCAGGCTCCAATTTAAATGAAAGCTGCCCTGCCAAAGCAGACTGCCATGAATTGCCCCTGTGCTAATGTGAGCTACAGTGCTTTCGTTTCCTGGAGTGCTAATGGTAAAAATACAGCACCAGTGAGCATCACAGGCTGTACAATGCATTATAAATAAAGGTACATGCACTACAGTATTCAAGATAAAAGGTATTAAGCTTACTGTAGGGGTACTGTAAAATTTAGTGCTCTGTAGAATATGCTAGTAGTTCCTAAAACAGCAGTCAGATCCTCACCAGGCACAAAAACAAGGCATATTCAGGAAAGAAACTGTCAATAGCACAAGCTCTAGAAACCTTCAAAGGGTTCAGGTGTGATCTATTTGCTCTTTATTCAGTAACACTTTATTTTTTTTTTTTGGTGAGCTGTGCCATTGAAATCATGGTGTGCAAAAAAGAAGTATTGTGCCATAGGGAACAAGCCAGTCACTGCAATCTCTCAAAGAGAGCTCTTGCCAAAACTGTGCAGCTTGACACCCAGTCAGGTTAAATAGTGCTCACATAAACATACCCTGCTTGGACTGTAATCCCTCTTGCGGTTTTTGCTCTGGGTTGATACAGTACCTGAACTTCCAGGATCCTGGAGAGTACAGTTTTTTAAGCTCTTACAGAAAATAACTGTTGTCTGAGACTTCAGTTTATCGACAGCAAATTTTATGAAGTTCAGCAAGGCCAAGTGCTGGGTCCTGCGCTTGGGTCACAGCAGCCCCATGCAGAGCTGCAGGCTGGAGGCAGAGTGGCTGGAAAACTGGAAAAGGACCTGGGGGTGCTGATAACAGCAGCTGAACATGAGCCCAGGTGTGCCCAGCCGGCCAAAGGGCCTGGGCACTGGTGAGGACCCACCACAAATCCTGGGGTCAGCTTTGGGCCCTTCATCACAAGAAAGACATTGAGGTGCTGGAGCATGTCCAGAAAAGGGAATGGAGCTGGGGAAGGGTCTGGAGCACAAGTGTGATGAGGAGCAGCTGAGGGAGCTGGGATGAGGGCTCAGCCTGGTGAAGGAGAAGCTCAGAGGGGGGACCTTATGGCTCTCTACAACTTTGACAGGAGGGTAGAGGCAGGTAGGGGTCGGGCTCTTCTCCAAGGCAAAAAGGATTGGACAAGAGGACATGAACTCAAGTTGCATTAAGAGAGGTTTAGATTGGATATTAGGAACAACCAATTTATTCACTGAAAATATGGAAGTGGAAATGTCATGACGTGGTTTTTTTACAGCAGACAACAAAGTCCAGCTTCAGAGGATTTTCCTTCCAACATACAAACTTTGTTACTGATCTCTGATGTTCAGGTCCACAGCATTAGTTGCATGAACAAAGCACTAGGTTTTGAATTCCCCTCCATGTAGCCTCAAAGACTTTAGTTCTGCCTAACTATCAAGAATTGTTGATCACTATCTGGCCTCCTATTTGTCTCTAAATATCCTTTAAGTTACTGGAAGTTTGCTATTTGCTCTGCAGTACTCTGCACCCCTCCTGTCATGTTTCCTACATGTCATTAAATCTTCAGACTTTTCAGATGTATTATTCATACACTCATTCCTTCCAAATACAGAATATCAGATATAACTCAGCTGGGCCTCCATCCTGCAAAAAATTATACCTGTGTTATTCTCAACACCTTAGCAGTGGGGAAAAGGTGAAGAAAGTCCTTAGTCTTAAATTGTACAAACCTGCTTGTAGGATCATGGCTCCTATTAGTAAGGGCTGAAATAGCAAAGTATCTTGGTCTAATTTATTGCTTCTTTATTATTCCCTTTAAAAATGTAAGTTGATTTTAAAATAAAACATCTCTCTGAAGTGGAAAGTTCAAACATTTAACTTGAAAAAGAAAAGTCTATGCCAAGTCATTTAATGTTTCCTCTTTTCTAATGCTCTATTTCAATGAAACTATTAAAAAAGTGTAGTTGAATTTGGGTATATTTTTGTTCCTTCCAGGAAAATACAGAGTTGAACAGTTCCTGCTTCTGAACTGTTCAGCTGCAAACTTGCACAAAGCCCAGAGGTTTATACCACAAAAATAAGTGCAAAAGAAGAACAAAAATAGAGTAAGTGGGCCCACTCTAGTGCAGTGGTGTCCAGTGTTACTTGAGACCCCTCAGGACACCCAGATCATCTGGCCAAGTGTGACATGGGGGCCCATTCCCTTCTGGAGCAGCAGGTGAGCAGCTGGCATTTCAAGTGTCATTAAATGCCGCTGAGTCGTGTCCATCATATGTGCATGACCATCCATCCCTCTGTTAGGTAACTAACTCACAATGTCAGCTTGCAGAGCAAGATCTGGTCATGACATCATAGAATGGGGTTGGAAGAGATCTTTGAGCTCATTGAGTCCCCCCAGGCCGGGCCTTTAGGTCACCTACTGGGAAGGGGCCAAGGTGAAGGTTTTCATTAATTTGTACTCTCTGGCAGCTTGACACCCATGTCTCCAACTCATACTCCAGATTCCACTGGTTGTTGGCTGAAAAAAAACAATGTCAGGGAGGTCACACAATGGAAGAAGTGGTTGAAAACTGAAATAAAACTCTATAGAACTGAATACATACAGAACATTCCCAAAGCAGGGGTTATGATAGATTTGAGCACATAGTGATCCTCAAAGCTGAGGAGAAATGTTGGAAATCTAGATCTCTGATAAGTTTAAACACTAGTAAAGCAAAGAAATATATACGTATATACACGTACATTGTTCCTTGATTTTAAATATTAAGAGAATATTTTATTTTTTTATCTATGTCCTTGGAGTTTTCCAATAACCAGTTCTTGCCCTGTGAGCTGAACGTGCTTTCCAAAGGCCTGTGTGCAGTGAGCCAAGTTCCAGCTGAAAGCTTTGTGCTAGTGATCAGATTAATGACCTGCAACACTCAAGCTGGAGCCCTTCGAGTGCAGACAGCGTGCCCAGAAGCAGGGGCCACTTGAACAATATGTGCCTGTGAATAAATCCACCACCCCCTTCTGCCTGGCCATGGGGCAATTGCCCATCCATTGAGAACAGGGCATTCCCTGCCACTCCGATTGCCTCCTTCCCCTGCAGCCACTGGAGCTCCCACAGACATTTCAACTAAGGCACTGGTTTTATGTGAATCAGAGCTGATGGTGCAGAGACCTTTGGGAAACAATCAATTACTGTGCTAGAGCAGCACATGGTGCTGATGGAGATCTCTGCTGACAAAAGCCCTGACTCACAAGGTGCTCAGTGCTGGGCCCTCACTTTGCCTTTCACACCTTTCAGGACAGGGCATCCTGATGCAAACAGACCCAGCAGAGGCTTCAGCTGATTTGGCCTGCAGTGCAAATACGTTGATTTACAGCAGCATTAGCAGGACTTGGCATCAGGACCTTAATGTGGTTATTTTGGAAATGAGCTGGGCCCAACATGATTTGATAGAGTCTGTTGTAAGGAAAGCTATGTAATTGCTCATAAGCAATCTATTAAGTATCTTCTTATGTAGATTTAGCGATTATTATTTTGTTTTGTTTTGTTTTAATTGCTGATGATTCCCTTATTTGTGTTTCTTTATCTGAACTCCCTGATTGGAATATAAGGGCACTCTTACGAGGCTTTTGAAACAAAATCCACAGTGGAGCAACAACAATTCAGCCCTAAGCCCTTTCCCATTAGTGATAATAAACAGTAGCTAATCCTTAGCAACACTAAAGGACGCTTTAGTTAGGAGACTGTCATATCCTTTCAACGTGTTCTCCAAGAAAAAGCGAGGGGGATGTTAATACAGTGCATCTCCTCCTAGTGGCAACGCAAGGGACATCACAAATTCACGGGATTCTACCACTGTGACAGGATGTCATTTCAATTGCCTTATTAGCCATATGAAAAAATATATCACAACAGTGAGAAAACTTCTCAGTTATCTATATCTTACCCCTAAGGCTATTGTCATGAGCCAGTGGCATACTAAGGGAAGAGTACTAATTCAGTTGTCAGCTGCCTTGCCTATTAAACAGGAGGAAAAATACCAGCAACAAAATTGAAACAAGTAATAAGGGTAACAGAAAGGTCTGGATACCCTTGTCCACTCGATTTCTTAAATTAAACAAATACAATTACTTCTCCTGTTTGCCCTGTCACTTAGCATTGTACTCGGAGTATCGTGCTGCCTTCTAATTGAGTATTTTCTCTGCTTAAAATGGTACATGGATTGCACTTTAAAAACGTAAGTGCTGGAATATTATACTCCCAGTTCATGACCTGCATTGTAAACCATAAGAGGATGAGCAATGATCAGCTGAAGTAAAACATGTTCAGGGGCTGGAAAGAGCAGGCTCACTGCTAAGGATTAAGGAAATCTGTTGGTTTCTCTGGAGATAATCTGGGCTGTTTGATTAACCATAGACAAACTCTTCATAGCAGGAGGTGAAGAGTCTCCAGGTGCTTGTTCCACACAGATCAGAGAGTTTTTTAAGACAAAGGCGTTGACATGATTGTCTGTGTCCCTGCTCTTTGTAGGGGCACTGCAGGCTGCTCAGTTTCCTTATTTCCGTGTCAATTGGGAAGACCCTGCAGCTTGATAAGGACACAAATCCCCTGACAGCTCTGTGTCAGACCAGACCACTCTGTGCACGTATCTCAAGACACCTCAAACATCACTACACAAACATATTCAATCAACTGAAACCTACCATAAACCCCAAACGTATAAACAAATTTGTTAACACTCGTGACTGGTAGTGTGTCGCTCCAGTTTTGGAACACTAAACTGGTGTCTGGAGTGGTGCTGGAGGAGGTGTAAATCCCAAAAATGCTTTTTTCAGAAGACATAAATTTTTTTCTTCACAATTTTTGTGGCTGATATTGGTTCCTGGGACATTTGGGGAAGATTCAGTTTAAGACTGAGCCACCCAGCCAAGAGCGACTACAGCTATGGGAAATGCCTCAGAATATTTGCCTGGGGAAGCTGTGGCTGCCCCATCCCTGGAAGTGTTCAAGGCCAGGTTGGACAGACCTTGGAGCAACCTGGTCTAGTGGAAGGTGTTCCTGCCCATGGCAAGGAGTTGGAGCGAGATGTTATTTAAGGTCTCTTCCAACACATGCCATTCTATGATTCAATGATCCCTCCTTGCCTTGAGTCATGTCTCCAGAAGGACTCAGGTATCCTACATTTCTCATGGTCCATATGCTCAGGCAGCTGAGACACGTGCTGCTTCCCCATCTTCTTCTCCGGGTCCACTTTGCCATGGCCTTTACTGTATTTTGTCATTTGCACTTATACCAGGGACATGTGCAATTCTGCAACCTTTGTTTTGTTGGGATCTTACAGGAGTAAGTTACAAATTAAGGGGAAAGAGTCCTTTCAGAAGACAGAAAATGGTCATTCCATGCCTACAGAAAAAGGTTGGAAGTATTTCTAGTGATGTGAGCAGGATTTCTATTCTTGCCCCTGTACCAACTAGTTAGAGAAAGTGCACTGTAAATAATGGAGGATGATAACTACAGGAGGAAGATGTTCCACTGGAGGTTGAGTCTGTAACTGTCAGAGGACTGTTAACTAAAGTTCACCTATGGAAAGAAGTTATTCTTTCTCCAGATGGAGACATGATCCTGGGTGACCTGCTCTAGGTGGCCCAGCTTGAGCAGGGAAGATGGACCAGATGACTTCCAGAGGTCACTTCAATCTCAACCATTCTGTGATGAAGCAACAGCTGCCTTGGAGGCCTCTGAAAGGAGCTCAGTTCTAAGGCTCCTGTACCATTTTCATCACCTGAGTCCCGTAATGGTCTCATTTTTGCTGAGCACCAACTGTCCCTTTGTCTCATTAGTTTGCAAGATGTTTTGGGTCCAGCAAGCATCACAAAGCAGGGACCCCTCTCTCATGACCCAGATGGCTTTCTCAGGACACACCCTGACAGGGATCCCAGGAGAAATCAGGATAGTCCCTGCTGCAGCTGGCCCCAGGGGCAGAGAAGAGACCCTCACACTGTGCAGTCTAACAGTAGGAATGTCACCTTTAGCCTTTGCTATGTTGTCATCCTTAATATAATCATAACAAATAAAAATACAGCACACATCTCACCGGCTGGATTGAAGATATCGGGAGGTAGGATAATTGGTATTTCCAGAGAGCAGGAAGCCAGGCTGGATGGTTCTGTTCACATTATACCATGGTAATGTTGCTATCATTCAGAGTACTGATATCCAGCAGCATCAGCTTGAACAAATTCACAGGTCTGAAAATAAGTTTAAAACCTCTCCATGGAGATATTTCACTGAATAGCTGTTCTCAGTATTCATGAGGAGAAATATTTATTTGGGTGAAAACATAGACCCAATTCCTTTCAGTAAATTAGCAACAAAAAATGTAGAGTCAAAAGGGTATTTTTTTTCTCCGTTTTTTTAAATTTTATTTGTAGCAAGCCTTCAGCAATTTGTAATTAGATCTTTCATGCTGAGAGGAAAAAGAAAAGAGAAAGGGAGGGAGTGAGAGACCCATATTTCTGCAAAATCATTAGTACTTTTGGCAGCAGAAGGCTGGATCCTCAGCTGGTGTAAATTGGAGGTACCTATACTGAAGGCAACAGGGAGATGCTGATTGACACCATGGATATCATTCCCACAGGAACCAAGTCAGGAGCAGCAGCAAAGCATAGTGAGCCTATATTAGATCAGACATTAGAATGTTTGAGGAGAATATGGAGATAAGAGATGTAAAAGGGAGAGCAGAGCAAGATGCAAACTTGTGGGCTCCTGAAGAAATCAGGCCTCTGAAAAGGCAGGACAAAATGGAGCAGAAATGAAGAGAAGGACTGAGAAATATGATAGTCACAAAAGTCTGTCAGAAATCTAAATGAAGGGGCAGTAGAAACAGAAGGGTATTGAAAGAGGAAATCTCATTTTTCGAATTACTCAGAGTTTAATAATGGGTGTTTGAAAGAGTACAGGGGAGAGATAAAATATTTTAAGCCTTCCAATAATCAATTACCAGATAGATCAGTTAATTTAATAAGCTACCAAAAGATTTGGCTAAAAGGCTACTCTTATATTTATTGCACTAGTACAGTATCTTCTGGCAGTTCTGATTTATACCTATAAAACTGGGTCAGGCAAAGCAGCCCAACAGTTTCTCTGAACTTCCCAAGTGTGACAGGGAAGGAATGCAATAATTTAGGTGCTGAAATCTTTGGGGTGAGTATGGCCTTTGACTACACTGTTGCTGAAGAATGTCTCGTAGCTATATATTTATATATATTTGTCCAGACAATGGTATGTGAAGCAGGGCCATAGGACTGGCCCCTGCACTGGAACTCAGTGAAAGTTGAATGAATGAATCTTGTCCTGGGTGTGTTTAAGTTCTCTCTATATTATTGCCCCATATTTTTCATGACAAAGGCTCACCCACAGCCAGGTGTTAGTGAAGTGCTCCACTTTCTGTACAACAGAACCATCACTGTTTATTTCTGGTTCTTCAGGACAAATGACCTACTTGGTACCGTTCCCAGGAGAGTCAGATTAATTTGTATTGTCTTTCATCTCTGTCCCTGTGCTTTCCTTCACACTTCCATGAGACTTCAGGAGCACAAGTGCTTTTCTTTCAAGATAGGGCTCTACAACCAGCAGTGAATTGCAAGATCCCAATATTGCTAAACCTGTCCTCGCCCAGTTGATTTGGTATTATTTTACTGGGAAAAGACTTGTAAAATATAATCCATCATCCCAGTTAGTCATCTGGATTTTCTGTCATGGTCTGTAGAGGCAAATCTCTCCAGAGGGTTCTTCATCCTCCTATTGATGTCCTTGTTATCCAGTGTGTCTCAGTCTCATCTATATTTACCTCCCAGTGAAAATCCTTGCTTTTCAGGGGAAAAGAGGGACTTTTTCTTTTGAGAAATAAAGCTTTGTGTGTCACACATGCATTTGCTTTCCAGCCTACACAAGTCTGTCTTGGAATACCCGGTTCCCACTTTGAACTCTTCCCATTTACAAACTATAGTCTGTGTTCTCTGAACACCCTCCCAAGTTTGCTCCAAGTAAACTATTTCTGCATATCAAACTATCAGTCCCTCTGTCCATCTGGCTCACTAATCTTCTCTCCAGCTTGTTTTTTTGGGTTCATTTTGCTGTTGTAGCCCTGTGCCTTTCTCAGGGGGGAAAAAAAACCTGCCTGCAGGTTAAATTGCCTGGAATACTTGGGTGAACAACAGGTCTGAAGACACGTGGAAAACATTTTTTGCTTAAAAATATCGGGTGAACGTCTGTGGGAAAACGCTGCTGTTGTGACCATCTGTGTATTGACATATGTTTGCTGTGGAAGGCTGAATCCAGCATTCAGTGCTTCAGTGGGAATCTTGAGTTCCCAGAGAATGGAGGGCTCAGCCCTCTGTGCCTTGTACAGGTCTGGAGAGCCTCATTACTGAGTTGCACAGGATGATCAAAACTGTTGCACTGCTGGGACAGAAACTCCAGAGGACATAGAGTGAGTTCTGCTTTCTGCTTGCAACAATTAGTGATTGCTTTTAAAAAATAAGAAAAAAAACTCAACTAGGCCATTTAAAAAAAAACACACAAAAAGGCATTTTATCCATAATACCGGTAATAAAAACTTGACAATCCAAATTGAGGGGTGAAAAGTCTCATTTTGTCCATGAAAGCAGATTGCAGCTTCCTTGAGAACATTACAAAGCACTGAAATTTAGAGTCAACACTTTCTTTTGATTGAGCAACCACTTTAAATCAACTTGGGATGTAATCCAACAGAATTTATGAGTTTGAGAGGGGCAGGAAAGCTAAGGTTTTTGCTTTAATGTGTCTGGAGAAAGTCATGAACTTTGTATCTGCTTCTTTAAAAGACTGCATATCACCATTAAAACAAAAGGAGTTTCTTAATTTTTCTTCATCTAATTACTGTTTTATGCTGCACTGTGGCATGAAACTTTCCAAGTTATTGTGCCAGAATTAACATCTTTCTCACTGCCAATTTTGCCTTAATAGTTATAGCAAAACAAAGTGGGATTTGTGGAGGCCCAGGTTAGCCTTAAAACACTGGTTTTTGATACAAGAAGTATCAAGAATGGTGTCTTTCACTGTAATGTGTGCCTTTACCTGAGATTGGAATTACAATAAGTGAAACTACATACTGAAGCCATATATCAATGAGTCATGGAAATTAAGCAATTTAGTCCATGTAAAGGAAGCCCTGTGAGCTTTAAAATGCCTCTCTTGAGTCATGGTGCCTTCCCCAAGTAAGGAGAAAGGGCATTGCTCTTCCCTACTTCTTTTCATCTGGGAGTTTGCAGTCATTCATTTTGGAATTAATAAGGAAAAGGAAGGTCTGGAAGTTGCTGGGGTATTTATTTGGCTGTCATTTCACTGTGATCCGTGACCATCAGATCAGGGATATTTTGGTGTCTGAAAGTGTAGGATGGCTTCAAAAAGGCTTGAAGTTTTAGCCACATATTTTAGCTTCCAACAACCTTTTGAAATTCCCACTAAGGTGTGTAATGAGAAAAAGCGATAATCCAAACATCTACGCGTTTCAGTACGCGTTGAATTAATTCCTTTGTAGTTGTCCTCATATCCCTGTCCTGGTCAGAGGAACTTCTTTATTTCTAATTTATTGAATGAGCATGGAAAATCTAATGGCAAGACTATGCTTTTGAAAACTTGCTGATCTCTTTTCTTAAAGGGAATTATGGCAAGATAAACCTGTTTGGAAAGGGAGACACTAACTCTTAATTGTCACAGCTGATGCTTTAGAAAATGTTATGTCCGGTCTATTCTTTGGGCACCATATTTTTTCACTGACATTACAAATTTTTTTTCAAAAAATTTGCATTAAAAAAGAGAAAGAACAAGTGTTTTCTGCTAGTCTAGGCAATTTACTGTGCCAGAAGCTAATGAGACATGAATAAGGCCAGAAATGCACATCTTTTCACTTCTTTAAACTTTCCACCTTATAGCTGCTTCTGATTTTTCTTCAGATATCAGCACAACTTCACTGGGCTGTCAAAGCCTGTGTAGGATCACATGGCTAAACCCCAGCAAAAATCCCTTATTTCCTTCCTCTCTTTATTCTGGTCCAAATGGATGGCTCTGAGTCTGAAAAAGAAACTGCTCTTTCCGTAATAGTAATAAAACCTTTTCTTGTTTCCCTCCCCAACTTGTAATGGTATATTAAGGAAACAAACAAAATCCAAGCCCACAAAACTCCTCAGGACTAGTAACTGCTTTTTGGATGTTATTTATTTGTTTGTTTGTTTGCACTATACTTACTTATCACTAACCAGACCATGGATTTCTCCCAACAAGAAAAATATATTTTAACAGGCAATTTCCCTGTTCTGACACACTGCAGAAGATTGGGGAGGGGAAGGAAAAAGTGATCAGATAAGACAGGTGAAAAGCAGGAAGTCTTTTGGTGCAGCTCATGTCTTGACAAATTTATATCGTTTGTGAAATCAGGATCTATGAGCTGCTCCTACAAGAAAACCGATTCCACCCATAGTAGCTAAATTTACATCCTTGTAGAAAATATTCGAGTAGCATTTTGATTAGAAAATATCTATATAAATGGGAGAATTCCAAATGCAAATGTACTTGCCTTTAGGATCAGCAGCAGTACTCGGTTTTTTCCCACTGAAAAATTTCCAGAAAGTCTTCATTTAGCATTTCAAGTATAAATGCATGAAACAACCTCACATATTCAGCTACTCATACTCATGCAAAACTCTTACAAGTCTGTGGATGTGCATCCATTCATTTTAGTTATTTATTTTTACTTAGTATTACATATAGAATAGAATCATAGAATCACTTGGGTTGAAAAAACCTCGAAGATCATCAAGTCTAACCATCATATAAAGTACATAAAACTACAAAGACATTTTTAGGACCAAAATAGTGAAGATGAATTTTCTCCTCACCCTGGGACATGGGGAGGAGTTTTCTGTATTGTGAACAGTTTTGCTCTCAACAGGATGCAATATTTCCTTAAAAATAAATTAAAACTAGATTTCTGTAGTTATGGGATAAACTCAGACTGGAACAGTTCCTTATCCTCTTGGTATCCAGAGATGCAATTCACAAAGTTGATCATAATTGTAAATTATATGAATTAAAGTGGATTAAAATAAATACTGAAAGTGTGCAGAGCTCTCTCAGAATCATGACCTGATAATATGGATTAATTGTATTAAATTGTATTGGAGTCAATTAAACACAGATTTCTTGCTGTGCTGTACTGACCTGCTAGCTGTAGAACACTCGCACTGCTTTTTTTCCTCTTCAAAAGCATTTACCTTAGCAAAAGCTGTCTACATCCAAGATTTTATACCCAGCAATATTGTCTTTGGTTTCACTGCAAGTAGTACATAGGGAAAGGGGAGTAAAAGTGAAGTCTCTTTATGATCTCACCCACATTATTAGGATCAGGCTTGAGTTTTCACCTTCCCCTGTCAGATGGTTGAACCCCAACCTGGTAGGACTGTCAGCTCATTTCTGTGTGTTCTGTGTTCAATACTTCCCATTCAATATCCCCTAGAACCACTGGAAATTATATGGGGAAGACCAAATTTGTGCTAAATGTTAGGTCATCATATTTGTTTTCTTTGTATTGAAAGTGGAAACAAATCAACCACCAACTTCGCACTCAGAGCAAGCCTGGGCAACCAAAACCATGGAATCATGGAATAATTTCTGTTGAAAAAGACCTCTAAGATCATCACGATCAACTGTTAAACCAGCACTGCCAAGTCTACCCCTAAGTCATGTCCCTAAATGCCGCATCCACACATCTTTTAAATACCTGCAGGGATGGTGATTCCATATCTTCCCTGGGCAGCCTGTTCCAATGCTTAACTACCCTTTTTATGAAAAAAAATTTTTCAAACATTCAACCTAAACCTCCCCTGGCACAACTTGGGGCCGTTTCTTCATGTCCAACACCCACCTGGCTCCAATCTCCTTTCAGGGCATCTTAGAGAGTCATAAGGTCCTCCCTGAGCCTCCTTTTCTCCAGGCTGAGCCCCCCAGCTCCCTCAGCTGCTCCTCACCAGACCTGTGCTCCAGACCCTTCCCCAGCTCCATTCCCTTCTCTGGACACGCTCCAGCCCCTCAATGTCTTTCTTGTCGTGAGGGGCCCAGGACTGAACCCAGGATTTGAGCTGTGGCCTCACCAGTGCCCAGCACAGGGGTACAATCAAAACGATGTCCTGCACCCACTGAAGAAGTGGAGTCAGCTCTCTGAGCTTCTGCACTGCCTGTGAAGCATGGTTGGGATCGCTGGTGTTTTAGGGAGCTGCTGGAGTTTTTGCTGTAACAGCATTGCCACCTAGTGCTCCTGTGGTACAGTTCAACCAGGGCCTGGGAAATGTGTTTTAGCAACCAAAACAAGTACAAAACAAGTTTATTTAACAGGCTTTTAGTATTTTAGAGGGGTGGACAGGCTTCAACAAATACAGTGGGGTTTTTCGTGTGATCCACCTCAGTTAAAGTGCATGTAAAGTGCTCTGAAGGGGTGAGGAACTGATGTTCAAATCACTGCCCACTTTTGAAAACAAAACTGGAATTCATCACAGTGAAATCTATCTGCTCTTAAGCTATAAATAAAACCCAAACTAATCACCTAGACTCCTTCATGTCTAAATAGAGGTAAATGACCCTCTCAAAACATAGTACATCCAACCCACAAGAGAATGTGTTTATTAAAAAATGTGATTTATTAATAAACATGTGTTTATTGATAAGCATGTGTCTACCAAAATTCGTTGTAATAAACACAGTAAACATCCTCTCTGTGTTTTTGTTCCCTCTGGTCATCATCCAGGGAGCCACAGGGACTCTGACTGGATCCCTGACTTACAGGTGAGTAATTTTGTGAGAGGTGAGTGCAGTTCTACACTCAAAGTGCAGAATACAGCAAAGCTGGGAAAACAATCAGAATCTTTATGAGCTTGTATTTTAGCCACATTAACACCTCTCCTGTGCAACTAACTTTTAGTGAGAATGGAGGAACATTCACTTCTGAAATAAATCAAAGCTTGCTTTCTTGGTTTTACAGTGATGTGTGAGGTGTACTTTCATACTGCCTTTTGAGGAATTTGGGGTTTTGAACATTTTAAATTGGATCCCAGTAACTATGATACTACAAAGAGAGAAAGGATACCTGCAGGGGAGAGATAGGATTTTATTCCCGAAGGAAAACAGCATAAGAACATCTCTTCTAGACAGTCTTGGGGACAAGGTTAAAAGTTTTGCTCACTGTAACTGTTGATTTGAGTTTTTGCCAAGTGAAATCACTGCCTTTTCTGCATATTTCCAGGTACACTGCAGGAGGGAGATTTCTGGCAGGAAAGATGTGGAGAAGTGACTGATGAACTGGCTGCAGACTGTGCTCTTGAATTGTTCTTACCCAGAAAGGCTTTAGAAGTCATTTAAGTTACCTGTAAATTTTCATGTGAGATCTAATTTCAGGCATCATCGTGGTTATTTTCACTCCTAGAAATGTTTAGGGTGGAAAAAGACATTTCAGGTCATCAAGTCCCACTGTTAATCTAACTCAGAAACACCGCCAAGCCCACCACTAAACCAGGTCCACAAGGGCCACATCTTCACACCTTTTAAATCCCTCCAGAGGTGGTGACTCCACCACTGCCCTGGGCAGCTTGTCACAATGTTTTGACATCATTTTAGTGAAGCCCCAGATGGGCTTAAACCAAACACAGGGTGCTTCAGCATAAGTCACATGGGTCAAAAAAGTTTCTGAGAGCACGTAAGGATCTGGAACTAAAGAGTAGGACACCACATGTTCTTATTTTCTCGTTGGTACCAAGCTGGGGGCAACATTTTTGGAACCCCCTCTTCTACAAAATTTAAGAAAAATATAATCACCTTCCCCTTTACTTGTTTCCACTGAATAGTTTTATTAATTGCAACACCAGCACGGATATAATGGATAACCCTCTCTGACTAGTTACCTTTACTGCTACAATTTATCCTAATAAAAATAGACACAAAACTATGTTTCTTGCTTCTCAGAGGCAAGATGTGTCTGTACCCTGATAGCAAACATGAGTCATTAGTTTTGGTTTGAAATCTCCTGTAAGAGTTTTTCCATTGAAACCTCTAGGCAACTCGGATTTGGATGAATACAGATACAGCTCTATCTGTCAACATGAGATTTCAGGATTACTCTATTGGCAGTGCCCAAGTTACAGGGGAACTGCTCAGATAGGAACTGCCTGGCTCTATTGAGGCAAAAGTCCCAATATTTGTGAGACTTTATAGTAACATGCTCAGTGTCCTACAGCTGTATCTGGAAATGTAAAGAGTTTAGCAAATCAGCAAATTTTCCTTGTGGGCCTTCTTGTTCTTGAACTGGAGCAGTATTCCTCTGTGCCTCAGCTGTCATCACATGCTTGACAGATTTTGGAATGGGATGTAACAAGGTGTCCAAAACCATCAGAGACAGATTTTTGTCCCGTACTAAAATATACAGTAAGTAGTAACTTGGTCTCTTTAGCAAGCTTCATGTGCCTTGGAAAACTGGCACGTAGGTGGCTGGGAGCCTCTGGCTCTACACATGACTTCTTGATATTTATAGAAGGAGTTTCTACTCCTTTTAATGGTTTTACAAAGTGTTTTCCCTTCTTTTAAAAGTAAGAGATGCAACTGCACAGAGACTCTCCCCCAATAAAATGTGACTTCTTTGAAACACATCTGGTGCTCTAATTTGTTGTTACAGGTATGATGCTCATCTGGTATTGGTTTTCTCTGTCATATGGAGGTGGTGTTTGTCATCATACCAAAATCTCCACTTGTGTAAATAACAGATGAACAAAGCCCTGTTTTTCAAATGAGCATGAAAAAATCTGTTTTTAAAGAAAAACTGAAGCATTCCAGTACAAGGCAATCATTCTTGCCATCAAACTAAGCAAAGTAGGCCCTGATCTCACCCAATTTTTGACTTTTAGATCTGAATATTAAGTAAATGGAGAGGAAATATTCAGGATGGGATTCAAGACTGCTAAATGAAGGGGTTTATTTCTGACACATAGCAGGGGTTTGGAACTACATAATCTTTAGGTTCCCTTCCAACCCAAACCCTTCCATAACTCTATGATTCTCTAAGTGATGGCAACATAACCAGATCAATCCCACTGAGAGCAGGTGCTGCTGTAAATTATTTCCTGCAATGTAAAGTAGGGATGACCTCATCCAATTTATTTCCCAGAGTCATCCTGCTACCCAAAACCATTCTTTTCTGACCTCAGAGTTTTGGCTAAGAGCTCCTTGATGTCAGGAATCTGATTGCCCACTAACTTCAGACACCTCAGTGCTGGTAGCACGAGGCTGTTGAGAAGGAAGATGTCAGGCACAATGACAGTGACCCTTCATAGTTGTGCTCTCATTCCATAGAATCATAGCATGAATAACCTGAACTAAACTGTTATACTTTTAGCCAAAAGTGCAAGTATTAGAAACCAGGCTTAGGGTAGGCCTTACTAAACTAAGAAGCAAGTTATGAAATTCTCCATCAGTGTGATTGTTATTCTTGAACTTCAAAATGTTGTCTTTGTATAGTAGCTTCACTGGGAATATTTTTATGTAGACCCAAGATTTGCAGAAATGACTTTTAGACTTTTAGAAAATTCAGCTTGTATTATAACAGGGGCTGAAGCAAATTCCAAGCTGTCAAGCCCTTCACTGATAATAGTTTCTTTATCACATTGACCAAACCAATACATCTCAGGACTGTCAGATGTGAGGTTTCCTGTGTGGAGGTGTGGTCCTTGGGGTACAAGAGATTTGGGCTATCCATCACTTGGGGTGCCATTGGAACCAGTGTACCACATAAAATGAGGTGTGCTGCTCCACAGGGAAGAGAAGGAACCAAACTCATTGGAATGAATTTAAAATTGATATTTTACTGAGGCTGGTAAACAGTAGGGTTCCTCCAAGATCCCTAATTCCCAAATTAAGAAGCACAACAGACTGTCATTATGCAAACCTGCTTAAATTCAAGTCCAAATTATTTAGTGACTAAACTAACTAAAGCAAATCTTAGCTTTGACTGCAAATAACATATTTATCAATTTAATGTTGAAAAAGAAAATCAAAATAAAAGTCAGCTCAAATCAATTGCAAAGAACTAAGCTGATGATTTTTTTCTTTCTTGTTTTTAAATTTTGTGGGGGGAAAAACATCTTGTTTGGGAGTTTAGGACTGGGAAGACAAAATATTGCATATTGCAATGCCAAATGAAATGTGTTGATATTTAAGAACAAAAAAATCACTGTACTGGATCTGACCAGCATACTCCAGTAAGAGCCAAAAATTAATGTCTATGTACAATATTTCTTCAGAATTCTCTTCCAGACTACAATAACTTACAGCTCAGGGGCTTCATGAGCTTGAAACTGTGCTTTGTGTCTCACTCAATGAACTTCTTGTCTACAGATTTGTATGGGCAGCACTTGAAATTATCACAAGATTTAGCACTTGCAATATCTGATATCTGTGTCTGGTAAGAGGGAATTCCACAGGCTGGATGCATATTCTGTGATGAGGGACTTTCTCTAGTTTGTTTTAAATCTCTGATCAGTTCTTTCATTGGTTCTACCTCATTGTTGCACCAAGACCATGATCAATCTACCAGTGTACTCATTTCTCTTGAATTAAAAAAAAATATTCCCAAACATATGTAGTTGGCTGTGTAAGTGAGACTCATTTTTTGAATGAAATGGGAAGGAGAAAACACTTGTGTCAAAATCATTCTTTCCTCCAGGTGCTGGAAGTTATGTAAGACTGGGAAACCCTTTGGCCCCCACTGCTCTCATTTTAGGGGGGAACTTTTTTGGACACAAAGCCCCACTGTGAGGTGAAAACTGCTTTGACATCACAGCAGATAAAGAGCAGAATTCTCTTTGGTCATGGCAATTGTTGTTGGATGGCAAAAGAAGAAATATTTTTGAAAAAAAACCTCTCTGTGACATTTTTTTATGGGCAATAGTGCCAAAGTAGGAAAAAACTGCCTCTGTGACTGCAGTCTTCCCTCATATTTCCTCTGGCTTTGCCTGAGGTCTGTGATTTGCTTTCACATCTCACTGTTTTTATTGTGGTTACAATTGTTGTCATATTTCCTATCTAACCTAACTAGGGACATTGATCTGACTTCTGTAGCAAGATCATTCATAGATGTGCTTCACAGCTCAGATTTAGTAGATGACAACATGCAAAAATGATGGAAAATACCTCTTAATACATTTTTATCTCCCAGCCATTAAAAAACACTCTGTGTCAGGCCACACAACGCACACACCCCTGAGAGTCTTAAGATCCCTAAATCACAGGCCCATAGAATCACAGAATGGTTTGTATTTAGAGATACCTTAAAGTTATCCAGTTCCACTCCCTGCCACAGGCAGGGACATCTTCCACTAGACCAGTTTGGTTTGGGCCCCATCCAATGTGGCCTTGGACACTTCCAGGGCTGGAGCATTCACATCTTTTCTGGGCAACCTGTGCCAGGGCCTCACCACCCTCACAGGGAAGAATTTCTTCCTGTCTAAGCTAAATCTCTCCTCCTTTAGTTTAAAACAATTGCCCCTTGCCCTTGCTTTTTCTGAAGCGTGAAGTGTCTCACCAATCTGCATTCAGATCACAGAATCAGAGAATCACTGAATATTCTGAGTTGGAAGGGACCCACAAAGTTCATTGAGTCCAACTAGATGTCAATGTATAGGTTAAGGAAAGAAGATGAGAAATAAGGGCTGACTAATTGTGTTGGAGAAACTGATGGCAGTGTCAATGTTTATCCTTGTCTATGTTGAAGAGCAAGGAATCCTCAGAAAGGAATGAGCTTATTGTTTTGCAGATCTCTGCAAAATACACAAACTTTGTTCAGAGGGTGTTAATTAAGTTCTCTTCAACAATGTCTAATTTAAGACACTAATTTAGGACTTGCATATTTTAGGAATGCTGAGTAAACTTTTTTTGGTCTAATTTCTAGCAGGTAATACTCCTGTCTCCCAGGACCTCAGAGGCTCCTGGCCATTGTGTGGACATGGGCTTTAGTGGTGCTACCTCACCACTGAGGGCAGGGCAGGAGGAGGTACAGAAGAGCAAACTCCCACCTGGCCGTGGATCACCTCTGTGCTCACAACATCCTCGTGGCTCAGCCCCAGTGTTGACTAAAACCATCAGCAAGGAACTCTGTCATGTGAATTTACACAAAACATATTTCTTGGGTCAGGCATGAAATCAAAATTCCTTTAAGGAAGATGAGACTTTAAACACTCTTGTCGGGGAAAAAAAATAACTCTCCAAAGGCCTTATCTCACACATGATACAGTCACAAACATCTGCTTCCGTTTCAGTTTTTCCTTCTGTTAAAAACTAAAGAGAGTGTTTCCAGATCCCTGGAGCAGCTGTCCCTTTTAAGCCAGATACACAGCAATATGACACACACTGTTGGCCTGTGGATGGGAAAATGCTGTATTTATCAAAACAGACAATTTTTATCTCTTATTTTTGGACAATTGCAAGGCAAAGCAGTGGAATTCTATTACCAGATTTTTCATACAGTATTTTGAATTCTAAATTAGAAACTGGCAAGTGTATCTGGCATATTTCAGGAGAGTCTCATCAATAGCAAATGTGAGATGCAAATTCAACTAAAGCCTACAGTTTAATCCTCGTTAAGGGACTCATTGGTGTCCACTTTATCAGGATAATGAGATAGAAAACAAGAGTCCTAAGGGAGACCTTAATTAGGAGTTCTGGCAGGTCTGTTAAAATCAGTGTATGATGACTGATTTGGGGGGTTTGCTGTCACTGCATTTTCTACTAATATTCATTTGCAAATATATCTTATATTCTTAAGCCTTAAAATGTATTTGGAGTCCAGTTCAAGTAGATCTTCTCATTCTGCAATTCTTTTAATACTTCCTCCAAATTCCTACAGACCTTCAGTCCTTCTTCCCAGTCAGACATTAGGACATATGCTTTACTTGCAGGGCTCCTTATAAATTGTTATGTATCAATGGTCAGTGTGGGAAGCGGTTAAATCTTACAAATCTGATTAATCTTATGGCAAAAACAAATAAAAGAAATTCCTGGTCAGGACCCACATACCGTATTCAATATGGGGCAAATAATTTAATTTCTTTATGCCTCTGATCCCCATCTAGAAACTGGAAAATACTATTATATGCTTGTTAGTGTTACTGTTATTATTTTTGTTTCCTATTTTAATCTTCCTCAGACAAAACCTTCTTTTCATTGTATGTGAGCAGACTGCAAACTCACCAGTGCTGATTGCTGGCTTTTAGCTGCTCCTACAACAAATCCTCATCCCATCACACTCCTATTGGATTGCAGCACATAACCCTTCTCTGCTTTCTCCACAGCTTAAGTACTACCTGGCTATCGCATCAGACTCAGCTGCTGCTTTGGCCCATTAAATGTTATTTCATGGACAGCCGAGTTTCCAGTAACTGAGTGACCCTGCACAGCTCAGACCCCAGAAGGAAGGAAGGATTTTCAAAACATCAGCACAGTCAGTGGGTCAGGAATGCCCCGGGCAATCAGCTGCTGGGGTCTAGAGCAGCAGGAGAAATACCTGCCTGTACCAGCCTTGTTCCTGCTTTCTCATGACTATTTTACCAGCCCCTACCCCACAACAGGCTTTCAAACAACAGGGACATTTGGTCTGACTAAACAAGCAGGAAAGTAAGTTTAAACTTTTATGATTATTCTAGTAATTAAATTTAATAAAAAATTATTACTCTACTACAATTTTACCTCTATAAAACCAGTCAATTACTTTTCCCTAATACAAGACAGAGAGTTCACATCCACACAGATCAACTTTCTCATCCTCCACCCAACAACTGCACTGGAATTTCCTCCCAGCCATGAACCCTAACTACAAACAACCACATGCTCTATGATTGTTGCCGTTTGGAGTGGGACAAAACTGAGCAGTGAGTCCAGGAACCATTCTAGCAATGAACAGAGCAGTTTTTCCACGTGGAAGTGCTTGGATCTGGGGCTGGCTCTGCCTTAGTGGTACAGCTGCAGCTTAAAAACTTTCTTCATGAAACCTCTTTGAAATCAGTGATGCCAACTTGCCCTTCTTCCTGTATTGTAATTAAAGAGCGCTCTAGAAAAGTTGTTCAATTCATAAGAAAACTGAGAAAACTTCTGAAACTAGCTGAAAACCTAGAAGATAGAATGGCTACTTAGGCATATTTACTGTGACTAGACTAAAAATTACTGCTTCATTTCCTCTGTATAGACACTTATAGTACTTAATACATACTGTTGTGTATTCTTCTTGAAGTACTAAAATGTGAGCAAAAAATGAATGAAGTTCACACAATAGACATTTAAATCTTTACTTCTTTATAATGTGCAGGATTGTGTTCAAGTCCTATTCCTGACTTTTGGAATAATGTCATGCTTACAGCACAGATAATCTTAGGAGAATTGTTTTCTGGAGAGGTTAGAGGGAAACGATTGGCATAATTTGACTGCCCTTGTTCTAGGGGAAGGAGTGTGCTGACCTGGGAGAGGGTCTGTTGAAATATCTGCAATATGAATGTAGACAAAAGGAAATAATTTCACTGCATATGGATCAGCCAAAGGGACCCAACATATAGACACTTTATAGCAGAACTTTCATCCTTAATAAAAACAGAGAGAGATGTGCAAAACTCCAAAATATTTTGCCTGCAGAGACTTTTGCCACATCTGTGGGTTGTTCAGGACCTCAAAGTGCTGGGACATCTAGAAGAGAGGAAAGTGATCCCACTGGAATCAAGCGACCAGGAGTTCTTCCAGCCACAGGCGAGGGTGAGATATCCTACCTGCACCTCCTGTCAAGGCTTTTCTGTGTAGAAAAGTTTCCATCCATTGACTCTGTTGTCTATAGTGAAAATATTTTAAAAATTAATTAATTAATTAATTAATTCCACACAGTCAAATAAAATCCAGCAGTGAATTTTGCCAGAAGAGGATTAGATTGGATAACAGGAAAAATTTCTTCACTGAAAGTTTGGTCAAGCATTGGAACAGGCTGCCCAGGGAAGTGGTGGAATCATCATTCCTGAAGGGATTAAAAGCTGTGTAGATGTAGCAGTTGGGGACATGGTTTAGCGGTGGACTTGGCTGGGGGAACTGACTCAATGATCTTAGAGGTCCTTTCCAACCTTAATGATTCTGTGATTCCAGATTCACAGCAATAGTTATCCCATGGCCTAAAAAAAAAAAAAAAAGGAATTTGTAGAATATACTGTTTTCCTTGGCTTTTTGGGTGCTTGGCTAAAATAATTGAGCTAAAAAAAGTCTTTTTGTAAGGTATTATGACTTGTCTTGCTCTCTGAACAGAAGACATGGGTTTCCAGTTCTGGCTGGGCAAGAGATACTGCACTGCTGGGAACAGCTGGATTGAGGTTCCCCTTCTGGCTGTGAGATACTGTGGTAGAGGCAGCTGTTCTAATTTGTAAAGCAGTCCTTTGGATGAGGATGGTGCATAAAGCCTCTGGAAGCACATCTTAACTGTTTTCTTAAAGTGAAAAATTTTGGGATACCAAACAAAGACAACAGAGTTGTCCCACTTTTCTGGCAAGGCCCTAATCTGATTATTACTATTTCATCTTTACATATTCCCTGTGCAATTTTTATTGCAAAAGCTTACATGTGTGTCCGCCTTGAATTCATGGGGCATTGCTCAGTCGTGATTCATGTTTGCCACACTGACTCCCAAAATAAAGTGAATTTTTCTGGCAGAGCAGAAGGATGTGTACCAAGATTCTTTAACTCTGAAATTCCATGCACAGGAGAAATGCTGTGTCCTCATGTGCCACCTTCAGAAAAGACCTTTGGCACGTTGATGATTTGAGATCACAGGAAGGCCTTATTTCTTCTAGACATTTATATCAGCTTAATCATATCAAGTGCAGATGTAATTTTTATAGCAATACCCTTTTGCCATGATGCATAATATAGGTCTCGATTAAATTCCGTAAAAGTTATTTATAATTCTATAGGTTATTTTTCTTCTTATTTATAACTTTGAATGAGAAAAAAAAAAAAAAAAAAGCTTTTTCTTAATGTTTCCTTGCTTTACATTTAATTCCAGGCAGTATCATGAACTTTTCTATATGAGGCAGAAGATTCTTATTATTCCTGATATTCTGTGCATGTGAAATATAAACGCAGGGCTGTCACTCTTTAGGCTTGGAGTAGTAGTAGAAGAGATGGAGCTTCTTAGCTTTTCCACCACAAGGTTTCCAGTGCTGACAGTAGCTTTCCACATACTTTTCAGTTTTCCAACATCCCTTTTTAATGTCTAGAGTTCTGAACTCCATAATGCATTGATCTCTCCAGCAATGTGCTTGGAGACAAATTCACTGCTATTCATTACTATGTTACATATGTAAGAACATTATTAATTCTCATCCCTTCTAATTTTTTTTTGCTTGCAGATGATGAACCAAGTCTTCAAACAGAAACTTCATATTTAGAAGCATGACTTTTCTTCTAGTTTTATTATTTTTTTAGTATTATTTATTTAGTGCTATTTAATTTTGTATCATTTCTTATTATTTCTAATAAAACAGTATTAATTAAAAACCAAATATTTTAAACATGCTGACATTCAATAGACATGTTTAACTAAATATTTCAAGTCGCTTTCTGTACAACAGCCAAGTCATTTTACCTCTGAACAATTTACAGGGTTCTTTATGGTGCATCTTTTCTTCCCACCCAGGAACTTGCTGGAATAGTGGTTTTCTTTGCTTACAGATTTGAGGATTTATTGGTTTATTTGGTACTTCTGGGCATGCAGCAGGTAGTTAGTCAACTGTAACAGCTCCTGAATCCCAGCTGGGCCTGCTAAGCACATTGAAGCTTGAGAACATTGGATCTGCTGCAGACATTTATCCCAGAAATCCCTTATCAGAAATCCCTGTGCTGCACTGTGCCTCTGAAAACTCTGTTCATAGCAGAAGAGTTTCATTCAGAACCAAACTAGCTCTCCTCTGCCCTACAAGCCACCTCTTGACATAAGCAGTTTCTCTCTGTCTTTAAGCATCCCCTTTTGAGGGACAATATCCATAAGGTTATGGAAAATCAAGTGTGGAATCACACAGACACTTCAGATTTCCTGGAGGGTTTCCAGCAACGTTCTGCCTGTCTGCACCACGTTTGACTCAGTGGTACCTGACCACCAAGCTGAGTCAGAGGGACTGGAGTCGCTGATGTTTTTTATCTCTGAGAAAATACACTGTAGATGATTTCGGAATTGCCTCAGGGTCTTATTCGTGAGGTTTTAGTGTGCATTGGTTACAAGGGGAAAACAGTATTAACTAGAAACCAAACAGAAAATAACTAAACTGGGTCATTCCACAGCCAGTTATTAGAAGGGCTTTCTAATCTCCCAAAGGCTTTCCTATTTCTGTCCAGACACTGGTTTTATAAAGTGTCCCTTTGGAGAGACAACTTGCATCTTCATTTTCCACTCCTGTCCTTCACACTTGTGTGGAAACCTTTGCAGTCATTAATCATCAGCTTGCAGCAAAACAAGCAGAACCTCTGAACCTGTCTCACACCAGAGCGCCATTAAGAAAAACAATTTGTCATTTAACTCAATGTTGTTCACATGTGAAGTTTATCTCTCCTAATGAGATGTTGTTCTCCATGGGCATTTTCCCCCCTATTTCATTATTACAGCTCCCTTTAGGCAGGTTTCCCTTGAGTTTTAATTATGAAAACAACACCTGTTTTCAGTGCCACTGTTGGAGTTTTCATCTGCTCCAGAGAAGGCATTTGCCTCTCTGTTATCTCCGACGTATTCCACTCTCTGTATTGATTTCCCAGAAAATGCTGTATGAATTTTATCTTGACATTTCAGTGAATGCCTCATCTTCCTCATTCTACCTTCTTCTGAATTTTAGAAAGTTGCACTCTCTTTTGTTCTCTTTGGGTTTCCAGTTAGGGAATATTTGTGATTTTCCTTTTGGGTTTTAAACCCCTGTGTGATCAGACCTTTTGCTGTTGTGACCTGTGCTTTTTGAACCTGTTCTTCAGGCCACGAGGGGAATGGGAGTGTGTTTTTTCTTGGTCTTTAGTTAAACCTTAAGACCTGCTGGAATATTTCTAACATTTGCTCTGCTTTTAAGCTTGACTTTAAGTTTTGTTTTCATCCATTCCATTTGTGTTGGTTTGGATTGAAGAGCCTGGTGTTGTGTCATGTTCAGTACATCCATCGCATCATTATATTATGCTTGTTTGGGCTTCAAAATCAAGGGCAAAATTTTTCTCTTAAATTATTCTGGCTATATTTGAAGTATTATTGTTATATTAGTGTTTTATTACACTAGAAATAAATAGCGGTGAATAACAAAGTAATTCTCACTTTCAGTATCTTCTGCCTTTAGTTAATATGCAACTTTTCATCACTGCTGAGGGGATAGTAAGGCATTAAACAGGCAAAAATAATAATTTTCACTATATAATAATAATAATAATAATAAAGCAGTCCACATCTAGGAACTTACTTTGAAATAACAAAGAAAGTTAGTCTTAGAACACTGCCAGGCTCATAATATTGCTCTTAGGCCGTGTACAGAATTGAGTACTAGAAAAGAGATCTACGTAGAAATTTCTGGATTTTCCTTAAAGAAAAAGATTTATCATGCCAGCTACTCTGTCAGAGCCAGGAATATCCTGACCCACAGATTTGGATAAAGCAGAAAACTGAATGAGATCTATATCCCAAAGCACAGCCATGTACGGAGAGAGTTTGGGATCCCTTTTTCTGACACTAACCACCTAAAGAGCAAGTGACTACTTTAAACCAGAGATTCAGCTTCCTCCTATAGCTTATAAGGATAAATAATTGAAGTATCCAGACACTTATTCTTAAAAGGGATGGAGCATACCTGGATGAGCTGTCTCAACCTGACATCAGAAGAATCAAGCTTAGAATAAAAGTTTAATTTTTAGGCAGGCAAATGTACGTTAGGTATTTTCACCCATAAATCTTACTAACAGAAGGGGTTTCAGGTGTCATCCTCATGTTCCAAATCAGATCACTCAGCCTGGCACAATAAAATCGTCACTGGAATTTTAATAGAACACACATTTGCACCCTCCTTCCATCCTTCGTTTAATGATTATTAAATGTTAACAGTTAATTCCCTGTCCTCAGAAATCCAACTGCAACAAAACAAAAAATTCAAGCAAACAATGTTTGCTATGTTCACTTCGTCCATTTTTTAGGGTGTTTCCAGGTGATAAAGTTAAAAATTATTCCATGACTGTTTATTTCTTTCTTCTCTAGTAGCAGTGAGTCAAGTCAACTCAATTTTCACTGTGGATTTTTTGGTTCAGTGTTAACTTACTGATAGTTAGAAATAAAATCCATAAGCATTTCTCACATTGATTGAAAATAAGCAAGCAATTGAAATTAATCTACTTTTAGATTAAAAATAAATAAATAAATAAATAGAGAAATATCAGAAGAATTCTATAATAGAAAATTTACACTAACCTCCTTTCTTTCCTCTTTTCCACCTTCTTATCTTCCTTCCAGATCTTGTATCTTTTGAAACCCATGTAATTTTCTGTGAGGACAGATCTTTAGTTTTTGAGTTTATTTGTGGAAACCTCCCTGTGAATGTAAGCATGTGCATATTTGTGAATCTGCATATTTATATATACTCCACTATATCAAGATTTCTGGGCTAGTTAAAAAAAAATTGGTTTAATTAGATCTCCATGTCATTAAAATGCTTCTAAAAATGATGGTTTAATTGTTTTTAATTTTCTTATGAATATTTTGAAGACTTAGGGCAATAAAAGTTAGCTTAAACAGCAGGAATTTTCAGGAACAGTTACTATACAAAATTCACAGATAATATTTTAAAATAAGAAAGTATGGGCATAAGTCTAATGTAGAAAAGCATATTTAAATGGTCTGGAAAACACAGGGTTAGTAGCATTTTCAGTTTGTTTGGAAGTACATTATCCTAAATCTTCTTTGCCATCCCAGTGGTAGATGGTATTTTCAGTTTAGAGATGGTCATAAGCAGGATTTTGTATCTTTGTTGCTACTTGAAAGAAATATGGCAAGTTCCCATTCAAGGATATTAATATAAATTTAAGCCTACATTATGATTTTTCTCATGGAAGGTTCTTGCCAGGTCTTAAATTCAGGTCAGAAAAAGTAGAATGGGGTTTTCTTCAGCCATACAGGACTTCCTGAGCAGCACATCACAATTCCTACACTAGTGTGTTTCAGAATTGTACGAGTTTTCTAAGCCCCATCACAGTTCAACGTTTCCCCTTCAAGGCAATTAGACAACAAATTTTATTTGCTACCCCCGTTTTTCTGGTTTGTGTTGTATTTAGCTTTCAGTGCTCCCAGTTATGATAATTTTTGGGTAAACCTATGGTATACTGGGATTATCACTAATAAGCAAGTGGCTGAGTATTATTACTGAAAAAAATAGTCTGAGATTAAGGGTTTTCAGGACAAAAAGAAGTCCTTAATTACAGCAGAAAATTTCAGATACAGTGGAAAGACAATGAGGAGTCCTAAGGGCCATCAACTGTGGTAATTGTGACAGTAGATTTTGTGGGAGAGGAGTTTGTGTAGCTGGATGACAGAAAAGGAGGTGAAGGACCCTGCAGTTGAGAACTGACTCTAGGGAAGGTCTACAAGCTTTGGCATTTTTTCCCTAAGAAGTACACAATATGTGCTGTAGCCCATGGTTCAGGCTTTTCCTAGAATCTGAAAAATGGGAATGTAGTGAACAAACAAATGAAACCGAAGACAATACAGGGAGAAGATTTCTTAGTCTTCCAGAAGTTTTGCGAGCTTTGAGAAATTCACTATAAATTCACCTACTCTATTAATATGAATATGAACCTGGTCTAGTGGAACGTGTCCCTGCCCATGGCAGGGGGGTTGCAACAAGATGATCTTTAAGATCCCTTCCAACCCAAACCATTCTGTGATTCTATGAATAGTCTATTTTGTTACAGAGAAAACACCACAGATTCCTATTTAACATGTATATATACTCTGGCCTTTAGCACATTGTGAATTTGATTTATACCTTTGTCTTACCTTTTTATCTGAAAAAAAAAAACATCCTATCAAGGTCTGAACGAGGAGATTCCAATGGGGCTGTTTTGGTTTTGTTGTATTGCAGCAGGAAAAATAAAGGCGTAACATTTTCAGTTACCTGTGATCCCAACAATTCAGATGACTCATATCCACAAAGTCACATCCCTTGAAGCACTGGCTTACGGGAAACTTTGCTAAAACAACCAACCATTCATCAAGAGACAATTTCCAGTATTGGATAAACTTGCAGAAGCCAAAGAAAGCTGAGGGACTTTTTATGCTGGCAAAGGCCATTACTCATCGAATGGCAGTTGTAGCTTTGGAACTGCAAATGCTGCTGTGCTTTGTGAAATTTGGTATTCACAACAGAAAAATAAATCCACAAACAACACAAAAGTGTAACAAAAGCCCTGCTAATGTTTAAATTTTATAGTGAGATACAGCCACCAGGCACTAGCAGAGAAGAATATTTCTGATTGGCTACCAGCTGTTGGAGCTGAACAGATGAGCTGGAAAGTAGCAATTTACAAGCTATTTCATATTTAAAACTGTTAAGTCCTGTGCAAAACAATGTTTTCTTTCTGGGAAAAAAAAAAGCAGAAAAAAAAAAAAAAAAGATCCCCAGAACAAAGAAAACCTCCACAGAGAACAAATTCTCCAAGCACTTTATTTCTTTCAGAGAAATATGTTATCTTTACAAATAAATTAGTGTCATTTCATTATGTTAAACATCAGACTTGCTCCTTTGAAACATTAATTACTGCCGTGTTGTAAAATGTCATAGTTCAACTTGCAATTCATTTTTTAATCATTGCTGTATCAACAGAGCTATTTTAATACAAAGTCTTCCAAAATTTCTGAATGCAGCTGCATAAATTGTGATTAACTAAGAAAGATTATTGTACTTAAACTAGAATGGAAGCAATAAATGTTTATTTCAGGAAAATGTAAAAGATTTGTGCAAAACCGTAGCATTCTATATATAGTCCTTCATTTAACAGCTCTACAAACCTGCAAAAGTTGGTTCTTGTTGAAAACTGCCAGGCTACATACAATGAAATCTGGAGTAATAACACCAGAGAGCTGTCAGTCAGCCATCCATCCATCTAATTGGCTTCTTACCATCTTTCCATCATGTTTTTTTTATAACTGGTCGCCTCTGGCTAAAATGCAAATCATGAGGAAGAGCCGTCTAGAAAAAGCTGCTGCTTTCTTAATTATCTGTCAGAGTCTGGACCAGTGGACCCTGGGCCGTGGAGTGGAGTTATGCTAAGCAGAAAGGCATCATGGGAATTGGAGTGACAGCTCATTTTCCTCCTGTGTTTTTTCCGCGTTCGAATGACAATGCAGAAATACGGGTTTTTCCCACACTTTCTCTGAACACCTGGGCCAATGCTCAGGGGAACACAAAGCCAAAACTGTCACATTTCCAGACATGGTCTTATTGCTGTCACTGTGACAGGATTGTTGACAAATGCCAGCAGTCATCTCAGCATCTTGGGAAATGTCTGCCGTGGTTGTGTCAACAGCCTGACAGAAATTGTTAATGTTTAAACTTCTTCCACTGACAGAATCCTGTCTTGCTGACAGTATTTGTCATATGAAACTCAATCTTTGTCAAACTTGCTTAAAAATTAACACTTCCTCCATTTCTTTTGCAGCTAACTGCCTGTGTGCTTTTTTTTTTCTTCCTTAAGTAATAAGATTTCAACAAGGTAATATTCCACAGTCCACAACGAGTCCAAGAGCACAAGCACGTTATGAACTTATGGCCAGCTTGTCCTTTTGACCTCTGCTACAATGATAATTATGCTTTTATTCCTTGCCCATTTTTTTTGCCTTAGGAATCAAAGTTCTGAATTATTCAAGAGCCATAAAAATCCTATTTCTCAGTGTACAATGTGGAAAATCAATTAAACAGAGTTAGCTTAGCACTTATATAAAAATCAAGTTGCAAGTTTGTAGACATACATTAACTGAGTCTTTCTCCAACTTCTGTTTTGAAGGTCAGTCCAAATGCACAGAGAAACGGGATCAGTTAAGTCTTACCTGGGAACCTTATTCCAGCTCTAAATCTGAAAGTTCCTTAACATGGAATCACAGATTGGCTGGGATTGGAAGGGACCTTAAAGATCATTCACTTCCAACACCCTGCCATGGGCAGGGATGTGTCCCACTGGATCAGGTTGCTCAGAGCCCCATCCAACTCAGCCTGGAATGAGTATTGGTTTGTATCAACGACAAGACAGGGCACATCATCAATGTTGTATATCTGCCAAAGATCTAGCATGGAAATGTCATGGGTCACTGAAATTTATTTGAGTGCACCTGGCTGCATCCAAGAACACCTGAACCAATTAATCATCCATAACTCACTGGGTGCTAACAAAGAAGTAATAGTATGGAAGATTTGTGCATATTTTTATACTAAAGTAGGAAAATTTGAAGGACAAATGTGCAACCAGAAGTGTAGAGACTTTCATAATGGTGTAAGGCATAGTCTTGGAGCTCCATTAGGAAGAATTTTGCCTGTGTATCCATACGTACACCCAACCCATGCCCTTTGGTAGCATTATGCAATCAATAGTTATCAGGATGTTACTAAATCAGTTAAAAAAACAAACCGTCTCTGTTCACACAGACTGGAAATTTAGCAAGAGTGATGTCCTGGATACATTTCAAAGCTAGACATTTTTACCTTCTCCCAATTATTGCCTTCACAGAGGACAATAATTCTGTAACCTTTGGGGAATCCATTCCATTAGAAATCCTTGCTTAGGCCTGTTTTGGTTTTGAAATATTTTGTTCAGATCAAATATTGTTCTTCATTTACCTTCTCAACATGATTTCTGCATATTGTCATTTTTTGATCACTGTAAAGGACAGAAGCAAATCCTAGGCAGGCAAAGGGTCACTCACAGACAACATTGATATAAAGAAGTGATATAATCCAAGATAATGAATGTGCACCAGAGAGCTAATGCTGCCTTTTTCTTCACTGACTCTGCTTTTTAGTGTGCTTTTCCAGTTGCATAGACTGAACTACTAAAATTTGGGTGTCTAAAATTAGTTGTGCAGCACCACTTATAACAAATGAAGTAAGTGACCTCCTTTTAGAGGAGAACAGCATCTGACTCTTCCACTGTAGACAATAATGTCTAAAGGTTTTCAGCATCTCTGTGAGACAGGTATTTCCTTAACCACTGGGTTCTCAAACAATTGATGGCACTTGGTCTGTAGGTTGAGTTTGAAGTTGTTATTGTCCCATCTTTCTCCTGCTGCTGGGTGGATACCCTCAGTTTGGTGTTCTGTACAAGGTAGGATACAGCTGGATACCTAAGGATGAGACCTAGGAATGCCAACAGCCTGAGCAAGGGACTATCTGTAAGAGTAAGAAATGTGTGAGATAAGAATGAATCTGTGCTCACAATCCTTAACTATATGAGCATTTATACACTTTGTGTCACTCAGAGCTCTTTCAGCTTCCTAGTGGATTGAGTTTGACTGGCAAGAGAGGTTAGGGAGCGCACTTTCTGTGAATTGTTGGGATTTTAGGTGCTGAACTTTCCAGCAGCATACGAGTAGTTTATATTCACTGAAAAAAACAAGGTCTTCCTGAAGAACAATCAAGATGCCAAGGAAAAGTGGACTCTTCCTTTAGGAAGCAGCTGGGAAAACATTCTTCGTAGTCCATTTATGGGTTCAACAATTCTTGTTTGACCTTAAGAAACTATTTAAGATCAAGGCCTTATTTTGCCTGTATCTTCACTTTCACACTTTCCAGACTGGGGTAATTACATTCAACTACCCTGATATGTCTAAGAAAGCAAGAACTACAAGATAATAGAATGGTCATAGAATGATCTGGTATTGTTATTTCTTATTTTGAAGTTATTTTTATGTTCATGACCAAAACATCATAATGATGTAGGTTTGCTTTCTTATACATCCTGGAGAGTGATATCAGTCTGAATGTGTTTGAATCTTGAAATTTTAAGAAATTTCCAGCAAAAATTAGAGATATTGACTACATAACCAGGACCTGCTTCAAAGAATAAAATTTAAACACTGTTAATTGGGACACATGAAATATTGCCAATCTTTCCTGAATTTTGCATTGTTTAATCTCACAAAGATTTGTTTATGCTACTATATTTGAAGCTGGCTATCAAGCATAATCAATTCTCTTTTTCCAGTGTACAGAAATGATGTCAGATGAATGTAGCAGATGGCAAAATTTGATATTGCCGATGTGATCTGTAATGCTAAGAAAGTTTCAGTTCAGAGGTTTTAAAATTCTTTATAAAGCAATGCCACCCCTATTTATGGGTAAAGAAGTTCAACAGATCAGCCAGAGCTACAGAGGTAAGGACACAGACAATTTGAACTGGTGCATAGACATATTTATGTGACTTTGTGAAAGCCATGACGTGAATTGATTTCAGACCCAAGTTCCAAATCTCATGTGCTCAGAATCATACCCTTCACATAATAGAAATAATCCCATATGTGTCTGTCAGAAAGCATGCTATAGAGTTTGAAATAAATCCATCCTGCCATTCCAGAGTTAGCTCTGGGTGAAAGTTATGTATATCTGTATAAAACAAAATTCTGGTCAAAAATTTGTTTGGTTTTGAAGTTATCTCTGTCAAAAAGAAAAGTTTGAAGGTTTGAACTTGATTTCCAATTTTTCATTTATGAAATATTAAATTTGACTGGAAAAAGAAAGTGGTTTGACTGCTAAAAAGTGAGCAGTGCTCAGCATTTTCATAGCAGACACAAGCAATGCAAAGACTAGAGCTGCGCAGATGGAGTCCTACCAGATGTAAGATGCAAAACTCAGCCCTGCAGTGAGAGATTTTGGATCCACACAGGGTTCATCTAGAGGCTGCTGGAACTGAAAGATAGATACTGAAAACTTAAACCGGCTTTTTGTGTTCCCTGGCCAGCCTTGCAGCTCCTGTTTCTCCCCAAGCCTTGGCACATCTGTGTGCAGCTTCTGGGAGTGATCACCTGCACTGAGCGAAACTGAAAATCCTTCATTCTCCTTGACACAACCAAGACGATGTAAAGGAGGGAACAGAGCTGAAAAGCCTATGAGAGCAGAGCAGTGCATCGAATATACAGCCTGAGTCCTGGGCTAAATAATTATCTACGGGTATGGTATTATTTGCATAATTAAAAAGTTTGGCTGAATTTCCGACACACTGTCTCCTACATCAGGGAGGTGGTGGGGGCGAGTTAATCAGCAGGAGGGAAGTGAAGGTTAATGAATTGTTATTCAGATGGTGCAGGCCCTGTGAGATTTGTGGATAATTGATACCATTTGGGAGCTAAGGCAGAGTGGAAGACGAGAGAGGAGCTGCTGCAGCAGCTAGACTGGAAAAGAGCAAGCAAATGATAACTTAGCAATTATCATTTTGATGGGTTTGTTTGTCTTTTTCTTAAACTTCTTTCTCTGTCTCACTCTGTCTTTTTAATTTTTTTTTTAATTTTCAGTTCCCTTGTGAGTTCAGTAGAATTAAGATGAATGCAAAAGAATAATTTTTAAAAAATTAAAAATCTGGCAAAAGATAACGGCCTTAGAAATCTCACCTGGAAAATTGTCATATGAAGGGTGGAAAAGATAATTTGGTGTGAGCTGGAAGTGTGATTAGCAGCATCAGATTGCAGAGGTTCCTTTCCCTTCAGTATGGTTTTTTTCAGCAGGTCAAATTCCCCTTTTGCAGAAGTCCCTGTACGCTATGAACATATTGCTCATTGCTCAAGTTATGAAAGCATCTAGAGGACATGATCTCTACCCTCACTGCATTCAGCATTGTCCAAAAAGCATTGTCCAAAAAGCTCATATCCCAAGGACCTTTCTGTTTTAACCAAGAAATCAGCATGAGAACAAACCCCTGAGGTGACCTGTAGCACCTAAAGCTCCAAACAGGTGAGTAAAAGAAGCCACATCTCCTGAACTGGGTCACTATAAACCATAAACTTTAAACCAACTTCCTGAACCACATTGCAGGGGTTCATCAAGCCATTGGAATTTGACAACATAAGGAAGATATGAGACACAACATTAAGAGATTTCTGCCCAGACACAGCTTTCAGATGTCTGTGATTAAAGATTGGCAAGAAGGAAGTCATATCCATCTTGGGCAGGTGTCCTGTCCAAGAAAAGTATTTATCATTCAATTAAGATAAAATTATTTCTAATTTAAACTATTTATTTAAAAATACTTATAATTTAAGTCAGGCAGTATCCTAATAATGGAATTCTTTAGAGACCCAAAATAAACCTCAAAGAGATCCTTGACACTGGCTGCCTACCAACATCACATTGAGATATTTCACAAACACATTTCAAATGCTTACTTTTGGCCCAGAATCAAAAACATATCAACCAAAATGTTGATTTTTTATCAGTCCAGAGAAAAACAAAAAGGTATTTCAGCAGCAGTGCAGTTCTTGAGATAAAACTGGGATTTTTAACATATAGGACTTCCTCATATTTCAAAAAATCATTATGTGGATCGTGGGTTGCGTGAATGGAAACCTGTCCATCCTCTGCTGCTACCTCTTCAAATTCAAAAGATTTGGGTGTGGAATATTTGGCCTTCACTGAGTGAGCATTTTGTGAAGAACTGAAATCCATGCTGCATACAGAAAGGTGGAGAGGAAAGGCTGCTCAAAGCAGGGTAGAGATAAATGGCTTCTGTTTCATGCTTCTTATTTAGACAGAATCACAGAATTTAGGAATGGTTTGGGTTGGAAGGGACCCTAAAGCCCATCTCATTCCAAACCCCTGCCATGGGCAGGGACACCTTCCACTAGACCAGGTTGCTCCAAGCCTGAAGCTTAATGGTGAAAATTATTTGTAGAAAATAATCTAAAAATTATTTTTCCCTACTTCTAAGACGTCTCAGTGGTTGCTGTGACAGACACATGAGACCTGTAGATACAAAATATTAGGACTGTGTTTGAGTCCAAAGGTTTTGATGTGATGTCCAATATAAGAAGGAGGTTTACAATGGCTTCAACTTACGGGACTCAGCAAAGGACGGGCAAAGCATTGCTCAGGCACTGGAAGAGGCTGCCAAGGGAAGTGGTGGAATCAGGAATTCCTGGAATTGCTCAAGAGGCATACGGATGTGTCTCTTGAGGATATAGTTTAGTACTGGAGACAGTGATGCTGGGCAAATGTTTGGACTCAGTGTTCTTAGAGGTCTTTTCCAAATTTAATGATTCTGTGAAATCACTGACAACTCTGAGATTTAGTCTGATTTTAAGAAAAGCTGATGCTAGTCTTTAAGCTATGCATAGCATATTAGTAAAGCCTAGTCAACACATCCGCTGAGAGGAAGAGCAGTCCAGTACAGCTGCGTCTTTCTGGAAGGAAAGAGATCATTTCCTTATGGTATCGTTAATTATTGACTTCCTGGAAAATCTGTATGTTGCTACCAGTGAAAGTTTGTCACAACCCCCAGGCATTTTGGTTCTCTTTCTAGGTTTTGCAGCAAACCCATAAAACTTTGGCCCAAATGCATAAGATCAATAGGATATTTATTTGGACTTAATTTATATTTCCCATTCCTTTCACCAATGTAAGTCTAGAACAACTCCATTTTCCTGTCATGTCCCACAGAACTGATATTTTCCTTTCTACCTTGACTGGTTGTCTTTGAACTCTTTTTATTTTTTTCTTTTCTTTTTTATTTTTTATTCTTCTTTTCTTTTTTTTTTCTTTTTTTTTTTTTTCCATATTACAAGTTCCTGCACCGTTGAGACCTTAGCAACTTCAGGAAAGTTTTATTTATTTATTGAATAAAAAATTCAGTGGGAAGAGAACATACACTCAGAGGTACCTGTATGGTGGGAAGGGGAGGGGGTGCAGAATCTAGGGCACAGCTTGCCGTGATGAAAAAGATGACAGGTGCCCCCCACTGCAAGCGTGGGACTGAGAGACCGTGGCTTGAATTTAAGGAGGATTCGAGTGACTTCAGGGAGAAATATTCTACCTGCAACATTTCCTTGTAGTTAAAATACACAGCACACTGCTGCAGCTAGTTATAGAGACAGGCAAGTGTGAAAATTAATTTAAGAGGCAGTTACACAGATTTTGGGTGAAGGTCTGAATAATGAAAATAGCACTGCTAGGGACATATTTTTGGCTGATTCCAGTGCTGAAATACACTGTAATGTTGGCTGATCTCAATTTAATACAATCCTGCAAGCAGGTGTCCTTGATGGTTCTTCAAGACTTCTTGCAAATAACTCCTTATGTTGCCACTTTTAAAATATGTGGGCAGTATTGTTGGACAGAAGTCATAAAATACAAAATAAATGAAAAAGAGAAAAAAAAAGAGACATGACATTTTGCATTGAGGAGTGAAGCATATGAAATAACTGGGTTATGCTCTAACAATGAGCATGATGGGAAATGTAGCTCTGCAAGTGTATCAGGGGGACTGAAATAAAAGTTAAATTAAAACTTTCTAGATTGATAAATATGCTCTTGGTCACACAGAAGTAATCAGAACGAAAGGTTGGATAGAGAAAGAGAGTTGTTGACTCCTTGATATTTCCCTGCAGTTCATCATATATAAAATATTGCTATTTTCCCTGTATCTTCTGTCCCTATTTTTTAAATTTTCTTAATTTAAAAAAAATTTTTAATTTGCCAATATTTTGATGCTACTGCCTTTGACCCAGGAACCACCTCCATCCTGACAGCAATTTTGGACACAATGTAATTGTATAGACATATCAAATCCCCGTGCTCACAACCTGGATCCTGAAAAACATAAAGAAAATGAAGATGTCTGAAAATCAGACATATTTAGGCACTGTTACCAAAAGCCTGGTTGAATCCTCACTTCAACTAAGTAAATCCAGTCACACTGGGATTTTCACATCCATATTTAGACTTCTAAAACTTGCATGCTCAGTTTAAGCTCATCATTGATATTTCCTCAAGTTTAATAAAATGGGGTAGCCTCAGGGGAATATTCTACATTATATATTAGGTATTGTGGTATGATGAATAACTCACTCAAGATTACTTTTTTTTTGTCCATTGGCGATCTACATGTTCAGCTTAACTTTCAGACCTCTATAATATCAAGTACTTTGGATTAGTAGCACTCCTGTATATCTGATTTTTAGTCAACTAAAAATACATGGATAAATCCTACTGCTCTACCATCTTCAGTAACAAATTCATAGTTTCTGTTCCTTTCTTTATCACTATCTATTATTGTTTACGATAGCAAATGCCTGGTTTGGAAAATAAGCAGAATTTAATGCAAACCTAAGTCTTGATTTCTCCCAGAAAGAATATGTGGAGTTTTGCTGCAGCAGATGCCACCACTGACCATTGAGCTAGAAACTTTCTGCTTTATGGGTCTAGTGCAAAATTTAATCTAATCTGTTTGGTTAGCAAAATCCAACCATTTGAAAATCACAGTTACCTGTTCTTGGAATATTAAAATAGAAAGGATTTTAGTGTCTGGGGGAGCTGAGTTTTGCAGGGGCTACCAGGGATATCTGTCCTTGCAACTGTGGAGGGTAGATAGTCTTATACCATGACAATTTATTCTGTTCCAATTGGTGGAAAAGAAGGAGTGGAAGAGATGGAAGCCTACACAGGCTTTTTTGCCCAGCCTAGTGCTTTACCCCAAAGAATATTTCTTCTGCATCGACAGCTGCACAGCAAAAGCAGCTCCGTCTGTTAAAATATGCAAATGACCAGCACGCATCTTTCCTCCCTCTCCTACTGGGCAGGGAATTCTGAATCTAAATTTATGGTGGAAAAAATCCCAGAGAATCAGAGTGAAGTGAATCTCAAACCGAGGGACTGCAGTGCATTTGGTTGGATAATGATTTCAGCAGAGGGGGAAAAAACGAACCGAGGTGTACATAGTGGCTCTAGTAAAGAAATATCTCAGTTTAGATTGGCAGAATCAGTGGACAGGACAAAAGGTCACTGGATTAGTGGAAAATTAACAATTATAATACTGAGAGCTCTTCAAAAGAAAATTTAATTTACAGTTATGGATAAAAGTACACTGAAAAAGAACAAATATAAACTGGTGAAATGGTCTGAGCTGAACAAGAAAATTCTATTTGTCCTAGAAGAAAAACAGATTTTATTTGTTTATTAGTTCAAAGAAGAAGCCAGCATTGACTCCACTTTCTGCTTGTTGTGTGTTCCTTAGTTTTGCCTTTTGGTCTATTTGGTTACTGTTACTGTAAACAATGATTTAAGCAAGATAAGGGTACTTGGTCATGACAGTTCAAGAATCCCAGTGCTGGCCTGTCCTTACAGCCACTAACTGTGGTATCTGACCTCGGGATTTATTCAAACCAAGACTCCGTTCAAAGTCTTAGCTGTAAATAGTAATATTTTCTGAAAGAAGTGAAGATTAAAGATTAACACATTACAACTATGGGGAATGTTTGGTATCTCTCTAATTCAGATAGTTGTGGTACCAAGCATTACAAATTCAGATTTTTATTCAAAGAATAATAAATGAACAAACTGGAATATGTTAATGATACCTCTGACCACTCAGTGTAATGTTATATCACACTTGGCTTTGTAAATAAAGAAGTTCATTTTCTACTGTTCTTTATTGGGCCATTCAGAACTGACTCCTAAACCCTCCAATAAATGAATTTGGCTCTTTTTATTATCCTCTTCAGTCATGTCTCAGAACCAGCTTCCCAGAGATATCTTTCTTTTCTCTTTATGCAAAGTAGACCAAGAAAATCCAAAATGTTTTTCTTGAAATGAGGTTATACCCTCCTTATTTTCTGTATTAGCCTAGTCCCAGTTTCTCCCAGTTCCTCCAAACTTTCCTTTAGAATGATTTTTAGAATATTTTTATCTTTAGATCCTAGGTCTAAGCATGTGAAAGGGGAAATGCCAGCAGATTCTGTCTTTGTGTCCATGGTCATTTAGACACCTTGGTTAGAAGGAATAGAGAGGAAGAGAGTATTTTGACAGAAATATTTGGTTCTTCCCTAAAACACTGATCTAAGGCACATATTGCATCCTGGATGTATCACTCCCTGAGAGTGTTTTTCTCAGTTCCTAGATGATAGAACAGAGTCTATCTCACTCTCTGTCTTTAGGGCATGTTCTTTTCATGTCTCAGTAGAGTTCTGGATCAGAACAAGGGTTTCTGATCCCTGTAGTAATAAATAAACTAATGTTACCAGTTTGCACTTTATTGGATTTGTATAAAGAAAAAGCAGTGAAAATAACCTGGCAGAAATAATATTAAAGTTCCTGTTTCAAGATACAGGTCATGCTTTCTTTTTCCCCCCTAACGAATTCCCTTTCAACTCCAGTCCAGTCATGAAGAATTGGATTTGTGGGCTCATTTTACTGATGGAAAAGCAATGGCACATAATCTATACAGCTGTGCATGCAGTGTCTGGCAGAGGTTCAGCTGGTTTTCTACTTGCCAGCAAACCACATTTTTGGCTGGAAGAACCAAAGTTGTCCCAACTTTATTGGCCCTAATCACACCAATAGTTCTACATCGTAGTGACTGGTGCCAAAGTCGTTTCACTCCCTAGCAGTGACTTTGTGATCTAAATTCATTGTCCTTAGAAGTGATTATGTGCATAATGCTGATGAAAAAACTTTGCTGACATATAGCATTTTCCATCAGCAGATCTCAAGGACCTTTGCAAAAGAGGTCAGGATTTTTATGCCCCTTAGCAAATGGGGAAACAGACATAAGCAGATGGAGCATGTTTACTGAGGTTTTATTTCTTCCTAAAATATGTATTTAAGAAAAAAAGAACATAAAAGTCTGTATTCCAAAACTACATCTATACAAATAAGAAAACCAGGTCCATGGCACAGACTTGAGCTGGGTTCCAGAGGCTTCCCACCATTTGTTAGCAGATTCCTCAACACAGCTTTGTGTGGTCCCAATTAGCATTCCATAATGCCATGTCCCTCCAGTGAAAGGTGGATTTATTTATTTGCTGATTCGTCCCTTAATAAAAATCCATCTTATGATGATGCCTTACTTCTTTACACAATCAATGCAATTTTTTGCTTGTTTTCAAATAAGCACAAGAATTTTGCCAATTCTATAATTTACAGAATCATTGAAGCACCCAATGGTTTGTTTTGGAAGTGACACAAAAGATCATTTACTTCCAACTTCCCTATTTGACATTGATAAATATGGTTGTCTTTGCCAATGTTGTTTCAGGGTTTTTTTAACCAAGATTTTAATCCAGAGTAATGATTTTGAAGATAACAACACTAAAAGGAAAGAAAATAAAATATAAACTATTGTTCTTGCCCAATGGGGAAAGCAAGAATAAAAAACTTCAGATCTCTAAGGTGAGATCCCATGAGAATTCAGCTTCCTGTCTTGTTGAGGAAGAAGCATGTGTGAATATGTATTCCATGTGGGAGGTAGGCAGCAGGCAGGTGTAGAAATGAAGATGGAACACCTGAAAACAAGAAATAAAAATTAACTCTTGATAAAGCCTAGTGCCCTCTCACTGACGGTGGCCAAACCAAAACTGGGTACAACAATATGAAAGATAACCTGACATCCAAACCTTTCCTGCCACCTTTCCTACCAGCCATATCTTTTTAGTGTTACTGTTCAGAAATTTTCCAACTGAAGTTTTTATTTTTTTCCTCTCAGCAGAATATTAGAATATGCCAATTCTACAGAAACAAATCTTTCAGTGTGTGAGAAAGTATCGTTCTCAAGGATTTTTGTATCTCAAGAGCATTCCAAACTGTGAGTTAATTTGCCACTTAAGAATGTGTAAAGAAAACCTGGTTTGGAAACTAAATGCTTAAAAATGATGAAAACAAACATTGTTTTTGACCTGATCCAAAATAGTATCTATTTTGTTTTATTTTGTCTAGTGAAAATGTTTGCTGTTTCACTCTCTCATCTTGTACTAGAATTGGGAAAAAAGTGTGAAAACTTAAAATTATCACGGTTTAGAGGCTCTTTTCTGCCAGTTCTGATTTTGAGTTGTTCACCTCTGTCTCGTTACCATCAGAGAGAGCTTTAAAAAAACCCATGCAGTCTTAAATACTCAATATATTTTATATGGACTTAGGATAATGCAGGCCAGTTCCACTTGCTGGAGACAATTGCTCCTCAGTTTTACATGGAGGTGACACTTAAGAGAATGGGGACAAAGTCCACTGAAGCTGAAGCTTTGTTCAGACCATCATCAAAACATCCCCTGAATAAGGGAGACAAATAATCCTGAATTGTCTCACCGAGGTGTTGGGGTATTTAAAGTCAACAACAATTTGTGCCTTAGATCTTAGGCCTGGCACTCCTGATGGTATTCCTCATCAGAAACATTTATTTTAGATAGGTGTGAAATGTGTGTCTAATGTCAAGTCACATCATTTCCACTTTCTAAATCATAACAAGGTCCAGAACTTTAGGAATACAATGCTCTGTGTGAAGGTTTTTATTATTATTTTTGATTTAAACTCAATTCTTTGCAACCAATAGGCATTTTGTCATTGACTTCCTTGAGAAGCAGATCAATCCCTCAAGGAATAGGAGTATGTGACATCCTTACCAAGGTTAGCCCAAAACTTCAGTTTCTATGACCTATTAACCACAGGAGAAATAAACAAAAATACAAATCCTTCTCATAATTCAAAGAACTGCTTACAGAGGGGTTATTTTCCAGAATCTCGGTTGTAGCTAAATGCACCATGAGATTAAGAACAGGCTTTGACAGAGCAATTGCTGTGCAGGTGCTCCATCCAACTGTGACTTAACAAACTTTGCTGTAGGTTTACACAGTCCATGGTTTTAAGTATTTCTCAAATACTGTACAGCAATAATTAGCAGCCAGGGGCAAAATAATCATTGCTAGATTCATTTAATGCTAAAGCCAAAACTAATATATTTTCTGTTGGTTGAAATGTCAGACCTTATCTGCATTATTGTAAGATCAGATGGAAAAAAACGTGCTTTTAAACGTGGTTCAGAGTAAGCCTCCAGTTTGTAAATACATTAATCAGAATGTAAGGTGTGCCTTCTAGTGGATAGAGAGGGACATTTGAAATGAGCAGATTGAGCTAATATATCAGCATCACTGATTTATGAGGAAAAGTTAATAAATAAATCAGAATTAAAATTAATAAATTGAATCACTGTTGAAATAGTTTGGATAAATATTAATATTTTAGCTCAATTACAGTCATGGGAATTCTTTAGAGGAAGGATGTTGATAATGTTTTCGAGCAAAATTTTTAAAGAACAAAAATAAACTAGAGAAGGTGTTTTCTTAAGGCCCATGGTTTCCTATGAATGGCTTCACTCTTCAAAATCTTCTAGATTTTAAGCTATTTTTGTGCATCTAGAGAGTCTTAATAAGTTGTTTGTTTTATGAAACTTGAAGTCCCATCCACGCACGTTAGAGAAGCTACACAGGAGTGCAAATCTTACCCCAGGTACTTCCAACCAGGCATATGATTTGTTTTCTGCCCCATCACACCACAGGAGCAATTTCATAGAATCACAGATACTTAGAACAATTTGGGTTGGAAGGGACCTTAAGGACTATCTAGTTCAACCCCCCTGCCATGGGCAGGGACACCTTCCACTAGAATTTGCCACCTTCTACTTACCAAGAAGGGTCTCCTCTGAATTATGGTAAAAGGACTCTTAAGGATGTTAAACCTCCAACATCTTGTTGGTGGCTTTTGTTCTTAGCAGATTTGGAGCATTAGAAGTGGCTGAACAGCTCTAATTTTTTTTTCTCTTAAATTTTGAAAAAAAATGAGTTGTTCATCTCAGACCTTGTATGCCATGTTTCAACAAGGAGTGAATTTTTATGGTCAAATTACAAGCCCTTGAAAATAGGAGTTTATAATGGAAAGGCTGATACAACCGTAACTATGGTATTGCAATTGCATCACTATAAGAAAATTGGTTTAGATAATATACCCTTCTGGAATGACTGCAGTTCTAAATGATCCTGCATCTCCATAAATCTAAGCTAACTCAGTAATTCAAAATTACTAAGATTTAAGTTTAGTACCAATAAGCAATAAACTTATGGCTATTGCTATAATAACCGCTGGTCTGTTCTCCTTTATTTCACAGCAGGTGGTCTTTGGGCTGGTTTGCAGCCTGAATGAAAATACTTTCAACTAATTCAAAACTAATTCCTGAAGTTGAGGAAACTCCAAACTTTCACACAATTCCCTTTCACTAACAAAGAGCTTGGTTGCTTGGATTTTTTTTTCCTTTCCCCTTTTTTCTTTAATCATTGCCTAAGCATATTGTCCCTTTTTACACTGTTTTATACTAATATATTATATGATGACAGCTGACTCACTGTATTTCTGCAAACTGTCAAGGGAAATGCACTGAGGAACATGTAAGTTCCTCTAAATACACTGTGTGTCTTTACATCATTCTTCTTCCCCTCCACGTCTCCTATACACCTAATATTCCAAATCCTAAAATCCCATGCCTCATTCTCCCGCCAGACTGATCAGCTCCATGCAGGTATGACTTTAGTGACTGATTCAGGCCATCAGCAAGTGAGAAGAAAACGAGCTTAATAAAGTCTAATTCCACAATTTAGCAGAGTTTGAAATCTCATTTCCTTTGGGCTGTGTCTGAAAGACATTGAGGGGCTGGAGCGTGTCCAGAGAGGGAAATAGAGCTGGGAAAGGGTCTGGAGCACAAGTCTGATGAGGAGCAGCTGAGGGAGCTGGGGGGGGTCAGCCTGGAGAAAAGGAGGCTCAATGGGGACCTTCTCACTCTCCACAACTCCCTGACAGGAGGGGGCAGCCAGGTAGGGGTCGGGCTCTGCTCCCAGGGAACAAGTGACAGGATGAGAGGAAATGGTCTCAAGTTGTGCCAGGGGAGGTTTAGATTGGATATTAGGAAAAAAACATTACAGAAAGTGTTGTCAGGCATTGGAGAAGACTGCCCAGGAAAACTGTGGAATCGGCATTCCTGGAAGTGTTCAAACATGTGGATATGGCACTTAAGGACATGGTTTAGTGGTGATTATGGTGGTGGTTCTGGGTTGACAATGGTACTTGATGATCTTAAAGGTCTTTTCCAACCTTAATTCTAATGATTCTAGGATAGAAGCAACACTCAGCCTTTCATGACAGGGTGAGGCACAGAATCCCAGAACCACAGAATTGTTTGAGTTGGAAGGGACCCTAAATATCATCTTGTTCCATCTCCCTGCCGGGGACAGGGACACCTTCCACTAAACCAGGTTACTCAGAGCCCCATTCAAACTGTCCTCAAACACTTCCAGGATAGGGCATCCTCTTGCTGGAATCCAACAAAAAATTTTGGAGACACCAGCTCAGCTATTTAATCCTTCAAGACGCAAAATTAAAACAAAAATTGGAAACAAGCTCATCCATTCATCAAACTCGTGTATGGTTGTTCTAAATTCATTGCTCTGCAGTCACAGCCTGTGCCTGAGAGCACTGTAAAAATGTTTCTTGAACACTGTCAGCCTTAGGGCCATGACCACTCCCCTGGGGAACCTGCTCCTGTGCCCAATCCATGCCCTTTTTCCAAATATGGAACTTAAATCTCCCCTCACACAGCTATATTTTGTTCAGTAGAGCCAAAATAACCCTTCCAGGTATAAAACAAAGTACTACTGCAAATATTTCTTTTTAACTTCAAAGTATTCATAATTTTTTTTTCATTGAGTGTAGACAGAGGAGAAGTAAACAAAGTTATGTCAAAATGGTAGAAACATAGCAAACCTCACTCGCTTTTGCCAGATTTTACTTTTTCAACAAGTAGTTGATAATTAGGAAAAGAAGACTTAAATACATATTTGGGGTATTTTTTTTGCTGCAAGAACTTAACAAAAACCTGCATGTAAACGCTTTTCAAGCTATTTACCACTCATCCTGGGCACCCATTGTTTCATTCTGTGGTTTCTGGAGGCAACAAGCTGCTGCAGTTTGACTCCAGCTCACAGAATATCACCCATATGTTGGCATGATTGAGGGTGAGAGTGTAAAGAGCTGGGGATAGGATGTTCTGGCAACAGCGTTGTGCTGTGTAAGTGAAAGTGACCACGGAGCTACTAATTTTTTCAGATGACCTTACTATAAAAACCTTATATGAGAATTCATGCCACTCTAATGGAGAGCTGAGAACGATCCAGGTACCAGTTTTCTGAAGAGAATTTCCAAAGACAGAGAAGTTTTTTGTTTTCTATGGAATAAGGGTTAATCCCATTTTTAGAAATCAAAATATCAGGCCATTTTCAGACATTCTCAAAGCCCCTGAAGGTTTGGCTCTGCACCTCAAGCCTACATGTGAGTATACCTTGTGAGTCAACCTCCATGGAAAGAGCTGACAACATAAAAATTATCATAAAATCATAGAATGGTTTGGGTTGGAAGGGATCTTAAAGATCATCTCATTCCGTCCTCCTGCTGTGGGCAGGGACACCTTCCACTATCCCAGGTTGCTCCAAGCCCCATCCAACCTGTCCTTGAACATGTCCAGGGATGGGGCAGCCACAGCTTCCCTGGACAACCTGTGCCAGGGCCTCACCACCCTCACAGTGCAGAATTTCAGTCTAATGTGTAATCTAAACCTTCCCTCCTTCACCTTATAGCCGTTTCTCCTTGTTCTATCACTACATGCCCTAGAAAGAAGTCCCTCTCAAGCTCTCATGAGCCCCTTCAAGCACTGAAATGTGCTCTAAGTTCTCCCTGGAGCCTTCCTTTCTGCGTTCTGAACAATCATAATTCTCAGCCTGTTTCCATAGCAGAGACAGCCCTTTGATCATATCGGTGACCTCCTCTGGACTCGTTCCAACAAGTGACCATCCTTCTTGTGTAGGGGCCACAGAGCTAGATGCAGTATTCCAGGTGGGATCTCACAAGAGCAGAGCAGAGGAGAAGAACTGTTGGGCACTAAATGGGAAACCCTATAAAAGAGGACTCATTCTCTGCATATGTGCTGCTTTCCCTTGTAGCTGAACCACAGTAAGACTTTATCCATCTCTCAATGCCTTTTTTCCCTCCTCTAGCAGGATGAAAATCTGGAGGGGAGGAGTTTAAATAGAGAAAACACTACATAATTTAGAAGATAAGTACAAAAACACAAGCAGGAAATTTGTGTAGAAACGGAAATAAGTCTCCATGAGAGCCAAGGTGAATGGCAGAGAGAGCCCTAGGCTGGGATGCACTCCCCTGCATCATCTTCTTGTTCTCAGTATAGAAGACATTTGCAAAGCCCAACTGTCAGTGCCTAGTTGGTGAGGAAAAGAGTCTGAATTCATCAAATAAAAGGAGAAATTCTCTACCAATGGCAAACCACAATGCTGTTGACTTCAAGTCAAACTGTGCCAACTTGTGAATTTATCCCAAACTGCTAGCTCAGTTCTCTTTGGTAATGACCTTGAATAGATTCAAATTGGTGTGAAATAGATGGAAAATGGTCTGTAGCCTGTTATCAGCGCATTTCCCTACTCCCAGCCTTTAATCCCAGGAGAGTAGCAGAAGTGAAAAGGTTTCAAACTTCTTATGAAAATATTTTTCCACCATGCCTGTTCCCTAGCCCTGTCTGTTCTCCTTTCTCTCTGCATAAGCAGTTTTAGACTTTATTTAAGTGTCGCATTTCCAAGCGTTCACGACTCTGTACAAAGCTCGTCACACATCACTCATGCCTTATTTCACGGGTTGAGCTGGTAATTAGCATATTTCACAATTAGCCAGTGTATTTGCTTTGCTAATTTCATTCCATGATGAAGGTGCTAACTTGGCGTGAAGCTGTAATGTACTGGTTGATTTATTAAGCTTCCTCTGATGGATGAAAATCACATGCTGTGCCTTTACTGTCGGGGAAAGTTAACAACATCCATTTGTAAGAGATGGTATTTGAAAAGTGATGTTGGTGTGATTGAATGTGTGAATCTGTAATGAAGCCAAGTCAGATAGCTCCTTCCCCATAAAACAGTATTCAACTTCTGTGGTAGCTCCTTTTTGAAACTGGGCTTTTCTGCCCAGATTCCTCCCCTAAACTATGTAAGTACCAAATACTCAGCAGGTATTTAGCACTCAAGTTTCTGCTTCCAACTCCTGTTTTCTAACAGCTGCAGAGGAATCAAGTGCCTAAACCCTCTGAGAGTCTGAATCTTATATTGAGTGCTGATAGTGCAAAGCATTTGCTGGTCTTTTCTTAATGAAGCTGCACATAAAATGAATAATTGACCAATCAGTCAATGTATCTGTCAGACCACAGGCTTTCAAGACATTTTTTGAGGGAGAACTTCCTGGTCCATGGCCTTTCCTTGTAAAACCTGGCATAGTTACGTCCACATAGTCTCCATATTTCCAAAGAAAAATTTTATTTTCTGGTTGTAACTATAATATTAAGCTAATATTGATGGGTCCATTCTTTGTCCTCAGAGACCATAGGTAGACTGACGTGTTCATATTGTGACATTCTCCTATTCTCAGGAGAAAAAAAAAAAGGCTGCATGAAATTTGTCTGTTGGAAATGGTCTCCGGTCTCTGCTAACCCACAATTGTACAAGGCCATGGTCCTGTTTAATTTGCTAATGAGGATGTGTGTACAGCACAGCCCAGGTAGTTATCCTGGACCATGGAACACATGGGACCTCCCTGAAGCTGTTGGAAAGAGACGACACGTCTGGAGACCAAATCAACATGATCAAAGGCAGCAAAACTTGAAGGTTGTGGTTTAAAATTTGTATGTAAAAAGCATCTGTAGAGGTCACTCATGGTCTTCACCAGGATAGGCACAGCTCCAGGCAAAATGGGAGAGGGATGGCATAGGGAGGGTCATGTTCACACACATGACCTGTGTGTGATGTGGTGTAGGAATACATGTGGTGCTGGGCAGTGATGATGGGAGGAGCAGTTGGAGGCTCTTTTCCCACTGTTAATTCTGCATTTTGCTTTTTTAGGATGCAAAGGACCTTTTCTGTCTGTAATAAATTTTTTTTGTCCATACTTTAAATATCCCTGATTTAAGCACATTCCAGAGAGGACCCACACTCACCTGAAGTGATGTTCCTTGTGGAAAGATCCCACCTTGCTTCACACTGTTCTGTGGCCTTGATTGGGTTATATTAAGTCCATTCTCCTTTTTAATTTTCAATATTTCCTTTGATTTTAACTCCTCTAAAGATTATGTGTTGTCTGGAGAAATGTTTTTGAGAGAGCACTTTGAAACTTCAAATGTTTGTACACCCAGACAGAACAGATTAAGTTCAAACTCTCTCTAAAGCCATCACATTTTGTCTTATATCTGCATTTTCTCCATGAATCAGATATGAACTATTGACAAATCAGCATTAACCTGTCTTGCCAGCAGAGTTTAGGGTTTCAAAGCCATAAGAAATCAGATTGTTCTGTATCAGAATTTGCATGTGTTTCGCTACAATGTGAAAGTAGAAGGAAAAACGAAAGAAAGGATTTCTAAGGCAAAGATCCCAAGAATTAAGAATTAACCCCAGAATAAGGATTAATTTAATTTTATTTAAGTATTAAGTAAAATTCCACAGATGAAGTCAGCATGAACTGATGATCTTCATATTTTGCTGTGGGTTTTCTGCCTCTCTCTTCTCTTTGTACTGGGTTCATCTTTGCTTTGTAAAGCTACACACATGTCATATTGTAACAGTACTAAAACCCCCAAAACCTTGGATTCAGGAAAAATTCAAGCAAAACCTTAGATCTATGTATGCTTCTAAGGATGTATGCACCTTCCCAGTAAAGAATGTGCTTGACTGCTGTCACCTTCAGTAGCTTAAAGACAAACACAGATTCAGAACAAGTTGTTTTCCTGAATAACGTTTGCTTCTTGTACCCACTCCTGAATTATATTAGCAGGTTTGGTATCAAGGGTACACATCCAATCTTTCACAGATGAAAAGCCAGGAAAATATATTGTATTAGGAACATTACTGTCCTTACTGATTCTGGAATGCCCTTCCACCAAAATGCTTTCCTGTGTCCCTTCCCTTAGTCCTCTCACATCACCCCATCCTTACACCTTCAACCTGCTTTTATTCCCTGGCTCAGGCTGATTCTGTAACTCAGCAGAAGGCAGGAGCTGCTGTTTCACACACTTGTCACCTCAGTTCACACTTCCAGCTGGGCTTAGAGACCACAATCATTAATTACTGTTACTCATGTGGTTGTTTATGCTCCAAGACCTGCTTTTTCACCCCAAAAAGAGTTACAAGAAACTTAAGAGATGCCACATGGCCAAGCTTATATCACCAAAGAGTGTGTGTGTCTCAGTACATTAAAGGTGCCTTGCCTGCTTTTTTTCTGACTTTTAGACTGCTGCTTAGATTTAGCTGGCCAAAAACCTAACCCACCTACCAGACATGGAGTATTACAGAGAAAGAAGGGCAGATTTTTCTCTAGGTTAGGGCAAATGCAAGCTTTCAGAAATATATAGCCAGTAACAATTTAATTAACTTAATCTATCAAAGTGTTATCTAAGCAGTGTTTTAATTATATAACAGTCATAGGGACAGAAATATTTTAAAAGTTATTTTTAGGTTTAAGACAAGTCTAAATATTTATTTTGTATTTAGCAGGTAATCAAGATATATTCCTCATGCATTTTATATAAAAATAAGGCCTGTTTATGTCCTTTACATATGTAATTCATTGCAACTGATTTCATGACCACAATTTCAAATCCCATCTCCATGAGGGACCTGACGTACCACTGAGGCAGTCAACAGGCAAGAATTAAAGCTCATGGATTGTCAGGCCAGAGGAACATTATTACCCTGGCTAATTCCTCTTAGTCCAGTAGCTGGACATGGGTTGCAGAAAAGAAGAAGTTTTTGCAGCAGAAGTTCCCTGGACTGGTGGGGGGCAGTGATTTCCATGAGATTTGATTTTGACATCTCTTGCTGAAGAGATGAAGTTCAAGCCATTGAAATGAGGCTGACTCCCAGCTGCTCTGTGTTATCCGGTCAAAAATGTGCTGGAGCTCTTAATGAGACTGAAAATGACTGGGAAAAAACTGGAACTACCCCATAGCCAATATGTTTGTTAGAAGAAGGACTTCACAACTACTCTCAGCATTCCAGTACTAAGCAGCAGTCCTTTTGTGCTTCTCCTACACAACATGCAGTACTTGAAGATGCATCAGAGAACAGGGGGTGAAATTTCTGAGACCTCACAAGTTTATTAATAATCTCAATTTAAAATTTGTTAATTATATCAACATTTGAAGCTGCCTCTTGTTGTTTCCAATCAGCAGGAAGCAAGGTGGTGACAGAAGGTGATAGGGACAATGCATGATGCAATACGTAAGGAAGTGGATAACGGTGGGGTAGTGGATCAGTTATGTGGAGAGGGGTGCCTGCTTGATGGAAACAAAAAATTGTAATGCACATGCCTTCTAACATGGCAAAGCAGTGCATAAGCTCAGGTGGTGAAGGCCTGGCCTCCAGTCCTTGCCCTTCTTCTCCATCATTAATCTACTACCTGAGCATTAATTCCCACGTGACCCATCCATCATTCCAGTATTAACCTCTAAGTGCTTTAGGCCTGCATCATTTTAGGTGCAGGGATGGGGTGGGAAATCCTACACAGCAGAACAGTGTGACACCTTGACAGGACAGATATAGTGATGTAGAAATAGGAAAAGGGGGGATGGCTTTAAGCTGACGAAGGATAGATTTAGATTGGATATTGGAAGAAATTCTTCCCTGTGAGGGCGGTGAGGCCCTGGCACAGACTGCCCAGAGAAGCTGTGTCAGCCCCATCCCTGGAAGTGTCCAAGGCCAGGTTGGATGGGGCTTGGAGCAACCTGGCCTACTGGAAGGTGTCCCTGAACATGGCAGGGGGTTGGAACTGGGTGAACAACTTAATTTAAAGTCCCTTCCAATCCAAATAATTCTATATGTGTTTCTTACATCCAGTAAGACAGGTGACTCCTGTCTGTTGGGGTAGAAGTAAAGGAGTCTCATCATTCAGGCTCTCAGCTGGGGAAAGGTGCAGACCAAAGCTGGCTGCTGTGCCCAAAGGCTTGTCTTGTCACCAGTAATAACTTATCCTGTTCTGAAGCCAAATATGAAGGTTGGAATTAATGATCTTGAAGGCCTTTTTCAACCTGAATGTTTTTTTGATCCTAGGACTAACCGAAATCTTAAGTGATGGGGAGAGGAGAGGCTGGGCTGTGGTGAGTGGGCAGAAAAGAGCAGAACACTTCTTTTGGCTTGAAACCTTTCCTCTCTGAAGTATCTAAGTCTTGTACTGAAGGATTAGCTGGCAGTTTCTGGGAGAAAAGCATGAAACTGTCACTGACTTTCTTGCGAGTAGGCAAGAAAATGGCATGGGGAACATCAAGATGTGGAACCTGCAGCAAAGCAGTGCTTGATCTTCTGTGCACCCTGCAAATTTTTCTTTCTTGAAGCAAGCATTTTTCAACAGCTGCTGAGGAGATAAACACCAGAGGAAGCTGCTGACACCTCTGCTGTCTGTGAGTTCAGTTTATCGACTGCAAATTGCATGAGGTTCAACAAAGCAAAGTGCTGGGTCCTGTGTTTGGGTCACAACTCCCTGCAGTGCTACAGGCTGGGCCAGGGTGCTGAAAAGCTGGAAAAAGACCTAGGGGTGCTGGTCAACAGTGGCTGAACATGAGCCAAGTGTTCCCAGGTGGCCAAGAAGGCCAATGGCACCTGGCCTGTACCAGCCATGGTGTGGCCAGAAGGACCAGGGCAGTGATTGCCCCCGGTGCTGGACACTGGTGAGGCCACACCTCAAATCCTGGGTTCAGTTCTGGGCCCCTCACAAGAAAGACATTGAGGGGCTGGAGCGTGTCCTGAGAAGGGCATGGAGCTGGGGAAGGGTCTGGAGCACAAGTCTGATGAGGGGCAGCTGAGGGAGCTGGAGGGGCTCAGCCTGGAGAAAAGGAGGCTCAGGGGGGACCTTCTTGCTCCCTGACAGGAGGGTGCAGGGTTGGTCTCTTCTCCAAAGGAACAAGTGATGAGACAAGAGCAAATGGCCCCAAGCTGTGCCAGTGGAGGTTTAGATTGGATATTGCAAACAACTTCTTCATAGAAAGGGCAGTCGAGCTTTGGAAGCGGCTGCCCAGGGAAGTGGTGGAGTCACCACCCCCGGAAGTGTTTAAAACACATACAGGTGTGGGACCTGGGGACATGGTTTAGTGGTGAACCTGGCAGTGCTGTGTTAGTAGTTGACTCGATGACCTTAGAGGTCTTTTCTAACTTTAACTATTTTATTGACTCTAAACGAGTCAGAATTTCCCCGCTCCCCGTAAACTCCCGGGACACCACTAGATGGTGCCTTTAGCCGCTGCTAAAACCCGCAGTGCTCACGGGCACGGGTTTATCATCACACAGGAACTCCAGACTTCTGGGAAACAGGGATTTTTTCAGAAGAGAAAACTTATCCTGCATAAGGAGCGACAACCAGAAACGCAGATATATCAGTTAAAAAAAAAAAAAAAAAAGAAAAAAACAAAAACCCTGTGCTCTGGATTCTTTCAGCAGTATTGGTACACGTATGATCCTGAAGCAAAAGGTGCTCCGTGGGTACCCTGACAGCTGCTGCCAGTGAGGGACAATCTGGTCTGTCACAGCAGCGCCTTTTGACGGTGGCACTGGCCAGGCTCCATCGGGGCTGCTCAGACTGGAAGGCTCGGATCAGCCCTGGAAAGGCTGCATGTGTGCAGATTGCCCTGGAAGCGCCGGTCCTGGTGTTTTTCCAGACTCCCAGACCATCTGGCTCCTGGCTCAGACAGCAGCCAGTGGGATGCAGGTGCTTGGGCAGCCTGGTGAGAGGGCTGACCCCTGAGTCCTGCAGCTCTGGGGATCCAGCATGTCACAGAGCCCAAGATGATATGTCACAGGCCCCATATATCCCAAGGAGAACAGCCATCCCTGGGGATGCACGTGCATTAGGAAAAGCCTCCAGTGTCCCTGTTATTTATTTGCTATGAGGCAAGGAATACATAAAAACATCACTGATTTCTCCTCAACTCTCACTTTTTCTCTTGTGTCCTGGTTGACTGATGCTGCTTCTCTCCAGTCTCTCTGGGCTGGACAGAAGATAAAATTGCAAAGTTTAAATCAGAAGGCTGGTGTTTCCTACAGTGTGGACCCATCAGTTTTTACTTCTATGAGCAGTTCCACATCTGAAGAAAATATGGCACTTTTCTCAAAAGCCATCACTCTGCAGAGCAGAATCCTGGCCTGGTCCCATGTTGGGTAAAGTTTAATAAACCTGATTATTTCACTGCTGCTTGTTGTAGAACAGCCAAATCAAATACCCCAGTTGGGATGGCTGGAAGTGTCACTTAAGATCATTAGTGCCTCCTGGAGAGAATAAGGAGCTTCTGGCATAACAGGGTGGGGCTGCATGGGCTACAGTGATGTAAGAACAGCAGCTAAAGGCTTCACTCTCCTCAGCTGACACCATGCAGTTTCAAATGACCTCTGCTAAATCCAGGTAGTTTCTGTTAGATAATTGCACTGGAAGCTGTGGCTGCCCCATCCCTGGAAGTGTTCAAAGTCAGGCTGGACAGGGCTTGGAGCAACCTGGTCTAGCAGGAGGTGTCCCTGCCCATGGCAGGGAGTTTGGAAATAGAGGATCCTTACGGTCCCTTCCAACCCAAACTGTTCTCAGATTCCGTGATTCTGTGATTCCGTGATAACATACATTGGTTAATTTAGTTTTGGGCTTTTTAAAGATAATTTTCATTTCCAATCTCAGGAATAAATACCAAAAAAACCCACTGATGTTCAGAAGAATACCTCAGTGTCTGTTTTATTTCACATAGGGGAAACACCTCCTTTTATTGAAGCAGTTCAGTGTTGCAGTGATACTTTGCTCTCTATTTCATGTCACTTTTCTCCTTTCAGTAAATCTTCCCAGACAAATTATAGAGAAAAATAACATTTATACAAGGATACCACAAGCAATCTTAACATATTGCTATTTTACAGGTGTTCTGAGCACAATACCAACAAGTTAAGACCTTTATTGTTGACTTTGGAATTTCATAGGTTTATAAAGGGATGGTTACAATTTTAACATCTTTTGTGCAATACAATATAATATCTTAATATCAATATACCACTGAATTATCCTAAACCCCCCTGAAGTTGCATAAGAATAGATATTCCATAAAGACATCCAGGCTTGATTTAAAGGCACCAAGATGAACTATTAGGGATGATCAACCTTCTGTGTTAAATTCATGTGCAATGCTCTGCTGTGATTTGTCTGGCTTTGTCTTACAGCCTTTATTCATTGTTATTCCTTCCTCAGCTGAAGAGAATGCAAATTCCATAAAGGAACATGGAGCATTCATTTATTATTTATTTATTATATAACTGGTTTGTAGACCTCACAACATATTCAAGCCAATTCGTTAGGACAGCAACAAAGGAAGACTGAAGGAGATAGATATTTTCTTGTGTTAGACTTTTCCACGACAAGAAGAAACATTTACATGGTAAAGACAAAGCCACCATTTACATTCCAAATTCAAATAACAGTAATAATATTTTCTGGCTCCAGATTTATGTTTCCATCTGGCTGAAGTGACTTGGCAACCAAAAGCATAAGCTTTGTTTCAATTCTTGGTATCAACAAGTACCCTTAAGGCATATTAGGGAGGTATGACAAAAATCTAGTGAATGCCAAAAGCAGTGAAGCTTAGTTATTGGCTTGCCAGCATGAGAGAAAAATAATCTGCATTTTGTAAGTATGAGTATAGAACAAGCCCTGGCATTGCAAGCCGCTGTCAGTCAGGAGGAACTTCCTACTTCTTTTCAGAATATATTTTATTTTATGCCAATTTATTTTTGCAGTATGATTTACTGAACAGAGGATTAAGCACAATGGTGTGGCATGAAACAACGTATGTGTAGGCTTTGAATACAGATTTTCTTATTCCACATCACTGCACTTAGCCCAGCATTCCCTGAGTAATGGATAACTAAGAATGAGTTAATCTCAGAGCTTTCTTGCACATTATTTTTAGTGTCCTAAAAGTGACCTAAGAGAGTGTAAAAGCCTCATGTAATTTCAAGTCCTCCAGTGGCCATGGAAGCACAGTCAGGCAAGAAGGTGAACTGAGGCTGGAAGACATCAGTGGGTAGATAGATTTTGAAATATGGGTGTCACAACAGATCTTCTGAGACCTTTTTAAGAGAAACCATCAACTGTCTGAATGTTAAAGATATTACATAACCAGCCATGGATTTGGGCTTCGTGAGACCTGCTGGTTAATCTGGCCCTGGTGAAAGCAAATTACCCAGTGGGACCTTCTGAAACTACCACGACCAAATTGTCCAGGAATCTGGCTACATACGCCTATTCTGATCCCATGATGTGAAGCTGGACACGTGAATGTTTTGGTAAATGACATACAGGGCCTCCGAGTTTGGCTTCTTCCATTTAAACCAGTTAGACATGAAATAGTTTCAGATATTGATTTTTGTTTGGGGGATTTTTTGTTTTGGTTTGGTTTGATATTTTGTATTAACTCTGTTTGAGCTAAAGTAGTGATCTTCAGGCCTCCCTTGTCTCCTGTTATTCAACATAAGTTTTCCATGCCTTTCACTTGAAGGCACAATGGGAAAAGGCTAACACAAACATGTTTCCCCTTTGCCCAGATTTTATTGTTGGCAAGATTCACCTCAGAGGACAGTGACAGGGCTGAGTTCATCTCTCACCAGGTCAGACCAGGAGCCTGGAGCAAGGTTTGCTGTCAGTTCCAGACTCTGACCCTGAATGCAATGAAACTTTATGTGGTAGTTATTCTCTTATTATGCACCATATCAAATCCCAGTGAGTAACAGCCAAACTGTAGTAGATTTTCAAGTTCATCAGGTCCAAGTGGGTTTTCAGCCTCTTGAACTGTTTGGAGGTAGAGACTGTGGAGAAAAAATTAGAATTTGAACTCTGAGGCAAATGTCTCTTTCTGCTGCCTTACAGAAGAGCAAGTGAATGGAGACACATTTCTATGTCACTCTCAGCACTGCCATTCCTTCGTCTGCCCCAAGCCCAGTTTCCCAAGGCTGTTCCAGGCTTTGCCTACACCCCCTCTCCCTCATTCCATCGCCCTAAGGCAGGACCAGACAGATCCTCTCCCTGTCTCTTCCCTGGAGTGGTGGAAACCCAAGAGTCCCAGGGAGTCAATCCTGGCCAATTACCTTCAGGGCTACATCACAAGAAGGGTGGCCAATGTCAAGGGAGGGAAAGCTCCCCCTCTGCTCCACTCTCATGAGACTCACAGCTGGAGTACTGCATCCAGATGTGGGTTCCCTGGTACAGGAAAGACATGGACATGTTGGAGTGGGTCCAAAGGTCCTTTTATGTGGGACATTTCATAAGAAAGGCAGAGAGAGGCTTTTCACCTCCTTTTTCAAGGAGTGGTGGGAAAGGAGCAACAGTTTTTAAAGAGAATAAAATTAGACTAAATATGAAAACAACTTTTTCTAAAATGAGGGTCCTGAGGCACTGACAGGTAGCCCAGAGAAGCTGTGGATGACCCACCCCTGAAAGTGTTCAAAGCCAGGGTGGATGGTGCTTGGAACAACGTGGTCTAGTGGAAGGTGTCCCCACCCATGGCAAGGGGTTGGAAGAAAATGCGCTTTAAGGTCCCTTCCAGCCTAATCATACTGACTCTAAAATCTTATAAAAGAATGTTTGAGATACAAGGTGCTTTTTGGGGAGAAGGAGACTGGAAATCTCCTGAGTGTTCTGTGGTCCCACTGCAACTTCACAGCCTGATCAGTCATCAAGAGGAGGTTAATGAAAGGCAAGGAAGGAGAAAATGTATTTTTCTCCATGGAATATCTTCCTGAAGTCATTCACTGCTCATCATAACTTCTTGGTCTCACCCCTAAGTCCCTCTTCATATCCCTGAAACTTCCTTCAAACCCACATCTTCATTCAGAACCCCACTGATCCTTCTTGTCATCTATCATCAAATCCATCTCCATAAAAACCTTCACACTTCTGTCACAGGCACAAAACACAATTTTTTGCCTAAGACACATCAAATCGACTCTGTACAAGGCATAGGAAAAAGATTTAAGATGCCACAACAGCCTTAGAGAAATCACTAACAGTTGCAAACACTCTGTTTCAAGTGAGTGCAAGTGCTCCTGAACATCTGTATTTGTGTGTGTGCATGCACTGTGGGGTGCCTCGTACAGCCTACATGGTAGAGACAGATACTGCTTCAAGACTTGTCTCTCCTTTCTAATTAAGTATTGAGTAGGAAAAGCATTAACTTACAATGGTTTCTACAGCTGTTTGACGTTCCTCTTTATGAAAAAAACCCCAGCTCAGTGCATGTGGGTTCATTGAAAAGGGACTGATCTCAGTTTGGAAGAAAATGTGGTTCATAAAATCAGAGTTTTCTCAGTCCCCTTCACAGGAACCCTTTGTTTTCAGTCTTCTAGATGTATTTTCTGCAGCTGGACAGAGAAATATAGGAAAAAAAATCAAATGTGCTCCAGGAAATACTCACTTTGCAGTGATACTGTAGCCAGTGTACAGTAATTCTTTTCTGAACACTGGCTGAAATAAAAATAAGAGAAAATCTAAATTGATGCACATAAACTTTATTAGCCTTCCAATCAGGATGAGATTAATTGCAGCCAGGAATTTTCTCTCCCTGACTAAAAAGAATCTAGATGAAGAACTTAAAAGAGCCATACAACCCATGTCTAACATAGAGGAAATGGATCCTGCTCTAAGTGACTCTCCAGTTGTTCAGTTCTCAGCTCCTATACCAGGGACATGTGCTCAGAAAATATGAGTCAAAATTAAACTATAGAATAGATATGCTAAAATAAGAGGAAAATGGAAGGAGGAAGAAATATCACAAAAGTGATAGAATATTAAGATTTTCATTGATATTTTATCATAAATTTAATCATGGTTGAACTATTAATGTTCAGTTTTTATTAGAATAAAATTTATTGCTTACATTTTTTAGACACTTAGGCATTCCAGAATGATTTAACACGAAGAACCTCAACCAGACTTCACTGTGCTGAAGAAACATTTGAGTTAATTCCAGTAGTTGTCAAAAACTCTCTCTCTCTTGCTCTCCCTCTTCCTCTGCACAGACATTTATACGTATACACAGGAATTTTTTGCTATATAGAGTAATATACCTACAGTATATGGGTCAGAGTATGATATGGCTACATGGAGGTAAAAGTTAAAATGACATTAAAATAAAGCAGCTCTCCCAGAAAGCAGAAGATCGTTATAGATTAACCAAACTACACAATTAAATGGGAAGCCCTGGTCAACGATCCATGTTTCCGTTTGTTTCCTAACATCCACCCACTCTGTTGAGCACCTTGCTGATGTTAATTTATTCATCCCCACGGCAGTGCGGAATCCCTTTCACTTGAGTCGGGCACTGAGCAAGCCACAAAGGAACAGGTTTCTAAACGGACACTGGGATGGAAATGAAATCAGGATTTGAAAGAAGGAAGTTGTTTGCGCTGGGGTTGAAAATGTCAAACATTTAAACTTCAGTTAGGAAGAAGAGAAACATTTTTTCAATGTGTTTTAGTCAGTGAAGTCTCACAGGAAAGTGGAACACTGCCAGCTTCATCCAGGATCTTCTGTTGCTGATACTTATTACATTAATTACTCTTCATTACACTGAAAGAGCAGAAAGGATTCACTGTGGAGTCCAGCCTCTGTGTTACACATAAAGCATGCTCAGAGGACAATGATGAGGTCTGCTTCCTCAAATGACAGGAAATGTCATATTTGTGAGTCAAACCTGAATTCCAAAACTAACTATTCTATGATTCTATGAAATGAACTCTGGTGTGCTTATTTGTAAAAATGTACAGTGTTCCAACCTCTGTGGAATTTTATTGTTACAAGAAGAGACAGCTACGGCTCTGAAAGTAGTAAAGAGTTAACTAGAGGAGTTGGATAACTGAATTTTTAAAATATAACCCCTAATTCTTTCTAAGTTCCATTTTATATTTGCAAATATTTTCACAGTTAAACAAAGTGTGTGCCAACACCCGCTAACTTTGTTTAAAACACAGATGGGACTTTGTTATCTGTGGGCCACTATGTTATAAAGGACCAATCCATTAAGACACCTTCTAGTTCTAATCCCAGAATGGGAAAGAATCACAGAATCATTAAGAATCATTGGAAAAGACCTCCAAGATAATCATGTCCAACCTTTGACTATCACCATGAATCATATCACATCTGCTCATTTTCTGAACACTCACAGAAATGGTGATTCCACCACTTCCCTGGGAAGCCTGTTCCAATCCCTAACCACTCTTTCATTGAAGAAATTCCTAATACAAAGGAATCATATAACAATTTGTAGCTGGAGAGGTTTATTCAAACAGGGACTTTTACGTGATTAAGCTAGGACACACTCCATTTTCCTTGCACTGACTTTGTAGAAATCAAGTTGGTACTTAGAAATAGACACAATTTATGTATTCTTGTCTCAAAGTCATTGACTGGTCAGAGTTGAAAGCATGCTCAGCAGAGTGATGGCATTTATCTTATCTCCTTGAAGATTTTAACACACTTATCTGGGGAGCAGAGGCTGTTAGTTTTAAACATTAAAAAATAGGGTGATTTAGGTTGGAAAGGGACCTTTAAAAATCATCTAGTTTAGCCCCCAACACGGCTGTTCTGGTTATCCAGTATAATGTCATTAAATATCTTTGAAGATCTTCAGATATCAAATATGTGGATGATAGTTCTGTGTATATAGAAATGGGAAAAGAGTAATAATATCTTGCTAAATAAATTACTTTTTAAACAGAAGTCATTAATTATTAAAGCCTTTTTAAGACATTTTTAAAGTCAAGAACTCCAAGAGCTGGGTCAGAGACTAATTTTTTCTCATTGAGAAAATTCATGCTCAAATCCACAATGAACAGGAGATTGGATTATATCACTCCAGAATTCTTCCTTTATGTCAATACTTCCACAGCACCTTCATCCACACAAGCAAGACGTCAGCCAAGATATCTGATGTTCCTTTTCCACCTCAGTGATTATGCCACTAATTTTAGTCATTTCCCACATCAGGAAAGTCTCTTGCCATGAGGATGAATGGCTCTTTGCTACGTGCATCATTGCACTGAGCTGTTTCTAACACCATAAAAAAAGCAGGTTTAGGAAGGAACTATTCTCCACATTAAAGCAATGAAAAATGATGGTGAACCTGGAGGGAAAGAATGTCCCTACCAAAAACAATCTTGAAAATGTGGTTTGAGAGGGTTTTTTTGGAGGCAGGGGGGAGGGAGGGGTTTGTCAAATTTTGCAGTTAAATTTAAGGAAAGTAATATTTGAAATTAAAGTTTTGAGATTAAAAAGACAGAATTTCCCCTTTAAAATATCACTGAAGGGGAAACAGTAAACCCCATATACATGTATATACCTAAGTACATATGTATATACAGACTTATTGGTGACTATAATTTATAGTCCGTAGGCAGATGTCCAGTGAAATTTCTCTCAGAGATAAGAAGAACAGCTTGTTCTTTAAACTTTTGTTCTTTGCCTACCTGATTCAGATGGAAGCACACGAGAATAATTGTTCTCTACCTGGATACCACTCTTCCAGTAATTTGCTTGCACAGCAGTCCATCGAAGTAAGCCCTGAAGGTTCAGTTCCTGCAGTTCTGGCAAGCAACAAAGTGAAAATCCTTTTGGAAGCCTACTAGACTTCCTGTTGTGGTCAAGAGAGGAAATGTGTGTTCTCATGTTTCAGTTCATCACATCCTGCAGAAAATACTAAAATCTCCAGTAGGAATCACCTTTTTCCCATTCTCTTCCAAGAGAAATCAAGCAACTACGTTGGATTCAGACATCTGTATTTACAGGAATGTTATAAAATAATACTTCAGTCACAAGTTCTCTTGCTGTGTCCAGCTCCACTCCAAGTGGTTTTATCCCACTGAAGCCTTCAATATTTACACAGATAAATCGCAGAACAGCAGAAGGGGTAGGGTTGGCACAGGTTGTCCAGAGAACCTGTGGCTGCCCCATCCCTGGAAGCGTTCAAGGACAGGTTGGGCAGAGCTTGGAGCAATCTGGGATAATGGAAGGTGTCCCTGCCCACGGCAGGGTGGTTGGACTAGATGACCTTTAAAGGTCTCTTCTAACCCAAACAATTCAGTGATTCTATTATTCTATTTTAAAATGACATAACAACTTAATATAGATTAATAACGATGTCTTAATCTGCCATATAAATCCCATTCTGTGCTTCAGTAGTTCTGCTGCTCCCAAAGTTGTTGTTTAGTAGTGAAAGTGTTACAAGATAGAGTTGTCATCTAACCAAATATTACTCTCAGTTTTCAGAGATATTACAAAGGTGACAAAAACACCCTTCAGTTGTCAATATAGTGTTTCCCTGTCCAACCACACAAGCTCTATGCCAAACACAAGCTACAAAAATCTAGTTGTGCTATTGCTGCATTCAGCATTAAAGTTGCAATTAATAAACCTAATTTTTATAGTTAGGATGTGTTTCCAATTATAAGCATAGTAGACTGGTATTATAATTAAGCATGTTCAGTTTTGCAGGATCCAGGAGCTGTTGGTTAATGAAGTTCGACGTGATACTGTCAGTAACCAACATGATAATTGGTTACAGAGAAAAGGCAATTTCAACAAATGCTCCTCATGCAGGTGGCTGGGAGAAATTGCTTTCACTCAATTATCCCTTCAATTATTTTGGATGAATGAGGCAGGATCCTTTAGCTCATTATGAGCCCAAATCCACAATAAGTAAGTAAATATTTTGACACAGTGTTGAAACTTCTGTAAAAGCATCTATAATATTTATAAGCATTGGAGAGGTCACATATTGTATTATCATCATTTGGTGCAGTCAGTGCCAACTAAAGGAAATTAATTATTTCAGTAGCCACTCAATATCACTGGAGTAATATTTTAATACTGTGAGTAGTCAGTACTGTTCTGAAATATTGGCACAGATGATATGGTTTATAAACACCCGTGTCTGGTATCATCTCTTAAAATGAAGCAAGTTAAGCAACAGGAATCATGTGCTTTGATATGGGATAAAATATATACTAAAATATATTGTATTGGAATAGCAACATATATCCATTTTGGAGTAGAATTTTATATTAATTTACATCAGGGATCAGACTACATAAAAAGAAATAAGAAAATATCAAATATCTGAAGATTTGTTTGACATGGCTGAGGTTCAGACTTTGCCATCTTTCCTTCACCTCCCTCTTCACCCAGAAGAAAGTGCAAGCAGGAGATTTCCACCACAGTGCTTGCTGCCCAGAAAGCCAATTGCAGCATTTGACTGGACCATTTCAGAATGAACATCCACAGTCAGCAATTATTGCCAAGATTTGGGTAATCCCTGCCTGTATTTGCATATGTTTTGGTATTAGTCATTCAATAAAGTCACGCTCTTTGATGCATTAATTATATGCTTTTGTGAGATGGTTTTACAGGAACTCTCCAGGTGATTCAACTTGCAACAGTTCAGGGAATTCAAAAATGTTTTTCTTTTTCAGAAACGAGTCTACCACCTGTGCTCAACTATCCAGCTACTGGATCTCATTTACCTCACAGTGGTATGAATGTGAAATTTGAGGTACACCCCAGAAGGGTGAGATGTTTCCTTAGAAATCTTTTCAGAAGACCCAACACAGGGCCACCAGAAACATTTGTTGCAGCCATGAAAGATTTCAAGTATTGCTGGCAAACATCTGTCCCAGGCTGGCACCTAAGTTACTGTTGTGTAAGATCTGAAAATGCAAATAAATATCTATTTAAGTAAATGTCTTTCCTTAAATCTTAAATTGCACTTTAGGACTCTGCTGCAGTTTATGCTAAGTCTACTCAACCTGTCAGACACACAAGATGAGGTCACTGGCCTATGCTGAAGAATTCACGAGTCTAGCAACATGGGAATGCTGATGATGGCATTTGTGGTAAAGATGTCTCTTGTTCCTGGAGGTTCTCAAATGTTTCAACACCAAAAGCCTGATGAACTCAATTTTTGCCACTCTTTGGTGGAGGCAAGAAAAGGATTGCAAACATTTTGGTTAAGATGTCTCAACATCTCAACTTTGTCACCAGGTGCTACAGGAACCGTGACTTCATGATATTCAAAAGCCACCTGGACATGGTCCTGGAAAACTGGCTTTGGATAGTTCTGCTTGAGCAGGGAGGGTGGACAAAATGACCTCCAGAGGTCCCTTACAACCCCAACTGATCCATGATTCTGTGTCTTCCAGACCACCAAATCAGATATCAGAAATGACATGGCTGCTCATTTTCATTGTATTTAGGTATAATGTTTATTATGTTAAAATACTTGTTGAATTATAAAGCAAGAGAAATGAACTCCTAAAATGGTGTTGAATCTGGGCTGCCACTGTCTTTTTCATTGTTGAGGAGTCTGACTTTAGGAAGAAGAACCCTTTGCACCCTTTGATACAAGGAAACTGATCCCAGAGCTTGTCAGGGTTGGGATGACAAACTGAGCTGACCTCAAAAGGGGAACCAGAGAGGGATCAATAAGATAATGGACAGAGTCTCACAGAGTTTGGGATTCACCAGATATCCCTGGTGAGAATCCAGGATCTCACAGAGAGTACATGCAGAGAAATCAGGGGGAGGGAAGGGAAGGGAAGGAAAGGAAAGGAAAGGGAAAGGAAAGGGAAGGGAAGGGAGGGAAAGGAAAGGGAAGGGAAGGGAGGGAAAGGAAAGGGAAGGGAAGGGAGGGAAAGGAAAGGGAAGGGAAGGGAGGGAAAGGAAAGGGAAGGGAAGGGAGGGAAAGGAAAGGGAAGGGAAGGGAGGGAAAGGAAAGGGAAGGGAAGGGAGGGAAAGGAAAGGGAAGGGAAGGGAGGGAAAGGAAAGGGAAGGGAAGGGAGGGAAAGGAAAGGGAAGGGAAGGGAGGGAAAGGAAAGGGAAGGGAAGGGAGGGAAAGGAAAGGGAAGGGAAGGGAGGGAAAGGAAAGGGAAGGGAAGGGAGGGAAAGGAAAGGGAAGGGAAGGGAGGGAAAGGAAAGGGAAGGGAAGGGAGGGAAAGGAAAGGGAAAGGAAGATGCAGAACAGGAAGTTCTCAGAGACAGAGGCTCCATTTTGGATAAAAATAAAGTCCTTTTTATATCATAGAGACTTAAGAAGGCACAGAACATCACCACTTTGAGAAGTCAATGAATTTTTTAATTTCTATTTTTCACCTGAACCAGCCAATAGATGATGATGGATTGGATTCTTTCAGACCAGGTTTATTTTCCCAGACCGTCTCCACTTTTTCAGCTGATAAATGGCTGTTACAATTTCTTGTGCTTATTGATGGTATCTCAGGATCTCTCTGGCATCTGGGCACCCCAGCTGTACTTTAAGGAGGACAGATGCAGTTTTCAGGGATGTTTCCAGTTTAAAAGTTTAGTTCCCAGGCTGACAGCTCCCTGACAGGCTGGCTGGAAATATCTCTGCCAGTAGTTTCCAGCTGACATTTTCTTCTGCTCAGTAATTTTCCCTCTCTAACCAGGCCACCTTTAAGGGTGCTCACATTCTCTGCAGAGAGGATCTAGTCTGATTATCCTACCTGCCTTCCTCTCCCAGTTGGAAGTTCAGTCCCTCCTGAAGGGGATGGTCCTCTCTTAATGTAAATATTCACCTCCCCCAGTGTGAGCACTCCTATTTCTGCCTAAGAAAAGGAAGACTTCATGTAAAAAAATCTAAGATATATTTCAAATTTAAGCAGGATTTAGGCTGGTTAGTACTATATGTGTATGCACTATGTTGTGGAGCTGAAAGAGGTCAAGCAGGCAGATGTTATAAATCATCATTCAGCCTTTTGATCCAAAAAACAAGTAGTACTGATGATGGTGAGAAATGCAGAAGATTTGGAAAAAGAAAAGAGGGGGAGCTGCAGAGAATGAGGACTGAAACAACTGTTAACTGAATGGAATGTAGAGAATGGCAAAAAAAGAAAACCCTGTTTTGAACTCAACAAAACCAGGCTGCTTTCTGAGTGGTCTGAGAAATTCCAGCATTCCTTGTGTTTTCAAGACTGTTAGTCCTGAAAACAATTTTCTTCAGTATGTATTGCACATGCCTATAAGGCAAAGGCTCAATTTGCTCTTAGGTGCTCATGTAACAAAAGCAAAATCCTTGCAAAAAGCCTTGGAAAAAGCTGTGCATAAAACAAGTTTCTAATGTAAATTTTATTTTATCCTGCTAAATGTTATGTCTCTGCTGTGAGCTACCTTGAAGCATTGTCCTCATGATGCATAAAAGAAATCTTAATCTGGTATTTATGACCAATTTTGAATTATCCCCAGTAAACCTGATTGCTTTCCCCTCATTCCCAAGAACTATAAACCATGGATCTGGTGCTTCACATTACTTGACTAAAAGCTAAGGTGTATCAGTTTCCCTTATAGCATAGGAAGTTGAGCTTTTTTGACAGCTGATTTTGAATTCTCTGTGTTTTTCTGAGATTGTCTGTGCTTATGGGTGACAGAAAGAAAAGAAAGAATTTGTGGGAACTGCAAGAAGTCAAAAACAAGGACTTGTGGGATTGCAGCAGATCGATTTATAGTGCTTACAGATTGTGTGCCCAGATAATTTCAAAGCACATGGTATGAAGGGGTCAGATCAGCCTCGTGCCAACATTTTTTGCAGCATCAGGCAAGACTGTCACTTAAGACCCAGCCAAGAGATTTACAATGTAAAATGGTTAGTGCATATGGGCATGAGATTGCCTAAAGTCCCCAGCTGCCAGCGTAGACAAAGCCTTAATTAGCCAATAATGCTGGAAATTTGTGCTACTATGGAAGTTTTCTTTATTCAATAAGCAGTTTCTCAAATAGTACCAAGTCGAAAACAACAACCGGTTTGACAAGGAACCGAGGAATGTGCCTTTAGGTCAGTATATATTAACTAAAAATGCAAAGGTAAAAGTTTATCATGATATCTCAAGAGAAATTTGGTACACTACAGGAATGAGAACATGTTTCTCTTTAAAGATTAGGTATCTTTGTTTGGGGATCTAATTCCTTAAGGAGAAACTTGATTACGTGGCCAGTTTTATAGATTCAGAGAAATGCAATTTCCGTGAGGGATATAAGAAATTTCAAGCACTTGTTCTGCAGACAGATGAATTTTCTGTGCACACTAGGCTAAGAAATTCAACAGGTTCTAGGGATTTAGACTCAGTTCTCAGTAACAGATATCAAAAATAGCAGCTTCTATATTCAACTTTAGGTAAAGCCACCAAATGAGACAAAATCCTTTCAGTGGTTCCTTTTATTGTTTGAATTAATAGTGGTTTTAATCCCTCATTTTCTTAATGTGTGAAATGATGCTGCAAAGAATGTTAAACCTTAGGCAGAGAAGTTCACTTTATTTTTTAATTTTAAATATGCAAGACTATACAAAACTAAGTTTGTCTGTTTGTTTTCCTCATGTATTCCTTAATTGGTTTCAGCTTCTTGACATTCTTTTGTATATAAGAAAAACACAAAAACATTATTTCCCAAAGTACAAGAATTCTGAATTACCTGATGTTCTAGAGCAAAGTGTGTAAGGTACATATAGGGATACAAGACTGATCAGCTTAATGCTTATACCAATAACTGAGATGTGTCCAAAAGGCTACTTTGAAACACTTTCTCTATCTCATTTGTATGCCATGCTCTTTAATTCTGGAGAGGCCTGAATGGTTTCAGAAATTTTCCTTGGCTAAAACAAGCATACTCTCACACTAAAAATCCTTAGTTTCAGGTGGACACACCTCATGATACTTTTTAGCCCAGAAATAGTTTGATGAAACCCAAACCTTCATGTCTAATGAACCAACAACATCCAGGATAGTAGTGGGTGTTGTTTGAACTACAAATATTATCCTTCCTTAGGAGAAAAAATTTTTGCTGTACCAGACCTTTATTACTTTGCAACAACTGTGTATTGCTAAGTACTACTGTTAGTAGTACTCTCAGTTTCAGAACCTGGTGAATTATTCTATAGTTACTCTCTCCCTACAACAGATAAGGCTTGGAAATAGTGAGACCAGCATTTCTCTTCCAGTATTGAAACTTTATGGAAGTTGGGATTCAGCTGTCTGAAAATTAGATAGGTACTAGATTTTAGATTTTCCCTTTGGGTTGCAACTGCAGCACCAGGGAATAAGGTTCTTTGTCTTCTTTGGAATAGATATGAGGAAAAGATTTTGTTCCATTCTACATCACTTCAAAATTTCAAAAGATACCTAATCAGCTCTACTTGCGCACCTTTCCCTCGAAAGAATTCCCTGCAGGAACTGCCAACATGCTTGCAAAAATTGATTAAACAGTAAGTGAAGAGATGACAGTAATTTTTGTGGAGATTTGATGTGGTTTTAGTAGTGTTGAGTTGGTGAATCCATTACAGGTCCAGTGAAGACGATTTGATTTGCCTGCTTGCTTTAAACAGCACATGTTTGTATTACTAAATGTACTCACATCCAGTACATAACAAACTACCTGACACATCAACAGTTATGGCCTTTTAAATTCAGAAGATATGTGAGTTTATATCTCTGTAAAGAATTGAAGTGATTAGTGGCAAATAATGTGTCTGGGAGTGCAATGACCTCCCACTGCCCACATATAATGACTCCTGTGGACTTACACCACTGGTACAAAAGCAGTGTCAAACTATTTCAGAAGCAGTGTCAAATGAGTCAATATCAGTGGAGCAGGTGCAGACATTTTGCCAGTTAACTTGGCAGAACAGAACGCTGTGAAGTAAATGAACAGTTGGTAAAGCTTGAAGAAGGAAAAGGTGGGAAAACAGGCCCTTGGATGGATGGGATGACTGTGGCTGAGCCAAAGCTGGAGATAGCAAGTCCCTTCCTTACCTTTTCCCTTCAGTGTTCTCTGATACTGTCATTATTCCTGGTCCAACTTAGAAGTACCATTACAAGCCAACCAGTTATTGACAAGTCCAACACCATCCATTCACAATTCCCTCCCTAAATGAGATACACTGGGGCAGTTGTCATGTTCTTCCAGGACATGAGGATTAGACAAACCTGCACCCTTAACACAGACATAGCCCCTAACGTGGGGATGCAAAATTAATCCCCTTTCTCTTCTACACATGGAAAAGGTTAAAGCTGACTGTGAAACATTCATCCTACTGGCCTGGAGCAGCTGAGCTAGGAGAACAGTCTCTCCAGTCTCACCAAAACAAAAGAAACAGAGGAAAAACACCTCAGGTGTCCTGCTGATGTTCTAATCATAGCTCTGGGTTTCAGGAGAGACACAGTCCTAAGGACTAAAAGAACATATTGTGAGGGTGCTGAGGCCCTGGCACAGGTTGTCCAGAGAAGCAGTGGATGCCCCAGACCTGGCAGTGTTCAAGGCCAGGCTGGACAGTGATTTGAGCAACCTGGTCTGGTGGAAGGTGTCCCAGCCAATGGCAGGGGGGTGGAATGAGATGATCTTTAAAGTCCCTTCCAATTCAAACCTTTCTATGACTGTAAGAACACAGTTAATGCTAACTGCAGAATAATTCATGCTACCTCCACATCCCCTTTTTTCTCAGCTGGTTTTCTTGCAAGTAGGAAGGTATTTGCTCACAAAAGAAACAGAGGTGACCTTGCAACCACATCTATATCTGAGAACTCTATACTGGTTCCTATAGGTACATCACTGAGATAGAAAACCACTTGATTTAAGAGTGTTATGTAATTGACATATAAGAGATTCATTCTTGTGGTACAATACAAACGATCTGTATTAAGAACAGATTTCCAAGTCTAAAAAAAAAAAACCTATGCCTGTTATACTCTATAATTACACTCTGACTGTATTATAATCTTCCAGTTGACCTTTATTTTCTAGTAAGTCTTGCTGCCTATTAGCTGGAAATATTTCCCCTTTGAATCTCCTTTTACACCTGTCAAATTTCTTACTGAAATACCTGGACCCTCATAATCTTTTTTTTTTTTCTCAGTTATTTGCCTTGACACCTCTTGAGAGAATTCAAGAAAGGTACTGTTTTTACAAAGTTGCTTCCAGATTTTCATCACAGTTGAATTCCCAGAGGACCTGCAATGTCTTGTTTTCCATGTTTCTAAATACCTGAAGAAAATTCAAGAAATTTTTTAATAGCAGATTTCTAATCATTAAGGAGCTGATCCATTGATCCAATGTAGCCTTTCCATTTTCCCTGGATAAAATCAATCTCCTGCAGGGAATGTTTATCCTATTTTTCAGACGTCTGCACAGAAGTGAGGTACAGCCCTCTTACAGTTGTCTATCTTTATTACATAGGGAGCCTGCAGAATCTTTTAGATTGAAGATTTAATGTGAGAAGATTAACTTAGGTCAGAGGAATTCTACCCTCTTCTGAACAATTGTATAGTTGCATTTCAATGGAGTCACTGTGAGTTAGATGGAAACCAGAATAAAAGAATGACGTCCAGTTTCCGCAAAAATTTTTTGCTTATATATATATATATATATATAAAATATCCTTTTTTAAGTCTGGAGGAGTCAAATTAAAGAATTTTCTTACCTTATAGGCAAATGTTAAACAGGAACACTCTCGTAACTTTCACTCAGGCAGAAATTCAAGGACTTGAAGAACAGGAATAAAAAAAAAAGAAGCCTAGCATTTAAGCAAACTAACATCTGTTTCATTAACAGACAACCTGGATAACTTGGGTTTGTGTGTAAGAGGTTTTAATTTGTCATAACTCTGCAAACTGAAGGAACTGTTTAATCAGCTTCAACAGAGCATAATCCCTGAGCTTTGATATTTCCCCCCCACAGCACTTAGCAATGCAAACAATATTATGAATACCTGGAAGCATTGCAGCAGATTCACAATAGCAACCTGTCATAGTCTGCCCGTGTGAAATAGTTCCTGAGATGAAAATAAGAAAAAAAAAGAAAAATGCCAAGAGAAAATGGTTGTCATTTGGGAAACTCATATTAATTGCCTACAGTCATAGTCAATGTGAACCTACTCAGCAAGAATATTTAACACCACAGTTTGAGTAGTCCCCAGAAAATAACTTCTCTGCTGTAAGTCAGCTGCACACTTTAACAACAGGCAGAAGAGGGTTTTCAGTAAGCCAGTTGCTCCATTGATCTGAAAGTGACAAGATTTAGGACAGGAATTTACATAGAACAGAGGTGGGGACAGCTTGAAAAGTTAGCAGGGTATGGAAATTTTCAAGAACGTAAACCTGAGGTTTCCATCATGGACCATATGTGTGCCCCCAACAGGCACTGCCAAATAGGTTATCCTGGGTAACTAAAGCTGTTTCCAACTGGCAGCAAGAAAGTCAGGAAAATGAAGAGCAGAAAGTGTTGAGGAGAAATTCAGGAGTTATTCAAGTAGGTAAAGTTTAAAAAACCAAAACAACAAACAAACAAAAGCAGAAGATCACATCCTCTGTGAACATCTCTAGACTGCAAGAGAATCAAGACAATCCATCTCTCCTCAAGACAGTTGAGGGAAAGAGGGGGAAGGAAAAAAGGCAGAATAACCCAAATCATCCCTATCAATCTCTATGATTGTCCTCATGGTCTGGTTTGCTCAGGAAAACCGATATATGAAGAATATATTGACCAGTATATTTCTGTTGTTACTGAACCTTTCCCTAATCAGTGTGGGAAATTACTGCCTTCCATAACATTAAAGCTGACGAAGGTCTCATTTTCCCTTCTCTTAAGCTTCACACAATCTATAAATCGTGAGATGGGACTTTCTTTTCACCACACCTCTTTGTCCCACCTCAACTTAACAACACGTACCCTTTCCCTTGTGTACTTTTTCTGTATACTTGTATACTTGCAAGAATCCCAGGTACTGTGGCAATTGATGCAGAATCAATAGCAATTCCGGAGATTTTGCTGGGTATTTAATAAATCAATCACCTGGAAGAGCTGTAACACCAAGTGAGTTCCCCTTGACATAAATCTAATGCAGACTTATCTTACTGAAACAATAACTTATTTCTGAGCAGACCCTCTGCTTCCTAAAATGAGTCACTGTTACATAGCAGCTGGATGACACAAGGTTGTGCAACTACTAAAGTGCAGAAAATGACAAGAACCTCAGAAGAAAACAGGACATTTACCAGTGCTGGCAGGACTGGCATGGAAACAGTTACAAACAGTGATTAGCAAAATGATGAAAGTCTTTCATTCCACCTGTAAATAACGATGAAAATAGTTGACATGACCATTTAACATGAGGGTGATTTTTCTTGGTTTCTTTATTTGTTGGTTTTTACATACACTTGTTTAAAGTTTTAATTAATTACTCAGGAAGTTTTTTTATAGAAAGAAGTTTCATCTGTCTTTAACAAAAAAATGCCAAACAAAAACAAACAAAAAAACCATAAGTAGAAGGAAAAATCTTCATTCAAAAGTCAAAATTTTGAGTGTTCAGAAGAAACTATGACCTTTTTCTTCAGTGATTTTTAAAACAGACATTTATGCCCAAGATCTCTGTGACCAATGGAGCAGTTAATGCAATAGGTCTGGTCTTCAGTTGTCCAAGTGGGTTAAATCCTGCTCCACTGATGTCTTTTTCAGTCTAATCACTAGAGGACATCTATATGATCATCTCAGACCAGACACCAGGCTTTAACATATGAAAACTTTGTTAAAAAATTATCTCACCATTCATACCTAAATATGGTTATGTTATTCTTTGATATAAAAAAGAAAAATACCATCTGTTTTGCATAACTCTGATCAGTAATAAACCCTTGTTCTTTTTTGAAATGGAGTGAAAACTAATATGAAGAAACATTTTCAATGCAACTATAAGTTGTTTTGAGTAAGGTAATTTTGGGCTGCATGTGCAGACTTGGTGAGTACAAAGACCCTGTTGAATGATGAGACAATGGCTTGAGATTGCAAAAAAATTAATAGTGAAAGAGCACACCTTTGTCTATAATTTAATTCCCAGATACATACTGTTATGTAGCAACATTAGGGCATAATGAATGTGCTCTGTTATTTGCTTCACGGTGGGCTTTGAGCCAGGGAGTCATTCTGCCCGAGAGACAAAAGACACTCTGTCTGCGCAGAGATCCTGCATCTTCCCGACACGTTTCCTCATACATTTTGTGAACTGTCTTTCCCCTCCCCTCTCCCTCTGTTATGTGAGCTGTGAACTGCAGTGAAAATCTGTCTGTGACAGACACTTTCAGTACTTGGTCAGCTGTCAGACAAGCATGAGGTGAAAGACTTCAAATATGGCATTGAGCTCACAAACACACACACACACACACACACACATAGAGAGAAACAGCCATCACTGGCTACTACTGCTCATGTCCAAGCATGAAAAAAACAACAAAACATACCAAAAAACCCACCCAAAGACCCAAGGGAGAAAGTGCTTCTATATAAGTCTGAGATCTTGCAGACAAAGAAGGCATATTTTATGGTTTTCACGGAATCACAGAATGGGTCAGGTTGGAAAGGACTACAGTGGGTCATCTGCTCCAACCTCCCTGATCAAGCAGGGTCATCCCATAGCATATTTCATTTTCTGCTCCAAGTGAAATATCCTCTCTGGGCTCTGTACCATAACAAAAGACTGTTGTCTTCTCCTACAGCACCAGCTGAATCCTGCTTTTACACACAATGCAGTATTCAGGGAAAACAAAGGAAGCATCCCAGCTGGATCCATCTGAGATCAGGTCCTGAAAAGTCTTCTTTGTTCAAGATCTCACCAAAAAGAGCATCTGGATTGGAGCACACAAATGTCACAAGAAACTCCTTGATTTCTTTTTGACTCTGAGAGGAATATTTTAGATCACTGGGCTGTGAGATGCTTTTAGGGTACTCTATAAATCTAAACACGGCCCACATGGGTACGTCTAATATTCAGAGGTATTCCTAATGTCTCTGGATGCCTGTAGACAACTGAATTTTACTGCCAGGGATTACAAGAGTCAGGACATATTCCTCAAGTGTAGACACCTACAATTATCTGTGTGAACTTGAATCTGCCATAGGCTCACACTGTGTCACTGGAGAGATACAGGAACCTGCAGTGGGTGGTTCACCCTTTTCTAAGATTGACAAAAGACATGTCAAATGTAAATTTGATAGAATTGTCTGAATTTTATATTCATTGAGCCCTAAGGTGGACAAAATGGCTTCTATTTAGACAACTGAGTGTCCATTCCTCTCCCTGAGAGCTACTCCTGGCAGTCTAAGATGCCCTGACATATCTGAGACAGCCATCCAGGGCTGTCAGATATGACAAAACATCAATGGGAAGCTCAAACTTTCTGAATCGTTAGCTAATGTTAAGGTAGAATATTTTACAGGCTCTCAAGACAGTGCCAGGCACTGAAGTTGAGGTAAACGAAATCGAATTTGAAGGAAAGTGACTGAATCAGACAGTGGGCTACATTCAGCAGCCTCAACTGACTTGGTATTTCCAACAAAGAGGAAGTCAGGAAAAACACCAGAACAACTCTCTCGTGGACATACTCGAACAGAAACAGGAAGAAATTGACAGACAATGTCTGTAAATCCCCAGAGCTGGAAGCACAGCTGAGGCCAGGCAAGTTGACTCGTTATGCATTAAACAATGGGGATATGATTAATTTGCCTACATGTAGACATTTAGGGTTATTTTAAGTAGTGCAGGATGTCCTACCTTGCCTCCATCTGACACTCCAGAAGGGGAGTCTCCCATAAGTGCTGTGTAATACCTGTTAGTACCATGCATATGTCTCAAATATGCTACAGCAAAATTGGCAACAGACATCCATGTTTCAGCAACAGAATCCTCTCTTATGTGTCTGCACTTCCAACTTCCCTGAGCATTTGGAGATCCCACCTTGCAAGTTGTCACCCAAATAGCACAGAGCAGCAAGTGTCAGCCAGTGATGGCACAGAGCAGTGCAGTCTGGTGTGCAATCCAAGATAACCCTCATTCCCAGGCAGTGGGAGCACATGGCTCCCTGAATGGAGACATTTGTTCCTTCCTTTCCAGCCACGTGGGGGTTGGTTTCTTCTTCCAAGTAACAAGCAACAGGACAAGAGCAAATGGCTTCAAGTTGTGCCAGGGGAGGTTGACTGGATATTAGGGAAAATGTCTTCACTGAAAGGGTGGTCAGGCATTGAAGCAGGCTGCCCAGGGAAGCTGTGGAATCACCATCCCTAGGGGTATTTAAAAGATGTGTAGGTGTGGCATTTGGGGACATGGTTTAGTAGTGGCTCTGGCATTGCTGGTTGATGATCTGAGAGGTCTTTTCCAACTTAAATCACATCGATTCTGTAATTCTATGATTCTTGCAGATTATCCAAGCTTCTTCAGCTTTCTCTACACTTTATTAAGGACATATCCAGCGAGGATGCTCAGACCCTTCTGGTGGATGTAAAGCATGCGGGTTTACATCTGCATCAGGTAAATCCCCATAATGAAATTTCATTTAAGAGAAGGTGAAAGGAAAGCCTGGTCTTGTGTACAGAAGTTAAGTTCCATCTGTTAATGAGCCACAACCTTCTTGCATTTGACAAGCAACTCTCTTCCTCTTGTTTCCTTCTCTCTTACCCTGTAATTAACATGATGTCCTCTTTTCTGGATAACTTGAGAGGGCACTTTAATTGACACTTATCAAATATGTCCAGAAATATCTTTACCACTGAAATTTTTATAATCCTCAAAGGTTCTTGACAGAGAGATAAAAATCAGAGTTTCCGCCTGAAAAACTTTTTCACTTCTCTTCCACCCCTCTGTTCTTTCTTATTTTCTTTCTGATGAACACTGAAAAGGCCCTGTTAATCTCTACAAATTCAGCCTTCATCTAATAACAGAGTTTGCTTACTCTTCCACAATTCAGCATTTATCTTTCTCTTCCCCTTGCTCTGATTCTGACTGAATTCTACCTTCTCTCAGTCTGTCTTTAAAAGTATGCCTTACCCCAGCATGAGGAACCACAGGAAATTGCACACAAACCAGAGAGGGGCTACAGAATTTCTCTGTGAAGAGAACAGAAAAGACTAATTCTCAGGGATGTTCATCATCTTTGAATATGCTACTCTCTTCCTTCAATGAAATTCCCTCAGCTTCTGCTCCATGTTTAGCCTAACAATTTTTAGTATACTTTCCATTAATTACTTAAATAAAAATAATTAAAATAAAAAGGTAGAATTAAAGAATATATGAAACTTTAATATGGCCATTCAATAATCATAAGATAAACAGGTACTCCTAGGACAACACTGGATTTTGTTTAGATGTTAACTTTGGGATCAAATGAAACATGTCCCAAAAATACCTGTAGATTTCCAGCCTATGGAAGGAATCTTCCTCAAATGGAGATGCCTGTGGTTTATTAAATTACTTTCATTTCAGGTACATAAATGACTTGTAGAACATGGTCTTAAAGGTCTTTGCAATATTCTTTTCTTCAGAACTTTTTATCATCTTTCCTGGTAAACCTTGCTTTTAAGTGAATTCAAAGGGGAATTTTCTATATAAGCTATTAATGGAGGAGATGGTCACAAATACAATGTTGCGTAGACTGCAAATACTTATTTCTTAAAAAAAAATCAAAATGTACAATTTGGTAGAATTATCTATATTTCTTCCTTGTACTGTAATCTCAACTTAGTTTTGACACAGCAGTTCTTTAGATGTGGAGTTGGTAGATTAATCTTCCTGTACTGTGTGTGTCTATTAACATAGAATACCTGACAAAACAGGTTTGTATTGTATTACCTTTTATGCATAGGATTTAGTATGAAGATGGAGACAATATTACTTCAGAAGCTATTTGGATTTATATCCAGGTACTTGGTAGCAGGAAATGTTTTTAAACTGTAGAAGAAATGCATATTACTCCCAAATATTTGGGAGGTTCTCAATAAAACTGGAAGTACATTATTCAGAGAAATAATTATTGAGCTCTCTGGCTGTGGAACATTTCCTGTGCACGGTATTAAGTCAAGGTCTTTTTGTGGGAGGCAGCTCAGAAAGATTTTGAGGTTTTCCCTTTCTGTGACAAGCCACAAGATGTAATTTTGCGCTGCCATTAAGAAGGACATAAATGTGTGCAGTACTTGGGGAACTACAAGTACTGGAGCAAAGCAGATTTGCACTGTGAGCACAGCTCTCCTTGCCCAGTGGATTTTTTTCTCTAGGTCAAGGACAGTTAAGTAAACATATACTTAGGAACATAGAAAAACAGAAATACAGTTTGGCAACAAAATTTTCTGACGCTTAGATTCCTTAATCAGGAAATTTTTTTAATCCAAGTCTATTTTTTTAATAGAATGCATCACTAGTCTTAAACACCAGACTCTGCTGCTCCTGTAAAGGACTCTGGCTTCAGACCACCTCAGGATTTGACCAGGCTAAAGACTGGACTGTACCTGAAAAATCACATTGGGAAGAAGAGAAATGAGTGCTCCTTTAGTCCAGTGCTGCAATTAATGACTAAACTGAATTTTGGAACCTTGCCATGGACATACTGCTTTCTTCAATGATCCATGTTCAAAAAAGGGTATGAAACATATATCAGACATTTATAAAAATCCACAGAATGCTTCTGTTATATCTTTTCTTTTTTCCCCAGGCACAAAATGCGTATCATAAATGCTCCCTTCCATGACATCTAACATTTTCTTCTTGACATTTTAAAATCAGAATTTATCAGCAGGCATGCTGGGAATTAACTGTAGCAAAGACCTAAACAAGACATTATAGGAAAGCGTGGTATGGTATAAGGATGTTGTTACACAGCCTTGCTATACTGCTAAAATAGTGGCAAACAACATCTCACCCTAAACACAGAAACACTCCTTTCAGATAAATTATGCAAATTTAATTTCATTTTTAGCTGCATTTTTCTTGTGACTGCCTAGTTGAGTAGATCCTTTAAACAGAATCCTTCTAAATAAATGCATGGTTGCTAAAAGCATTTTCTATGGATGAAGTCTAAAATTACTAAAAAGTTAATCTTCTTCAAAGTCATGCTTGCTTAGAGTTCTGGCTCTGGGAAGAGCTACAGAAGAGCCTGTGTTTTGTGCCCTCAGTGGAAGTTAGGGATAGTGGAGAGGGAAGAAAGATCTGAACACATCTCTTGAAAGAACCAGTATCATCTTTAGGATCGAAACAGCAAGCCTCAGTGATTGGCTTTGCAATATGTCCGTCCCTGGAGATACACAGTGGATCCTCTAGGCCACTATTTTCCAAAGGCTGCTCTTGATGTCACAATGTTTCCATCAGTTTACTTTCAAAATTAAAGCCCTGGGAAACACAAAAGTGAGGTAGAAATAAAAGACGAGGCATTAAGTTTCCCTTAGGATTATTAATATAGTTTGGAATCTCTGTAATGGGCTCAAAATATTTATCAAGCCATGTAATCTGAGGTTGCTCTGTTCACAGAGGAATTGCCTCCCTGAGATAAATGCAGATGATACGTAGAAAAGAGCAGACTTTTTTCAGGCTCATAAAAATATGATATGCTCTAATAATTGAGAAAATTTTCAGCATATGGAAGATGAAAAAAGAATGTGGCTGATTATATCTCAAATTCCAGTGGGAAAACTGCCAAGAAGGTCTTTAAGAGCAATACTTTTATTGACCAGTCCTTTTGTGTAACAGGAATGAAACTCCAGGTGAACATCTAGGCTTTCATTTTGTTGTGGACAGAAAATGAGACCACTTCACCCATTTATAATGCAGGACTGAGGAACAGAAAGAAATTGTGGGGTTGTGAAGGTGAAATATCTCAAATGTTTTGACATCTCTAAATCAGGTGTCTCTTTTACTCAGTGAAAAGGGATGTCACCCAAGGTTGGTCTCTGAGATGAAGCTGGAGGTTACCCACCTCTTTAAAGACTAAAAAATAATTTTCAGCTTGATAAATTTCGTTTAGATTAATCCTAATCTATGATAACAACTACTTTTTCCTCCCCTGGAAAAAAGCTAAATCTTTCTACATCTAATTCTCTCTCTACAACCATGATGTAGAACAAAGTGAGCAACATAGAGATTTTTGGAGACTGCCTCCCACATACAGGAATATTTTGGCAGAGTGGGGTTTTGAAGGCTTTTGTGACACTTATTCTAAGTCAGGGTCACTGTGTGGCCAACAAGAACAGGACAACACTTTCCAAAATTAGTTTACCTAAGATGGGGGGTCTAAGACAGAAAAACAGAAAGGTGTCTCTTGCTCTCTGTTGGCCACTGAGAGATTCTAGAAATATATTATGCTAGATATGTATCATTTGGACATATAAAAATAGCTGAGAGGAATCTAAATTCTTTATATAGTTTATTAGTGTTTTTTGTTCTTTCTGTGATAAGCTCTGGGACCCTGCTCTGTGTAAGAAATAATCTCAGAATATGCTGTAGAAATAAGAACAAACAGATGCTTTTCCCCCTAGATATTGTATAGCTAGATGCAAAGTTAAAAAAAGGATACACATAAATAAGAATAGTAAATGGAGAAAATAAGGACAAAATAGAATGGGCTTGAGCTATTTATGAGACTAGATCCACACATTAGATCTGGCTTACTGCACTGAAATATCTTGTAGACATAAAAACTAAGATCTAGAAATAACTCTGCAATTGTTCACTTGTGACTTTCCCATTACAAAATGAAAGATGTTGAAAATGTACCAATTAACAGTCATCACCAGGTGCTGAAGGAGTCATGGTCAGAATTGGGTGAGTGGGTGAAAGATGAATATCAGGAGACCAAGAGGGTCTCCACATACCTGAAAAATGGAAACAAGTACCTTATGATGATGAGATGGAGCTGGCATGAAAATTTTAAGAAAGACAAGGAAGATGTCTCATATTTTGGATGTGGGTGAGACTAATAGACAAATACTTAGCAAATATTCAAGAATTTACATGTCTTTCTTAGATCTTATGTTAACAGCCTCAGAATTTTCTGATTAGGGAGAACAAGACATTTCAGTTCAGCACAGCAGAATTCAAATGACTTCCTAGAAAAAAATTTGCAGAGTAAACTGAGGGGAGCTCACAAAAGAACACAGTTGTTTCTTCTCAAGGGTTGATATTGAGGTAAATAATATGAACCACCTTCATTAATCACTTGGAGAAGCAGACAGAGTTTACCCTCAGACACTTTGCTGGTGATACAAGGAAGGGCTCATAAACCAGGCGGTTTTGCTGCCATTCAGAGGGACCTCAACAGGCTGGAGAAATGATCTTTCAGGGTCCCTTCCAACCTGAGATGTTCTGTGATTCTATGAAAATAAACTACAGGAACAATTTATGAGGCATCATGACAGAACCTCTATTCACAGAAATGTAATGAGGGGATAGGATGTAGTTCTGAATCATTCACTCGGGTTTATAGGCAGCTCTTACACTTGAGTGGGGAGATGATTCACGAGGTCTCAGTGTATATTAGGCAGAGAGATGACTGACAAACATTATAGGATATAGTCTTTACCTTATGATCCATTGCTCACTGATCACCTGCATTTAACATTTTCATTGGTAATGGTTATAACCATTATGCTGCTAACACTTGTTTTCTCATACAGCAGTTAGAGGTTCCCACTGTAATTTGTTAAACTGTCACGCCTGTCAACACGTAAAATAAGACAAGTCTCACTTTGTCCTTCTCCAGTGTAAACAATATAAAAAATCACACAACCTTAGAACAGTTTTGGTTGCACAGGATTTCTGAAGCTCATCTGGTCCAACACCATGTTCAACCTCAGGTCTGTGTTGTAAAAGACTCAATCTCTGCCTTCTCCGTTTCCAACACAGGAGCCCTTTGCTGGGCTTATTCCACTTTGTTAATGCCTTTCTTGTACTGTGGACTCTAAAACTGGACACAGTAGTCCCAACACAGTCTCAGAATTGCTGAAAAATTGGATTTAACCATTATTTTCAGTACGAGTACTACGCAGTGGCTAATGCAGTGCAGTTGGTGGACAGCCCTCACTCTTGCAAGGGAGCACTGATGACTCTCATGCAACTTGTTATAGAATCATTTAGGTTGGAAAAGACCTCTAAGATCATCCCTGCCCATGGTGGGAGAGTTGGAAGTAGATGATTTTCAAGGTCCCTTCCAACCCAAACCATTCTATGATCATCAAGCCCAACCAGCTCCCTTTTTGTGGAGCTGCTCCCTAGGCTATTGGTCTCTCCCAGTTGTTTGCTTTCAGATATTTCCTGTCAAATCACATCTCCAGCTTTCAGAGATTAATCTGAACAACAGTCTTGTTATCCAGCACGTGGACTGCTCCCTGCAGTTTGGTGCCAACCCCAAACTTGCTGACAGGGTGTTCCTTTCCACACAATTGCAAACCACCCAACCACCCCACTGCCATTTTGTCTGGCAGTCAATGTACTGGTTTCCCAGGGGTTGAAAAGCAAAGGCGGGTCCTGGAGGCACCACATGAGGGACTCAGGTAGGGCTTGAGTGACTACAATGAGGGGAGACCCGACTTTAAATAGAAAAATAGCAACATTTGATATGAAAGCAATGACAGCTGCTGTGGTCAGCAGTTACTGGAGATTGAATGTGGATAGAAGCAGTCAGTGTGCACACAAATGCCCTTCTGATCTGGCAGTGTTTCCATCCATTCCATCTCACCTCGTGTTCCTGGAAATGCCAAATCAAACATGTGTTTTAATGTTAGTGCACACGGTAATCTTTTAGTCTTTACTCAATATTCAGTAAAAGTATAGATTGCAGAAATATCCTTGTTTCCTTTTTTGACTTTTACACTATAGGACTGATGTAAAGAAGCCACAGCATGAACAGGAACTTGACCCAAGACTTTTTAAACCCCCAAGGAAAAATCAATAGGCAAGATTCCATCTTGGTTACAACAATGTCAATCCGGAGACATTGTCAAATAATAATAATAATAAACTCAATACCCAGCTGAGTTTATGTGCATTGCTGGAGATTAGGATCAAACATTACTACAACTGGATGTGTCAATCATTAGCAGAGAGCTTTGGACCCAACATTCCCATGGAATGCAAATTTCACATATAAAGTATAATACATCCAAAACTCATTTCAGAGTATTCCATCTCTTCCAGTACAAGAATTAAGAGAAAATTAAAATGGAACATAAGCAAATAACTTTTTTTTTTTTATGAATTTGTGCTCAAAAAATACACTGTTCTATCTGGTCACTTCTTGAATTTTGTAACACCTGTGACGTTGAGTCACCTTGTCCTATCAGGAAACGGGAGAGCTATAAATCACCCTCCAGGGAAGAAGTCCATCCAGTTCCACAATTACCTGAAGTAGGACGGAAGGATCTTCTGATCTTCTTGGAAACAAAAGGTAGGATTTACATTGATTTGTTGGCTTAAAGTATTGTGCTTTTTTTCATGTATTAAAATACAACCTATCATGAGAAGACTTCTTGAAAAATTTAGGACAGTCACAGAAGAGGATTTTATTCAGTGATAAATAAAGATTATATAGGTAATAGTGTAACACAAGTTTAAACAAAAAGGGAGAGAAAATGGATTAACTAAGAAAGAGATGAAAAGTCACCTGTATGCAAGAAAGCAGCATATTGGTAATTTATATGTACATAGGAAAAGGGACAGAGAAACAGTAAAAGCTATTGAATGGAATATATATTCAGCTCAGTAAATTCTATTGGTACATGTTACTATCACCACCTATTTTCAGAGTGGGGAAATTACCACCTTGTTTCATTTACTTCTCTTCTTCAAGATGGCTGCTAAGTAGGACTTTGTGCAGAAATGTATGAGTGGAATGACAGAGACATTATACTTTTTCAGTTTTTTTCAAGGATAATAAAAAATAATGATGATGTTCTTTTGTAATGGACATTCAGTTCAATGTATAATTTAGGGCACACCTTTTCTTTCTTTTTTTTTTTTAAGAAGGAATGATGAGAAAAACATATTCACACAAGTTTGCCAAGCTCATACAAACTAGGGATGCTAAAGCACCATCTTTCAGTGGCAGATCCCGGTATACAGATGGATTTGCAGGAAAGTCAGTAAGACTTGGCACATGTCCTGATTTATGTTTGATTGAGGGGGAACAGGGGAGGGGGAGAGAGAGACTGATTTTAGGACCAGTGCCTAGAAATTAATGCAGAGCAATTAAATTTACATCTCATAAACTGTAAGCATTTGGTTGAAATCAGCGGGATTGCCAAAAGTATGTTAATATCTTGGAGCAGGAAACCCACTGGGTCTTAGAAAGCATTCCAATGGCATTTTGAAACTTGTATCATGTATTAATTTACCAATTATATTTAATTGTAAGTTAATTCATAGAAAATATTACAGCAAATGAATACTTTGCCCACTCCTCTAAGATAGCTTCTTTAGTGGTTTACGGGCTAGAAAGCTTCACAATTTCAGTGAAGAGTTATTTCTCCTTTAAAATATGTTTTACGTGCAAAAAGTGTTGTCTTCTATTTGCATATCATCATATTTTGCACTCAAAAGGCATATTTTTGCTTGTAACTTGAGTACAGCTAAAAATAACTCCCATTTCTAGTTAGAAATTAAGTGAAAAGAATAATCTTTTCATTATATCGGGAGCATAATCTTTTGTTGCTAAACACCTAGGTCAGATACCCTGCAAAGCTTTGGAATGGCTCTGAGAAAAAAAGCATTAGAAAAGTTAGTAAGAAAAACATTCTGTGATCCTAAAGCACTTCAAGGAGGCACAGGTGATGTCAAAATTAAAAGCAAGGGACATAAAGCAATACCAAGAACAGGAAATCAATTAGATATTAAGTTAAGTATCAGTATGTTTTCCTCTAGATCAACAAGATCTTTTCTCAACTATAAGTGCTTGGAATAAGCCACTCTATTTTGAAGGCTGTGAGAGTTTAATTGAACAGCTGTGACCGGTCTTTCCAGTTTTTTGGCCTCTGAGCTACAGCTGCCCACAGCCACCGTCCACTTCATGGGCTTTGTTGTTTAGCAGAGCTGGAGCAGCATCCCTGCCTAAGGCTGAGCACTGTGGGTTGCCTCCAGTGCAAGGTAAGGAAGCTGGTGAAGAACAGGGACCTTGTTGTACCACCTGGAAAAGGGTAGTGTTTCTTCACCGCGTGTTCTCCACAAGTACCAAGGTTCTCCAGAGCACCCTGTGTTTTTTATAAACTGGTTGCCTGGAGGTAAAGGGGCTTTGCTGAATATGAAAGGATCAGCAAAGCCTATTGGCCATTCCCCAAGAATAATTTAAAAATAAAACCAGCAGCCCCTCAAACCCAAACAAGTTAAGCTAATAATATATGTCTGTAGCAACATGCCCATAAATTCCCTTGGAGGGGAAGGCTGGGAAAAATGCCAAAACAAGTAAACTCCACTCTAGTCACCTGCTTGCCTGCCCAAGGTAGCTACGCAGAAACAAGCTGAATGCAGCTCATATGACACTGCAGATCTTTGCAGTGACCTCCTGGGTCCCTGGAGTGGTGCTTTGAGCCTCCCAGGCAAGTGGAGTCTTGGAGTCCAGGGTCTGGTGGATGCTTCTTCAATTAGAATCATATATTTGTAGAATATCCTGAGTCGGAAGGGATCTACAAGGATCACTGAAGTCCAGCTCCTGGGCCTGCATAGGACAGCCCCAGGAACCACATCTTTAGAGGAGGCTCGAATTTCCCTTGTCATTCCACACTACCTGTAATATAATCAAGAGTTGTCTTAAGCAGATAAAAACAAAAAAATCTCTCTGAAACAGGTCTTTCCCAGTTTTGCCCCAGCTCATGTGCAGGAGGAGAGGAGGAAAGAAAGATAGAAAGAAAGAAAAAAAACCTATTACCTTACTACTTGAGCAAAAGCCAGGAAATGCACAGGAGAACGATCCATTACATATTCAGAGAAATGAAAGCTCTGTAAAATATAAATTAATTTCTCATTCTCCCCTTTTCAGAGATGATTCTGCCAGTAGTGTTCCTGTGTATCACAGTTGTGCTGCCTCCCTCCACTGGACAGGTAGGGTCCAGTCTTTGTACTCAGAATATTTGGGTGGGCCCTGAGGCACTTGTGCTCTGACTGAAAATGTGTTTTCCTATGCACACAAAACATACACAGAAAGAGTCTGATTAGATATCTAAGATCTGGAAAGCATTTATCCTTGAACTCTGCTTCATTTCAAAGCAGTCGACTAGTTCCACATTTGCACCATAATCCATCTAAAGGTTCAGCATTACTTATGAGCTGGGTCAGAGATAACTATATTTTCCAGAAGTTTCTGTACACAGATCCAGTAATCTGGCCTCTCAAAGATCCAGCCTCTTCCCATTAATCCCACACAGGTTTACAGATATCATTTACATAATCCTCTCCCTTTCTAATCCTACAGATGCTGAGCCATGTGCCTCTCCCTTTGCTCACAGTCCCATCCACTCAACCTGTATCCCTGACTTCCCTCAAGCAGCTAAATTAACATCCTGAATGCACACACAGAGTGGTTCCTCCCAAGCCATGCTTAGTCTGAAATTCGTAGTTTGCTACTTCTGCTTCAGAAACACTGAATGTGTCCCATGGCTTGAGTGCAATTCCCCCTAATTCTTCAATTTCTGCACTCGATGCTGCAGTCTAGACTAGCTGAGAATGGATACAAAGAGGAGGCTGGGTTTTTCACGTGGCTGTTTTTTAATTAGAGAAGACATGAAAAGCTTGAGAAATGCAATCAGTTATGGCAGAATTGGAAGAAAATCTATGCCATTAAAAGTACAGACATTTTCTGTTCAGTGGGATGTCCCAGTGCCACATGAGGCTTGTGATGATCCTGTGATTAAACAACAGATTTCTTTAATAGAAAAACGTTGGTAGGGAAGTCTAAAATATGGTGGAAGAGAAACACATCATAAAGACATTCATGCCTTCAGTTGATTTTTAAATCCTGTTTCTGCAAAACCTCATTAGGAAATTATAATAATAGTAAAAAATTCTGGCTCACTTGCCTAAATTTAGGAGTCTACAGGTGCACAGGACATTCCAGAATATCTCAGTCCTCCACACAGGGTTGGAAGATACAATACAGGAATCATTGTTATTATTGCTAAACTCTTACCCCGTGGAACCTCTGAAATGCTGCTCCCCATGGAAGAACCCTTAGAGACATTTAGGAGACAAAGCAGATCACAGTCCTGCCTCCCTCGCAAGGATTATCTCCTTGGTTCACAATAGCTTTTTGGCATTTTAATATTTTAATATTTCCTACACAAGATGTAGGATTTAATTGCATTCAAATAAAACAGAAATGTAACATGTTCTTTCAATTTAGGAACCTGAAGCTCTCAATGCTCTGTCAACAAGCAGAGCAGAGGAGCAAACGCTGATTGTTGACAGACACAATGCCCTCAGGAGAGGCGTAAAACCAACTGCCAGCAACATGATGAAGATGGTGAGTTTGTGCTGTAAATCTATTTTTAATGAATAGTGGACTCAATGGGAGATATAGGACTGTATGCAGGGTCACATTATTTTATTTAGCCAGAAATTCCTTCTCCAAACCTTTCCTAAGGATTGAGCACAGCCAGTACCAAAAGAAACATAAGGTTGGGCAGGTGGAAGAAAAAAAATCTGGAAAATGTTGTGGTGTATGAGCTGCAATGTCTCTTTCTTTCAAAGGGAAATTAAAAGGGGAAGAAAGATCCCTAGCACTATTAATTTCTTTCTGATAAATTCTTTACCAGTCTTCACAGTTTCGATTCCCTGGGTGCACAATAACTTTGTTCCTACCCACCCCTTCCCCCACAAAAAATGGATGAAAAGGACCTTGCATTTGATTTTTTCTTATTTTAAATATAATTTCTAAATGTTGCTCTTTTATGAGGGGTTATTGATAGGTATGTGTCTGAATGACAGATATTTTCTTCTTTCATTAAGGAATGGTGTCCTCCAGCTGCAGAGAGTGCCCAAAAATGGGCCAATCAATGTACTTTGAGTCACAGTACTCCTAATCTGAGGACAACCAGTAAGTGAACCATGAGTGGAACTGAATAACATCACACATTGATGTGACCAGTTTGGGATTTTGCTTGTTGGGGGGTTTTGAGATGCAATTTATATTCAATTTTGGTTTTTTGGTCAAGGGGCAAAAGGAAATTTCTAGGTAGAAATCTGTTTAGTGAGTGAGAAAATTTCAATCCCATTCTCATGACAATTTAATCAGTTTTACATAGGTTTACAGGATGAAAAAATAATTCATAGTGATAAAGCTATTTTCCCAAAATATTCGTTAGAAAGAAGATCATCTAGACCCAGGTTACAGCGGAAACCAGTTTTCATGTGCTGGATCAAAATGTCTGGGAAGAAAAGGGCAAAAGGTGTAGGTTCAAAACTGGCTGGTGGTGCCAAGCATAGTTTCTCAGACCAGACTCATAGTTCTTAAATCCCCTGGCAAAATGCAACCTAGAACTGTCTTTGAGGTTCAGATTAGCACTTCAGACAGTCATTGGATACAGAAGTTACAGCTGTAAAATGTTCACAACCCAGTGTGCTGTTGACTGCCTTCTGCCTACACCTTGTTTAAGAAGTGGACAGCCCTTCTGGCCCCATACTTTTTGCCTAAAACCCATATCCTGTGCCTTTTTGCCCAGGTGAATTCCATCTGAGGACTAATGCATATGCAGTAAAGTTGGACCTGAATAAAAACAGTAGGTGAAGGCAGTGTAGACACTTCCTTGTGTACCAGGAGCAAGCTTTGGATTATTGGGATTTTCCCAAGATTACTGGGCTGTGACCTGAGTAATGACTGAGCTGGTAACTTCCAAATGGTAAAATTACAGCCAAGTGGTGCACCTGTGCAGGTGTACCAACAGTCATGCAGAAGGGCTGCCAACAACCAGCCCAGCAGCCAAACAGGCCACGCTGCAACCTGGTCAAGAGACAGCTTCAGTACTTAAAAGGGGTGATGTCACTGAACTGAAATAAAATAACATCCATCTGGGATGAGAATTTCTGTAGAAGTCATCCCACCTTTTGCCATTTGTTTTGTTTTTTTCCCCTCACATATGTATTCTTTATGCATTTCTCAGGACCTTTCTCTTTTTAGATGTACTATGTGGTGAAAATCTCTTCATGTCCTCTGCCCCATTCTCATGGTCAGATGTTCTTCAGGCGTGGTACAATGAGGAGAAAAATTTCAAATACGGAACTGGAGCAAAAAGAAAAGGTGCTGTGTTTGGCCATTACACTCAGGTACATGTATATTTTTATATATATATATATATTTCCGGATGAATAAAAAAATGTTAGATAAGCAGGTATTACCCTCATCTTTAAAGGAAATAAGTACAATGGAGATATGAGGGTTATTCTGACAAAACAAGATGAAAACTTTCAAAGTAACAGAACCGAAATGAAAATAATAGGCTAAGTGTCTTCATGGCGTAAGGATACTGGTATTTCAAGACTTCAGGAAGAAACAACTTATTTGTTTGTTTAACATCTGAAAATTGCCCAGACACTGGAAAAACAGGGTTATTAAAGTATCAGCAAGGAAATATAAATAGGTTTGTGGCAGTCTACGAAGTTCCATTGACTCAGAGGAGCTGGACAATGGCTTATTCTAACCTTCAATATTCACCTGCACAAAACACAGGATCCAAAATTTTACACCATGATTCCTACATCAACAGTTTTCCTTGAATGAAGACATAAATACAAACTTAAAAGTTTTATATACATGTGTGACAAAATGTTATCATTATATCCTCAATATTCTTTGGTTGAATAGAGATGAAAGCAGGTTTTCAATAAGGTGGGACACATATTTTACTATAAAGGGTAAATAAAGTGACTTCATTGCAAACATTTCTGTGATGCATATTGTATTTAAATGATTTTCAAATGTGTATTGCTCATACTCCCATGATTTTTATTCTTATACCTACAGATGGTTTGGCACAATTCTTATGAAGTTGGATGTGGTTTTGCTTTCTGTAGCAACGCTACATACAAATACTTTTATGTCTGCCAGTACTGCCCCATGTAAGTATTGATTCTGATATTGGTACTTCTTATTACGTTATCAAAATTAGTCAGGAGTTGGTGAAATTTGTAATAGGGCACATCATCTATAGCTGAGGAACAGGTTTGAAGAGTGATTAGGAATTTGAAAAGACAGAAACATCAAAAGACTTGCACAAGCATAAAAGCATAAAGCATAAAACACAGAAAAGAAATACTACTTTTCAGATTTGCCTAAAAATCCTAATTTTCATAACAGTAAATAAAAAATAAATATTTTCCACATTCTACTTGAAATCTTGGTTCAGAAAGGAAGATCAATAAGTCCAATACATTGAAGATTATAATTACTACCAAAAAAATTTAATGGGAATTTTAAGGTAGAGTGATGATTTCAAATGCTACCTGAAATTAATTTCCACATTCACAAGGTAATATCTTGTGGTGGGTTGAGCTTGACTGACCATCAGTTGCTTACCCAGCCTCTGTGACTCTTCTCAACAGGACAGAGGAATTAAAAATATGACAAAAATTCATGGGTCAATGGCAGAGGAGTTCACTCACCAGTTACAACTGTGGCAAAAAGAGACTCGGCTTGGGGAGATTAATTTAATTTATTACCAGTTTAATCAGAACAGCATAATAAGAAATAAAACCAAACCTAAAAACATCTGCTATCCACCCCTCCCTTCTTTCCAAACTCAACTTCACTGCTGATTTTCTCTACCTCCTCCCCCTCAGCAGCACAACGGGATGGGAACGGGGGCTCCAGTCAGTTCATCCCGTGTCATCTGTGCTGCTCCTTCCTCCTCACGCTCCTCCCCCGCTCCAGTGTGAGGTCTCTCCCATGGGAGACAGTCCTCCATGAACTTCAGTGTGGGTCCTTGCCTCAGGCTGCAGTTCATAAACTGCTCCAGCACGAATCCCTTCCATGGGGTGCGGTCCTTCGGGAATGCACTGCTGCAGCATGGGTCCCCCACAGGGTCACAGGTCCTGTCAGGAGCTTCATCCAGCATGGGCTTCCCAAGGGATCACAGCCTCCTTCAGGCAATCTCCTGCTCCAGAGCAGGGTCCTCCCTGGGCTGCAGGTGGATCTCTGCTCTCCTGTGGACCTCCATGGGCTGCAGGGGCACAGCTGCTTCGCAGTGGCCTTCAGCACAGGCCGCAGAGGAATCTCGGCTCTGGCGCCTGGAGCACCTCCTGCCCCTCCTTCTGCACTGACCTGAGGGTCTGCAGAGTTATTTCTCTCACATATTCTCACTCCTTTCTGCTGGTTGCTGTTGCACAGCAGCATTTACCCTTCCTTGAATGAGTTATCACAGAGTCACTATCACCATCTCAGAGATCCAACCTGGAGCTGGCCAGCACTGGCCCTGTCTGGAATAGGGACAGTTTCTGGTGTCTTCTCACAAAAGCCACCCCTGCAATTCCTCCCCCTTCTCTGCCCACTGCTAAAGCATTTCCAAATAAACCCAACACATACATAAAATTTGTTTGACATATAACCCAAGACTGAGTGTAAGTGTAACAGTAAGTTACAAAAGTAACTGAGGGTAAATGCAAACATCTTCATAAATACATTTTCCTCTCAGATATGGTATAGTGACATCACAGCTTATGTTGGTAACGATGTTTCAGGGGAAATCTAATAAGTTCAATGAAGACACCCTACAAGGAAGGAGAGCCCTGTGGGGATTGCCCCAATGCTTGTGAAGATGGATTATGCAGTAAGTTCTGAGCATTTTAATTGTGTCCTGGGTAAAGTTGATTCTTAAAACAAACAAGCCAACAAACAATTGATTTATGCAATTTGAATATTTTAAAAATTATTTGCTTAAATACAGGGCCAAAATCAGACAATCATGTTTCACCATGCTGGGTGCTTTTTTTAGGTGAGATGAATTGTGCAGTGAAACCAAAGAAACAGGAGTCTGTGATACGGGTGGGCAAATGTTAGAGAGTGGTTGGTGTTCACCAATGGCCTTGATATCTTCATTAAAGATTACAGTGTCTGAATACCCATATGGAAACTCTCATGAACACTTTCTATCATAAAAGTCATGGTCTGCAAGTAAGGTCAAAGATAGGTTTATACCAATGGTAGCACAGAAATCTGAGCTCTAGATTTCCAGCTGCAATATATATATTCTTTTCCATGCTCAGGAGAGATAATTCTCATCCTTGAATCTAGGAAATTCCAGGGAAGGACTGGACTTCTTTACTTTTTCTTTCCTTCCTCCTTTGAGCAGTGGTGGAAGATCAAGTGGCAGTAGCAACACACTTGATAAGGGCAAGTGGCAAACTTGAGGTTTTAGAATTCTAATAGAAAATAAAAATATGGGCTGAGCCTCATAATGCAAGATTTAGTTTCAATTTCCTGTTATGGAATTAACCAAATTCTCATCACGGGCTGTAGCGTAAAGGTAGAGAGCTTCAAACATCTTTATGGGTAAGAGAGAGCCAAGTATTTTGTATATGTGGTCAAAGGGTTTGGATGCTGCTGGGGATTAAATGGCAACGAAGAGGAAAAAATTACAGAGCAAATAATGTTGATGAAAAATTATTCTGAAACTAAACACTGCAGGTTTTCACTTCCCACTCATGATTAATTTTGTGTTTCAAATAATTTTCAGCCAGCCCTTGAAAGTTTGAAGATGCTTTTTACCAGCTCTCCTGGCAAAGTGTCTTGGATGTACCCATGGCTTCATCAAGTCCATTGCCCTGCTCCTGCCAATGCAAATCTGAAATAAAATAACAGACTCAACTTATCCCCCACTGGACATCCATCTCCTTAATGAATTCTTTCACAAAAACTGGTTCCATCCCACCTCTCCCACATGTGCAGAAGGACTGAGTGCAGTCCAGTGACTCACACAAGAAAAAGCTGTAGGAGGATGTACATATTCTATTTGTATAACAGTCTAGAACATAGTAGAGATCTTAATTTAAATTCATTGTTTGGTTAGCAGATATATTTAATTATTTTCTTTTCTCAAAATGTTCTCTAATGAGCTTTAAAGTTTTGTGGTTCAATATATTTATTATGTTCTTGACATAGATGGACAGTGCTTGGTCATGAAACTACTTTTAACTTGATTAAAATTTTAAGCTATTGTACTATTGGACCAGAAGGTAAACAGGATTGCTTGAATATGCAGTTCTTAAAAGAAATTAGGAGAGCTAAGCAGTTTCCACTAGAACTATTCTAGTTTAGAATCTGTCTTTTGCAGACATATGTTCTACTGTAAAATGCTCAGCTGTGAAAAAAAACACACAAAAAAACCCCAAAACAAAACCAATGTAGTTAATTTAAATTAACAATCATGTTTATTCTACAAGATTGCATTTAGCTTAAATACAGGTAACCAAACCTGCCTTCTAATGGAAAATTACTGTCTGAGAAAAGGGCGTAATTCTCAATAACAGATAGTCAAAAGGGGAAGGTCTCTGCATTTGGAAACTTTGTTTTTAATAACAAGTAGAGATGTCTTCCAAAATTATTTTTTAATATCTTCATTTGCCGTATCAGTCATTAAATTGCTCATTCTTCACTGACCAATTCACTGTAATTTTCATCCTTTCTTATTACCAGGAAATAAAGCTCACTAAACTTCACCAACTTTATGACTTTATTAGTATTAGGTCTTGAAGAGAGCCTAAATTTTTAGCCACATAAGCAGACACAGGTCATGTGAGGAGTAGAAGATTTCTTAGGCAAAAACAGAAGTGAGGAAAGCAACTTCCATTAGACTCTCTTCCAGAGAGAAATAACAATTAGCATAAATAACACGAAATCCCCACTCTGTGACCTTTGGGAAGCAGGTGTTTTTCTGGGCAGTCAACAGTGGGGCTAAATATAACTTCAGTCTCACCTTAAATGGTTTCACATTCCAGTCTTCTTTTAGTAAGGAAGCTGCTGTCATAATTAAGATTTCAAGTCCCAGAGTCCTTAGCATGGATTAATTTCAGCACACGTTTCTCTCCATTTTGTTTCAGTGGTATTTCTTCTAGTGTGAAAGATGAGTATTACATTAAAAGCCCAATTTCACAACTCAAAGTGCTTATTGTTTGGGTTGGGTTTTTTCGTCATCCCTCTCCACCACTTTTCCCCTCCATGGCACACTGCCCTCTCAGATGGGAACAAGACTAAAAGTAAATTAAGCAATGCCAGGACATAGATGTGAGTGTTGGGACATTACTGCACGCTGAAATAAATAGTACAGGTCCAAGTAAGAATGATGATACTGCAATAGTTAATCCAGTGTTGTTATCCATACAGAAAGGGGCAAAACAATTACCCACATGCCTAAAAGAGTTCTCTATTATGAATAATGGGTCTAGAAATCATAGAATCATTAAGGTTGAAAAGACCTCTAAGATCATCGAGTCCAAACATTTACCTAACAATGACAGGTCCACCACTAAACCATGTCCCTAAGCAGCACAGCTACACATTTCTGGGACACTTCCAGGGATGGTGATTCCACTGCTTCCCTGGGCAGCCTGTTCCTATGCTTGACAAATCTTTCAGTGAAGAAATTTTTTCTATTGTATAATCTTAACCTTCCCTGGTCCAACTTGAAGCCATTTCCTCTTGTCCCATTTTTTTGTTACCTGACAGAAAAGACCATACCAACCTGGCTCCATCCTCCCGTCAGGGAGTTGAAGAGAGTTATAAGGTCCCCCCTGAGCCTCCTTTTCTCCAGGTTGAGCCCCCTCAGCTCCCTCAGACACTCCTGATGCTCCAGGCCCTTCCCCAGTTCTGTTGCCCTTCTCTTGACACACTCTAGCCCCTCGATGTCTTTCTTGTAGTGATTTCTGTTCTGTTCCACTGAAACCCATAACACAAGAACTGATTTCTTAGTCACTCATAAAGGAAAGAAGTAGAGTAATGAGGTAAAAATCAATCCTCACACATCTCAACCGTGAGGATGCAGGGAATAAAGGCCAAAAAGCCTAATTCAGATCTCACGGAAGATAATGGAACACATTTTTTGTCTGTCATTTTGTAACCAGTAGAATATTAAATATCAGCATGGAACAGTTCATATTCCTTCATGAACTGACCTTGCCAAAATAAACTCTCTTCAGTGAGAGATGAGAGGATGAGAGGATGTTGTTCTGGCTTTAGTATCAAACTCGGGAGATGCGGCACATTCGTGCTGTTGATTACACACATCTGTGATGCGCTTGTACAGTACCCACACCCAGAACTAATGCACAGTTCTTCCATGTGATGTCCATGACCTTCTGTTGGGGCCTGACCTGCTGGAGAGCAGCTCTGCAGAGAAGGACCTGGGGGTCCTGGTGGACAACAAGCTGTCCCTGAGCCAAGAGTGTGCCCTGGGGACTAAGAGGCCAGGGGTGTCCTGGGATGCATCAGGAAGAGCATTGCCAGCAGGTCAGGGAAGTGGTCCTGCCCCTCTGCCTAGCCCTGGTGAGGCTCATCTGGTGTGCCGTATCCAGTTCTGGGCTCCTCAGGACAGGAGGGACATGGAGCTCCTGGAGCGGGGCCAGCCACGGAGGGTAACAAAAAGGCTGAAGGGACTGGAGCATCTCCTACAGGGAAAGGCTGAGGGAGCTGGGGCTGTTCAGCCTCAAGAGGCGACACAGCCGAGAGGGGATCTCATCCCTGTCTGTCCCTGTCTGCAGGGAGGGCTCAGAGCAGGGACCAGGCTCTGCTCCGTGGGGCCCAGCAATGGGACAGGAAGAATGGGCAGGAACTGATGCCCAGGAAGTTCCCCCTGAACATAAGGAAAAACTTCTCCCCTGTGCAGTGACCGAGCACTGGGACAGATTGTCCAGAGAGGGTGTGGGGTCTCCCTCACTGAGGATATTTCAAAACTGTCTATACCATGTTCCCTACAACACTGCTTTATGTGAGGCCTAGCTGATGTTTCTGGGGCATGAGAAGTGTTTAGTGACTGACCATGATATTAAAGGGCCATGTTGCTGGTAAAAGGCTTAAAAGCCATTATAAAACACATTTCATAATGTATGTCAAGGCAGTTTGCCTTGTCCCTGATAGCTGCTGTGGTCTCTGGGACCCCACAGCAGAGCACGCATGCCTGCTCGCACATCCTGTTCCTGCTTCCTTTCACCTTGCAAGGGGAAACCCCTGATACCCTTCTTACCTTTCCCATGCATCCAGAGCAAACAAGGAGATGCCATGGGAGGGCCTGTGGAAAGGGGTTATTTCCCATTCTTCCTTCTCATCTACTCCTGATGGAGCTCCTTGCAGAGAGCTGGCTGCTCTAGGACAGGGCCTGAATTATGTCCTATATGATGGAGCCCCCGGTTCACTGTGGAAAAGTGCACGATTTAGAGTAGGTAAGATAGAATAAATTCAGTTGAAAGGGACCTACCTAGTACAGCTGCCTGACCAAAAATAAGTTTAGAATAAGTTCCTCTCTAACTGCAAGAATTGTCTTGCTTGTGCAATGATGCAACAGCACTACACTCCTAATGTGTACCTAGAGCCTGGATCGATTTGGTGCTTTTAAGTGTTACAATAATGTTTCAATGAAGACAATGGAAAAATTTTGAAGGATCCCTCCTGAAACCATGGATTGCCTCTCACTTAAAATCTCCAGGCTGCACTAGACAATAGGTTTTTCCCAAAATTAAAAAAAAAAAATATGTAGATATAGTACATGCTTTAAAGTAACATTTGTTATCTGGGAAAGGGAGTTGAAAGAAGAAAAATGCATATTCAACTAAATAAAATAAGCAAATTTTAAGAAAATAGTAATGCATTCCAAAGATGGCAAGACCTACAGCAACTTCCTAATCAATTATAGTCATTTTTTATTATCTGCTATCTACTGTGCTGTGTCTAGTTCCAGACTGTTCACAGTCTGCATCAGCCAGATTTTGATTCTATTCTGCAAAAGTAAAGACATCATAAAAATACAATGGACTTTATAATGACCTTAAAAAAATTGGGACTCTTGTACTTGAAATACTAATCATCTGAGCAGAAAAGTGTTGCCTTTTCTACTTGTGTGGATATAATCCTTATTGATTTTCTCTGCAACAGTTAGCCATGGATAAAATTTATAGATAAGTACTACACAATGAAGAAATTTGCATTGTACTAACTCTTTCTGGGCCGTTTTCAAATGGTTTTCCTGACTTTATGTCTGTGTCCACCAGCTCTGCTTCATCAGGTTGCTGAACAGGTAAGAAAGAAAATAATTAAAGAAAACAGAAAAAATCTATGGATAGTTTTACATAATTGTAGATTATCATTTTATCATTTTACAGCTGGAAAAGAAAACAACAGGTACATACTTAGGAGATTCTTGTTGAGATCATATAGGGGCCAGAGAACATCCATGCCTCAGCTGATCCAAGAAATGCTCCAGAACCTGATGTTTTGCACCCTGAAATCCAGATGTTGCACCCACAATCCTCTGTTTGGCACTCAGGCTGCCCACACAGTGACTTACACAAGAGGGAAGTGTCTCCAAATTAGATGTTAATTGCAACAAAAGACTGAGCAAGAAGTGACCTATTTCAATTTAACAGCAATCAAGGTTTTACTCCTCCCACTCCTCCATGCTGGGGTATACTCAAGGGTTAAGGATTTCCCTTGGCATGGCAGAGTGCTATCAGAGGCAGTTAGGACCACACGTTTGGATTTAAGCAGCTGTGCTTCTCCCTGAGCTCTCTGTAAGGACTCTTTAATCTCAGTAGCAGCCTGCCCACAAACCAGCACTCACTCTAATATGTTCATAAAATAACTCTTACTTTCTCAGTTTAAAGTTGCAGGGACTGCCCATTTATCACTCTGCCTATAATACATTTGGCCATAGTTTGCTGGGATTATCATTTAGTAGCAGTGCTGTATCAAAAAATTGCTGTCAATTTTCCCATAAATTTTGCTGTTAATGCTGTTCTGACAACACCATCAAAGTGAAGTTACCTGGGATTGGTCACTCAGGTCACCATTGTTGGAAGAGGAAGATCACCCCAGTGCCACCATCACATTTCCTCTTTACTGAATTGATTTAATTTCTTATTCTGGCAGAAAACTACCCACAGCTGGGTAGAAAACTACCCACAGAAAACTACCCACACCCACTACTGAGACAGCCAGTCACAGGAAGGAATAATTCAGGACAATTCAGGACAAGAGGAAATGTCTTCAAGTTGTGCCGGGGAGGTTTAGACTAGATATTGAGAAAAATTATTCACTGAAAGGGTGGTCAGGCATTGGAACAGACTGCCCAGGGAAGTGGCAGCATCACAAATAAAATGTGTGGATGAGGTGCTTAGGAACATGGTTTGGTGGTGAACAGGGAGCCCCCAGGACCAGGCATTGCCTCAGGGTGAGGGACAGACCCACTCCTTGGTCACACAAGACTCACACCATTGCCACCAGTACTAACAAGATGTTACATTTCCCTAACCCACCCCTTCTTCTCCCTCCCGGCCAAATCCACTTCTGGTTGTGATAAAAAGTAACCAAGGCAGTTTTAACCGTCTTCAACAAAAGGGTCCCTGTGCCTCATTACCTCTTGATATAAACCAGGGCACTAACTCAGCAGGAATATATTCCTCTAGTTAGTTTTCTCTTAGAGGGGGTAACTCCTCTCCTCTAATCACAGCATCAAAGCTAAAAACAGGACCTTAAGCAACTGGATGTGCTTGACTTGCCTGTACCCTGTACAATTGAACACCAACATTCACACAAAGGCACAAGGTTTCCTGAGGTATGGGGAACAGCTAAACAAGATTGTGCTTCTGGTTTAAATGTGCCTTAAGATCTGCAGCTGCAACACTCAAACAAAATAGAAAACAGGTCAAAAGAAACACTCGTTAGATTAAACCCCTCTACAGATTTAGTGCTAAGATTTTAGTGCCGGGGGAATACTGTGGACTCTGTCATGTATTTGTCTCTCAGCTTATCAGAGGATGGTGTCAAAGAAAATGATAAGTCAAAGATAAGCTAGTTCGAGACTGACAAGGCCATGTTGTCTAGGTTGCCTGAACAGCAACACAGCAACGTGTTAACCAGCATCATTAGCAAAACCAGGAACAGGAATTGCACGTCTGATGGCACTTGTGAGGAGCAGCCACCACCTAATGAGTGCCACGGGTCTGTGGTGAGTGCCGTGCACTGCCAGCTACATCTGTGAAACATGGTGGAGATAAAAGATAAAGAATAATAAAGTAGGGTGTCATTAATCAGCTTCTACAGAAGTAGCGTATCAGTAGACAGCATTTAATAATCCATCGCCCCAAGCAGCTCAGTGTCTGAGCCTGATCTCATCTTCTGTATAAAGCATCTCCCCTGAGCCCCAGCTGTCTTTGTTCACTTCATGAACTGCAGCACCAGACCTGCTTTGTCATCAGTGGGTGGGAGCAAGAGGCTCATCCTGCCAGGAGGGGATACACACTATATAGGTTGTCTTTCTGCTCAGTTGAAGGAAATAAAAAATAACAAGGCCATTTTCACTAAAGAATAATTGCCAGCCAGTCCACCCATTACCAGTTAGTATGAAACAATGTTGTACAGGTTAAGCACTGAAGACACCGATTAGCCAGGAGAGGCCACACAGCTCCTCGATTCAACCAAAGCAGATGAGTTTGCCTCTGAAAGCCTCAGCAATAACAACATAAATGAGTGTATCAGCTCAGGTCTGGGGAGGCAGCAGGTATGATTCAAGGGCAAAATAGCAACTGTGCAGCAGGCCTGAATAGTCCATGTACATGGAATACACATGGTGTGTGTTGTTCCTGCTCATGACCAGGAAACACATCAACAGCTGCAGTGCACTCTAAAAACAGCCCCGATGTCCATAGCAGGAATGGGAGATGTGTGTACACACGTGTGCACGTGTGCATGAGGTAGCAGTGGGTAGCTAAACAGCTGAAGAAGTGGAAGGGTGTGATTTTGCATTGCTTCTCACAGAGGAAACACAGCACATTTTAGTTATGCCTACAGACCATATGGAGACACCATCAGACAGGCTCCAAAGGTAAAACACTGATGAGAAGATGAGAAGATTAATCACAGGTGTCCCCTGCAGTCTAACACATTCCCTATGTATTTCAGAGGATACATACACACTGTTGGTCCATCACTGATGGCTTTCTACAGTAGGAAGTGTAAATGCTTTCTCCATGGCATGACCTGAATCTATTCTTAACTTCAGGCCGTTTTTTGTAGATCTTCCTCTTAAACGTTTCCATCCCTTCTTTTTTCCATGTCTGTCTATATGACAGGTTACACTGAGCCAGAACACAGGTCTGAGCACTGACGTGGTTTTCTGGACCTTTGTAATCTCAGTCCTTGACACTACTGTGGCTTAGACCAAATAGCATTACCTTCCAGAAAAGCCTTGGCATGCTTGACAGGTTGATAATGCCAAGGGCCTCTCACCATCAGCAGCTTGGAAGACATGATTCAAGAGGGAGAGTTCAGCTGTACTGACCAGAGCCAAAACAGTGGCCTTAAGACCCAAAAAGTTATCATAAACACATTGTACCATATCCATATCCTTACAGCTCTTCCCAAAACAACTGTTTTCCTCAACCTTGCCCTGAAAGAGAGATAGAATAGTGGATGACTTGACTCATAAGATACTTTTTTAATTCCTGGTGATGTCAAGGCAGCCATTTACCTTATCTGCTCATCCAGCCTGTGTCAGGCATCTGCTGTAAGAAAAGGAGGTAAAATGCAGACCTGAAGTGCCTCCATTACCTCTAAAGGCAGCATAAAGAGAATGACTTGGGTTGGAAGGGACCCTAAAAAACTTATTACTAATACATTTGTAACTAGAAGCTGCCTGGATTTCCTCTATTTTTTTCTCTGTTTCTGCCTAGACCAGCAGGTCACAGCTGTGTGACATCTGTAGGGCCAGTGAAGACCAGTGATTCTGTAAGAACCTCTTGCAGAGCTGTAACAAGCTGGGAAAAAAAGCCAAAATCCTGTGACAGAAAAAAAACATGCCAAAGGTGTCCATAGGAAAAATACAGCTGAGAAGAAAGGATTGAAAAAAAGGACACATGCTCGCACCTGTGTTGGCTCAGTCCGGCTCTCCCCAGAGTTTTCTCACCTGGGGGCAGGTTAAGAGAGATGTTTCCTTGGAACAGAGCTGAGTGTGACAGTCAGATTCCAGGCTGTTCCTTCTCACTGACTTCAGAGGAAGGTCAAAGTATTTACCTGATCAGTTTATGAGTTGTTGTGAGAACCTGTCACTTTTGACATGGTGCCTGAACATGTAAACTCTTTGGTGCATCATAATTCCAATCTCTGCTGACTCTATTCATATATATTTTGGTCAAATTACCAAATTATTTCCTACTCAAACTGCCTTTGCCAACTCCTGCAGTAACTAAAGCGTGAACCTAACTTTAATAAATCCTTAGGAAGTAATTCAGATTTGACAGAGCCTGTTAAGAGATGTGGTTTACTCTTGTATGTTTAGATAAAACAAACTTATAATATTCTTGAGCATTTTTCTTCAAAGAGTCTTGGCTTTTTGTTTTCCCCCAAAATTATGCTTTGTCTTCTGTCACCAATAAACAAAGTACCTGGATTTTCTTTATCCACGTATATTACCTTAACTACTGAAATTCATTCTAAAAACAAGTTTAAAAAGCTATAAAAGGATCAAAAAGCCCTAAAATATATGACAGGGATATACATACACTTATGTAGGGATATACATCTATGTCCCTGAGAGGGACAGAGTTCAGCTAAACTAAGAAATTCTTCAGTTTCTGCAGATGAATACTTTTTATTGTATATTGATATAAATTATTATCAAAACTACACAATCAACCCAAGCTGCATCAACTGTCAAAGTGATTTAATTTTTATAACCATGTGTATCTTGAACAAAGACAAAATCACAGGACCGTGCAGAAGATGGAATATTCCACAGAAAATGCTGAGATCTGGTACCAGCTCTTGTGACACAAATGGCCTTATTCCTCCTCAGGAGGAGGACACGGATCCCTTCATTAAACTGAGTCATATCCTGGCCACATCAGACACTGTGTGTATGAACCAATTAACTGTTTCACGTGCATCAGCCTGACATGTGGGGTGCTGAAGCCTTGCTGTGTCCTATCGGGTGACAGATGATGGGCAGTGCTGACAGATGTGCAACAAGGTGATTCTGCTCCTGCATTTCTCCCCTTGCCCTGTCACAGCTGGAATTGTACCACACACACACCCCCCAAGCCCATGGTAAACTGCTCAGTCTTGTTCAGAAACTTCATTGAAAATATAGGAGTGCCCTCTGGTGGAAAACTGAATAGCTGAAGCTTCACTGTCACTAAAAATTACCATTTTCCCTCAAATGCAAATACCAATTTGTTGCTGGTAAACCAAAAGGTCAGGTCAGATCTTAGTTACATCACTGGATATTTCAAGGACAGGTTGGTTGTCCTGTGCTTTGTCATTTTGCAAGGAAGTCTTCAGAGCCCTGAGGCTCCAGGTTGTCAACCCAGGCACAATGATTTGGTGAAAACGTCAGAGAATCTTAGAACATTAAGGGTTGGAAGAGTTTAAAGCCCATCTCGTTCCACTCCCCTGCCATGGACAGGGACACCTTCCACTAGACCAGGGTGCTCCAAGCCCCGTTCAGACTGGGCTTGGACACTTCCAGGGATGGAGCAGCCACAGCTTCTCTGGGCAACCTGTGCCAGGGCCTCAACACCCTCAGAGAAAAGAATTTCTTCCCAACATCTAATCTAATTCTCTCATCTTTTAGTTTAAATTTGTTCTCCCTTGACCTATCACTTTTCTGCCCATGTGAAAAATTGTTCTCCTTCTTTTCTGTGAGACCCCTTTAACTATGGGAAAGCCACAATGAGGTCTCCCCAGAGCCTTCTCTTCTCCAGGCTGAACCATCTCCATGATGCACAGCTTTGACAGCCAGGTGAGCTACCTCATCCTCATCAATGAATCATTCCTGTTGCAAACATGGGAGTGATGACAAGAACAAACCAGTGTACAAAGCTTTATTAATCTGTCAAAATTACCAGGAAAGAAAGAAAGAAAGGAAGAAAGAAAGTAAAAGGAAGGAAGGAAGGAAGGAAGGAAGGAAGGAAGGAAGGAAGGAAGGAAGGAAGGAAGGAAGAAAGAAAGAAAGAAAGAAAGAAAGAAAGAAAGAAAGAAAGAAAGAAAGAAAGAAAGAAAGAAAGAAAGAAAGAAAAAGAATATTTAGGAAAATCAAGGAAAGAGGTAGTAATTTGCACTTAGGCTCTCAGATTATGACGTTCTTTTAAGGTAAATATACATTAATGTGATAATTTGATAACCTGAACAGAGGTTGTGATTTGTTGCTTGGCACTAAAAGTGTCCTTGGAGCAGATGAAAAAATGCCCTGCTTGTACAATATGGAATATTAAAGAAAAATTACTTCAGCAAACAGCAAGTTTCCTGGTAAACACACTCTGGTTCTGTGGGAGTGGTACTTCACTGACCCAAGCTGTTTGCAAAAGAACAAGGAAGAAAAAGTTCTGTGAGACTGTAATCTGCAGGTCTGTCATATGAGAATGTCATGATGGAAAAGTTTTTTTCTATTTCTCTCCTAAAGCTGCACAGACATGGGGATAATCCAGGCAACAAAATTTAAACCCCTACTCATACACAGGGGAAATGCAATAAATGTCCATGGAAATGGTCCTCACTGCAACAGAACAGATGGCAGTGAGATAACAGAGGTGGAGTCAAGGCTGGTGAATTCCCTACCAATACTTAAAGAATTAATTGAACAAGTCTTTGAACCATGAACAAGGTTCAAGGCCAGGTTGAACAAGGCTCTGGGCAACCTGTTCTAGGGGGTCTCATCCCTGCCTATCGGAACCATATGACCTTTAAGGACCCTTGCAATTCTGTGATTCCATTATTCTAAGAACCCACTTCATGGAGACCATCATCACACAGAAGTAATTTAGAGAATTGGGAAGACAGACATGGAAATTCTTCCTAAAAAGGGAACTAAAGGAGAATTTAAATTATTGACCTCATTTGATCCAGGGAAAAATTCTGAATCAAATTATTGAAAAAGCAATGCATACACCCATGGCAGCTATGCTGATGAAAAAATACATCTAATATTTCAAACTTCATCAAGCAAGCCTGTGAAACAAAGAGGCCTCAAGGTAGCAAAGTCCTTAAAAGGGAACTTCTGCGTTTCCCTTTACATACCCAACGCAGAAATGTGAAACGAGTTACTCTGCTGCCCTGGCATTCAAACTGCTGACACATAAGGAAGAAACGAGGCTAAAGTAGAATAACTATGGCAAGTGGATGGATATGGTAAAGCAAATACAATCAGTATGAACTGGAAAATGATAGGGCTGGTTTGGTTTGCAATGGCACTCATACTGTGTCAGAAATTCCACATACAGACAAGATTGTCATGGGACTGCTCAGAAATATCATGGTTTGCATACACTACAAGCAAAATTAGGTTCAAAGGTGGAAGTAGAAAAGATTTGTTTGGAAAGTTTGAGAGGAGACAATGGGATGTGAGAGAAGGGAAAAGCTGGGCTCAAACTTAGAAAAATGGAAAAAGAAGAATAACAGGAAGTGAAGGACACCTACAGACATCAGTGATGCCAACCTGTGGACAGTTGAGGGTCACCCACTGGAGAACCCAATGCATTTTGTATCAGGTCAGCATCTAGGTGAGAGGAACAGCATTGGGTTGCAGTATTTATATAGTTATAATTTGATAGTGGATCTAGACCTCAAATTACATTTCAGAGATATGATTAATAGATTCATGGCTGCATAGCAGTCAATTACCATTCACAGAATCATAGAATCAAGGAACCATAGAACAGTTTGGGTTGGAACGAACCTTAAAGATCATTCAGTTCCACCCCTTGCTATGGGCAGGGGCACCTCTCCCTAGACCAGGTTGCTCCAAGCCCCATCCAACCTGACCTTGGACACTTCCAGGGATGGGGCAGCCACAGCTTCTCTGGATAACCTGTGCCAGGGCCTCACCACCCTCTGAAAAAAGAATTTCTTCCTAATACCCAATCTAGCCCCGCCCTCTGTCAGTCTGAAGTTGCCATACTTTATTCTGTCACTCCATGCCCTTGCATGAAGTGCCTCTCCAGCTTTCTTGGAGCCCCTTTAGCTACTGAAAGGTGCTCTAAGGCCTCCCTGGAGTCTTCTCTTCTCCAGGCTAAACAATCCCAATTCTCTCAGACTTTCATATTCCTTTAAGTATTTAATTCAGTTGTGATCCACAACTTCCTGACACTGCACAGAGCCTGCCAGGGCTCCAGCTAAAATCTGGAAAGGCACAGGTCTTCCATATGCACTTTGCAACATCTTTAGCACTACAAGAGTGTCTTGGACTTCTTGTTTTATATTAGATGGTGCTAAGTGCCTCCTTACAGGTTGCTGCATTTAGACTTAAGTCTCCACTAACCTAGAAGATCTTCCCTCTGATGGGATAACTGACTCAGATGTAGAAACCTCTTCACATTCCCTCTTCTAGTTAGACAAAACTGTATTTTATGACTACTCTCAAAAGAGTCTATTCACTGATTTATTAAGAACTGCATGTATTTGCTTTTCCCTGCCTTGACCACAGAAAAGCACTAAGGTAAGCACATGTACTGAGATATCATTGATACCCGTGTGAATAACTGGATATTTTCCAACAGCAGGAAGCTGTAAAAGTTGTGTATCGGTTCCGATCAGGAAATACTTTTTTCCTTGCCCATTATTTTTCTGCAGTTCATTACAGAACAGTGTGTTCTAGGTTCTTCTTTCTGGACAGTGTGTACATTTTCCATCAGATCACATCTCCCTAAAGGAGAAAACATTGCAGGATGCAGAAACCAGAAATCTATGTCTCCCTTAACAGCACGTTTTCTCAGAGCCTTTTCCAGCAGTTAAATATCCCCTCTGGCCTTTTTTCCCATCTAACCCTATGGTTCCTGCATATCAGGCTGTGGAATGGCTCAGCCTCAGGGAGGTGTGTGGAAAGTCCCCTCAGTCAAGATATGTTGTGAATGTGTATGCTAAATACCCTCTGGTTATGTAGCTTATATTCATCTCTTATCAAGTAGTTTCCAGCTTCAGACTTTTAGGAAATCAACACCATTACAAAAAAAATGGGTGAGAAAGGGCTACACAAAGAAGCTTGTCTGTGGCCAAATGCAGCTGGTTCAGGAATTATTATGAGTCAAACAGCATTTAATCAGCAATATCATTTCCAAATGACTCTTCAAGCCAGGATCCCGTGATTTTAAATGGAGATTCTATGAATACTTCCTTTCACTGCTCCAAATGTTTCTCATTTGCTTACTGCAAGCAGTCCAATAGAATGCTCCATGTGAGACTCACTGACTTGAAAATCAGATTTTCCTCTTTCCTTCTACATTTTAACATAATTTTCTGTGGCAACAAATTCTTGGTATTTTTTACCAACTGGACACCATTACAAGAACACCAACATTCTTTCTGTGCCATCTACAATTATTCTTATTTGCTTTTGTGTCAAATGTATGAGAAAGTTAAAATGCTTATATATAAAAATATAAGGAATATAAGCATTGTAAGGAATTAATTTCAGGCCCACACTGTTTTAAAGATTTCACAGTAAAAGCCTCCACATCATTGACAGTACTGTTACATTACAGAAAATATTTTCCCAGCAAATACATGTAGCAAACAAAGAGGTATTCATGAAAACTTCAGTTTGTGTAGCCTGTTTTTCTCAGAGACAGCTATGTCTGAAGTCATTAACCATGTAAACTGAAGTTGAGCCCATAAAACCTTTTTGTCCATGAGCAAAAAACGAATGCCTTTAGATCATAATTGCCTTTGAGATATCTGTGATAGTTTGAGTCTGCCTTGCTTTGTGTCTTACACTGTTAGAGGAAAAGGGGTGTATTTCTCACTTCCCTTAAACAAAAAATAAATCACCTATATCAAAAGTCAGTTTGGATTCTAAGAAATGTCGTTATGGTTTGTTTGCTCTGTTTCCTGTTGGCTAGACTTATTTTAAATAAGGGATTTTTTCTGAAAGATCAGCTGGGCTTTTGTTTGGTTACACCTGACTCTCTCAGAGGAAGACATATCTGAAAAAAATAGTGTTGTTCTAATGGTTTCCATGCAGAATTCTTCTATGTTCACTTCCTGTGTATCCTTCCACACTGTTGTTGTAATTCACTTACAACAGGCATTGGTTTATTAGGTTTATGGGAGAAATATGATGAAGGGGTATATGTTATCTCTCTCATTGATCTGTATCTGATATTTTCTCTATTCTAATCTAACATTTTAAATACATTTGATATGTTGCTTCCTAAAGGTGACTTCAGAAGTGTGTTTTATCTATTTACAAGAAAGGGAGATGAAAAGTTGAGTTCAAATGCAAGAGCTTTCACGATTGAGTAGTCCCAGGAGTTGGAATGAGTTTTACCCCAGATTTCTTTCCTGGAGCCAGATTCTTGATGTCCCATAGTATAGATTTAGAAATGTTTCTAATGACTTACTAGATCTAAAGCAATGCTGAAGTGCCAATGCTTTAAAAAGAACAATTATGCATTTTTACACTGCTCAGCTTTGCCGCATTTCAACAGAGAAGATTGAAAAGAGCAGGAACACATGCATTATTGAACTTTGATATGAGAAGTGTATGATTTTAGTGATTGAATCATTTGCAAATCCATTTTGGACTTCATGAAAATGACTTTCACACACACACACAAAAACTCCTTCTGCAATTTTGTGTGTTAGACTTTAAAAGCTGTCTTAGAATGGTAAGACTAGGAAAGAATGAAGTTTATTATCCAAGAAAACCATGAAATCCTCTGGCTGCAAACTTTTTAGAAACTTATAGAAAAACATCTCTAAGGAACAGCCTATTTTTTACAGATCATTTTCTGGAGCAGAAGGAAAGGACTAGGCCTCTAAAAGTTGTGGGATAACTTTTTTTTTTAATTATTCCTTGATACTGTGCTTATGTACAGTTACTGTTTGTTCACTTAGGGTTTTTGTTTATTTTTCTTGGTGATGAATAGTCACATAGGCAATGGTTTCAAGTTTCAAAGTACCACAAAAGGAGACTTACTGGAATCATAGAATCATAGAATGGTTTGGATTGGAAGGGACCTTAAATAACATCCATTTCCAACCCCCCTGCCATGAGCAGGGACACCTTTCACTAGACCAGGTGGCTCCAAGCCCTGTCCAACCTCATCTTAGACACATCCAGGGATGGAGCAGTCACAGCTTGTCGTCATATTGCCAGCCTGCAGGTCTGCTGTTGGAGGTCATCTGTAGCCAATGTTCCCTGAAATGTCTCCTTTGAAGGCCAATTTCAACCTTTAAAGGCTGCAGCTGTGCCGCAGAGGACAGCGAGCCGATCTGTACCTCTGCTTGCACTGAAAGGTGATGGAGCGGAGCCATGGTGAGGAGCTCACCTCCCTGAAGACCAAAGGCACACGTGGAATGCTGTGTTTTTCTGATGAGCATGGATTTTCTCTACCTGCTTTCCATCCTGGCTGAACATACACCTCCTCCAGTTCAAAGCCAGTGATGTGGTGTTATAATAGTGCCGCCACCACAATTTTTTATTTACAAGCCCAGCATCTCAACCCTGGTAGTCCAACAGCCTTCAAAGAGACTCAATTTTGGCATTTCCATGCTTGGCCTTTGCCTGGGCTGCCTCGTTTGGTGGGGCGTCTATCCCCCTCTGACAGCAACTGCTTGATTGATTGGCTCTGTTGCTTCTCTCCCTAATAACAATAATCTGGAATGGAAGGTGAGTTGGGTCGTCTGGAAGATCATTAATGTTTCTTTTTGCCAAACAAAGTTAGGTTTGCAGGGTGTTGTGTACAGCGAAGAAAAAGATCTCTGCAAAGTCTGAACCACAGAGAACTGCTTGAATTTGAATCTAAAGTGCTACTTTAGCTGTCATGAACTTCAGTGGAAATAGAGAATTGAAGAAACTGAATTTTTGTCTTCACTGCTAGAGATCAAATCAGATTCTTGTACTTCAGGTATACATCTGGGGTGGAGAAGAACTTCCACAGTCAAATCTCTCAAGCTGAAATTTTTAAGAACTTTCCATAGATTTATCTTTAAAAATATACATACTTTTGCAGAACCCCATGGAGTTAATTCTTAATTTAATTTTTTAACTAAATTACTCCACCCCTTCAGGTAATGTACACGAGGAAGTGGGAATTCCTATGTAAAATTGTTCTTCGTACCATGGTTCCGGATGTCAGTTTTATTAATCTTTTTTTTCTTCCCAATTATTTTCCCCATAGACCATGAATTGTAGCATATCTGACAGTCATCTTTTATAGAACAAAAGGTTTTTACTATTCAAACAGGTGTGGCATGCTTTAAAGAAACACTTGCAGAAGTGTTATTTCATTTTAACAGTACAAATAAAACTCAGGTGGCTGTAGCGAATTAATGAAAATTGCTGAGTACAGTGGATGAGGCAAAAGAATTGAAGTATCTCCCAGGACATTGGGAACGTGCAGGTGCTAGACTGCCTCCCCTCACAGTCAGTAGAAATGCAGCCTTAATAACTATGCTAGGTGGCTTATTAAGCTTTCTGATGGTGATAACCTTGGTCTCATCAAAATTGTCACAAGTACTTCAGATAGAAAAGTGCCTTTGCCCTTATCTCAGAACGTGGAAGGATATGGGAGACCTTATCACAGGCGACTTCCCGTAAGTGCAGCCCGCTATACAAATAAAGAACAAAGGCAGCTGTGTTTTCCAACACAGGGGTTATAATACAATATTAAAATGCTGGCAACAGCATACAGCTTCTGAAGAAATCTGGAAACAGTGAAACAATATTGACTTGTAGTGTGGGCAGCAATCCCAACCCAGCATGGTGAAACGGGAGCTCAGTGTGCAATGCACCACAGCAAAGGCAAGGGTGAGGAAGGGAACCAAGAAAGGAATGAGGAGAGGTGCAGATGTTTTATTCCCCCTGATAGCCAACAGACTGCACAGAAGGAAGCAACACTGCTTGTGTTTGAGCAATGAGGACCCGTCCAAGCTGCCTTGGTGATATTACTTCAAAAGTGAGTGGAAGCAAAGATTCTGCAAAAAGGAAAGGTGAGCTAAGTGATGCCAGGCTGGACAGGGCTTGGAGCAACCTGGTCTAGTGCGAGGTGTCCCTGCCCATGGCAGCGAGGTTGGAATTAGATTATTTTTAAGGTTCCTTCCAACTCCAACCATTCTATGCTGCCCTAGAGCAAAGCACATGCCACACACCTCTCCAGATCAAAGAAGGAAGGTGTGCAACTTCTGTAGCCATTTTGTAATATGTTACTCTGGAGCAACACTCGTGGTGAGTTATATGTACAATAATCACAGAACCGCAGAATGGTTTGGGTTAGAAGGACCTTAAAGTGCATCTCATTCCAACCCCCTGCCATGGGCAGGGACACCTTCCACTAGAGCAGGGTGCTCCAAGCCCCATCCAACCCGGCCTTGAACATTTCCAGTGATGGGGCAGCCACAGATTCTCTGGGCAACCTCTTCCAGTATCTCACCACACTCACAGTTAAGAATTTCTTCCTGATATCCCATCTAAACCTGCCCTCTTTCAGTTTAAAGCCATTCCCCTTTGTGCTAGCACTACATGCCCTTGTAAAAAGTGACGTCCAGTGCCACAGCCTCAGTGAGCAAATGGAATAGAAATTTTATTCAGCAAATGGAAGTTCAGGAATCACTTAGAAGACAATATCATTGTGTTGCCCACAGTGCAGGTCATTCTGTGTATGGCTAAGAAGTTGCTGTCTCTGTCTCAAAATATTTATCCCACTCTTTTGCAAAGCCAGAAAATTACAAAGCAACCAGTTCTAAACTCAAGCTTTTATTTTGTGAACTGTAGCTGGCTGATCAGACTAGAAGCAATTCGACCCATTCAAAGTAAAAGTTGTGCAAAAGGACAGGTCTTTTGTCTTCTCTTTTTTCTTGCCCTGGAAACAAGCAAAAAAAAATCCAAAACAATGCAGCTGGATTGGTTCACTTTCAGTCACCTGTTCCTTAAGAAAAGTTCTTTCTTCCACAATGGGCAGCCCCAAAGCTGATGTCATTTATCAGCAATAAATACTGATAAGGAGAAAGAAGGGAAAATGTATGTATATATACAACCCTCAACTGAGGAGAGTCTCTCACTCTCCCGCCACTTCCTCAGATACAGAAGAATTCTGGTGGATGAAGGTAATGTATGCAGAATTGAATTTCAGTCTTAGAGATTTTATCGATAGAGTCACTTGGTCAGTATTGATTGGGCACTGTGCTACAAAAGTTAATGGAGTTAATAGCTCAGTTGTACCAACTGATAACTAAAAGAAAATGTCTGCTTATAATATCTCTGAGGAAGAACATAAAAAAAATTATATCTTCTGCTCTGAAACCATGCCTTCCACAAGTAGGGGTGAGAAATGGCTTCAGTGGAGTCTAATTCCCATATTTTTTCAGATCAAAATATAATACTTGGACCCACTTGCTTCATACTTGAAATGTGAACATAAATGAATCCATTTTACAGAAGGTGGAAAATAATGAGAAATGTTTTTCTAATGTCTTTTGAAATATATTCGTGTTGAATTTATTTCACTTGAGTATTGGGATATACCAGTACAGCTGAATTTAGAATTTTGTCAACTCTAAATGTCAACTATCTGTCCAAGCTTCCATGTATATATGCTGCTAAAATGTCTAATATATATTATCGTATGCAATAAGCTGATTGCCTTTTCTTAATGCAGAGTGATTTTTTTTTAATGAAAGTTAAAGATGTAAACTCAGAGAAGGTAGCGGAAAAATGTACCGAAGTAACTGAAAAGACAAATACTCCCACTCTTCCAAACTTTCAAACCTACTATGCTCTGAAAGCTGTATCTGCTGGCAGAAGAAAGGTTCTGCTGAGGAGGGAAACACCAGGACAAAACATGAAAAGTGCAGACTGTATTTTTCAAATAGAATTTTGTTTCTAGCTTTGTAGATATTAATTTTTGTTTTATTTTTTTTAATTTACATATTTAGAAACCAGAGGGCAGTATCCAACATGACATGTTAATAATATCATACATGAAGGTTTTCTATAGGTGTAGTTGTCAGATGTAACATGAGGGTGATTGCCACCATTTGCTTGAGCCATTATGCTGTTGATTTAATGAGGAAACAGGAAACAGGGAAAGCAGTGGAGATAACAGTCCGTGTGTTCAGTGCTCCACTCCAAAACATGAGACCTCACAATGAATGGTGCTTGAGAAGGACACTGATGTGGCAGTACTGAACTCATTAATGGGCTTTTTTTTCATCCAAGGAGGCAAGGATGAAGGAAATGCTGCAAATTCAAGATATCTTGAATAAAGAAATCAAAAGGGAGTTGATCCATCTGTTACAGTAACACAAAACTTTATGCTACTTACAGTTCCTGCTTCAATGCAAGGCCAAGTCTTCTCTCTGTAGGAGACAGAGGTGCCCATGCACATTTTCATCACATCCAGCTGTACTCAGGACCAACTAAAATAAACTTCCTTGTGCAGGCTCGATTTTGCAACAGTTTTGTATCTTGTTCACTTATCATATTATGCCATAAAACTTATGCGACAGAGACTAATGGATTTTGGGGTTTTTTGGTTTTGTTTTTTTTCTGCTGTAGAAATGGATCTACTAACTGCAATTATTTTCCTGGCTGCTTTGCTACACCAATCTGATGGACAGGTAGGAATATTAATCTGTGCAAAACAAACATATCTGACTCCTTTGTATAGATATCTGACCTGGTGCAATCTGACCTTGTGATCACTACATATTTAGAATTCATGGGTGAAATTATTGCTACCATGCTAGAATAACACACCAAAGATGAACTCTCATTTTTCATAGATATTATTATTATTATTGTTATTGTTATTTGTATGTTGGTTGAGCAACCTGGTCATGTGGAAGGTATCCCTGTACATGACAGGGGGTTTGGAGCTTCTTGGTCTTTAAGATTCCAAACCATTCTGTGATTCTGCCTAGCAAAATATTCTTCCCTTCATGGGACTAATTTTAAAAATACATTTTTCACAAATAAATAATTTAGCTACAATTAAAAAATCTGATTCATCAATCTCCTAGAGAGAATGAATGTTGTAGCTATCTGCTATGTAGGCACTCAAATGTCAACTATTTATCACATTATTTCATTCTTTTTAATGAATGAAGAGTACTTTGACAAAGCAAATTATCTTTTCCTTCCATAAATCTTGGGTGAACTATGTTGTAAGTTGCTTCTTTCCTTTACCTGAGTATAGCAGCAACCTAAAACCACTGGCTGAGATGTTACTTCTGTCACTGCAAATGTCTTAAACAAATTTATGACACAAATTCTTGGGGTAGATTCAGTTGACCAAAGAAAAGTGACAAGAAGCTCATAATTAATCTTGTTTATTAAGCGTCTGTTAACTGGGACCTTCATTCTTATTTTTTCCAGGGTTTTCCATATAAACAAGGGAACATTTTCTCCTTGCCTCATACTAAGATTCAAAATCAAAAACAGATCCTTGAGCAACACAATGAAATACGGAGATCTGTAATTCCCACAGCCAGGAACATGCTGAAGATGGTGAGCTCTGCAGTACAAGTAGCCTGATTTTCCCTTAAAGGAAATGATAGGACAACCCCAGCATCAAAGCAGACTGTGGGATGAAGGGATTGAGAGCAGTCCTGATGAGAAAGACTTGGAGGTATTGGTGAATGAGAAACTCAACATGAGCCAGCAAGATACTCCAAGGGCTGGAGCCCCTCTGCTCTGGAGCCAGGCTGGGAGAGCTGGGGGTGTTCAGCCTGGAGAAGAGAAGGATCCAGGGAGACCTTAGAGACCCTTCCAGTGTCTCAAGGGGATCTATAAGAATGAGGAAATACACTTTATCAGGGCCTTTTGCAATCTCACAAGGGGTAATGGTTTTCAATTAAAAGAAGGTAGTTTAAGATTAGATATATTAAGAAGATATTTATGATGAGTGTGGAAAAACACTGGCAGATGTTTCCTGGAGAATCTGTGGCTGCTCCATCCCTGGAAGTGTCAAGGCCAGGTTGGATGGGGCTCTGAGCAACCTGGTCCAGTTGAAGGTGTCCCTGCTCATTGCATAGGGATTGGATTACCTGACCCTTCAAGGTCCTTTCCCACCCAAACTATCCCTGATTCTCTGATTCCACAAAGAGAAACAGATGGCCAAGATGAAGAAAAGAACATGCAAAGCAAAGGGGGAGTGGGACCCCGAGCAGCAGCTCCTGAGTTACACGCACTGTCAGGAGTGCAGAAGAGACCTAGGTCTGCATAACCCTTAGTTTTCATCTGAGCTTGCCTAGTCCACCACTTCTCCCACCCCTTTCACCCCTGATATTCCTTGTTATCCCTATCCCATGAGCAGAAGAGCTGGCTGGTGCTTTGTGGCTAAGCCTGCACAGTGAGACCTGCAAACATTCCCCAGGTTCAAAGCCCAGCTGGTGTCTATCACCACAACTCAGCTGCACCTGGGCTGAAAATCAGTTTTATACTATTTAGTCCAGGGCACTCTGCAGTGTTCACTCAGACACAAAGCTGAAAGAAAGTAACAGTATGTTATAAAAATCCTTTTAATCAGCACCGTCTGGAGATAGGAACTGTGTGATAGAACTGTGCAGAAAAAACTGCTCTGAAACATTTAATAGTTGAAGAAATGTGGTTCCCATGCCCCGGGACTGTAAACCAGCACAACTCCTCCTCTTTCTGTTGAGGACCTCGGGAGCATTCAGTGAACAATACCAAAGTCATTCTCTTTTTTTTTTTTTTCCTCATGGGCTGCACTAACTTGTCTATGACCTGAATACTTTTTCCTTTGTGTCTTTCAGGTGTGGAGTGAGAAAGCTGCCAAAAATGCTCAGAAATGGGCAAATCAGTGCGGGATGAAAATCAGTCCAAGAGACAAGAGGGTTATTAATGGTACTGACAAGGATGGAGCCTGAGCTGATGGGTTAATGACAGTTTGCAGATGACCCCTGTGAATGTGAAATAGAAATAAGGATAACTTTTAATCTGTGGTAGAATAGCTTTTTAGGATTATTAGAATATCTACTATTATTAGAATAACTTTTTAGGATCTGGTCTAGTGCAAGGTGTCCCTGCCCATGGCCGGGATGTTGGAAAGAGATGATCTTTAAGTTCCTCCTAATACAAACCATCCTGTGATTCTGTGATTACTAAACACAAAAACATTATCTTTGTCAGATGAATACTCTGAAAGACAACTTCTTGGAACCTGAGAGAGAGAATGTACTTGCCCTGTATTTATACCTTTCTGAAGTGTCCACTTTGTCTCCTGATGAAAACAAGGCAGTGCTGTCGATGACTCTTGGTGTGACTAAGTAGAGATACTTTGGTGTAATGCTCTGTGCTCTAAGAATCTGTGTCTGAAACCTCACTAAAATCAGAGTAACATTTCCTGCAGCTTTTATGGGATGAGGTGTACTCTCCTCTTATTAAAATCACAGGGCAAAGAGATTGGTATTGTGGGATTTTTTTTTTTTAGATTATATCCACAACCCCTCTGTCCTACTTCCCGCCCTTGCTTCTCTCCTAGTAAGATAGATTTATTTCTACTTCAGGTGTTACCTGTGGTGAGAATGTGTTAATGTCATCCCACCCAAGAACATGGGCTGAAGCAATTCAGGTGTGGTACAGTCAGTCCTCCAATTTCAAGTATGGATATGGAGCAACCTCAAAAAATGTCAATATCGAGAGCTACACTCAGGTATGGGGAGTTGAAACAAACTGCAAAGATACATTAGAATTACACTAATTGTACTAAGTGTACTAAGGAGTACACTTAAGGCAGCTGGGAGTTATTTATAATTAGAAAAAAATTATCAGTGTCATCAAATAATTATCTGTCATTCACACTGATCTAAAGATGAATGACAAATTAAAATTCTTTTCCATCTAATTAGGAGGCAATGGAACCAGTGTTTTGAAAGAGCTGTCCAGAAGGGAAATATTACTCTGTAGAAAAACCTTTAATTTAGAAATATCTTTAATTTAGAAATAAATATTTTCTATATAGGGATTGAAACACCAATTAAGATATGTCAAAGCAAAATACTTATGATGAAGATATTTGAATTTCAACTTTAGTCTCCTGCCAGAAACTGTGTTCCAAAACATTTGGAAACTGGAGGAAACTTATTTTCCTATGTATTCTTTCTGAGAGCTAAACTGTAAACTTAAAAGCTGACTAGGAAAAAAAAAACCAAAAAAAGGTTATCTTTTGGTTCTGTTATTTTGTGAGGGTTTTTTGATCAAAATTCAATAAGGAAGACTTTGAAATAATGTGCTTGTTTTTTCTTCTGCAGCTAATCTGGTACAACAGTTACCAGGTTGGATGTGGAGTTTCCTACTGTCCTACCAGCTCCTACAAGTACTTTTACGTTTGCCAGTACTGCCCTGCGTACGTACTCACCAACACCTTCTCCCTCAGTGCAGATGAAATGATTGTGGAAATGTTTCCCAAACATCCTGCACCCCATTGGCCACGGGATAAAGTGGCTGCAGCCTACTTGAACCATTTATACTTTAGAAAATGCCAATGTGAATGGTGGGGTTAACAGCAGCTTAAATATCAATATTTATTTTATTTCACATTGAAACAAATATTAGGGAAATTTTAGCAGATGAAGAATAAAGGTTTATCTCTGTAAGAATCAGGCATCAGGCACAAATCATGCTGTAGAAAAATGCAAGAAAATCAGATGCAAAGTGAAAGCCAACAGTAAATGAATATTCACAGAAGTAAAGAACTGCATTTCAGAAGGGCTCTGCTGAGGTTATTGAGCAACCTAGTGGGAGGTGTTCCTGCCCATGGCAGGGGGATAGAACTAGGTGATCTCTAAGGACCCTTCCAACCCAAACAATTCCATGATTCTGTGACTGTGTGATTACCTCAATCAGTTGAAATCTATTAGAAAAGCAGGACCTAGGAAACACAAAATTTTTTTTAACAGATAATGCTATACAAATAATCAATTAATTTTTCTTCTCTAAACCTGATTGTCCCTCTTATTTAAAATCAAAGTCATTGCAGTCTATGAATATCTGAAGCTACAATATGGATGCCTATGAAAATATTTTTATCCAAAAACTTCTGGATGCCTTTCAATGAGATAAACAACATAAACTCCTGTTAGTGGCTCAGAGCTTTATTTTGATCTTGTTGTGTCTTGTATTTCTTTCAAATTTCAGAGGAAATAACCCGATGCAAGTAGCTACACCCTACAGAAGTGGACCAAAATGTGCAGATTGTCCTGGCCACTGTGACAAAGGACTTTGCAGTAAGTGACTCTATTCTCCATAAAACAAGCATTGTGTAATATTCAAGACATTTTAACAGAAGAGAGAAAATACAAAGATTATATAGACTTGAACAGCAGGAATTCTGGGACAATGCAAAAGTATAAAACCAGGGCTTGGTTTCCAAATAATATTTCATGTGTTTGTTTCTCTCTCTTTTATTTTAGCCAATCCTTGCAAGTATCATGACCTCCTTGGAAACTGCAGAAATCTGAAAACGTTGTTTGGCTGTAGCCACTCACTGGTGAAGCAGCAGTGTTCTGCAAGCTGCAAATGCACCACTCAAATCATCTAAAGTCCTGGTGGGTGTCATTACAGCTGCTGTGAGACTCTTAAAGAAAGAATAGAACTCACTGTAAAGTGCATTTGCTCTCAGTACATCTCCTCAGATTGACCTCTAAGTAACAATTTTATCTGAAATCTGACCATTACTTCAGTCCTAAATTAGACTAGTAGCTCAAAATAACCTCTGACATTATTTTAGACTTTGTAGAAATCATGCTTAAGCTACTAATGTGTTACTTTGTGGGTTTCTTTGCAGTGGATCTGCCACTGATTCATTTCTTTTAAATGAGAAACACACTTTTAAAACACCCTAAGGTTTTTAGCATAATATGTTAAATGCCAATAAACTTTCTTCTGTTAACTTCTTGTTGATTGTCACTGGAATGTCTTCCTGCTAAATAAACAAATGATTTACCACCAGTTCACAAACAGAGCTTTTAATTAAAGTTATTTATAAATCAAGGTGTGTTTTCTCAATTTCAAAAATTCCTTATGGATATTTTGAGGCTCTTTTATACTTCATGGATGAGATAGGAAAAGAAATACAAAGCAAAAATAGATGTAGTTTTTGTACAGGCAAAATAAGAGGCACATGTTGAATCTGCAACTCTGAACTAATCACGAAGATTCTGATAAATCTGTGTATGCAGGTGATAAGTGATAATTTTATTCACGTGGCTCATTCCCACTAACCTTGCAACACACTGGGGAGTCCCACCAGACCTCCAGTCACTCCTCAATGGATTCTGGTTTCCCACAGCCCTTGAATCACATGTACCAGCCTTGAGCAGGGCACAACCCACTTACCACCTTCCCTTCCTATTTTAGGCCAGTAAAAATCATTTTCTCTACAGGACTGCAGTTCTAGATAAAGACACAAGAGGGTGAGCCATACCCAGACATTAACCTGCAATGCTTTTTCATTTTTCTACCTGTATAAAGGATTTCTCCTTTCATTAAAGTTCTGAGCCTACCCCAGCCTGATTTTAACACTTGCTTGCAGAGAATTTCTTAGCTAATATTGGCTCAATAAATAATCACTGTATATAGATATATAGAAACAATTTGGTAATGGTTTCCTCCCCGCTATGTTTCATCCTGTCTCTCTTGTTCAAGTTACCATCATATTAAAGCAATTGATAGCATCAAATGAAGGCAACTTATGATTTTCAGGGTATCAATTACTAATTCTGATAGCCTCGATCTTCTACCTGCCTGAAGCTCAGCTTCACCTTGATGATTATGTGCCACTGTGAAAGGCTCCGAGAAAGCTGGAGGGGACTTTTTACAATGGCACGGAGTAATAAGACAAGGGGGAATGGCTTCAGACTGAGAGAGGGCAGGGTTGGATTGGAGATTAGGAAGAAATTGTTCCCTGTGAGGGAGGTGAGGCCCTGGCACAGGCTGCCCAGAGAAGCTGTGGCTGCCCCCTCCATGGACGTGTCCAAGGCCAGGTTGGACGGGCCTTGGAGCAACCTGGGATAGTGGAAGGTGTCCCTGCCCATGGCAGAGGGGTTGGAATGGGATGATCTTTCAGATCACTTCCAATGGATGCTGTCATTCTATGATTTGTAGAAAGTGCAATTCAAACTAAAGTTAGGTGAAAATTTCCTAAGAAACCTATGTTTTCCTCAGAAAAACACTATTCCATAAAACCCCAACTCTCTTACAGGAGGATACATAATTTTGGAAAAAATCTCAGGTGTTTTCTGTGTTGTTTTCCAAGATTTTTCCCTCCCCCTCTCTCTGAGTCAATGAATAATTAATGAGGAATTAATTTATTTTCTGAGAGCTCCCTCCCCAGAGCTCCAGCTTTCATTCTGTGGATATCCAGCTATGGTGTTTGATCAGGGCAGCAGCAGGAGGTGGAAGGGATTTTCTAAAACTTGAAATGCCACCCTGGAGCACCAGGCACCCTGCTGGGCCACTGCAGGGTATCCAGGCACAACCTTCGTGCTTTTATAGGGGATTTCAAAAGATTCTGCTTCCCTACTGATGTGGAATAGAGCAAATAGGAGGTGAGATGAAATGCTACCTGGATGTTCCTGCTTCTCAGAGCTGACTTCGAGGAGTGCTTGGGACACTTTGTTGTTCATGTCCCTGAAAGGCTGAGATGCTGCTGAACATGGGTTTATCACATTCAGATGAGGTAAAAGCAATATGACATTTGCTGAGATCATGTTAATTGACTGTAGCTTCACAAATTTATTTTTCATATTGATGTCTTATTATTTCCTTTTTTGGTACTAGCATATGCTTTTTGGTATGTGCTTAATTATGCTATTTTTTAGGTGTTAGTCCAGGAAAGAGGCAAATAACAGCAGGAATTTCTTACAATTTCTATTCTGGTTCCAGATATCCTCACAAGAAGCACATATGCTGAGAGATGATAAGAGCAACTACTATGGTACAAGTCTATTCCTTATCTGTGGAGAGAGCTGTAAGAGCTCCTCAGCAGTGAACTTACATGACAAGGGCCTTAAACACAGTTTTGAACAAAGGTTATGAAGTAACTTAACAGTCTGACAGCTTCTGAAGAAAGAATATTTTTGATATTTCAAATGCACCAACTGCAGTTGTTGCAGTGCCAAATTTGGCTGTCTGAGGATCTGGGCTAAACAAAATGGAAAGTCAACACTTCTGGTACCTCAGTGTCTTGCTGAAAGTCATGGGCCTATATCTCCCTTGGTTTTTTCCGTCTATTGCTATGTTAGAACAAATCTTCCATAGAACTTGTCTCACTCTTGTTCTTAACACATCTCATCTAAAATAACCGCAGGTTAACATGAAATTACAGAATCATTATGGTCAAGAAAGACCTTCACCACTAAACCATGACCTCAAGAGCCACTTCCAGATGCCTTTTAGATACCTTCTAGGTTGGTGACTTCACCACTTCCCTGGGCAGCCTGTTCCAATGTTTGACAACCCTTTCCATGAATTTGCCCTAATACCCAATGTAAATCTGCTCTGCCACAACTTGAGGCCTCTTCCTGAAGACCTCATGCTAAATGGAAAGCAAGGGTTGGAAACCTTCATGTTAGATATTTTTGTTGTCAGAATATCCAATTTATTCCCAAAAAAAAAAAACCGTGGCAAGATGGTTCAGTAAGCCCAAGTAGCAAAGGGCCATTAGAGCAGGGACAGGACAAGGATGTTCCCCACCCATGGGCTGCTCCCAGCTTTCTAGGCCAGGCGGCCAAAAATGGGATTCATCTAAATGTAAGGGTCAGAGTTAAACTGTGACAAACAGGAGATGCACTCTCTCATTAAGAAATTTCTTGACAGCTCCTGTCTCTGCTCTGGGCTGTGAGCAAGACATTTAACCCCAGAGCAAAAAATTTGACTTTGGCGCTTCTGCCTCACCGACTGCAAGGCAGAGATAAACCGGCACAGTCAGGGCAAGGAAGATTAATTAGTGAATGCTGGAAAAGAGCCTACAAAGCACTGGGACCTGTCCATTAAAATACCACGTTTGATAGCCACACCTCCAGCATAATTATATCTCCGTTTAACCACAAGTCAAGGGGACACGGGGCAGGGGGAGATACAAGCAAGGACGTGACACTCCCTCCCGGCCCACCGGTGACGTCTGAGGGTTCATGGGCTGCTCACTGGGCCCAGCCCTCTGCTCTGGGGTCTGTGAAAAGCCACCACTGGGCTGCTCCCTAGGACTAACAGATACTCTGACACCAGCATCAATAACAACTCTGGAAGAGAGGCAATTTTTAGGAAAAGTTGAGGTAGCAGGTTGACATGGAAAAGGCCCATGATAACTCTTCATTCGGTCACTGATGGAAAGCCCAAGGCTCAACACATGTGACTGGAAACTGGAAGCTCTTCAAAATGGTTATTGTCAGATTCTTGTGGTTTTTCTCCACATAAATGATCATTTCAAATCAAATTACATTTTTCGCTGTCTGTTATACATCATTAACACTCCTCTGCTTTCTTCTCTACTCCCACTGCAGCATGAAGTGGTGGAAGTACAGGAGGAAAGCCCAGGCTGCCACACTAAAATCAAACTAAGGCTTTTATTAATTTTTTTGACAAATTTAAAATGGACGACAAGATTTTTTAATTTCATTCATTGACTTTTAAACACCAGCTTTTATTTTAGGATGGGCAAAATCATTCAGGTATCTTCTTTAAGAAGTCTTTTCCCAATGTAAACCAATTCCAGAAACCTAGACTGAAGATAACAAAGGAAGTATATGTTAAACCACATTATTTTTATTTAGTGATACACAGCATTCTTTGTGCAGGCACACATAATAACTCAAGTTTCCCACAAAATGATTCCTGAAGGATCAAAAGATGTTTATTTTGACAAAAATTGAACTGTAGCCCTTGTGATTTTTGCATAGAACTGAAACACTGAGGAGTAAGGGAGAGTTTCTAAGCTCTACTGCTTCTGAGGCACAGAAATTACACAATTTCTGACAATTCAAAACAAGAATGTATTCACCTCTTATGCATATGTGGCTGTGCTTCTCTGATCAGATGATGGAGGTGACTGTCCACCCTCACCCAACAATGTATCAGAAAATGCCTCCTGATTTTTTGAAAGAGGCTTAAGTTGATGCCTTTTTTTTGGGAGTGGCTCCTGTGCAGGTGTCACTATTTTTTATGACAGGAGATTCTTCCCAGTATCTTGGGTTTTATTCTTTATTTTCAGCACAAAACCAAGATATATCTCTATATATATAGATATATAGATATAGATATAGATATAGAAATTTAGTGCAAAAAAATCAATTTCTAAGCATTAAAACTGGAAAGGTCACAGCAGCCTTCCAACTGAATGAAGAAGGACATAAAAATTTTACAAATAGAAAGCAAAATATTTATTGAAGGTATTATGTGATAACCTCCCTACAATTGCAGGAAAAGTCCTCAATGACCTAAAAATTACATGTTTCTAAAGAGACAAATGTTGGGTGATTGAAGAAGTAAAAATGTCAGTCACAATAAATGAGGTGTTGGAAGCAGTGATCATGCTTCTTCCACAGATTGCAGTGGCTTGGTGTTCATGAGGATATAAGCTCATAAATGAGAAAGGAGAGAAAAGGCAATGGAAAATAAATGAATAAAAAACCTGGAGGGGAAAGGTGAAATGAAAGCAAGTTGTAGAGTGTGAGGGCAGGGAGACAAACCTTGTGATAAGGGAAAAACCATCCAAAGATGTGGAAAGCTTGCTGGATAGGCAAAAATAACCAAAAATATCAACAATCATCCAAGTCTAGTATTTAATAATGGGTATTGAGGAAGTTTTAGCCTCCCTTGAAGCATCTCCTACCACCTGCCCATGGCCCAGCAGCCCCATTTTGGCTCAGCCTGTCTCATCTCAGTATATCTGTCTCTAGTTTTCTTTTTTGCCCTGCCTCCTGGATGAGCCTTGGACCATCCTTTATGTAATTAGTAAACATAAGGATGAGTTCATTTGAAACACAAAAACAATCCAGACCATTTTGACCTAATATTGTCCACAATGTGTCATAAACCAAGCTTAAATCTTTGGAGCTTAGATTATTTCAGTAGCCTTGTACTAAGAGTCATTGCAGATCTAGACAGATCAGTTGAACAAACCAGTATAAAGATTTTTACCCAGCCCTATATGAGTTATTTGATGCTGCCATGCATGTTTTAGAGGTAAATAGGAAGTATATAAGGAGAATGTGGCATCTAATGAGCTAAGACATGAAAACTTGTATCTTTTTACAGCTTAGTGCAAACACTTCAGAGACTGGATTTTTCCACTCAGGTAATTTTTCCTTCTATACTTATATTTATTTGCTCCCAATTCTTTGTAGTACGTCCAGTGTTGGCTTGCCCCGGAAGGGGTGTTGTATTTTAGATTGTAAGTTGGGTTGCAGTTGTTCATGGAATTTGTGCTTGGCCCATTGTGAGGAAATAATAAATTCATCTTGTCAGTTCAATAGCACAGGACTACTTTGGGGTATCCAGTGATTTAGCACCTCCTTCCTGACAACTAAAAAAACCAGTTATGTAAATTAATTTTGAAGGTCACAAATCATGTCTTCCATCAGGTAAGCATTCAAGCTGCAAACAAAGAAGTCCCTACTTGCCTAATACTCGGCCAGCCGAAGGAGATGTTAGCTGTACACAGGAAAAACAAACAATATGGGAGTTTCTTGTAGGAATTTGTTATGTGCTAATTGTTCTACCCACATTTGCAACTTGTGCCAAGGTCAAAATGATTAGAACTTGCGGATCAGAGTTAACACATGTACGAAAGGCACAGTTTATGCAGGGGTTTAACTTGTGGTGCAGCTCAGAGTTCACAGCACTCACTGAGTCATAGAAATTAGACATTTAGTGTCTCTCTGGCCTGACAAATTCTTGTGTGGGTCAGACCAATTATTTCACGTGTTACCACTAAATAGCACCCTTATGCTGTGTCACCAAGACCATCACAGCTCGGCCTCCAGAGGCCGATTTTTATATTAATGATAGAAGACCCACACTTAGCAGGAGCTTTTCTGGGATCACTCAGATTGACCTGTGCTGGTATTTTCTGATGCAAATAAGGAATGAGGCATCATGAAAGGTCAGTGAGGAACAAAAGACTTAAAGAATCCCAGAATGGTTTGGATTGGAAGGGAACTTAAATAACATCCATTTCCTACTCCCTTGCCATGGCAGGAACACCTTCCACTAGACCAGGGCATTCCAAGCCCCATCCAACCTGGCGTTGAACACCTCTGGGGATGGGGCAGCCACAGCTTCTTTGGGCAACCCATGCCAGGGCCCCACCACCCCCACAATGAAGAATTTCTTCCTGCTATCCAAGACTCAAGCCAATTCTCTTCAACTTCCTTTACAAGTGCCCTTTCCTAGTGCTCTTCTGGCGTGATGCAAAGAGTGAACACAAATCCAGGTGTACCCACAGTTACAGAGTGGATTTTGAGGCCTAGAGGCAGCCAGTCCTCTGCAAGGAACTACAAATGAGATGATTCATGGCCATGTCTGAAGGCATCTTGTGCTTTTTCAGAAGCTTAATACCTGTTTGAATTTGGAGCAAGGTTTGGTAAGGACTCCACATAGTCAGGAACAGCCACATGGGGTGCCTGGTTACAAGTAACACAGGGGACTGAGGGGGAGCAAGAGAAACACCTCAACACAAGAAGAGTCAATAAACATACATGATTCATCACTAACAACTCTTATAAGTACCATCTGAGGCTCAAACATAGACATCTAATTGTTGCTATTTCTTATTGCTTTCACAGGACAATAGGTAGAGCTTTTAGGTGCATGTAAAGCATCCATCTTAGCTGATGTAGGAACTTTTTATCACAAGAGCAGTTCAAACAGGCCCACTGCCCCTTGTGGAAGGGAGAAGGACCCTGTTATCTCATGTAAACAGCACTCCTGCAGCTTTGGGATACACCTCAACCTAAAGCTTCTGCATTTTATCCATGCTTTGCAATGCTCATGCAATAAAAGCAGAACATGAAAGAGTGAAATTTTTAAGCCAAACATGCTCCTCTCCAACAAGTCACACCTTAGCTGAACACAGCTTAATAGGTTGTAAGTATCTGGCCTATTCCATTTAGAGGGAAGCAAAGAAAGGCTAATTCCTTCTCCTGTTACCTTCTTTCAGTTCTTTGTGTACTGGAAAGATTAAAAGTATTGTCTAGTAATCAAGAAAGGTCTTAGAGAACAAAGCCTGTGAGATTTCAAATGGAAAAAAAACCACAGTGACTTTAGCAAGAGACACTGTAATATCAACCCACATATGTAAGAAATCAGGTAAGAGGCTGGTGGGGGTGATGTGGATCCAGCCAAGACAATATGGATCCAGTTAAGCCAAAGAGGCAATGGGCAGTAACTGCTGCCAGGAAGTTCCACCTGAACATGAGGAGGAACTTTCTTGACTGAGCACTGGAACAGAAACCAGAGAGGGTGTAGAGTCTCCCTCACTGAGGATATTCCAGACCTCTCTGGACACAATCCTGTTCCATGTGCTCTGGAATGACCCTGCTTGAGCAAGGGGGCTGGATCAGATGAGCCACTGTGGTCCCTTCCAATCTGACCCATCCTGTGATTCTGTGATCTTATTTTTGCTATTCAAGTAGTCAGAAAAACCACTTACTGCTACTTCCCTCTCTAAGGTGAGGAGGTTATTTAAGGAGTGCATGGACAAACTGCATTTGCTTGGCTGAGCTTTCAACTTGAGGAGAGGTAGGAGTCTGCTGACTCAAAAAATGAAAGTTAATGTTTGATTTAAAAAAAACACTTCTACCATGACACCACAGAAATAGGATAAATGTCAATGTTCTCAAAAACACTTAGCTCAAAGTTCAGGAGATCTAAGAAACATTTCTGTCGCAGTGTGGAGGCAAGATGCACCTTACCCCACCTCTCTGATCTCCATAGCTGTGTCCACAATAAGAGCACACACCAAGGAGTAGCTTGAAGATTGATGTGCACCCAAGTCATGCTGCATAAATCCACATTGTTGACTGAGGGATCCTCATAGCTCAGACTTCAATGAACTAGGCTCAGAGTCTTAAATAACATCAGCCTTGTCTAGGAGACTTCCTGAACCTTATTTGAGCCTGTGTCAAAACATGACCAAAAAGAGCACTGCCAGGTTCTTCCACTCACCTGGCCTATTTAGCCATGTATTTTAGGTAACTTCCCTCAACATGAAAACAATTGCTCTTGGAAGTTTCTATTTCCACTGGAAGTGCTCAAAAAACATGTAGATGTGGTGCTGAGGGACATGGTTTTGTGGTGAACCTGGCAGTGCTGGGTTAGTGGCTGGATTTCATGATCCTAGAGGTCTTTTCCAACTTTAATAATTCCATGTATCTATGAGTTTATTATTTAAATGGAAAACATTGCGGGTTAGACCAGGTGCAGAAATGTACAGAGTGTGTCTGGTCAGTGAATGGCACTCCTTATGATGCTTGAAGGCATTCTGTAACCAGATTATTAAATGCAGGTTCTTTCTCATTCTTCAGGTAAGGATACTGCTCAAACAAACTCTTTATCTCTTATTTTCAGTCTTCTGAAACCTTGCAACTCTGCCATAACTATTCACATTTATTTACATAAAGGTTGTGATATGTCAGCAACATGCTATTTTTTCATCAGAAGGAAATGTAGGATAAAAATCCAGCAGCCACTTAAAAGACAAATACCTAAAGGTAGTTAGTAGATCCATTGTTCAACAATATTTACCAAAGAACACCCTCACTCCTTCCATTGCATTTATAGCCACCAGTACTGGAATGAAGCTAATGAGGAAACATAAGGGAATTTCGTGAAGCCCAGCAGTCCAAGATGTGTGCTTTTTGATTGCCCCATGCAGGAGCTGGACAGACACATAAAGGCTGATGGCCTTTGAAAAGAGATGTTGCAGGTGGCTGTTCCCCATCACCCGGAAAGCCTGTGTCAGAAACAAGGCAATCAGGAAAGGAAATGGGAATGCCAGACAGCCATTGACATGGCAGTTGCTTCTGCTGGGAAATAAAATGAGACCAAAATGCAGGACCTACTGATTTTATCCCATGTACAAGGTTTCCACTGTGATGTAGGGCAGCTGGATCCAGACCTTGTGTTCATGATTTACCAGGATAAACATTCCGTACTCTTCACAGATGGTATGACTGGGTATGTATGAACCCAGGGTATGGTTATTCACTCTTCTTCCCTTGGAGAGGCTTGAGGAGAATATCCAAAACACCTGCCTGAGTACCATCCTGAAGCAATCCCTATGCCTAAATATGACACAAGCCAAAGCCATCTCAACAGGAAAAACTGAGGCAGTGAGTCAGGCCAAACTGGGTTTTCCAAAAAAGTCCAGTAAGCAAAATAGTCCAGCTCCACTCCTTGGAAAAAGCATCTCCTTCCTGGCAGATTGTGTTGCCTCCTTTTTTCTTAAAGTTGGCAATATCTGAAATTAATTGTTGACAGATTCACCCTTGTAAATGTTGCCTTGTGAGAAAGAAACCTTTCCCTTGTTCCCTTGTGAGAGAGAAACGTTTATTTAGAAGAACAAATATCAGAGTCCATAAACATTGGAATATAATTTCTTCAGCACCCTTATTTGCATGTAAATCACCTGTATATGTCTAGGGGCCTTTGATCTGCGGCTGCTGGGTATTAGTTTAGCTCACTGGGAAAACAGCTTAGTTAGTCTTCCTGGACAAGAAAAAAAGGAAGACATGGATGAGTACACTTCCAATACAGGTGGTGCATGTGTGTACATGCACCTGAAGGAGACTTAAGATATAAAATAATAACCTTAGAAAAAATTCTGATTGAATGGGCTTGACCTATTTTAAATTTTAAACACTATTAAAAGGCACTTTCCCCAATAAGATTTCAGCCAGGAACATTTTCCCCATCCCTGAATGGGCTTGACAAAAGGATTGCACATATGTCTTGTGAGATCTTCATTAGGAAAAATTTTATGTAATGCATAACACAAGATATTAATGGCTGAGTTATGGGCAAAAAAGCCGATGAACTTTACTTGCGAGTTTGTTCTTTTTTAATCACTTCCTGAGCAAATGTAGGAGCTCACAGGTCCCCACAATCAAACCTGGCTGTGTGTCCCATCCTGTGGTGCAGCAAGGATGAGCGATAGCTTTTTAACAAAGCTCTGCTTCCTCTCTTTGAGCTGCTCAAATGAAATACAGTCGCTACAAAGAAAAAAACACGTATGTGCTTATTTTAGCTTTGCCGCTTGCAGGCTTGATTATGTGATAGACTAGTGTTTTCTTGCTAAATACATTGGTTTTCCTTCCAAACCCACAGATTCATTTTCAGGCAGAAAAATCTGAGATAATTTTAAACTTTTTTTGGATGTTGGTCTAATTTTACCTATATATTACAGAATTGTAAATTTGCCTTAGGAACAGAGCAAAAGCCATGGCACTGCCTTGTACACCAGAGTAGAGGTACCATGAAAAATAATTGAGTTTTTTTAATCTCATGGCATGTAAGCAGTTTTCCAGCAGTATTTCACCAGGACAGCAGCCCAATGTACCATCATCTCCCAGCATCTATATACTGAGTTGATTTTTACACCCAAGGACTGACACAGCATTTATTGCTGTAACCTGGCACTACTGCTTCATGACCAATTAGTCAATTACTACCATACCATCCCTCTTTTTAATAGATACATGAAATAAAGGCTTCTACCATACAATTTTGCCCTATTTTCTGACTACTGGAGTAACAAAGGTGAATTTGCTCGCTATCACATCAAAACAATATTTTATCCACTAAAATATTGAGTCAAGACAAATTTTGAAAAGTAATGTGTCTCTCAAGGGCAAGAGATCATCCAACAGTAATCGAAGTTAAATCTAATTTTCTCTTGTATTTGTGAGAAAAATTACAAACTGAGCTTCTTAAAACCTTATAATAGATTTGGCCTCTGACTTATTTGCATTGTCTGATCTAACGGAAATGTAAAAAAAAAAAAAACAATAATTCACCATGAAAAATTGAGCTGTTTTCTTCAAATTCCTCTTTTCAATAATTGCAGCTTTCCTTTTTAACTACTAGGAATATCCTTTTTACATCTAAATACATACAATCATTTTCTTTTTAAATAAGAGTTTACAATGAGAACTTGTGTTTTGAGAATGAGAACTGCACAGTGAAATGAAAAAAAAAGTACATCTTCAGGCAGTTGAAAGAGATTCTTCTGGGTTATCACATCCTGCATGAACAGAGAGGAGATTTTCCATGTTTCATCTGAGATGAAAAATTATTTACATTTTAAAAGAAAACCTACAACTTGAAAAAATTATTGACTACAGGAAACACAATTGAGAGTCACTGTGTTCCTTACTATGTGCGGCAACCCAGGCTGTGTGAGATTTTCTTGAAGGTTATTTCCTTTTTAAAATATATATAAGGCAGTGAGAAGTACAACTGTGGCTAAGTGAGCTGGTTTGCATTACCAACTGGAAAAAAATAAGCACATGTAAGCCAGCATTTCACACACAGAAGTAGCTTGGGAAGTTGAAATCACTATATTGACCCAAAGTTTTTCCCTCCCATAGTGGGTGTGACAGCGTATTCACGTCTCTGTTTCTTTTTTTTTTCTTTGCTATATCACCCAGATCCACGGAATTAGTCAGCTCCTCTGAAAGCAAACACCCATTATCAAGCTCTCACAGCCACCTGCTCTCCAGCAATGCCTCCAGACTTTGACACCAACATGAGGTTCAAGTTCTCCATCCTGGCGCTTCTTCTGGAAGTGATCATCATTGTTCTCTTTGGGATATTTGTGGAATATGACACAGGTTCTGATGTTAGAAGCTTATATCCACGTAAGTATTGCTGGATAAGATTTATAGAAGTTAGAATTTCTTTAAACTAATCCTAAGCAAGATTTCTGAATAATTTAGGAGACCTACAGGTAAAGCTGGAAAAGAAAGTCATGGTTTGGGGCAAACAAATTTTTCTGAGGTGTGAAAGCAGCAGGCTTCAAAGACAAATCCAAGCTGGTCACATATAAAATTCTGCAAATACCTAACTGTTGGGAAGTTCACTGTTCTGGGAAATAGTTCTGGTGTTTGCACAGCAGGTTAAAACTTGGAGAACTATGTATTGCTTTGAGAGATTCCAGCATTTTCCAAAGAGGGATGGGAGTGTTTCTTGCCAGACCTTCTATCCTGATAACTGTATTAAATAATTAAAATGCATAGATTGTTTCATTACTATCATCCAGGTTTTGAAAGCTTGTTTAATGAGAACATGGAAATTGAGCTGAATATGCATCATTGTAACCAAATGTCCGTAGAAGCTGTACTTCACAAAGGGCCATAGTTTTGTGACAAGGTGGATAAATCTCTGCTCTCTTCCAAAGCAGTGGCTCCATTAGGCAGTAATGGTTGAGCCTGAAAATGTTTCTGTTGATTTGTTGCTCTGCAAATACTTGATGAAGATCAAAGGGAAAGCTTTTGGCCTGAGAAGTAGTTGCTGACTTCTCTCATCCCCCTCCTCCTCATGGAAAGATAAGACTATTTTAAACAAATAGAAAATGAAGTTTGCAGAGCTCCAAACTGTGTTTTCCTGGCATAATTGAAGTCTTGTTGTTGGTTTTCTTGGCTCTGAGGCCTCAACCCGTTGTAGCCCTGATTGCAGTGCTCTTGATGATGATCACAGAGTACAGAACTCCCTGCCTGTATTAGCACCCATGTAATTTTGAATGTATCTCTCTTTTCATCTATTCTAACTGTCCTTTCAGTGGCTGTTACAGGGGAATGTGATCTCAGGGTCAAGTAGTCTTGTGCCCTGTACAGAGAGCATTGTCTGGTTCAGAGAACAGTGAATGCAGGGCATTATTCAGCTCCAGATGCAAGTCAGCTGATGGACACCAGGGGCTAATTACTCACATTTGGGTTAACTCCACTGAGAAGCAGCAGCATCCCTGAGACATGGTAACTTAGGCTATGCCAGAGCCCCCTCTCTCTGTGACACAGCTTGGCCATGTCGATGATCTTCATAGAGTCAAAGAGAGGTTTGGGTTGGAAGGGACCTTAAAGATCACCTCTTTCCAACCCGCTGCCATGGGCAGGGACACCTTTCAATAGAACAAATTGCTCAGGGTCCCATCCAACCTGGCCTTGGACACTTCCCGGGTTGGGAAAGCCACAGCTTCTCTGGGCAACCTGTGCCAGGGCCTCACTACCCTCACAGTAAAGATTTTCTTCCTAATATCCAATCTAAACCCTTCTCTTTTAATTTAAAACTGTTCCCTCCATTCCTAGCATTATCTGCCCATTTAAAAAGTCACTCTGCCACTTTTCCATAAGCCCCCTTTAAGTACTAGGAGGTGCTTTAAGGTCTCCCCCGAGCCTTCCCTTCTCCAGGCTGAACAAACCCAGATCTTTTAGCTGGTGTCATATTAACCCATCCCAATTATATTGAACTATCCGAGTTCCTTAATTAGGTGACCTTATCGAGACAGTGTACTGGGGATGACTTTAGGTCCACTGTCACTCAGGAGGTGATAGTTTGGCCTAGGCAAAAGCTGTGCCAAAACCCACACTAATAACTTGACAGCACAGATAATTGTACTAACACTACCATATAGATCTTTAAATGTAACCTACCCAGTTGGGGATCACCTATGGTTATTCCTTCCCTTATATCAGTGTCTAAAAAGCGTGGGAGGAATTTCCTGCTGTCTCCCATGCCACCCTGCACAGGCAGTGTGTGATTATGTTATTCCTGCACGCTGTCCCTCAGCTGCCCACACTACTGACCGGTGAGCAACCTCCTGGAATGGTTTGGGCTCAGGCAAACCAGCCCCTTCACCTCCTTCCAGGTATGGCTTTAGGCACAGCATGGGTAAGGGACTACTCCTAATGTGAGAACAGTTTTTTAGGAGAGAAGAACACGTAATTTTTTGGCCAGGCTGCTCAGTTTACCGGTAGAGACAAAAACTAAGCAAACACCACTGATGTCACGTTGAACTTTTAGATGTTGGCCTGACAGAACTCATTCAGAATAAAGAATGGGAATAAAGTCAGGATTTCCTAATACCTGTATTTTAACTTTTAGGAGCCCTTTCTCTCAAATTTACCTGTCTACAAAGTGCACACAAAAGCACAGTTTGCATGAGAACCTGGCAGAAAGTTAATACTACGTTTGTATAGATGTATTAGAACATATCTTGAGCCAGAACTTCCCGAGTCCACAAAAAGATGGGTTCAAACTGCTTCCCATGCTATCCCTTAGGATGTTAATCCATCTCTACCTCAGAGATTTAGTTGTTTCATCCAGGAGTCAATTTAGATTCTAAGAACTGCAGTGCAGGACCTGATTTTAGATGCCTTAGATACCTCAGCACTATGAATTCAGGCTGTTTCACTGGTTTTGGACAGAACAAAATTGAAAGTAACAGTGGAGGATCACCATAGCTTTGCACTGAGGTAAGGAGGGCTGAGCAGAGATCATTCCCAAAACATAGTTTTGCATTACATCTATTTTTGGTGGATGCAAGTACAGGCATGGCAAATTGGATGGACAACTTCAGGTGTGTTGTGCCACTGGAATGGGAAGACAGTGGGGTGTGATTATTATTAGAAGACTCCAAGAGGATTTCTTTAGTACTGGCATCCTGCATGAATTGTCTTGTGAGCATCCATGACTCACGGCTTAGGAAAACTTAATGCATCCCTCTTGTTCAGGGTTCTATGGTTTACCACTTTGGATCAAGCAAAATCAGTTTTAGTATAAACTTAGATGCCAAAAGTGTCTCTGTGCTAAGACTGACCACCTTGCAGTGGAGTTAATATGTTGGTCTTGGGCAGCCTTGCAGAGTCCTGTGTAGTGGGTTTGTTCAGGATCTGCTGAAGTGTTTTTCCCAATCTTTATTTTCCTGATTCACAGAAGTATAGTGCTTTGTTAAACACAACTAGTTACTGAAATAGTTCAGTTCAAATCATGATGTTTTATTCATCATTTAAAGTCATTCCTCCTCTTCTTTAAAGTGATGCATGGGAGGTAATTAAAGGTACAGGCTTAACTAGGTGGAATTTGTCCTCAACACTCTTGAATTAACCTACTTTTAACCAGGACTTTTAATCATTTGAGTGAATAAGTCAAGAGAGCTTTAAAATATCCAGCCTGAAGAGGAAGAAAAAGGGTTGGGGATGTTTGTGTTCCACCTCCATTTCTATAGAGTCATAGAAAGGCCTGGGTTGGAAGGGACCTTAAAGATCATCTCATTTCAAGCCAACCAATGCTGTTGTTTCTTAAATGCAAAGCAAAGGCTCTTACTGTGCATTTCAGTGCTAGGTCAGGGCTGGAATATGACACTGCAAATATAAGAGACTGTATCAGGAATCCCCAGTAACTTATTATACTTCTGGGCCCTCTTTTGGCTGAACCTGGTAACGCATAGAGCAAAACCAAGGAATGCTTAGAGTAATGGGAATTGTAACTTTAAGCCAAATATTATACTAAAGAGCTCAAGTATCAAGTTTTTCACACTTATTGCCATGTAAGAGCAATGAAATAGAAATTAAAAGAAATGGTTTCTCTATACTAGAAGTTCTTACAATAAAATCAGGGAAAATGCTGTAATTACAGGACTCAAACCTGTCTCATTTTGAGTCAATTAAATCACATAAAGCTTCAAAGTAAAAGAAAAAAAATTAAAATATAAAGTATCCATGTTGTGATGATAGACTCAGTTTGTATTAAAACTATAAAAAAGAAAATTAAAAGTAATGACTTTAAAAAGTAGCAAAAGAATTAGTAATATTTTAACAAAATTCATATTTTGAAAAGCAACAAATATTTGAATGAGGACTAAGTGTGTGTTGATTAATTATATTAATTTTAAAATTTAAACTTTACCTTAAAATTACTTTTTCTTTTAGCCATAAACAAATAAATCAATGTCTTGTACCGTAATTTTTAGTGATCCCAAGCATTCCTTTGCACTGGAACACCTAGCACTCACCCAAACAAATCCCATGTACAATTTTGGAGTTAGCCAGAACACACTGACTCCAACAACTTTTATTTGAAGGGGAACATAACTTTTCTGTAAGGACATGAATCTGTGAGGATGTTCCAGGTAGCTTCACAAAGACACGACAGTGCCAAACATTAAATTTGCTAGTATAGAGATCTAATGTCTTTCCATAATGATATAGGAAAGAAAATAATCAATAATTAGGTGTTGCATTTTCCAAACACTCAGTCTTCAACTAATAGAGTGGTCATGAAGTGGGAAGAATGGATCATATCCATGACTGGAACTTGGAATCCTTTTCTGTTCAATCCTCCTTTGTTCCTAGCTTTCCACCCTTCACAGTCACTACACAGATATGTTTTCCCTTCAGATTTTCAGGATGTCCACGTGATGATATTTGTTGGATTTGGTTTCCTGATGACCTTTCTGAAGAAATATGGATTCAGCAGTGTTGGTATCAACATGCTCATTGCTGCCTTCGGTCTCCAGTGGGGAACCCTGATGCAAGGACTTTGGCACATGCAAAGAGGGAAAATTCCTGTTGATTTCAAAAGGTACATGTGAATTGCAAAAATTGATGTTTCTATCTCTTAAGATATCAGGAGAAGCCATAAACAACAACATCTGTGGGATCAGACTTTAAGTTCACCTAAATTTCATTAAGCCATACTGCCCACCTCCCAGCATCCTTCTGCCCTTCACCTCTGAGGGGACCACACCTGGTGCACTGGGCCAAGGAACCAAAGGGTGGGATGAAATCTGAGGTGCTGTGATATGTGTGGGCTGTGATATCATTTTAACGGTGTGTTGGATATCACAGGCTTTAAACTCATTTTCTTTTTTTCAAGTTTTTTGTTTTGATTTTATTCTTTTCCTTAACTTCAGCATGATCAATGCAGACTTCAGTACAGCAACTGCTTTGATTTCATTTGGAGCAGTCCTGGGGAAAACAAGTCCCACCCAGATGCTGATCCTGACACTTCTGGAGATCACCATCTTTGCCTGCAATGAACATCTAGTCACCGAAGTATTAGAGGTACAACTATTTAGCAAGAATTGTTTTCTCTTTATAACAAATGCTTTCACTTTGTAATACTTCCGGTTTGCATATTCTAGGCTCTAGTTTCTACCATAGAAATTAAACCATTAAATCATCCAGACTTCTTGTTCATCAAACACTCATCTTTGTGCTGTATAAAACCTGTGGCATTATTTTGGGTCCCTATTACAGGCCACAGATGTTGGAGCTTCGATGACCATCCATGCCTTTGGAGCTTATTTTGGTTTGGCCGCAGCCCTTGTCTTGTACCGTCCTGGTCTGATAAACAAACATGAAAATGATGAATCCACCTATCACTCAGACATGTTTGCCATGATTGGTAAGTGAAGTAATGTCAAGTGCTGGTCATCCCTCTTCCATCTCTATTTTTAACTGATTACCTATTATTATGATACATCCACTTTCCTAAGTATTCTTGAGGTAAATTCCTTTTAGTCTGATGCGTGTATTATGTTTTCAGTGACACACCTATTTTCACAGTTTTTTCTTGATTCAAAGAAAGATCAAATTAAAGATGTGTGAATTCATTTTTGTTAAATCTTCTGATTTAAGCAGTATTTCCATAGCAATTGGTCCTAATTAAAAGGATTGAGCTGTGCCTGCCATGGCAATTAATGTTAGAAACCATATCACTATCTGTCCATGAGATCTATTCATAGACCAATTTACCAGCTAAAACTTTCAGTTGTATAGATAGGTAATAAAGGATTTGCATGTGAACTGTCTTGCCTATGCCTCCTATTCTGGTTGGGTTCTCACAGTGGTGGTGAGCTCTGGCAGTGAGTGGGGCATGACAAGGGGTCATTAAAGTATTCCAGTAAGATTTGACAGAGACCTTGGGTCAAAACCCCAGCTGCCAGTGTCAAATGCTTCAGCATATTCTATTATTTCTTCCAGAATTTTGGCTAGTCTATGTTTCTTATTAATCATCTCCCTCATTTCTTGCAGCTAGCTCTGCTGTGTTGGGTCTTTCACATTAAAATACCCCTTGTGACTGATCATCCTTTGCTTTGTTTTGACTTCTATTCATCCAGGTAGCCTATTCCTTTGGCTTTTTTGGCCCAGTTTTAACTCTGCCATTGCACCTGGCCAGAATGGCCCAACGATAGCCATTATCAACACTTACTACTCCTTGGCTGCCTGTACCATCGTAACATTTGCCCTCTCCAGCTTGGTGGATAAAAGAGGCAAATTCAGTATGGTAAGAATCACATCCTAACCTCTGGTAAATCGAGTAAACCCTCTGTAATAAGGATGAGTAGGCAGATTCCCAGTGTCCATCTATCTATCCAGGGTATCTGGAGCCTTTGCTCATTCTGTGGGCAGGATTAAATCTATTATACTGGTAAAAGCTATAAAGTTTGATGAGAAGTGGGTGAAGGATCTGGGGGAGAAAAGGAGGCTCAGGGGGCACATTCTCACTCTCTACAACTCCCTAATAGGAAGGTGCAGCCTGGTCGGGGTCAGTCACTTTTCCCAAGAAACAATTGACAGGATGAGAGAAAACAGCCTCAAGTTGCACCAGGGCAGGTTTAGGTCACATGTTTGTTAGGAAAAACTTCTTCACAGAAGGGACTGGAAAGCACTGTGGCAGTCTGTCCAGGGAACAAGGTGCTGGTGCTGGGTGGATGGTTGGACTTCATAATCTTAAAGGTCTCTTCCATCCTTAAGGATTCCCTGATGATTCTCTCTTGTCCACAGAACCTGCTGGACCTTAGTGACATTAGTCCAATGTTCAGGTGGACTTTGGGATCTTATTCCAAAGGTGGTCCTATTTGAGTTTCCTTATTACAAGAGCCAAAATAGGTCTCTCAAGGCAGTGACCTGTTCCCTGGCACTCTCACAGAGCAGCTGCACAACAGGCAAAGCCAGGCCAGCCTGGGGCTGCCAGGCTGACAACCTTTCATCTCCCTGCCCTAAAATCCAGCCCTGTTTTCACCCACCTCTTTGCAGCAGCTGCAGTTATTTGTCTGAGCCCAGCATGAGCAGACAGAGCCACAGGAATTGCTGCTGTTGTAGGAGGCAGCTCTCACTGGCTCAGCCTGGATTCTCAAGGTGTGTTTTGGTGACTTTGCAAAAGCTGGACTTCATTAAACTGGCTTAGAGCAGCTTTGAACCAACAGCATGGACATGTAATGTGTTTTAAATTCCATGTTCTTTCTTCACTGGAAAAATACTACCCAAAGAAAAGGATAACTTCTGTGTGCAAGAGAGCCTTCAGAGGCACTCAGCCCTAAAACAAGCCTGTGTCCCTCATATGTCACCTCCCCCTGTGTGTCCCATTTGCAGGTTCTCATTCAAAATGCCACCCTGGCAGGAGGAGTAGCAGTGGGTACCTGTGCTGACCTGGCAATCCACCCTTTTTCTGCCATGTTCATTGGGGTCATTGCTGGAATTGTCTCTGTCCTTGGGTTCCAATTCCTGACTGTAAGTATTGGGGACCCGCTTCCACTCCCGTTTACTTTGGGAGCTCTTTGGCTTTCCTGGAGCTCCCTTGGTTTGGTAGAGAGGGAGCACAGATACAGTAAACTCGTGATAATGGTGACTTTTAATAATGATTTGGTTCTTGTACGTCTGCTCTACTTTCTTTTGCAACTCATTCTAGAGATCAGGAAGACTAAAAGCTCACTTTGAACTTCCTATTTCCCCTCATTTCAGCCTGTGTTGGCATCCAAGCTGAAAATTCAAGACACTTGTGGAGTTCATAATTTACATGGTTTACCTGGAATTCTGGGAGGTATCGCTGGCATCATAGTAACTGCAATAAAAGAGGAAAGGAGGTGAGTTACAGAGAGATGAGAGAAAGGAATTTTTTTATTTTTGAAGGTCTATCCTAATTTTCTACCTTCTTTGGATCTAATTATAGGGTTTTTTTCAGAAATGCATCTTTGATTTGATGTCAGGCATTGCGTTCTCATTTAATTGGTATTCTTGATCTCCTGCCTTTAATATACTGTTTAAATGCTAAGCTTATTCCAGATTAAAAGCTCAAATAAAAATAAATACATTAAAACATCATAAGAAACCAGCACACAGACCCATTCAAACATAGAAAAATCTTTATTATGACTCTACAATTACACTACTGGTAATTCTAACATAAAAAAAAAAAAAGGCAAAATAGGCTTTCTCCACTATATTGTAAGACTCCAAGAAGATGAAATACAGGGGTTTTTGACAACAGGGAGCATTCTCTAACAGCTTACAGGACACTAACAACCTTTTCAAAGAACTTGTTTTCATCTGTAGTCTGAAAACCAAATTAAAGTCATAATTTCTGTCTTGTACAGCAATGGCAGGATTAGTTGGACTCAATGATCTTGGAGATCTTTTCCAACCTTAATGATTCCAGGATATTTTCCTATAAGCCACCTTGTCCAGCAGACAGCAAGTACAATATTGTAAGACCAATCATCAGTCTCAAAGTGTAACAATTTTTAATAGTCAATGGTTTGGTTTTCTGCCCTTTTCAGGAATGGTCACCTGCTTACTCCTGGCAGGCAGGCTGCTGCCCTGGGCAGTACACTTGGAATTGCACTGGTGGGAGGAGCACTGACAGGTCAGTATGATGCACGTAGTGACTGAAATATGTGTGAATTTAGAGGTTTCTCCATGGAGAAGTTCAATGTATTAACAATTTCACGTGAATAATACAAAATAGAAATAATGCACCACGGCACACTGGCAGAAACTTAAATATGACAAAGCAGTTTTGCTATATGTTTATCTTCAAATGAAGATCAGGTTGGACATCAGGAAGAATTTCTTCACTGAAAGGTTTGTCAGGCATTGGAAGGGGCTGTCCAGGGAGGTGGTGGAGTCACCATCCCTGGAGGTGTGCAAGGAACAACTGGATGTGGCACTGTACTCTGGTCTGGGTTACAAGGTGGTGTTTGGTCAGGGGCTGGACTTGATGATCTTGGATGGTCTTTTCCAATCTAAATGTTTCTATGATTCTATGATTCCAGATATATTACTGAGTACATGCTCCAAAGATACTAAGTTGTATATATATATTTGTATATATATATATATAGGAATAATGTGTTGTTCTGGATGGAATTCTTCTCTAGATTCAGACACTTAAAATTCTAAACAGAAACTAGTTTAAGACATATTCAATAAGGTGTCACATGTTTCCATGTGTTTGTGAATGCTTCTAAAAACAAAAAACCATCAGGCTGAAATAGAAGACATTTCAGTCTGAAATCTGGGAAAAGTTTGAGCAATTGAAAACAAGCTCTTATTTGTGCTCTTATTTATGTTTATATGAAAAAATCTGTACCACCTCTTAGAATGAGTGATCTGCTGTCCCAGGACACTTGAGCATTTCTGTAGATAAGGAAATAAGAAAACTTAGCAGAAAACTTAACACATCTAATACGCCCTGGACATTTAGTTGGTAATTTTCTCCATTTTTTAACCTCTGATGCTGTTTCTCTTGCAGGTGCTATTCTAAAGCTGCCCTTCCTGGGACAAGTATCTGACCAGAACTGCTTTGATGACTCTGCTTATTGGGAGGTAAGACACAACCTCCCTTCATTTTCCTTATGTTGGAGGGTGCACAGCCCTGCTCTCCTGGGCTTTGTGGTTTGCACATGTGAGTCAGCTTTCAAAAATGCTGCCCTGCCTCAGCCCGTGAATTTATCAAGGCCAACCTCAGGATCTTTTAAGGACTTCTTAGCTAGTCCTGCCCTTTACACTGGACTCACCTTGAACAAAAAGCAGAAATAGAGACAACAGATTGATATCACAGTGGAACTCGTTATCTGTGTTTTATGTGCTCACTGTATCAGGTATCCTCTTCCTCATGAGAGCCTGATGATATAGTCTTAATTTAGGCAATGTGAATTTTATTCCTTATTCCAGAATAAACCCAAAAAGGCAAGGCAAGAAGTAATATATGACATACATTCCTTGTAAATGAAATCTTGTGAAGCCAAAAGGAGATTTTGTTAGGGTTTTTTTAATGAATTAAACTGCAGCATGAACCAACCACACAGTTTGGCTTTTGATGAGAGAAAGTTTGCAGTCTAAGGGGAAGTTGTGAGCTGAAAGGTCAGCTGTAGCAATGACAATCAGAAAAAAAGGAAACAAAACAAAACAAAAACAACCCCAAAACCAACAACAAAAAACAACAAACAAACAAACAAACAAAAAATAACCCAATTTTAATGACAACTCTGCAAGTCATTTGCTATTTGACTTTGGGAAAGTCAAAGCACTGCTTTTGGCAAGACCTGAAATAGGCTGTCATATGTAAGGGTTAAAAAATGTCAGGAAAAGGGAAGTTTTAAAGTGTGGCTAAGGAATTTACAGCCTGTGCTGACCCGTGATAACAATTGAACCTGCTCAACTGAAGGTCCTGGAGTATGCCTAACACTGATCAGAAATATTCAGTTCTAAGTGAGCTTTAACAGGTAATGCAAAGGGACATTGATATTTGGCACACAACATCATTTACATTTCATTAGAGAGGGTCACCTTGTTTCTTTAGGGCATTTTCAAAGCCCCAGATATTAATTCTGCACTCTCGTACCTAACATCAGTGTTAAGAAATTCTTTTATGAAGAGAACTCTGAATTCATCCTTCAGAATCCAGAATCAGTGGTTCATTCAGGCTGTGTCAGTATAAATAAACAGACACATAATATATACAAATAGAATTACATTCTCAGTGTATTGTGGTCTTCTTTTATGGTCAATGCTAGTCTGTATCTCATTAACTTTGCTCTTCATGGCAGGTTCCAGAAGAGGAGAAAGCACCTGAAATTCACTCCAGCAGCCGTGATGAGCACAGCAGATTTGAAGCTGCCATGTAGAAAAATAATTAATCTGCAATATTTGTCCTAATGACGTTCTTTGCCATTTCTAATGGATAAGAAACAACCTCCAAGAATTGTCCTGACCACAGCAGGTTTTTAAGAAAGGCCTGTAGATAGCTATATTTTTGGAATATACAACAAGCTTGATTTTAGAGTACACAGTCATTATGCCAAGATCTGGTGAATTAATTAGGTCCTTCTAATATATTTGTTCATCAGAAAAACGCACTGCAAACTGCTCTTCAAAATTATCTTTTTTTTATCTTTTGTTGTCACTGACAACAATAATGCTGTTGTAACAAACTTTAAGTTTCAAGATTATTACAGGATAATATATTTAACTAAGATTTCTGAGTTACACAGAAATCACATTCTTCAAATGTGTAGGGGTAATCAAGGAGAAATTAGTTCAATTTTTTTAAAATTGGATTTGAACAAACTTTCCACCAGAGCATCCCAGATTAACTTCTTAAGAAACTGTGCTGTCCTATTTTCAGATGGAAAATGTACTGTTATTTTGAAGGTTGATCATGACAGGAAACAAAATGTTGAAATAATTCTCATGGAAAAGCACAGAATGTTGTGATTGATGAGACATACTATGAGTATCAAGATTCATTGTTAATACGTTTATTGAAAGGGACAAGAAAGTGAAATTGTGAAAATTTTCATTATTGTCATAGATTTATTTATTGTCACATGTTTATTTAGACTGCTTCAAGGACACAATAAGGGAACTGAGTAGGAGCTATGAAAAAGAGGTAATTGTCTTATTACATTCATCAGCAATAAGTGGCTTGTAGGACAGTCAATGTCAATAAATATAAACTGAACTAATGCCAGCTCCAGAAAAGCATGAATTATTTGGAACTGATTGGAAAGAAACTATGTGCAACTTACAAAAGACTCGGCAGAGAACTTCCATGAGCTGACTCGTGGACTTTGAAGTCACTGTCTCCTAAAAGAAGAGAAAGCAGAAAGAAAATTGAAGCTAAATTAAAGTAAATTAACTCCACATGGGAAGTGGTGACAGTGGCTGCTCAGCTCAGACAGACAAAAACTGAGGTAGCTGAAGGAACTCTACGAGGTGCCTTCATGCACGGGATAATCCATTGAGAGGGAATGGATGGGAAGTGGAAATCTAACAGGAGGAACATGGTGCCTCAATCCATCACTCAGACACAGAAAGCTACCTCTGATGTCTCCAAATAAGAAGCTAAAGTGGGTGAACTTTCAAGACTTTTTTTATATTAGTATCTTATTTCAAGTCTTACTTATCAGACTTAAGGGGAAAACCCCTGTCATCTAAAATAGCACTTATATTTTCCGTTCTGGTGATGTACTTTTCCTTGAAAAATTTTAGAAAAGTAATAGGCAGGGTTATCCCATATGTTATACCAGCTGTATACTGCTATATATGTCAGATTTCTGTCCATGAATAAAAATACATTTGTTGTAACACACTTTAGTTCAGATAAGCTCTTTGGCAGATGTTCAATGACTGACTTTCTTCTACCTTGTCATCTGTAAGACGTCCTTTATCCTCTCAAAGCTTTCACACAATCATTTTTGTAAAAACTGAGGAGGCATTTAACAATGTAAATATTGTATTTGTAAAGATCTTACAAGTATTTTGTGCTTAATTTACAAAGTGTTGAAGTACTTGACAAAAATTCCATATGTGAACAGCCTGTAATAATCTTATCTTCAATACATTAATTTCACCCCTCAAAATTCTACTTGGGGAATCAGAGGGTCTTTCATTCACTTTAGAGGGGTGAGGTAATTTCACTAATTGTGAGTGTTGACCACACAGGAACACCTGAGTGAGGAAGCATCACTCAGTGTCTGTAAACCTTTGAAAATTATAGAATCCTAAGGTTGAAAAAGACCTCCTAGATCATCGAGTCTAACATTGGACAGAATATCATCCTGGCCACCAAACCACATTCAGAATTGCTGTGTCTACTCACTTCTTGGACACTTCCAGGGACCGTGACTCCACTGCTTCTCTGGGAAGCCTGTTCCAATCTTTAACCACCTGTTCCAATGTTTAATATCCAACCTGAACCTTCCTTGGCAAATGATGCCCTCAATGGCTATATTTAATTTTTTAAAATCAAAAAGGGGAAAGGTGAACTAAGCAGTTTTGTTCTCCAGTTCTTGTTATAATCTTTCCATAGTAACCCACACCCTCATCCTCTAAATACTCATTATTGCCCCCTGCCTTCTTTTTCAGAAGATTCCTCCTCCAGGGAAATCAGTCCTTCAGGTCCTCTCAAAAACCAGACTAGTGGGATGAATCCTTTTGTGCAATCAGAGCTTTAAATGTTACTTTCTTTTCCATGTGACTGTGCCCTTGAAATGTATGATTTGTTTCGCCAAAAGTTCTTTACCCTACTTGCTTACCTCCAAAGTTCAGATGCCAGTGGCATTTGGCTCTCTGGCTTAGGGCATTTGCTTTGGTTGATTATTTCCCAATTAATCAAAGCTTTGAATACTTGAGTCAGTAGACCTTCCTTAGTAACTAGTTACAACTTCTGTGTAATATGTTACTGGACACTTAAAAGATAGAAGTTTAAAATATTTTACCAAGAACCCTTTTGGTCTTTCATGATGGACCCTTGCACTGTCAGGAAAAGAAAGTAAGGAGTTAAACAAGACACAGAGTGGAGGATGAGCTTAGAGGATAGGACTGAAAAATAAACCAAAGTTAAAGTACAACTACTCTAAATTTGAGGTTCACGATCATCAGCATTTCTTTTCTTTCTCCTAAAAGATTGACAGTTTTATCCCTTCCAATAACCACTCAACACTATTTCTGTCTTACCTTTGTTCTCACCTTGACTTGTTTTTGCATTAAAAAAGCTTAAATAAGGTTTATTTTTTTAAAGTGAGTAAAAACTTTAATAATATCTTCTTTAAACTAACCAAAAGTCAAGCTTATTTTCAGCCCTTTTCAGAATGCCAGTGGATGACCATAACTTTAAAGACAGTCTTACAGCTCTTCACTGCTACCTCTGTCAGAGCAGTATCTTTTTATTTCATTACTGAAGAGAAAATTTATTTGAAAGCCTTATATTGGCTGAATATTTGCTGACAAAATTTCTTTTGACATTTGTACTCAAATTTGTTGTTGAATAAATGCATGAATCAAATGACCAGATAACCAGCTGCATTTGTTCGATATTTCTTGGGGATGTATAGTCTTCTTTCTCTCTGGCTGGGATCAGCCTGTCAACAAGGCGCATATGATAAGGCTCTTGCCAAAGGAGAGCTCTTTCTGTGCTTCCCAAGCCTTCTGCAGAAGCTCACCTTTCAGCCTCCTCTCAGTTCCTTTTTATCAGTTAAATTCCAGATATATGTGGAAAGACTGACATTTTCAGTGCCTTTTTATGCCCTCTGGGAAGGTGAAGTTGAATCAGGCCAACTGGAACACAGATGGACACTGGCCCTGGACTTTTCCCAGGACAACTTCCAGGTAGGTGAAATGTCCTGGTCTCTGCTTCAGAGGCCCTGGGGACAGCAGCAGGCTCAGGGCAAGCCGGTCCAAGAGCAGGCTTGCTCGAGCTCCTCTCCCAGGCTCCCAGCCATGTGCCAGGGCTCCTTTCCTCCAGGTCTCTGCAACCCCATCCCTGGGGGGCTGACTCCTCTCCTCTGCCTCCAGGCACGTCTCTGCAGGGATCCTGATGCTTTTGGGAGAGAAGGACAAGGGGCTCAGCCTGGGCATTTCACCTCACACAACCTTCACATTCTGACCTCAAGGACAAATACAATTTAGTGCTCAGATTTCTACCAGAAAACTGTTCCAAACACTGTTCTGCAGGCTGTGGCTCAACTTTTCTGGCCAGTCTTCTCCTTGTCTTCTTCTTTCAACAGCTCCTCCTCACTGTCTTAGACTCTAAGACACCTGAGTCAGGCTGTAGCTCAGACCCCTTTCCTCAGCCAACAGAGGGCATCTTTTCTCAATGCTGTGCCCAGTTCTGGGATCCCCAGGACAAAAGAGATATGGAGAGATGAGAGAGAGTCCTTGGGGGTTCAGAATGCAGATAGCAGCAATCTCCTAGCCCTAGTAAAAATTAAACCCTGGAAGAAGCTGACAGACACCTCCTCCGAGGAAATAAGATAAGATGGACACTTGGGCTCAGCACCGAGATTAACTGTTGATTAGATCAGGCCTGCAAGTCTGCGAGTTTGCATATGTTTTACCTACACGGGGACAAAGAGCATTGTGAAAGCCCTCGTGTTTGTAAGAGTATATAAACCCTGTATGTCAGAAATAAAATTGGCTTTGTGTGTACCCCGTGAAGTCCGTGCCCCAGTCACTGCAAGAGTCCAGAGAAGGGCCACAAAGATACTGGAGGGACTGGAACAACTCTTATACGAGGAAACACAGAGAGGTGGGAGTTTATAGAGTGAAGGAGAGAAGACCTGGGGGAGTCTTATCAGTATAGACAACTGGAGGAATGATCAAGTAAGTCAGAGCCAGACTCTCCTCAGTGTGTGCCCAGTGCCAGGATCAGAGGTCATGGGCACACACTGAAATACAGGAGGTTCCCTTTGAACATCAGGAAACACTTTTTTACTCTGAGAGTGACTGAGTGTGGAGTTGCAGAGGAAGCAACCCCCAAGGTCCCGTGTCAACCGGATGCTAAAGCATGGGATTTGAAGCAGATAGCAGCAGCTGCCTGCTCTCCCCTGGAAGAATAACAAGCTGTCAAAACTGACAGATATATTGAGGAAATGTAAAAGACTGAGCAAGCAACTAAGAAACAACTTCTCACGCTAAAACGTATATATACTGTTTGACTTGGTAATAAAGACACATTCATTCAGCACACAGCGAGTGTCTCATTCCATACGCTGCAACTGGTGCCCGAACAGGGACTTCATCACTGCTGAAGTGATCCAGCTCCAGTAGCGTAGCCCGACCGAAACAGCCATGGGTGTGTTGAATGAGGAGCTCCTTTCGTAGTCGGCTACAGAACAGGTGAGCCTTCTTTGCGAGCGGTCGGGAAGCATTTCTTAAAATGGGACAAAGTGCAACGAGATCCCAAAAATTGCATAAAGACTGTTGCATGTTACCAAGGAACAAGGATATAAAATCCAACCCCCAATATTATACAGCAACTTATATGGGTCAAACAATTTTGTCCCTGGTATCCACCTGGTGGCTCCTATGACCTTTCCCATTGGTCAAAAGGTTGGGGAATGCCTACAGACGCATCAGGTTACTCATCATGATATCCACCCCAATGATGTAATTACTTGGTGTATGGTATATTCTGCTCTGAAACAATTTAAGGAAGCAGATCACATTCTTGTGGACACCCCGCCTGCACCTCCATCAGATACTATTGTTTTTATTATGAAATTTCACCTGAGGAGAACAATCCAGAGAGAAAGGATCCTTTTGATCCTGATCCAATTGATCCTGAACAAGGATCAGATTTGCCTCCTCCTCTAGCCCCAGTGCGCGCTATGGCAGCGGCAGCTCCTAGTGCAGAAGAAATTTCACAAACTGCACGCAGAAAAGCTGCGGCAAATCGACCACCACCTTATGCCCCATCATATTCCTCTATTGACTACGACAAGGACACACTGCCACCCAGAGGGCCTGAACCAGAAAGGTTTATACAAAGATACCAAAGATGGGCTTTAGAAGAAGGTGATATTGAATGTTTTCAAGAAAGCCGGTTGTATATTGTAATCAGAATCCACATCACGAACAACTGTCATATGAAAGGTAAAGGAACTGAGGAAATCAGTGACATAAAATGACTTACATTCCTCTTCTACTATGAATTTACTGGATGCCATTGACAAAGCTCATACAATGTTTCCAGTAGATTGGAAATCTCTTTTTAAAACAGTTTTGACAGGGGGACAATACTCTGTTTTGTGGATAGAACTTGTAGATATGGCTGAAACTCAGGCATTGAATAATGCCAATCAGCAACCCCCAATCAATATACCTACGCCTCAAATCACAGGTGCAGGCATGTATGCTACGGCTCGTGAACAATTGCAACTGCTCCCTCAGGCTTGGGAACAAACTACAGTTATTGCCCTACGTGCACTACAAAGTGTGCCTGATACAAAAAAATTGGAGCCCGGTTTTGCTGCCATCAGGCAGGGCCCTCAGGAACTGTATATTACCTTTCAACCCTATGCTCTCATTGGTCAATGTGATGAACATTGTGTCTGGCTATTAGAATGGATTTTTCTACCACAGACTTTCACAAAAACTATAACCACTCAACTTGAGATGCTTATTCGACTGCTGTCGATGGGACAACTTCAATGCCAGAGCCTGTCAGGACAGAATCCAGCAGTAATACATCTTCCTATTACTGCTACAGAATTAGAAAACCTATTCAAGGACTCACTGGCATTTCAAATTGCCTTTGCTGATTATAATGGACAATTTGTTCATTTGATGCCCCATCATACACTGTTACAATCCTTCAAAGAACTCCCTTTCCAACCGCAGCGACTGCAATCAAAGATGCCTATCCCTGATGCAAAAACTATTTTCACTGATGGATCAGGAAAAACACACAAAATTGTGACCCTGTGGAAAAACAACATGGGACAATGGGAACATTAAACCCAGATCTACCCAGCTAATCGAACTAGCAGCCATGGTAGAGGCATTTCGTCTTTTCTCACAAGAGCCTATTAACATTTTTTGTGATTCTCTTTATGTTACAGGAATTGTTGGGAGAATTGAGCATTCCTTCCTGAAGGAGGTCTCTAACAAAAATCTTTTTGTGTTATTAACCACTTTGTACAACCTTTTATTACACAGGTCTCATGAGTATTACATTCTGCCCCTTTGGTCCCACACCACTCTGCCTGGACCTGTAGCGGAAGGTAACGCGAGAGCAGATGCCCTTGCTAAGACAGCTACTGTACCACCAAAATTAAAGCAGGCAAAACTTTCTCATGATTTCTATCACCAAACAATTTGATTTAACCTTGCCACAAGCACGAGATATAGTGAATACTTGCTCACAATGTCAGCAAACTCTTTCTTTGCCACAAACATTAGGTACAAACCCACGAGGGTTGAAACCTAATGACACTTGGCAAACAGACGTAACATACATATTGAGCTTTGTGACTTTTAAATATATCTGTGTTTCCATTTATACCTTTTTAGGTTTCACAGTAGCAACAGCACAAAAGGGTGAGAAACTGAGAGATGCCACCTGACATTGGCTATGTGCTTTTACCACAATGGGGGTCCCTCAACAGATAAAAACAGATAACAGACCCGCATACACATCTCATAAAACACACGAGTTTTTCCATACTTGGGGAATCAAACATGTTAAAGGTATTGCACATTCTCCAACAGGACAAGCCATAATAGAAAGGGCAAATTATACATTAAAAAACATGCTGCAAAAACAGAAAAGAGGGAACCCGGTTTGTATGCTCCCTCAAGAGCAGCTTGACAAAGCAACCTATGTTTTAAATTTTTTGAATCTTTCCACTAGAGATGATCTGACAGCACATCAGAGAGGCCTAGGCCAGACCACTGATGGAGAAGGAATTCACCCAGAAGTTACATACAAAGATGTACATAGCGGTCAGTGGAAAGGTCCAGTTCCACTGTTAGCTTGGGGCAGAGGTTATGGGTGTGTCTCTTTACGTACAGGTCCATACTGGCTGTCAGCAAGGTACATCAAACCCAGCCAAGGACGACAACCATGAATTCTGTCCTTTTTCTACTGCTACACTGCCATTGAGCAGTGGAAGGAAGAATCTACTGGGCACACATTCTGGAGCCACCACTGTTCCGACCTCTCACATGGTGGGATCCAGAGCCTCCCCTCGGCAGCAATGGAACAGAATGGGTAGCAGGAACTTGGCTTCCTCCCCCAAAATCAGGATATTGTAGATATGTATATTAGCAATGCTACTTATGTAACTGATTTACCACCTATATGCTTAATGTGGAATCAAACAAGTACCTTCTTACCCTTACCTTGTGCTAAGTAATATATGTACACTTGGAGACTGTAAAGAAGTCGACTGCTCTTACATTACAGGCCATCCTGTCCATCTCTAACAAATCTGTGGGTGTCATCCCACCTTATTTCCCCAAATGTCATTTTACATCTACATCCAATACACGGCTTTTGGAATGGACATCATGTATAGGACAACGGCCACAACAACAATCCTTACAGTATTGAAAAATAATTGACTGGGGACCACATGGTATATTTAGAGAAAATGGGACTCATACGACCATTCTCCCATTCCAAAAGGCAAACTGCAGCATTGTTTGGCATAACAGTGGGATGGCCGGGCTGTTAATTCAATAATATTTAGACAATAATCAATCACGTGTTCATAAACATTTGTGGAAAATGTGGTTACCTGCTTTTGGCAATAAGATAAACCAGGTAAAATTGGATAGGAGTGCCGCAATTGCCAATCTAACACTGCTGAAGGAGCAATTACTAATGACTTGTACTTCATACCCATATGTTTTCACTTTAGTTAATAACTTTTCGATAGCTTATAGAAGTAATTTGTATTTTTTATCTGCTAACTCTTTTGTTTTTAAGTCATGTGTAACCTATGAGGATATGCATAATTATTCCGTCCTCCTTCCATTTAAAAGAAGACCTGAAATCTGAGTACCTGTAAATCTGTCTTGTACTTGGGAAGAACAAGACGACCTTTCACAATTATTCTGACTAGTCCAAGAAGAAATCCAAAACAGTAAGAAACAAGTTCGCAAATTTCTGGGTTGGCTAATCTTTGCTATTGTTTCTGCCATAATAATATTGACCACAGCCTCTGTGGCTGTCACAGCCTCAACAAATTCGATTCAAACTGCCCACACCATGCAACAAGCCTTAACTAATGTTACACAAGAATTACAAACACAAGAACAAATTGATCAAGAAATAATGGCCAGGTTTAATGCCTTAGAAAGTGCTCTTTTATGGATAGGTGAAAGAATTGAGGCCCAAAAACTTGCCTATCCCTTCCCTGTGACTGGGAACACATTCATAATTCCTTATGTGTATGTCCTGGGTTGTGGGGATGTAGTAAAACAATGTATTCTCCCCCATCTGCGTCAGCCCTGATGAGCCGTTAATGACAGGTCGTTTGCAACAACCTCCGTGCATGTTTGGCCCCTGGGACTGCAAGATGGGGTTAGATGAGATAAGGGGAATCCTGTGGTGAGGTGGGGCCTCTTTTGGCTTCACAAAAGACACAGCTGGGAGAGTTTCCCTCAGAAAGCACCAATAATCACACCCATCCTGAGGAGGCCATCCCTGTTACTGGGCCATCATGGACAATGGGCAGCTGTAATGACCCAACCACCCAGAACCTCCCAAACTATCTTATCTCATCATTCCACTGTGAAATGCTCCGCCCTGGGGGAGGTACATGGACATTCCTGTGGGAATATAATGAAGCCTGCCTGGACCCTGGCATACACACTCTTGGGCACCGATTCCAGGAGCTGCAGAGGACCACTGCTCTCAGCTGGCTGCAACCACCACTCCCACTGGACTGCAACCACCACTCCCACCAGACTGCAACCACCACCTCCACCAGAGTGCAGCCTCCCTGCCTCCCCTGCCTCACCAGCACCCCTACCTGGGTGTGGCCAGAGCTACACCACAGGGGAAACCAGGTGACAGGTGGGGAGTCTGTTACTGGTGTTTGTTGTTGTTGTTATTGTTGGTGTTTGTTCTGCTGGGTTATATCTATCTATCTATCTATATATACATATATATATTTTAGTAAAGAACTGTTATTCCTTTTCCCATATTCAATCTCAAAAGCCTGATAGTTTTCAAAACTACAATAATTCAGGGGAGGGGGAGATCCCTTCCACTCCAGGAGGGTTCCTGCTTTTCCTTGGCAGATATCTGCCTTTCAAACTAAAACAGTGTAACGCCTCTTCCATGGAATGAAACATAACAGTATTGGGAGACAGTTAAAAGTCATCTCCAAGGGGCCTTTGATAAAACCTTACAACAAGATATTCTTTCACTTCACACTCTGTTAAAAGATCAACTCAAAGCTTAAACTCTGAAGTAACAAAAAGTGTTAACAAACCTAAAAAATGATCTCTCTTGGCTGAATCTGAAAAATTGGTTCTCTGGAATAAATTTACGAGTTTGGGTTTTCATCAGACTAGGATATTTGGCAGTGATATCCTTTTTAATTCTCTGCCTTGTCATTTTCAACATAATTAAGAATGTTAAAACTACACAAAAACAAGTAATGGTTTCCTTAACTTTATCTATGACCTCAATAAAAACAGAGGGGGGAGATGTGGAGTTGCAGAGGAAGCAACCCCCAAGGTCCTGTGTGAACCGGATGCAAAAGCACAGGATTTGAAGCAGATAGCGGCGGCTTCCTGCTCTCCCCTGGGAGAAGAATAACAAGCTGTCAAAACTGACAGATATATTGAGGAAATGTAAAAGACTGAGCAAGCAACTAAGAAACAACTTCTCACGCTAAAACGTATAAATACTGTATGACTTTGTAATAAAGACACATTCATTTCGCACACAGCGAGTGTCTCTCATTCCATACGCTACAACTGAGCACTGGTACAGGTTTCTCAGGAGGTTGTGGAGCCTCTCTCCTTAGGATGATGGAATTGTTTAGGTCCTTGGAGATATTAAAAATCTGCCTGGACATAGCTTAGGGAAAGTGGGTCTTGGTTGGTCTGTTTGAGCAAGGGGGTTGGACCAGACAAACTCCAGAGTCCCATCCAACCTCAATTTCTCCGTGATCCTGTGATTTGAAATTCCCAATGAATTCAATGAAAGCAAAGTTATGCCACTCCTAAACACTTAAAAAAAAAAAAAAATCTCTGTGCATTACTTGCCTGGGCAGTGGAATTCTTATTTCTCAAGGGTATCAATGGCATCTGTACTTATGACAAAAACATGATTAATCAGTAACCTGGACAGCTTGTGGAATTTATGGCTTTTATATCAAATGTCAGGTTGATGACCTGCAGTTATTCATGTTTTTGGACTTTTGTACTTGGACAGTGACCTACACTCTCACCCAGTTACACACCAGTTAGCAAACCTGCCCTTGAACCCTACAGAGGATTTATTAGGAAGCACAGGGGAAGAGAACAAGACCAGTCACCTATTGCAAGAAAAACATACTCTTCACTGGGAAAGAGGTTTATGGACTAACACAAGAGTCTCTCAACTGAAATTTTTGCAGAAGGACAGAGATCCGGAGTCCACATTTTCTCTTTACAGTGCAAATACTTGGCTGAATAGAGATGGATTGGAACAGCAGCACTTCCATTGGTTTTGTGTTCATCCTGGCTCTTCTATCTATTTTGAAAACAGTAGGTTTCTGGAACAGCAGCACTTCCATTGGCTTAGTTCTGATCCTGGCTTTTCTGTCCATTTTGAAAACAGCAGGATTCTGGAACAACCACCAGAGAAAGAATTTTCCTCCAGGACCAAGACCATTACCTATAATTGGAAACCTTCTTTTGTTTGACTTGAAGAGACCCTACAGGACTTATCTACAGGTACTCATTTTCTTTCCTATTCGTCCAATAATTGCACATATCACCAAGTCCCATAGCCCAAGAAGTCAGAGAGTTTCTCCTATTACACCCAATGTATTGCATCCATAGATGAGCCATTAGCAAGGGATAGGAGATGGTTATTTGAGCATAAAACTTTGAGTGCAGCATGTTCTTTACTGTAATACTTTCTTCATGCATCCAGGTTTCAGCCTTAAGCAACTCTCAAATTAATAACAAGTGCCCACCTTATTTTTTGTGGCAATTTTGAGAAAAAGGCAACTGAATATGGAGTGATTTTGATATGTGGTCTAATTGCCTCTGCCTTCCACTGATTGATGCACCTGGAGCTGTGACTGCAGTGTCTTGTCTTCACTGATTTATCAATTTTCTCATATCCCTTTCCTTCTTTCTTCCCCAAAAGCTGAAGATAACCATATACTCTTAATATTCAGGGCCAACCATTGCCAAAATAATAACTCTTTCAGTTTTCTTCTAGTGCTTTCTTTACCAAGTTTATTGCAGGGCTTTCCTGACTTTGAGTCAGAAGACTTTTATGAACCTGCTCCTTTTTTAGAATATTTTCTACTTAGACGCAGAAATTACACATCCTCCTTGCTGGTGATTTTTAAAAGGACATTTGCACCTACAAATCTGTGTGGATGCTGCACCCACAGATCAAAAGACTGCTTAGATTCAGTATCTGGAATATCACTGTAGCTCTCCAACACAGCCTAATTGTGTTGAGAAAAGCAAGTTCCACCTGTTTTCAGGCCAACAGAACCAACATGTCTCTGTTGTAATTCAGTGATTCCATTCTAATGCTGGTTCTCTGACTTGAGCGTAATTCAGATAAGGGTCACTGCTCCTGTTATTTCAGTTGGCTGTACTTGATTATCAGTTGCTGATCACTTTGCATATCGCAAAATAGTTGCCTTCAGCTTCTCTCTGCAAACACACTAGAAAATAAGTACAGTCAGGAAAATCCCCTCCAACAATCAGAAGAATCAGGAACACCGAGTTATATATGAATAAATCTACTTGTGACAGATTCATGGTGGATGTAGTCATGTATAAAGAGTTTGAATTTACCTATTGCTAAATCCTGGCTCAGAAACAAACTGGGAGGTTCTTTTAATACAATAATGGTGGCAAAAGTTTGAACAGGTTGTTCAGGTTTAGCCCGTAAACAAAAGAAACACAATAGCACAGAGATAAGTGTGAAAACACAAGCCAAACATTGAATTTACAAGGGTTTCTGAGGGAAGACAGAACTGACAGTGCAACCCTTTGCTGACTTGGGGTTTCAGCTGTTGACACTTCTGCTCAGTTTAGCACAACAGGACTCCTCTCCCAACTGTGCCTTTTAGTCATTATCCATCACAATGTCTGGCACATTCCCATCATTGAAATCAAATGTCTTTCCCTGTACTCAGGATAATATCTAACATGTTAGTAACTCAGAGGCAGGACAGGAAAATAAGCAGCACTGGAAGGGTGGTGAAACCTTTGTAAGCTGTAAAAGCTGTAAATCACTGTGCTCTTCTTCTGACAGCTGTCCAAAAAATATGGTCCAGTCTTCAGTGTTCAGATGGGGCAGAGGAAAGTAGTAGTGATTTCTGGGTATGAGACCGTGAAGGAAGCTCTTGTAAACCAGGCAGATGCATTTGTAGAGAGACCAAAAATCCCGCTCTTTGAAGATTTGACCAAAGGAAATGGTAAGTTGATCTTATTTTTACATATCAGCTTGACCTACTCATTTTTTTTTCCTATAGACAAATCAGGAGCTGGGACAACACTTTGGATCAGAGAGCACATAAGGCATTGGAAATAGGGAGCAATTTCATTTACTTCAGCACATTTATTCAAATTTGAAACTACTGACTATGGCAACAAAACAACCATAACTCTAAAAATAACCACAGCTACAGATAATGGATAGTAACACACTTTCAGAATCTAGAACAGGGGCATCCATGCCAGAGAAGCATTTCTAGCTCTCAATATATGGCTCTGGACTTGTGGGGTTTTGGGCTCATCATAGAACCACCTTTTCTGAAATGAATATTATACCACTGCTTGTCATTTCAAGTGGTGGAGAGTGCTTTTAAATTCTGAATGTGACAATAGATAGTATGTAACACATAGAGAACTGAGGATTTACTTTAAAAAGGGAAATACTGTCTACTGATGTGGGTTTCAAAATAAGAATGTCACACCCAAACTTCATTCTCATATGGCGTGAGAGTTCCACATTTACAGCTCCAAAGACTCTTGGACAAATTCACGAGTAATTCTGCGAACATTTTACCAGCTGCATCTTTTGCTCATATTATTGAATAGAAGCTTAATTTTCACTTCATTTTTTTTATTTGAAGAAAACATAGCTGAAGTCATCAGTTAAATGGTGCAACAATTTCAATGAAAAAAAGTGATTGTGGAGGTTTAAGAGTTTACTTAAATTTTAAAAACATTTGTGGCTAGCCAGGTTTCTCCTGCAGTCATCAGAGATCTCAGTTCAATTCCACTTCCAAACAATGATGACCAGTGGTTTGAACATGAATGTCCAATGCTCACTTTCTTTCAGTGACAAGTGTCACTTAGTATATATATTCTTCTTAAGATTTGATTAAATACATCTTAAATAGTTTATCCTTTGTGCAATAAACCTGTTGCTGAGGACTGAAAATACTTCAGGCACAGTTGTGGTTTTCCTCAGCCAGATGTAATTTAGCTTGTTATAAAAGTGATTGTTACTAAACAGCTCCATTCTATGCCTAAAAGGTTAGTTCTTGAGTATCTTCTGCCACCTTGAAATGTTCTTCTGGTGTCAGGGGTTGTTTTTGCTCATGGTGAAAACTGGAAGGTGATGAGAAGATTTGCTCTCACAACCTTGCGGGACTTCGGGATGGGCAAAAGGGTCATTGAGGATCGCATCGTGGAGGAGTACGGGCACCTGGCAGACACCATCGCCTCACAGGAAGGTGGGTGGGTGATTCGTTATTCAGACCTACAGAATCACACAATCACAGAATGGTTTGGGTTGGAAAGGACCATAAAGCTCATCTGCCATGGGCAGGGACACCTTCCACTATCCCAGGTTGCTCCCAGTCCCATCCAACCTGGCCTTGAACACTTCCAGGGATGGGGCAGCCACAGCTTCTCTGCGCAGTCTCTTCCAGTGCATCACCACCTCTAAGGTTTTGTTCAAGTTCCCAGAGGCCTTTTGAGCCTCCTCAAGCACTTCAGGCTGATTCAGTTTGATGAATTCGGCTCCTCTGGTGCTTTTGTGTCTTGGCATGGTGTTCTGACATTGGATAATAATCAAGTACAGTACTCAATCACAACAAATAAATATCAATACTTAGTATTAAATTTACATTTACAGATTACTTCTCTTGCCACAATGCGATATATTCTTTTTTTCATTGTCTAGGAAAGCCTTTTGATGCCAGTAAAATGATTAATGCAGCAGTTGCTAATATAATTGTGTCAATATTACTTGGAAAACGATTTGACTACAAAGACTCCAGATTTGTGAGACTTGTACAGCTGACCAATGAGAGCATGAGGCTTGCTGGGAAACCCTTGGTTACGGTAATGATTAACACATTTATGTTGCTATTCCACTGGATGCCACAGGAACATGGCAATATTGGCAGTTAGATTCTTCTATTAAACAAGAAAATCTGGGATACTAGGTTTATACCAGGCTTATTTTGAGAGATGATAGGTTTGCAAAGCATTTTCTTGGTCAAGACAAAGTTTGACAGTCTGGAAATCCTGAAGCTGACAGTCAAACTCCAGTCTCTCAAAAACATACTTAAGCTATAGTTTGAAGGGTGCTAATGAGTAAAAAATACTCTCTGATACTTGCATGCAATGCTGCCACATACCAGATTCATTTTTGTTCCTTTAGGCTTTGAAAAAGAAAAAAAACATGTTAGTAGGAGAGCCGGCTAAAACAATGAAAAAACTGCTGGCCAACATTTCCATCTCCTGGTGGCAACTTGTTGTTGTTTGAGCCTGACCCTTCCACTATTCCTGAAAAAAGTAATTTGGGGCAAGTTTTATTCACCTATTCAGTGGTCCTTGTGAATTTTCTACCATGAAGTTGTCCAGTCACTTTTTCACATTCTAAAGAACAAAATATTAATCTTAAATGTTTATATCTGCAAAGTGAGCACAATATTATTAATTCATTTCTGTAGTGTTTTCAGACCTCTGGCTGGTAAATTTTCACTAACAACTTCCACTCTTGCAGATGTACAACATCTTCCCATGCCTTGGACTCCTCCTAAGGGCTAACAAGACAATTCTCCGAAACAGAGATGAATTCCACGCTTATATACAAACTACTTTTGTAGAAAGTCTCAAAAATCTGGACAAAAATGACCAAAGAAATTTAATTGATGCTTTCCTGGTTAAACAGCAGGAGGTAACTGAATCTTTTCTTGTTGATTCCAACTTCTATGGTTCTGTGAATACACTTACAATTTCCATTCAGTCCTTATAATTACAGATAAATTACTTTAGGGAATCTGTCTATGACAAAACATATATAACAAAATGGTAGAGTTGAACAGATACTTCACTCTGTTGCAGTTCCAACCCCTTTTAATCAGTAAATATTTATCCTTATTTATATTCTTCAGATTGAATCAATATATTTACCAAGGCTGCATCTTTTTATCTACTCTCTCTTTTGTCCCAGCCTTCTGGCTCTTTTAAAATCATAATGCATTACAGAATAAAATCACTACCTGGGCTGTACTGGGACTCTAATTTGAGATCTCTGATATTTCTGGGTTACCTTCTCCATAGGTAAAGCAGCTCCCTTTGCAGCTGTCCTCAGTAAATAGAGATATGTCAGCACTCTTCTCCAGGTATTAGGGCAAAGCTCCTCCTTATCTATCACACTTTTTAAAAATATAAGATTTATTTCTTAGTAAATGTTTGTATACATAAATTGCATTTTCACATGGAAAGCTTTAAGTTTACATCCTTTTATCTCAACCACTTTTTTTCAGGAGAAATCCACTACTAATGGGTATTTCCATAATGGCAACTTGCTAAGCTTGGTGAGCAATTTGTTTACTGCTGGCGTTGAGACAATTTCCACCACACTAAACTGGGGCTTTCTGCTGATGCTAAAGTACCCTGAAATTCAGAGTAAGTGGGTTTATGATAGATACTGTTACACTCAGGGCGTTAGGAACCAGATGGGAACCTGGAGGGTCAACATATCTGTTAGTAGGCCAAGTTACAAACCCCAAGATTTTCATCCAATTATGTTTAGGTATTGCTGTGCCCTGTGGTTCAGACCCAGTGAGGGCCACACTGGTCAGTCAGCAGCAGAACACAAGAGGGTTCTTACAGGCCAGGCCCTTCGCCCAGGAAAATCTCATCAATTAATAAGGAAAGAGCTGTCCTGGGTTGGTAAATGAAATGGTTCCAGGTTTCCCTCAGAAACTGTTGATAAACCAAAGGCCTATACCGATGTTAAATGGACTGTACTGAGGCTTTGGATACCTGATAAAATTCAGGAAATTGCCCCTTGTCTGTCACTTCCATTCCAGTTGATGGTACATGGTTATTCGAAGTCAAATGGGATTTCTGAGACAACCCTTGGGCAGAACAAGAATCAAGCTAACCCTATAGTCCTTTTCACCTTCCATTATTTCTGAAAGAAAAAAAAGATTTTGAGAGAATTTATGGTTTTCACTCCAGATCTACTATAAATCAGCAAAGCACAGTATGTCTCAGGGGGGAACAACTCCTTTTATCTTAGAGTTGGTTCTTTCTTCAGAAAAGGTCCAAGAAGAGATAGAGCAAGTGATAGGGTCCAACCCCCCACGGATCGAGCACCGAGCTCAGATGCCATACACAGATGCTGTCATCCATGAAATCCAGAGGTTTGCCAATATCCTGCCACTGAATTTGCCTCATGAGACTGCTGCAGATGTCACCCTCAAAGGCTATTTCATTCCCAAGGTGAGATGCTGCAGGATTGATTCATTCAACAATTCTTCTTTCTGCATTTGTCCAGGGATTCATTCCTCTGCTGTATTTTGCAGGGAACCTACATCATCCCTTTACTGACCTCAGTCCTGAAAGACAAATCGCAGTGGGAAAAACCAGACATGTTCTATCCTGAGCACTTCCTTGACGCCAATGGGAAATTTGTGAAGAAAGATGCTTTCATGCCTTTTTCAGCAGGTACTTTCTCTTTTCCACTTACACAAAACACACAGCAATGGTGCTTCTGGCCTTGAATCTTGAATAAGGCAGGTTACAAGCTGCTGGATTTGACCAGAACTGAAAAAAACTTGTATTTACAGCACTTCTGATTATCCACAGAATATCTTCCCCACCTTCCTTCTCAGTCCTACTCTAGACAGCATTTGTGAGTCTCCAAGAAATTTTCTGACTAATTTTAATATTAAAAAATTGTCTATGACTAATGAGCCAAAGTTTAGACTAAATCAGTTGATCTGGGATTCAGAAACTGAGCCAAGTAGTGGAAAAATGTGAAAATGAAGAAAAAATTTAGATTTTATTGAAAACTGGAATTAAGGAATACAGACTGCATTTCCATGCCCTTCTCCTCAAATGCAAGCATTTAGACAAATGAAAAAACCATCACCAGTTGGCTTTATTATGATACCTCTGAAGGTCAAGTTTTCTCTCTCTCTGATGAGTTTTGTACTCAACAGACTTCTAAAAGCTACTGTGTTCTTTACTCATACCTGGGATATGACATTTCAAGTGTTCTGGATTCCCACTGACTTTTCTCAGAATCAGAGCTGCTCAAAGGGCTTTTTTCTTCCAACTATTGAAGAGGCAGCTCCCACTGATTTTCTTACGGTCATTCTGCATTTCTTTTCAGGGCGCAGGATCTGTGCTGGAGAGACTCTTGCCAAAATGGAGCTCTTCCTCTTCTTCACCAGTCTCCTGCAGAGGTTCAACTTCCACCCTCCACCTGGAGTTTCCAACTCAGACCTGGACCTCAGCCCTGCTATTTCATTTAACATCATTCCCAAGCCCTATGAAATGTGTGCTGTAACACGTTCCTAGAGATCCAATCAGCACCCACTTTGTTTCAAAAATGTTTAAATTACTTTTCCATTACATCTTTCTTCTTAATTATTTGACTAAAATAATCCATATTTTAATGAAGGTTTCCAGTGCTTCTAAACCAAAGTGGTGTTTTTTTCTTTTCTATTTATTGGGGGAGGACAAAAATGAATCACCACTGTGAACTAATTATGGCTCATGGATTAACCTATTAGATCACCTACTCTTGCCTAAATAATACAGACCCTCATCTTTCTTATTCTTATTTCAGTTTTCCTTTAGTAATGAATGTTTGTTGAAAGCATTATCCCAAAAAGCACTCCCAAGTCCAGGTTTCTCCAAAAAAACATGTGAAGCTGTGCACAGCTTGTACTACGTGACAAATGTGGGATGTTCAGAGCTTCAGGTTGTCAGAACAGAAGGGCTATTTGACCCTGGCAGTCAGATGGGTGTGAAGCTGGGCTGGATATCCTGATGTTCTCCAATGTCTCACTGCAGCTTCTTCCCTTGGCTCTTCTCCCTGTTCCTTGCACTACCATACGCAAAGAGATCAGAGTTCTGTACTTGTTGTAGACCACTTCTCAGGAAAAACCTTAAGCCAAGTTGACCTGAGTCCGGAGGGTCAAGATTTTCCTGAGTAATCTGTAAATGGATAAACTCAGTAAATAAAGTGCACACACATGGAAAATAGCTGGTGCTTTTGTAAAGAACCTTCTGACTGCCTATTAAACATTGCACAAACACAGGGAGCACATTCCAGCTGACACAGGGCTCCCACCTCCTGGCACCAGCAAAAGGAAGTTAACATTGAGAGCCAAAGTAGCACTAGGCTGATTGGAGCCCCTGCATCTGCTCTGTCCCTGTAGGATGGGTGGGACTTGGGCGTGCTCTTGGTTCAGGCCCAGCACCCTCAGGAGCCACCCAGACACATCAGGGCCCATTGCCCAAGTGCTGGGGCAAAGAGAGTTGTTTTTAACCCAGCGATCACTACGGGTCGTGTAGGGGACCGTGACAAAGGTCACCTCTTTCCCTGACTCTTCTAGGACTGTGAAAAACGAAAGTTCCTGACACAGACATTGCAGAGAGAATCTCCAAGAAACCAAAGCCTTTAGACATCACTGGAAACCTGTTTATCACAGGTCAGAAATTACCTGTGCAGACCTTATTTCCTTCCTACTGCCCCACCATACAGTCACTGAATATTTGTGTTGGTTCTCTCTGTCTAAACCTCAAGCCAGGTGTAGAATGGTGTGTATTAAACAAAACTCCACCTTAGAGGAGGAAAACTTTATTCTCCTTCTCAATAAATGTAGGATCTTCTCAGCTTCTGTAAAAACGGTCTAATTACATGAAGATTCTGTAGGTAGATAATCTGCAACAGCAGAATTACCTGGACTTGAAAAAGACAATAATGTTGATAAGTTAAGTTAATCCTAAAATACTAGGCTGCCTTAAACCCAGACTGGCCTTTGACCCATTTCCTGAAATTCTCATTTTTCTATGGTCTTGCAAAAATTCTCTATTATATGCCAACAGCTGCCTCCTGCCAGCATTCCCTGCTTTGCTCAAAAAATACACAGCTTTTAAAAAACTCATTAAGTAGAAACATAGCTTGGTTTTCTGAAACTAAATCTGCCAGCTCTTTATGAGTGACTCAGGTACACACACACTGTCTTTCAAATGGCACTGCACATCAAATGTCATTCTTACATTTAATAAACTATCAAACTCAGACAGCTAAATTAATGCAATATGTGACTATTTGGGAAATTCAGATGCTCCCAGGCCAGATCACACGAGTTCACAGCTCCATATATACAGATCAACAGTTAACCTTCTGGAAGGGGCTTCTAATCTCCTCAAAATCCACAATCTGATCATTCTGCAACCAGCCCAGGAGTATTCACATCAAGATGAGTTAAGACCACCTCCTAAATGTCTGGATTTACGTTCCTGGTTCATGTTGCCCTGCTTATGTGTACACAACAACCCCAAAGTAACAACATTCACAGCCAGTCTATCATAAATCACCCAGTGTTGGGGGCGAAAATTGAAGTAATTATGACTCACCTCTGTAACTATCCAGCCCTGTAATGCAGAAGCTCCTGCTTCACTTACTGCTTTTTCAACTTTCCTTGTGTGGAAGCTGTATCTGATTTTTACTTACTGCCCTTCTCCACATTTTATTTTGAAAAAATAAAATTACAAAAAAAAAAAATTATTAACTCTTGACTCATTAAGAGTACCAGCAGCTTGTAAACAGAAGAACAAGTGTTTATGTGGCAAGTCAGTGTAAAGAGCAATGGTGTCTTCTACCAGGTAATTTGACCTGGGAAAGTACTTCTTAATAATTGAATCTTTTCAGGAAAAGGATTTATCATGGAAAAATGGAGATAAGAAAATAGATTTTTGACTTAATTTTCATCCTCTGAAGATGAAGAATATCTGACAGTTAAAGAAATCTAAGATCAGTACACAACTCAGATTAGAGCTTTGCTTTTTAATGTTCTCCTCTACTTTCCCCAAGCATCCGGGTAAAACAGGTGTTGGGTTTTTTATTACATTGTTAAAATGTAAAAAAAAATTCTGTACATTTGATAAAAATTATTCAATTTCCTGCCATTGAGGGTTTTTTATTAAAAAATAGTAGGAAGGTTGAACAGGGGATTTACAGCTGAGTATTAGATAAGCGTATTTTTACTACCTGTTCCAGGTTTAAAGAGGATTAAACTGCAAAACAAAAGCTACTTCGGTAAGAGATATAGATATAGAAGTGATATAGAAGTGCAAATACAATGGAATACTTCCCTTATTCTGTAAAAATGCCCAAATAACCCAGGATCCATTTCCCTCCCTTCTCCTAAAACAGGATATATCATCATTGGAAGTGATCACAAGTCAAAAAAAAACCCAAAAAACCTTGATAGATGACTTAAATCACTTGAGTTCCAGAATGGATCTACAGATTTATATGTCAGTATTAACAGAAAAATGTAGAAAAATAGAAATCCAGCAGTCACAACAGGAAGGCCACCAGAAAGAAAGCAGTTTCCATGCTCAGCATCCTACATTAATACAGAGTGCTGGCCTGTGTTATCTTCTTCAAAGGAGACGCCATATATTTTGGCTTCTCAAAGCAAATCCACCTTCTCATAGGTCTTTTCAATGAGGGTTAACAAGTTCTTCAAGTCAGCTGACTGCTGAATAGCATTCATATCCTTTAAAAGGCCTTTCTGATTCTTTAGCTTCAAAATTTCCTCCTAAAGAAGGAAAGAATGATAGACAATAAATAAAACAGGTTTTGTCACGTGGAACAGGAATTACACTTTTATGCAGCCCAGCTACAGCTAAAATAAAAAGATTCAAAGTCACAGAATGAGTTTTCCCTCCAGCAGTTACGGACATACATTTCAGACATGATTACAGGTTCTCTAAGGCCATAGGGTTTCTACGAAAAGATGTGATGTTTTAAATTATAAGATCACAGAACGGTTTGGGTTGGCACCCATTAAAAGCTCATCTCATTCCAGCCCCCTCCCATGGGCAGGGACACCTTCCACTAGAACAGGTTGCTCAGAGCCCCATCCAACCTGTCCTGGAACACTTTCAGGATGGGGAGGGTTTCCATGGTTTTGTTCTGGTTTTGAAACATAAGCGGATAGTTCTCAATGAAAAGGAAAAAAGGAAAAAGAAAACCTATTCGAATTTTCTGAATTTTCAAAACTGTCCCCTCTGGGAGAGGTCAAGTGATAAAAGCACATTCTGTTGCCTTCCTCCTCATAATCAAAGTGTCTCTGAAAATATATTATGTATTCCACACTCACCTGCAAAGTGGGTGCCTGAAAACTGAGTTTGGGGAGCTCTGGGAGGTGGAGTACTCCACTGCCATTTTCCTGGAACACCTAGAAAGGGAAAAAGAAGAAGAAAAAATAATCTGAAAAAGCAAACATCACGTACACAAGTAGAAAAATAATCTGGCTGTCATTATCCAACTTCTGAAACCAAACTTCTTAATTTTGCAACTGAAGTTGGAAAGATTGAAAAGATTCTTTCCCAAAGGCAAATGAGGCCTTCCTTAAATGACACTTCCTAAGAAACAACTTGTTTGGGACAGCCCTGGAACTTAACCCATTCCTCTAGGTTACAGAAGTATTTATGAGAAATACCTTCCTGGCCTCTTTTTCATCTTCCTCTAACTGGTTCTTGAGCACCTGGATTTTGTACTGCAGTTGCTGTACAGTTTCATCAGTGTACTCTACTGATCGCTCAGCTTCAATTATTTCATCCTAACACAAAACAGACACAAAATGTACTTTAGAGACGGTGAGTCTTTCACATAGAACACACTGAGTCACAGAAAAAACATCCAAAAGAGACACAGCTTTGCAGTAAAGGTGGGTGATGATGATGAACACTGAAGATGCCCCCACAGCAGCACAGGCACAGCCAGCAGACTCTCTACTAAAAAATTACAGCACAGTGAGTAGCAGCAGATGGGTAAGGCAATTTCTTCCCTTCTTTGCCTTTCATACCTGCAATTGTACCAAAGACTCTTCATTTGTCTCAAGCATTTGTTTCTCTGCCATTTGAAGGCTCAGGATATTCTTCAGGTTGCCCAGCTTCCCTGGAGGCACCTTTAAAGTCTTGAAACTTCTCAGCACTCTTAATTATAGAAAAAGGAAAGCATGACTTGTTTGGAGTTCTTTGCAAAGCAAAAACAAAACTCTGGGGAAAAACTAATCTCACTTTAGTTTTAAACTCAATTGCTGCCAGCGAAGGAAAAGGCTGCAGAGAGAAAGAAAAACTGTCTTGATTGTTTTCCAAAATCATGTGGAGTAGGTGTCTAAGTAAGGAACCAGGAATAAGAAATCCCAATATTATCATATTTGCTATTGCACTGACCTTGTGTGGTTTCTATCCCATTGGCCTCTACACTCCCTGACTCTAAACTGACATTATTTTTTTCCTAATATTTTCCAAGTTCTGACCCTTCTGCTTTTCAAATTAAGTTAAATTCTAAAAGCATCATTTTTAACTGCTTCAAAACTATTATCATCTTAGTAGTACATGGCAGTGCTTTTATGAAACATGATACACAGCTTTTTATCAGAGGGAAAGTTTTAGCTTGCTCCCAAAACATGGTACAAAAAACTGGGTAAAAGAAATCTCTCCCTATTTTTTTTTTTAATTTATAATTTCTTACCTTTCTTTCAATACATTGAGGTGCTTCTGAACATCATCTTTTCTCTTCCTCTGTTGGCACAAAACAGATCTGGAAAGAAAATAAAGGCATAATTCTCATCACAAAGCCTGCAGGCACAAGGGAACACATCAAATGAAGTGAACACAGTCAGAACTTCTCAAGGTAAAAATTTCCAATTTCAGATAGAAAGTGTTATATTATACTGGAAAAAATACAGCCAGCCATATTGCCCAAAAAAGCTTCAAAGCAGTTCCAGTTGAAGCAAGACTATGATTTTTACATTATTTCTTGTGGAAACAAAGAACCACCAGGATACTTGGCACTTACAGTACTACTGAATCCACTACAGTTTCCAGGAACAGCCTACTGCTCTCTGAGAGAGGCTGCCAAGATCCTATTGTAGCACTGGACAGCTTCACCTTTTTTGAATAACCATTTTCTCCTGTTGCCACAAAGGAAAAAAAGGGAGAGAGGATTTGTCAAACCTGGATAGAAAGCTTTGCAACTCAATCCAGTCAGACTGGAGACAAAGGTGTAACAGTTCAGATTCAATAGGAAAGAACAGGATCCTACCTGCAGCGGATTTGTCCTTCTGTTCCTTAACTTTCCTTCTCACTGTCTGAGGGACCTGATGAAGAGAAACATTTACAGCAAATGAAGCAATTTTGAAACACCCTCTGCTGTGAAATCATTCCTCTACTACTATGAATCCACTATGTTAGTGCCTGACAGAAGTCTTTGACATTGGCCACAAAAAAAAAGCTTTATTGAAGGCTGCCCAAAAGATCTGTTCACACTAGGCATTTCCTTGAGAGGGCTATGTTTAGTTAATGAATTATTCTCTATAAATTCCCATTAAAAAATGTGAAAAAATACCTCTTTTTTTTTCCCTTTGGTTACTTTTCTACGTTGTTTGATCCAAAACAATGAATACCTGTCTTTTTGGACCTTGTTTTCTTCCTTGTTCATCTGTTCCTTTTTTTTTGTTGGAAGGGCCTTGTTGATTTTGCAATTTAAAAGGGTATCTTGCTGATCTCTCCCCAGTGGTCTCCCCCATTTTACTGGAAGATGTGTGACAGGGTTTCATTATCTGCAAACCAATTGGAATAGGAAGAAACAAAGACAATATTAAAATCCAGCAATTATAACCCACACAATACAAACTACATATTAACAAGCAAAATAATGAAAGTTGGGTTCAACCCAATAAGCCCAAATGAGCCAAAACGAGCCGAAACATTTGCACACTTGCTAACCTAAAGCCTAAATCTTGTATATTTACCTAAATGTAGGACCACTAAAAAAAGCATTCCCATTTGGAAGATGTTCCTGCCCACGGCAGGGGGCTGGAAATAGATAAGCTTTGAGGTCTCTTTCAACTCAAATCATTCTATGTCTTATCTTTCTAATGCAGTTCAGTTTAGTCATCCAATTACCAGAACTTTTTACCTTAGCACCTAACCACCATGGTCCTTGCTGCAATTTAAACCTATAGTTTGTTTTCGTACTTACTACAGAGACAAAGGGAAAAGCAGCCACACAGAAGGGAGCAGCCACAACCCCCACCACCCTTCCCTTCTCTAAGCACCACAACTCAGATATATTCAGCTTTTCTCTCATACCCTCACGCCGCTGTTTCCCCTCACTCAGGTTCTGTCACGGCTCACCAGGCGACTGTCGCGACTGACACCAAACAGATAAGCCCCAGGACAGGTAAGGCCTATAACAGGCAATTAAACCCTACACCAGGTAAGCAAGCCCCACATCATGTAAATAAGCCCCATCTCTCCACTCCTCCACAACTACCGATATTGTGGGACAGAATTCGCAGCAGACCTCAAATTAGGCATGGACTACAGCTCCCGACAGGCATCGCTCTCCGCCGCAGCCAACTACACGTATCACCCGTCGCGGTGCGTGCTGGGAGTTGTAGTCCTCCCCACCCACAACCCCTCACACTCCCAAAAGCCCGCTCCCCCGACGCTTTCAGATAGCACCGCGCACAACACCTCCACAAAAGCCTTCCTGTCATCCTGGAGCATCCCGACCCAAGCCTCACCCGCCCTGGCTCTCCCACGTTCTCCTCCCGCTTCTCAGCGCCCCCGCCGCTCCCGTCTCAGGCCGCCGGGACGTTACAAAACAAACCCGCGCTCCCCGCGGCGCACGCGCAGCGCCGTTCCCTCCCACCGCGCCTGCGCGGGGACCGCGAGCTGACGCAGGGGCCGGCGGCAGGTAACGGAGGGGATCGCATCCCTGTCCTTATCCTTATTCCTTTCCATGTCCCTGTCCATGTTGGGAGCCCCGAGCCCTGTCCCTGCCCTTGTCCTGATCCCCTATCCCAGCCCCCGTCCCGGCCCCGCGTCCCCATTGGCCGCGGAAGGGGCGTGTTGTGGGCGGTGGCGGCGGGCGCTGTCCCGGGACGGGGAGCGGAGCGTTCCTCTGCCGGGCGCGCCCCGGCTGTGGGTGCCGAGGAGGGGTGACAGGGCGGTTTTGGGGTTCCCCTGGGGTGCGGGGCTGGAGGGTCGCGCGGGGACAGGGATGGGGAGATGGACAGAGAAGAACTGTCTGAAACTGAACAAGGGTAAATGCAGCCTCCTGCACAGGCGCAGGAATAATCTCGGGGGCGTTAGGAAGAGCATTGCCAGCAGGAAGGAGATCCTGCCCTTCTTCTCAGCCCTGGTGAGGCACATCTGGAGTGCTGTGTCCGGTTCTGGGCTCTTCAGGACAGGGGAGATATGGAGCTCCTGGAGCGGGGCCAGCAGAGGCTGCAGAGATGCTGAAGGGACTGGAGCATCTCCCTGATGAGGAAAGGCTGAGGGAGCTGGGGCTGTTCAGCCTCGAGAGGAGACACAACCGAGAGGGGATCTCATCCCTGTCTGTCCCTGTCTGCAGGGAGGGCTCAGAGCAGGGACCAGGCTCTGCTCCGTGGGGCCCAGCAATGGGACAAGAGGCTCAGGCAGGAACTGATGCCCATGAACTTCCAGTTGAACATGAGGAACAACTTCTTTCCTGTGCAGTGACTGAGTACTGGAACAGATTGCCCAGAGAGGGTATGGAGTCTCCCTCACTGGGAATATTCCAGAACTGTCTGGACACAATCCTGTGCCATGTGCTCTGGGATGACCCTGCTTGAGAGGGGAGGTTGGACCAGATGAGCCACTGTGGTCCATTCTAGTCTGACCCATTCTGGGATTTTGTGACCCATGCAGTGGTGAGGGCACAGGTTACTTTCCATCCTGTCTGCAGCATCACATCCTCACCAGGATGAGCCCTCCTGCGATGCTCCTCTGTGCTTACCAGGTTATAGGCATACCACATTTATATATTTTTAAAACAAGCATTTGGAAAATGTTGCTGCAGCACCTTAACAGTGATACAGGTGCTTTCCAGGTTTATGCGGGATTTCTCCTCAAGGTATCAGGGAAGTGCATGTTTCTTGGGAGTTGTGAAGGAGCTGAGGCAGACAGGAGGTGACTGACTCTTGGAGCCCAGCTGAGAAGGTTTTGTTTTTGTAAGGAAGTGCAAGGATAGGGTATGGAGAGCAGAAGCAAAGGAGCTTACAGCTTTCAAGAGTTACCAAGCTCACAAACTAGTTAGGGTTGGAAATGACCTTAAAGATCATCTCATTCCAACCCCCTGCCATGGGCAGGGGCACCTTCCACTAGACCAGGTTTCTCCAAGCCCCATCCAGTCTGGCCTTGAACACTTCCATGGACAGGGTGGACACAGCTTGTGCCAGGGCCTCACCACCCTGACAGGGAAGGTTCAGGTTATCCCCCATATCAGTCTCATGCATGGTGGGACAAACTCTGCAGCTTGTAGTATCCTTCTGTTCTCACAAACCACATCTTTTTTCTCCTTTCTTTTTCAGTCTATCACTGATTTGCATCTAGCCCAAGCCATCTATTCCAAAGTGTATGATACATCAGCAATTTTCTGACAGCCCACTTCCTGCAGAGTGCCTCCTTGATGTTAGATATTGGGAAGAAATTCTTCCTTGTGACGGGGGTGAGGCACTGGCACAGGTTACCCAGAGAGGCAGTGGCTGCTCCACCTCTAGAAAAGGATCCCTCTTGGACATTAAGGAATTCATAGATGAGAGAGATGGGAATGTGAGAGGGTAGCTGGGCATGCCGTCTTCATGCCTCACACTGGCTTTTCAGTGACTCTTAATGATGGTGCTCCTGAGGGACTGAAATAAGTTACACATTTCATATGTGGACATAGGTAAGTTGTGGTAATGTTTTCCTCGGCTTGAGGAAAATGCAGGATTTTTCCTGAACTCTGTTTTATGGGTTGTTTGATTGAAAGGCAAGAGTTTCTGTCAAACAAGTGAGTAAACACACTTTGTTCTTCTCCTGAGTAAGTGTTTTGGCTTTAGCAAACTGCTTGATCTCTCCACCCTCACTTCTCCTATGTCAGATGTATGTGATAATGCAATACATGTTTTTATTTTGTCCAGCTTGCCCCACACTGACAGGAGGAGCCATGCTGAGGGCAGGGGATGCTGTCCTGCGGCTGCGGCCGTGCCGCTGCGCGCTCCTGGCCTGGCGTTCCCTGCACAGGCAGCCGCTGCACCCCGAGTGGGCTGCCCTGGCTGAGAAGCAGCTGAAAGGCAAGAATCCAAAGGATTTAATTTGGCACACCCCGGAGGGGATCGACATCAAGCCTTTATACTCCAGGAGGGACACAGAGGGCCTCCCTGAGGAGCTGCCGGGGGTGAAACCTTTCACTCGAGGGCCCTACCCCACCATGTACACGTACAGGCCGTGGACAATCCGCCAGTATGCTGGGTTCAGTACAGTGGAGGAGAGCAATAAGTTCTACAAGGACAACATTAAAGGTAGGCCAGCTGCTTTGGGAAACCACATTGCCTTGGGAAGTAATGGGGAACATTAATTCAGTGAGTTACATGGCAAATGTGATTATTTTGCCTTGGGAGTTTGGGTTTCTGACAAAATCTTCCCAGTGGCACTGTATTTCTGTATTACTGGGAAGTTGGATCATTTCTGGAAATGCCTTTGCTTCATTTTGCTATGGAAAATGAATGTCTTAAATGCTGGTTTTAGTTACTGCACTTTAACATATAGACATCATTTGGCTCCATCCCAGGGTTTGAGCAGCAGAGATCATGGAGCACTTCTCACTGGCAGGGGGTTTGGAACTAGATGACCTTTAAGGTCTCCTCCAACCCGAACCATTCTATGGTGGTTTAGCTCATACTTGGACCATATCATAGTGTATTTCCCACTTTACAGCCCCTCCTACTCAAAACATTATTTTGAAAAGGGAGTGAGCAGTTATTTGGGGATTTTCACATCCTGTGATACCACGGTAAGCTAATATAAAGCAATATTAGCTGCTGCCATATCCTTGCAGGTATTCTTGATTCTTTCCATTTATAAAACTCTCAGTAAATGCAGAAATTACAAATGCAGGGTGTTAGAGGTTTGCAAACTAACATTTCCATAGAAAGACTGCTCTGAATAGCCTCTGTCTTACTGCTGAACATTGCTGCTGAAGCAGAAGTGGTAACTTGGGTTTGCTGGGAGTGCACAGCTCAGTCACTGCTCAGAGGGTGAATGCCTGGGGTCAGCACAGTTTTGGGTTCTGCTGTCAGGTTGTAGCAACAAGCCTGGCAAGAGCTCTGGCTGTTGTGTTCCCTGCTTTACGTGAATAATTTTCTCTTACTGCCGATTTAGTAACACATCACTTTGCTTTACAAATAACAAGGTGTCAGTGGAGCCAGGGAACAGTCTGCGTGTGTTTAATTTGTGATAAAGAGAAGGTAACGTGACACAGTTTATCACACTTTTGTTCCCAGCTAAACTAAGCTGAGTTTCTGTATATAAGCTCTTATACTGCCTGCCTGTGCACATTTATAACTTGTGGATGAACTGTTATTCACCAATTTTTTAAGCACAGTAAGGACTACTTTTTTGGGGTTTTTTTCCTCAGTTAAAAGCAGTTTCATTCAAAGTTTAAGACTACTAGACCTTAGACAGGTTTAGGGAGGGAACAGTGTTTAACATAAAAAATCAGTTTGCCATCCAAGCCTGAATCGTGTAAAATAAAGTTAATAAATTTAGATTCAGTCCTAATTCAAGTCTGTTCAACACTTCTGAATATCTCTCTTTGTTGTTTTTTCGGGTTTTTTTCTTTCTTTTCCACGTAGCTGGCCAGCAGGGACTATCTGTTGCTTTTGATTTAGCCACACACCGTGGTTATGATTCAGACAATCCACGGGTTCGAGGAGACGTTGGAATGGCCGGAGTTGCCATCGACACAGTGGAAGACACCAAAATCCTTTTTGATGGAATTCCTTTAGAGAAAATGTCCGTTTCTATGACAATGAACGGGGCAGTCATTCCTGTGCTGGCAACATTCATTGTGACTGGAGAAGAGCAGGGAGTGCCTCAGGCCAAGCTGACAGGGACAATCCAAAATGACATTTTGAAGGAGTTCATGGTCCGAAACACGTACATTTTCCCCCCAGAACCGTCCATGCGGATCATTGCTGACATCTTCCAGTACACCTCAAAGGTATTCATTGTTTAAATGTATTTACTTCTATTATTAGATCAAGTTAACTATGAGGCACTTTGGAGAACAAAGAAAAGATGGGAAGACCTGTCATAGTGACGAGTGATGTGGTCATGGAAAGGGCCAGCAGGAGAAATTAAGAGTCCACATCACTTACAACATAAATTTGAAGTTTAAGTCAGACCAAATCAAAGCCAGATTAAGGTGAGCCTAAGCCTGAAAGGATGGCAGGAAAATTGGAGATGAGGGACATTCAGGCTATTCTTTGCAGAAGAAGTAAAAAGCCCCATAGTTAAGCATTATATTACTGTTATTGGGAGCAAAGAGGTAAGAAATCTTGAAAGGTCTCTGCTGCAAAATTAAGCATGAGAAGGAGGTAATGAGAGGAGTGAAGCCTGGAACTGATGACTGGAAGTTCAGTGCTACCAGCTGTTTTCTTGGTTATGTTTTCATTGGAGAGGTGGCACAGAGGCTGTAATTGAGAATGATACTTCCCACAGTGGGTGATAGTTCAGGTACAGTGAGTTCTGCAATAAAGTAAAAGCATGTGAAGTAAAGGTCTGCAAATTTTACTGTATTTACAGTCTACAAGGAATTAAAAGAATAGGCTGGAGCCCCTCTGCTCTGGAGACAGTTTGGGAGAGCTGAGGGTGTTCATCCTGGAGAAGAGAAGGCTCCAGGGAGACCTCATTGCAGCCTTTCAGTACCTAAGAGGGGTTTATAAAAAGGATTGAGAGCAACTTTTTACACTGGCAGATAGTGACAGGAGAAGGGTGAACAGTTTTAAGCTAAAGGAGGAGAGATTTAGATTAGATTATTAGGAAGAAATTCTTCCCTGTGAGGGTGGTGAGGCCCTGGCACAGGTTGCCCAGAGAAGCTGTGGCTGCCCCATCCCTGGAAGTGTCCCAGGCCAGGTTGGACGGGGCTTGGAGCAACCTGGGATAGTGGAAAGTGTCCCTGCCCATGGCAGAAGGTGAAACAAGATGCGCTTTAACTCCCTTTGAACCCAAACCATTCTGTGATTCTCTGTGAATGTTGATAGAATGATTATTCAATTCCCCCTTCTGCCATTATACCCTGTTGTCTCTTTATATTTTCAGTATATGCCAAAATTTAATTCCATTTCTATCAGTGGGTACCACATGCAAGAGGCAGGAGCTGACACCATCCTGGAATTAGCTTATACCATAGCAGATGGCTTGGAGTACTGCAGAACTGGACTTAAAGCTGGCCTCACTATTGATGAGTTTGCACCAAGGTGAGCTCAAGAAATTTGCAAGTATAAAACTCACTTTTGGTAAAACCTCTATAGAATTTAATATCAAATTCAGTATTTTTACACATACCAGCAGTACTAGCAATGCTTTAATCTTTAGCATACAGAGTTCTACTGGCTTTAACTATGCATGTTTACATTTATAAATCATAAAAGCTTTAAACAGATTTAAACAAAAATAGATTGATCAGTCTGTTCCCTGATACACTGCTCAGTATTAAACTGATTTGGGTTTTGATTAAAATCATCAGGAAAAGGACGAAAGCATGCTTGTAATATATAATGTCTTCTCACTGTAAGTAGTTGGTGAGTGTAACTACACTGATAGGTTGTGTCCAGGAGCATTCCCTGGCACTACAGTGGCACTGTCTGTATTAGTGACTTGCTGCATCACTGCTTGACTAAGGGCTCTCCCAAAACAGTCTCTGGGGACAGTTGAGCAGTTCCAGGGACCCTTGTGGCTGGCAGTTTGCTTGCAGTCACCCTGTCTGGAGACTAAATCAGAGTATTGGGATAAATGTGTGTCATTCTCCAGCAACCAGCATCAGTGTCCAGGAACATTCCCACCATCTGTGAAAGTAAATTAATCAGACGCCTTGCTGTAGGGCTTCTCCATTACTGATCCAGAATTATTAGAATGATTTAATGTTACATCCTGTTCATGTGCTCTTATTACAGGCTCTCCTTCTTCTGGGGAATTGGCATGAACTTCTACATGGAAATAGCAAAGCTGAGAGCTGGGAGGCGGCTGTGGGCTGACTTGATAGAGAAAATGTTTAAGCCCAAGGATCCCAAATCTCTTCTGCTGAGAGCTCATTGTCAAACTTCGGGCTGGTCACTCACTGAGCAGGTTAGAAATTAGGTTCTCATCAACTTCCTCACTTAAATATGTTCTCGTGGTGTGTATCTTAAAGGGGGCTGCTGGTTTTACTCCCAAAGGTGCAGCAATTGTCCTGTAAGTCTGACAAATACACACACTGGCACTGTATACACCTTTTGTTAGTTCAAGACTCAGAGGATGAAGCTCTTTCTTGGATTTGTCCTGTAAGTTATCCTTTCAAAATGCAGCTGAGCAAGGAAGTAGAGGCACTTTTTCCTGAGGATCACTGGCTTGAGAATTCATTTGAGAGCCAAGGAAGTAATTCATGCCCCTGATGCTCACTGCTGAAGAGGGAAGTAATGGTTACAGCTCATCTGCTCCTCTGAAAATGGCTGCAGTCTCTGCTCTTCCTGCTGAGTTACATTACAGCAAGAAAATAAATCATTAGAGTGCATATGGTTCCCAAGTGACGTCAGAGCTAGGTTCCAGCTCTGATTCCAAGGGCTGCTTCTCAGTCAAAGTCATGCAATAGAAGTTATTTTTAGGTTGTGATTGCAACCATTGTTATTTGAAATCTGTGCCTTGTTTTTGGTTTGTTTTTTTTTTTCCAAAGTAAATGTAATGTTTACTTACATTATAACAATACAATAAAACAAAAACAATGGACTTTTCTGAATAGTGGCCTTTCTGGGTCCTCCAATTCAAACGATTGTGTGAGTGCAAAAATATTACTACTACCAAAACTATATTCAGCCATCTTCCAGTGTCCAGTGTAAATATATTTCTGGCTAGATCATAACACGTTTTTCCTGTCTAAACATTGTGGTTTATCTTAATACAGCTCCTCAGCGTCCAGTATTTTCTCCTTACAGATTTCAGAGGGCAAATATATTTTCCCTTCGCATGCCTTTAGATGGGTACCTACTCATAAATTATGTTTTACATTCTTTCCTGTCCAAATCACAGTTTTCTGTAATTCTTTAAATGGAATACTTGAACCAGAAATAGCCTCCATGGTGTGTGATTCTTCACTCCATCTCAGAACATGGAGATCATGAGAACTCCTTTGACTCTGAGAGCCCTTCAGTACAGCTCAACTGTCCAGAAGAGCAGATAAAGATTTTGACCTAAGGACTGAGATTATATTCTGTAATACTGGCTCTATTTCTGTACCCTGTGCTCCAGATTATCCATTTGTTTTGGTTAATATCCCAGATGGAGAACACTGGGCCTACCTGTTCCATCCTCTCCAACTTGGATTTTTGAAGTTCTTTGAAGTATCACTAAATATAAGTTAGGCATTGATGTGTTATCATGACCAGTTTACTCACACACGGATCATTTTGGCTTTCTTTGTGGACTAATCTCTTTTGTTAAAATACCAACAAGTGATAAATCAGTTTGATTCGATGCCTGGCTTTTTTTCAGCTTTTATTCTGATCATGGTGTTTTGATTTATTAAAATAATATGGATATAGATCTGATATCGATATCCACCTGAGACGGACAAAGACCCTCTAACTCGTTCAAGTTAGAAAGTGTATGTTTATTTCAGCGCCGGAGAGCTGCGGGGATAACTCCCGAACACACAGCTCCGAAGTCACAATACAATACAGGATCTATTTATCTAAAACAATAATGCGTATTTAAAATAAAAATACATATTAATAACATAGACGCCTCCCACTCCCCGCTTCGTATGGTAATTAACAAAAAGTCATTAAGCATGCGTAGTTCTTACAATGAAATTGAGTCCGTGGTCGTAAAATGAGGCGGAGGGAGGGTTTTGAGGAAGTAAAACTTGTCTTCCTCACTTTGACCTTTTTGCCTCTCTAGTTTTTGACAATACATTTGACCTTGGAAGACTCCCAGTTCCCTCCTTTATTAAATCTGAATAGGTTACATCTGAGTGAAACTTGTAACTGTCTAAGCTCTCCTTTGAATTTCTTTTCCTTAAGATTATTAATTACTCCTTGTAAGCACAGCTAAACAAACATCAAATAATCAGAGCCTATCCTACATTCATCTTCCTAACTAATCATTAGTTTTCTTTAATTAACTCTAGCTAAATTCTACTAACTTTTCTCTAAAATCTCTATATTTAGATGTTCAAAAGAAACCCTATGTTTCAGTTTCAGTGGGGAATTTTGCAGTCATTTCCTTGCAGCAGTGTGTGTGTGACTAACCTGCCTCAGCCCTGTGGCAGAACCACTGAGCTTCAGAGCTCCCCTTCTCCTTCCAGGACCCTTTCAACAACGTCATCCGTACCACCATCGAAGCCATGGCTGCAGTGTTTGGAGGAACACAGTCTTTGCACACAAATTCCTTTGATGAAGCCTTGGGGTTGCCTACAGTGAAGAGTGCTCGCATTGCTCGGAACACACAGATCATAATCCAAGAGGAATCCGGGATTCCTAAAGTGGCGGATCCCTGGGGGGGATCTTACCTCATGGAGTGCCTCACCAACGATGTCTATGAAGCTGCTTTGAAGGTCAGTTTGCATAACCTTTTCTGGTAGGGATAGGAGTTTTGAGAAATGTCTTCTAATGGACTATTTGATAAATTACCAGCTTCTAATGAAGGAATTATTTTACACTTACACCGCAGTGATTTATTTGTAAATAAACTTCACAAAAATACAGTTTAGAGCGCAAGATTGTAAAAAAAGGTTTAACAGAAATTTGGATGGTAGCACAAGTACAAAGCTCATTTCTTAAACCTTGCTACTACTCACTTTCTCAATCCACTTCATTTCTCAGCTTATTGAGGAGATAGAAGAAATGGGTGGAATGGCCAAAGCTGTTGCTGAGGGGATTCCCAAACTTCGTATTGAAGAGTGTGCAGCCCGGAGACAAGCCAGGATTGACTCTGGTAGGAGCAGGGAGATGAAAGGGAAAATTGCCAATAGAATACTTTTGTATAAAGATCTTTTACACACATATTCATTGTGGGTTTTTATTTTTAAGGAGTAGCAGATTGTGAGTGATAAAATAAATGGTGATGGTTTTATGTCAGTGAAAGGTTCTGGAAAGAGACAGCATGTGTGAATTACAGTACCAGTGTAAAAAGTCTTGCTTGACATGTTTGAGACGAGATTAGAGAAAGCAATAGAAAGCCCATTTTGAAGGAGTATTTGTAGGCTTCGACAGCGAATTGCTTAATTTCTGATGGGAGCTTTAAAGTGAAATTCCTGAGTTTAAAAGCAGGAGTGCCACCAGAGGGCGATACTCACCTTAGCTGGCCAAATTCCGGGGTTTGCTGAACAATTTCCCATTTTTCCTGAATGCTCAGATCATATCAGAGGGTGATTCAGCTCTTTGTTTGCTATGTATACGTATATGCATATGTACACATAGAGTAAGCATGTGTGGAGATAATTTTACTTAATTTTACATTGCTCATAACTCTATTCCACTTTCTGTAATCTGCATTCCAGTAGTAGTCTAGAAACAGAAACTGGGGATAACTCACACATGACAGAAGTTATATGGACTTCTTCCTATGGAGGATAAATTTGAAGCAGGTCTTAATTAAGGCCAATAAAGAATAATCAGTAAAGTTCTGTGTTTTCTCTCCCAAAGTAAATTATTCCATGTTGCTTCAAAAAGTGTATTAATGTTATCAGGCACTCCAAATAAAAATAGTTGATAAGTCCAAAATGACTGAAAGCTAAAATATAGTTTGCCAACATGATAAATTAATTTTTATTCACATGAAGTAGTTTTAGGTAGGACCTTCACTTCTTATATATCTGTTAAATCAGAAAAGTAAATGCAGAGCAGTGCAGGAGACCAGCAGGTATGCTTAATTCTGTCAGATTCACTTCTGTAAGCTGAAAAAGAGAAAAATAACCAATGTATTTTAGGGACTCATTACTAAATCAGTTTGTAAGATAAATATTGTTCTGCTTAATTTTTTTTTTCTGGTGCAGTATTCACTGAGTTGAATGCTCATACATCTAATCATCCCTCACCATAAAATCTGGAAAATACAGACTTAAATCCTTTCTGGAAGAGCAAATTTTATTATTTGAAACGTATATGGTTGTAAGGCAAAGCACTGCATTAGAATGCTCAAAATCTTGTGCTGTTAACATTGTGTCTTTTCACAGCAGTTTTCAAATGTATTCTGAATTTCTGTTGTTTCCACTGGAAATAGGGTCTGAAGTAATTGTTGGAGTGAACAAGCACCAGCTGGAGAAAGAGGAGACAGTGGAAGTTCTGGCCATTGATAACAGTGCAGTCCGTGCCAAGCAGATTGAGAAGATCAACAAGGTGGGAACAACCTTCCTAAAAATGAAACTTCTTGTGATTGCAGACAGAGCTTCAGTAAAGGTGGCTTGCCAGAAGTTTGACCTTCAAATTTCTGAGAGTCCACTCTCATCATTACTGGTAAAACTAAAATATATATCTTTATGTCCAGCCTTTAAAAACTGGGAGCTTTACATGCTCTGAAAATAGGAAAGAAACCAGCTATGCAATGTTTTGCTCCAAATGCCTGTAACATTGCTTAGTCACTCAGACTGTTGGGTGCCTCTTGTCAAGTGCTGCTGAGGGTTATAGAACAAGAAATCAACTTTCAATCAATAAAAATGTAGATAAAATTGGTTTAGAGTGATGTTATGGACTTGTACACATGTTAAGGTCCGAGATGCCTTTTGACTTCTAATCTTACTGAAATATGAAGTGTAGATTGACAATCCCATGCCTCCAGAATTAATATTTGAAATTAGACAGTCTTACACGCTCGACTTCCCATTTCACTGTGCGGTTTGTTTCAACTCGGTGTGTCTCTCCTGCCCTTTAGGTGAAGGCCAGTAGAGACCAAGCAGCAGCCCAGAGGTGCCTGGCTGCTCTCACACAGGGTGCTGCCACTGGGGAAGGCAACTTACTTGCTCTTGCAGTGGAGGCAGCACGTGCCAGGTACTGGGGGTGAACAGCCAATTCTTGTTTAGAAATTGATGGTTCATTTTTACCTTTCAACTGTTCTTGGGTGTGGTGGAGTTTTGGGGTTTTTCTTCAGAGGTGGAAGTAAATGATGGCTGCAGTTTCACATTGTAAGATACACTACTATTACATTTTACAGCCTCTAAAGGCAACGCTTTCATTTCTCACAAGGAACAATACAAATAGAATCTCATATGAAGTGAGGTTGTTCATATACATTCTGCTGATTACAACTCATATTCTTGCCAGTTTCAGGATGTAACTGGGTTTTTCTGTCACCCAGCTGTTTCATGGGTCAAGGAGCTTAAGAAGTGTCTGAGATGTGAAAATGGATATTCACAATCTTACCATGCTGTGCTGTTTCATCTTTCTTGCACCACAGATTGGTGTGAAAACATTTTTTGACTGAAGGAGAAATCGGTTTGCTTACTCAGGCAAAGATGTAAAAGATGTTCTTGAGTAGTGTGAGGCATCCTTAAGAGTCCAGTGGAACAGTTACTTTTTTTACCCAAGGTGCTTTTGAGGCCATATTCTTTCCTGTTTCAAGGTCAGCATCAGTCTCTAGAATAGATCCTGTCTGTTCCTTAGTTAACTAAATGCCCCCAAAATGAGCAAACCAAATTCACTCCTTTTTGGGGTGCTGCCCTGTTTTTACTGTCATGTCTCAAATCCCTTCATTCTCCTTCCTTGAACACTTAACAGCTGTATTTCAAATACGTTTTTTCCCTGAGAGAGCCTGTCAGGAATCTCCAGCAGTATGTCTACATTTGTCTTTGATCAGGGAAAGTCACAGGAGGGCCATGTTGGATTTACAAGGGATTCATATCTTCTGTACCAAAATTGACCAGTTAACTTCTGGTTTCTCTCCCTGGTGACCTTGTTTTTATTAATTGTAAAAGCATTAATGGACTGCAGATCCACTTTGTAAATTGCAAACACAAAATTCTGTCCCAAAACTATAAATGGGATGTGGCCACAGAAATAAACTGTTGTGGCATCTGATACAGAGTGTTAGAAGGAGGATTGTGGGCTCTGGGATTGTGTGCAGGGAGCCTTTTTGTTGGGGGCAACATGGGAAAAGATTTTAAAGTTAACCCATTCACCCTTCACAAGTAATAGACAAGTGGGCCGGTATCACCAGCATGATAGTGACAGATGCCTCTTTCCTACTAAATGGAAAATGATGGATTTTGGTCATGACTAGTATAATTCACTTGAAAGAAAATAAGCAGCACAGAATTTTCAGTGCTGAACTATGGATAAGGCTCCATGGACTAATGCAAAGATTTCAGTGCTGACAAACACAAGTGGAAAAGTTAATTTTGTTATTCTAACCCAAGTAATAAGGCAAATCTAAAGGGAGTGGGAGCTGTACAGCCTCCCTCCTGTGCATCATTTCTTGTGAGAAGCCCCACTCCAGGCAGATGGCTGTAGTTAGGTAGGGCATGAGACAGGTTATGCCAAGTTCCTTCTCTCCTCCCTCATCTGCTGTGCTGTTTTTGTGTCCCTCCCCAGACTGGCAGCTCCTGCTGTGCCAGGAGCCAGGGATGGAAAGGGAAGGCAGAAGTGCAGTGTAGCTGCTTGTGCTGTGTCTGTGTCTGCCCAGTTTGTGTCCTCGTGCTGCTTCCTCGCCTGATTCCACACTGCTGCCTCTCCTTACTGGCGAGATGCAGAGAGGACCAGCAGCAGCTGAGGCTGAGCAGAGTGACAGCTCTGACAGGCACATTATGGTCACTGACTTCATCCAAGCTGGTATTTGGGCTCTGCAGCTGGTTGTGAACCACTGGGAGAGAGTCACACACAAATACAGACTGATAAAAAACTTACTCTGTTAAGAAGAGAAGCTGTATTCCTGGCTCCAGACAGCTATGCTGTTGTGGATGCATATGTGGCAGAGATTTAAAAAAACCAAAACACTTCCTTGGTAAGCAGCAGGAAAGCATTCACGAGTAGTTTAAAAGCAAAACTTTGTTATTATTTAAGAACTTCAGATTTAAAGGGTTGCAGAGATTTGGGACACAATTTTCAAAACTGGGATTTCAGAAGCAGTATTTATAGAAGAAAGAAATGTATTTCATTTTTTTGTGCAGTACACAAAAACAACTTCGTCCCAGCCACCAGATTATACCTCATTTATTTTTCATTTGTAACATGAAAATTTCATTCATACTTTTACATAGTAAGAATAGAGAAGCACGGCCCAACTCTGTCTGCACTTGCTGGGCTTTATTTCATACTGAAGTACACTCAGATACTGCTTCTGCAAAAGAGGAGGAGAAAGATTTATCTAAGCTTAGCTTTCTCTAGAAGAAAAGATGTGTGTTGTGCCACTCTAGACCTTTACAACACTGCCAGGAGTAAAGCCCTCAGTGTTTGTGCATGGGATATATTTATTTAGGGCTGCAATCTGTGATGTCTGGCACTCTGAGGAGTCAATATTTATAGACACTGTTTTTAAGGCTGCTGCAAACTTGCTTTTTAACCTTGGAGAAGTCACCTTACCACCATTAATGCACTTAAGCAGTTTACTATTCATTCTTTGTTAGTAATTACAGAGAGCAATAATATTAATAAGATTATTTAGATGTCCTGAGAATCAAAACCCAATGATATCAGTGCGTAAGGCCTGAGAGCTGTTGTAACTCAGGTAGTGCTTGCTTGAGATCCTACAGGTGCTGCAAAAAGGAAGTACTGCATTGCTAGTGGGTTCTGATGCAATCATAAGACAAGTGGCTTTATCACTCATGCTTTTTAAATCATTGTTAGTGAATACATTCAAAGAGAGTATCAGACTTAGTCACATTCACAGAAAGCTGAACAGATACTATGAATTTAGTATTATTTTGCATTAGCTGCTTTTCTGGACTATAATCCTCATAAATCCAGATATTAAGTCCTCAGTGAGCTGAGGAAGGAAATGGATAAAAGCAGTGATCTTTAAAAATAAAATTCCAGAAAGCCAAGGGAGAGGAAATGACAAAAATGGCCAAGACAGTGTCAATAACATGAGTTAAAAATGTGTATTCTGGTGTGATAATGTCTTTAGGCAAAGCAGACTAACTGTGAAAAGTGATACCTAGAGATGAGGCCAAACTTCAGACATCTGAGTTGTACAGATCTTGCCTATGTGCTCAAAATTGAATTTCTGACATTCTACCTTTGCATAGTTAAAGTTTATAACTAAGTTTGCTGAGTATCAAAAACACAAGACAGCAAAAGAGCAAATTAGTTGGGGGGTCACAGGAAATAAAATCTCTCTCTGAAATTTACTGAAGGATTCAGTGAGTGCAGCAGAAATCCATTTTGTGTTACTTCGGGTGTGCATGTGGCAGATTGCACACAGTAGGAACCAGTAGCTGCTGAAACTGCATACAGCAGAAGGAAAACCAAGTGCAGCTCATTTGGCCATCTCCTTCCAAGGTATGTGGACAAGTTCCCCTGGTGAAACTTGAGGCCACTTCCTTTTGTCCTGTCACTTGTTACCTGAGAAGAGACCCACCCCCACCTGGCTGCAACCTCGTGTCAGGGAGTTGTAGAGAACAAATGCAATACGACAGGAGAAAATGTGAATTCCAGGGCTTTGAAATGTGCTCAGCAGTAGCTGATTTGGTTGGTTTGGTCTCTGTATTTGTAAGCACACTTTTTAAAGTGTTTTTTATAAGAGTAGTATTTTTATTTCTTTCCTTTGACAAAGTTTGGAGCAAGTTGTATTCAGCACAAAATGTTCAGTTGCTTAGAGGCTGTTATTTCTGATGTTTGTACATGAAAACAGCACTGCCTAGTTTGCTTCTTTCACTTGTGCTACAGCAGTAAAGTGTGTAATATTTCAAACATGCACAGTGTGTCCAGTAGCAAACAAAACTTGTACCTTGCATGTAAATAAATTTGCCAGATTCTTCTGCATCTCAGTGGGAAAAGGAGCTATGTCAGGAGAGGAGAAGAAGAAGAAACACTACAATAAAAACAGCAAGGGAAAGACAGACAAATTTCAGTTAAAATGTTAGGTTTCAGTCTCTTCTGTGTGTTCTTCCTTTTTTTGCCCCCCCTTGATTTCCATTTTGTATTTTAGTATGAGTCCAAATGCAAGATCTTGCAGTCTGAACCCAAAAAAAAGTCCCAGTTCAGAAAATCTGATTTAATTTTCTGAAATATTTTGCCATGCAATAGTCCCCATTGCCTTGCCACTTCTAAATTAATTCCCACATCAGCAGTAAAGTATTTTCTTAAAAACACCTTTGCATGTTCTATCAGTGGGTGACAGGGGATGACTCGGATGTTGAGGGTTGCAGCACTGAAAGGGAAACGAATGTAAGTGAATTTGTCCTGCACCAAGGCAAATGGTTGGGCCAGTGGCAGTGATGTCTGTGTTGTGTTTTCATGTCAGCCTCCTGATAACGTGAATGCTTTGTGTCTGTGCCTCAGGTGCACCGTGGGAGAGATAACAGATGCCATGAAGAAGGTGTTTGGGGAGCATAAAGCCAGCGACCGAATGGTGAGCGGGGCCTATCGCCAGGAGTTTGGAGAGAGTGATGAAATCCTTCATGCCATCAAGAGGTGAGAACCCTTCCCAGGCAGCCAAGCATGTAATAGCCTCACACTTTACTCCAGGAGGCACGTGTGCTACTGACTGTGCCCTAAAAAAGCATTTCCCAAACGTGGGTGACATCCCCAGAGTCGATGGAACAATGACCTGCTAAGCACTCTCCTGCCTGTAAGCAACAAAACAGAATGACAACGATTTAGTGCAATAAGACAATAGTCAAAACTTAATTGAAGTTGTATTTGCTTTCAAACAAAATTCACTGAGGCGAAGTTATGATTTGAGGATTTTGGTCTCATAGCCTAAGCAGCCACAGGACTAAGAAGCTGAGAAACATTGCCTGAAATCCCTGTACATTGAGTTGCTGCTTTTAAAGACTGTAATAATTATCTCTAAAATACTTCCAGCAATTCATACTGTAAACCCTTGTTTTGATCTACCCATAAATTGTTCCTTCAATTTCACTCTTACTGTTGCTCAAACTGTAAGGCTAAAATCTGTCTGGATATCCACATACAACTTAAAGGTTTTGGATGTTACTCATAGCCCGATGGAGAAAGCATCCCAAGATGGTGGTATGTGTGAAAACAGTTGCCTGTTTGTGCCTTTTCTCAGCTTCTGCCTCCATTGCTGCCCTCAAGGGTAAAGAGCCGGAATTGCTGCAGTGGGAGGTGATGTAACACAAATCGATGCTCGTCAGTCCCTGCTGTGCTGGGGTTCACATGTGAAAGAGTTCAGGCTCTCTTCAAACAGAACTACTTGATGGCTTCTCAGTGGTGATGTTTAGATTGACTAGAAAGTAGCTGTGCTGGGGAATGTCACCACTGTTCTTTTATTTTAAATATTTAACTATTTTTAGTTTTGCTTTTACATGAAACTGAAATGAATTAGTTCCTTGAAGATCAAGATGTAGCTCCCTTTCTTACATAGAATCACAGAATCAGTAAGGTTGGAAAAGACCTCTAAGATCATTGAGTCCAACTTGTGACCACAGAGATTCTGGTGGTACTTGAATAATGAGCATTAAGATGACAGATTGATATCTGAGGCTGTGGTTACACAGTCACTTCAGTACAACAGAAATAGGAACTGCCACTATCCAAAAAAGCGGGGGCAGTGGAGTGAGTGCACAGAATAGGGATACAGTAATCCTTCCTGGACAGACTTGTGCCCAGTGGAACGATGATGCACAATGTGATGTCCAGGACCGCTCTGTGTGCAAGTACTTTTGAAATAATTGGTCATAATTATTCTTAAAAACTAGAAATTGTGTTTCAGTTAGTTGTAATTCAGCTCATTAAACCCTCAGAGAATTCAGAGTTTCATCTGTTAGAAGCAGAAGACTAGTGGAGGGGGTTTTTTTAAAAAAAGAATGTTTTGTTGTTGAGGCTGGTAAATACAAGCAGGGAGTTAGTACTCACATAACATGAGTATTAACGTAGAAGGCAGACTGCATAGCCAAACCACAACTTGGAAGATCTTTTTTATGTCATGTACAGAAATTGCTCTACACTTGCAGCAAGTGCCTTTTTTTATGTGTGGAAATACTTCTAAGGATTCTCAGTGACTTACACTGATAGGATGTGTGTTTTCAACCAGAGTTAGCAAGTTCATGGACCGAGAGGGCCGCAGGCCTCGTATCCTTGTTGCAAAGATGGGTCAGGATGGCCACGACAGAGGAGCCAAAGTCATCGCCACGGGGTTCGCGGACATCGGCTTTGACGTGGACATCGGTCCCCTCTTCCAGGTAGGACTGACTGAGCGGCATCCGGAGCATTCCGGATGCATCCCTTCTCCCTGTGGTGCCCGTTGAGCCCCAGGCCGGGCTGTCCCCTGCCCCACGCCCCGTCTGCCCGCAGACCCCGCGGGAGGTGGCGCAGCAGGCGGTGGACGCGGACGTGCACTGTGTCGGGGTCAGCACGCTCGCCGCGGGCCACAAAACCCTGGTGCCTGAACTCATCAAGGAGCTCCACGCCCTGGGCCGGCCCGACATTCTGGTCATGTGTGGAGGAGTCATCCCCCCTCAGGTAAGGGACTGCATCCTTTCCATCGAGCTAAGAGATTGATTTAACTCTCTCTGTGCTGGTTTAGCTGTGTCCTCTGTTCTGTACTGTCAGGGCACTGAAGGCTCCTGTGTACAGTCACCAGGGCCAGCACAGATCTGCAAGGTGGGGTCCCCCTGACCTGATTTTCTGTACACCATGTCCTGCTTTGAGTGTTTGTGGGATGGAATATGAAGCTGTGTTGTGAAAGGTGATCCTCAGGGATATGTTCTTTATGCTCTGTTGTTTCCCATCACCAGTCCTTGCATAGCACTGGTACAGGCTGGCTCCTGTCTTAAGAGACTTTATCACTGCCAGCGGTAGTTGGGAAGAGCCACAGCCAGTGACTAAGACACCTGGCAGGTCCCATCACCTGTAGGCTGCACATCTCACTCACTGTTCAGCCTCTCCTCACATTCCCCATCATCAGGCAGGTGTTGCCTCTTGTTCCCTCTGCTTTCTCCTAAACTGTTGAACAGTTTGTTGGATTCCCTTGCAGTCAGATCTGTGCTTTTGTCTTTAAACTTTCCCTGGCTCATGCACAGTTTGCCTGGCTGCATCACCTTTAGGGTCATCCTCTGTTTAGAGTGATTTGAATTGATTTTGCACATAAATCTCCTGTTATTCCCTTTTTCCACACTTCTCCCTTTTCTAGGCAATTAAGTAAATATTCAGGAATGACAGTCTTTTAAATTGAACAAACAAAACTTGCAGTATTTTTCTAGGAGACAAATTGTGTTCTGTCCAGTATTGTTTAATGGGATGCTACTAACCTTTGGTTGGAAAAGGTATAATATATCCTATATAGAAGAAAGAGAAACTGTTTCCCAAGTCGAAGTGAAATTTCAGGACAGTTATAAAATTAGATTAAGTCTAGATTGCAAGTGACCACTGGCAGTCATCTGCTTCAAGCCCTTGTTTAAAGTAGTATTTTCAAAATTAGAAGTTAGGTCCAATTTAAATGAGGTTATTCAGGGTCACATCCAGGTGACTTTGAATATTTTCCATGGATTGACATTAGTCTGACTTTAAAGAAATAAAACCTTTCCAATGGATATTTTTTAGTATTTCTCTTTTACCTCCTAACTTCCACATTTTTCCCATTTCCTTGAAGCCGTGCTGCCTCTCTCTGGGACTTGTTGCTTTCTCAGGCCCAGCGTACAGGGCAGAGCATACACCAGTTAAAAATCAATTATCGGTTCTTTTGCACTATTAACTGTAGATCTTAAATTTCTTTTCCAACAGGATTATGATTTCCTGTATGAAGCTGGCGTTGCCAATGTGTTTGGCCCAGGGACTCGTATTCCAAAAGCAGCTGTGCAGGTGTTGGATGATATTGAGAAGTGCCTGGAGAAGAGGCAGCAATCCATGTAACTCTGCAATGTCTGCAATGTCACAAGGCAGCAGCCTCACACTGACCACCTGATTGTCAGCACGGGATGGCCAAACACAAACCTCTGCTCCCACTGCCCCGTGGCCTCGTGTTTTGTGCTTTCTAAGAAAGTTCTAAACTCTCTGCTTGTTCTATTGAAGGATTATTTATATATGAACCCATATGAAAATTTTATCTCTAGAACTATGACTTCAGGAAATGAAGGGAATTCAAATAAGTGTGTTTGGGGTTTTTTTCCAGATATACTGATAAATAAAATAACCGTTGCAGCTCTTTGGTTGGCCTCTTTTGCATGTTCTCTTTTGCATACAGAGAACTTGTTTTAAATTTTTTTGGCAGTCACTGTAGACTGGAAGTCTTCAGGCAAGATCACTTGTTCAGCAGAGATGTGATTGAATCCAGCAGCACTTTGGTTTGCGAAATGGTGACAGGGAAGGTATCAGGGAAGGGCAGTGATGTGGACAGAGCACAGTGCACAGCTGCTCCCATACAGGTAACTGCCACGTACAGCATTTGTATCTTATTAAACCGTAACATTCAAAAATTCTGACTTACCTACCTGTAGGTTTCTAAAGTTGTGGCTGTACCATCCCTGGAAGTGTTCAAGGCCAGGTTGGATGGGGCTTGGAGAAACTTGGGATAGTGGAAGGTGTCCTTGCCCAGGGCAGAGGGGTGGAACGGGATGGTCTTTATGGTCCCTTCCAACCCAAACCATTCTGGGATTCTGTGTTCCTATGATTCTAGGAACCTGTTCATCAAACAATTTGTGTTTTACAATCATGAGCAGCAAAACTGTCCCTGTTACGTGGGTGAGAGAAGAACCAAGACAAAGTTTAAGTGATTGTCCCAGTTGCACAGTATTACTGGCAAAGTAATGGGGTAGAATCCAAGCCTTCACAGTGTTACCCTCGTGCTCTAACTTCTGGAATAATGACCTCCCTTAAATAATTGATCTTTGTTCTGAAGTGAGTCACATTTAATTTTACAGATGGTAAAATTGACCATGAGCAGAAATTATCTGGTTCTGTAAGTTATTCCTATCCCTCGATAGCGAGAGACTGCCTATAGGCTTTTTCAAAGTAAGGCATTGAATTCCAATTTCTTTTAATACAGATCAGGTTTTTAGTTGTGTTATCTAACTTTATATGTCATCATCTGGCTAGAGAGCTCCATTCATCCTCAATAGAAAGAAAGGAGCCAGAGGTGGCTTGCTTGAGTGTGGGTGTCTGAGTACATGAGTGGGTCTGATCTGTTGGAGTTTTTACCTTAAATCTTTGTATTGGGATGACCACACTGGTGATTGCAAACATGAGGTGCCCAGACTCACCCCTGAGCTAAGTGCTTGCATCCTGCTTTCATGTCTGAAAAGATCATTTAGTTAACAGCACAATCCAGGGCTGGGTAGGAAGTAACATGGAATTAGAGTTATAATTTGACCATAAATTAACTGCCCAAAACTTTAAAAAACCCCAAAACCCAAAACAATTAGTCCCCTGACATTAATACTATCCTTGCCTTCCTGGTTCTCTGGTTTAAGGGCAGCCCTGCCTTCTAAATTTTCCATATATAACATAAAAGCATCTAAAATTCAGGGTTTCTACTGGGGAAGTTTATTTCTTACTGAGTCTGAAAAATGAAAAATAAATTTCAGCCATATTGGATACACAAACACCTGGACTTTGATTTTTAAAAATTAAGTACATAAGCAGTTAATAATAAATCAGGCTATTAAAGCATTGTACTTAGATATGAGCATTATACAGATCTTTGGGGTTTACAGAGGTTTTTTTGCTGTTCTAGAGTGGCATATTTTTCAAGTTACATAGACTTTAAAAGCATTTACAAATGGATGTGGACCTGTTCTGCTCCTAAAGTTTTCACAGTGGAAGCTCCCATTGCACTAGATTATTAACATGGATGTCACTGTTCCAACCACTGATCTGCAATCAGCAGGCAGAAGTATTTATTACTCTTTATTTTAAACATCAATCAATTGGGCAAGTAAAGGCAAAAACTCTGAGGAAATCACCGAAATACAGCTTCATTTTACTATGAGGTTATTTTTTAAAGATGAAAAAGTACTGATAGTTGACATTTACAGTAAGAAGTCCCTTTCCACACTTGCATAAAGCTCTCCTGCCTCTTCTCTACTTCCCATATATTTTCCTTCAGCTTTCACACGTTCCCCCCTCAGTTACTGACGTTTTCTCCTGCTCCTCCCTTTCCCCTTTTCTCACTGTCCGGTGCCCTGGGCTGTTGGAGGTGACTGTTTCACCTTATCACGTTTGGGAGAGAAGGCTGAGCTCATTCCATGTGGAGCATCTGGGAGTGACAACCCAGGACAAGATAATAAAGGAGGCCAACTTCATTTAGGAATTTTTCACAAATTTTTACAAATACAGCTAGTTTAATCTAGTGGAATATTTATGAGAGTCAGCAACACTTCCAGTGCAGGATTTCAGGGGATTTCTTTATTGTCTCCTAACCCCCAATTTAGGAACTAATTTATGCCTTAGTTTATGTTGCAGCTCCTGTCTCATTTTTTTATTCTTTTGTAATCCAGACTCCACTCTTAAGAGAAATTCTCAGAGCCACAGAAATCTTTAAGCCTGTTTGTAATCCTACACTTGACCTTAGCTGTAGTTTATAAAATTAAAATAATTGTTAGTGTTTGAGTGTGGCAAAAGTTTTCAAGAGCTCAGACTCCATTTGCTGTTGGTTTAGGTTGTTGTTTAAAATCTGGCCAAATCTGCCTGTGACTTCACCCTTCTTGCCTTCACCAAGCCTAATGTGAAGGTTTAGAGAAGATTCCACTGGAAGGTGTCCCTGCCCGTGGCAGGAGGGTGGAACTGGATGTGTTTTAAGTACCTTCCAACCCAAACCATCCTGTGGTTCTGCGTGGTCAGGGGAAGCAGGAACTGCTGTGAAGCCGTGTTTTGTACATTTCAAATCCTAAATATAGGTGTTTATGTCCTTTACAATCACAAACAGTAATCCAGAGAGAGAGATTTAAGCTGCAGGAGCTCATCATTTCCACCTCAGAACCTCTTTGGTTAAACCTGGTGTTAGTATGTCTGCTTTAAACTGAATCAGCAAACTCTGTTCTCAGTTTTAATCATGTCCGTGCCTCAGCTGGAGGGGAACTCGGGATCTCAGGAGTTCCCATGGAAGCCATGAGAGCCAGGACTGCACCTGCAGGGTGATTACTGCTAGGAAGTAATCTGGGGAAAGCCTTGTGTCATCCTACACTGAGCACACTCCAGAAAAAGGGCTGTGAAGCACTGGAACAGGCTGCCCAGGGAAGAGATGGAGTCACCATCCCTGGAAGTGTTCAAAAAACGTGTGGATGTGGCACTTGAGGGCACGGCTTAGTGGTGAACATGGTGGTGGCACTTGGCTGACGGCTGGACTTGATGATTTTAAAGGTTTTTTCCAACCTTTACGATTACGATTCTAAACCAAACACTCCAACAGCTTTCATGGCAGAAGAGCTGATGTACCTCAGCCAGCAGCAGCCTAAGTGCAGCGTTCCTCCTGCTGAGAGCTTCCTTCACTGCCCTCTGTGCCATTTGGGATACACAGGAGGCATCCTGTGCTGACTGCCACATTCCCACCAAGCCTCATCCGACCAAGGCTGCTCAACTCCTCGGACTTGTGTTTTGAGGAGTTGGAGCTGCACCTCTGACAGAGCAAGGAACCAGAGATCTCTACACCATTTTAAGAGCAGCCACATTATCACCTTTTCCTGGCAGTGAATATTTCTTGCTCCCCATATGGTTTCCTGTCTGTATTGCTGGAAAACCACATGCTCAGCTGTGTTTATTTAGTAACACCTTGTGTGCAACCCCTGATTTTCTCTGACGGCTGTTTTACTGGTAGAGCCAACAGTTGGCAGATAGACTGCATTTAAAAAAATATAAAGTATAAGGAAAAAACCCCACAAAAATAATAAATCTCTGTTTACCTGAAAATAAGTTTAATTTACATGATTTTACGTTTGGTACATAAATCTATTTCCTCTAAAGTGGAATTTCTTGGGGAAAAAAATAGATTTTTTTTTAATTTTCTTTTTTTTTCTGTGTGGCTTAAAGACAATATTTCAGAGTTGCTTAAAAATATATACTTAAACGTCTGTACTTGACATAAGATATGCAGTGACAACCACACGTGCTGATTCCCTACTCCTCTGGACTCGGGAGCGAGCCCAGGTTTGACGTGTGCTGTTTCAGGGAGCTGCAGCTCCCGGGGTCCCCGCCTTTGCGGCCGCAGACAGACGGACATTGTCCCTCCCGCTCCACATGATGGACACGGCGTTCCCCGCAGAGCTGTCGCTGCTGACGTAGGGAACTCGCCAGCCGCAGCAGCACTGCAGCTTTCTAATCTCGCACCGGAAAGTCTTGCTGAAGACGTAGTAGATGAAAGGGTTGTAGGCTGTGGAGGACTTGGCAAACAGGCAGGGCAGCAGCGTCACCACGGGCTGCAGGGAATCGCTGGAGTTGAAGAGGGACCAGAAGCTGGCTGCTGCATAGGGCGTCCAGGAGCTCAGGAACCCCACCGAGATGAGCACGGCCATCTGAAAGGGAACACAGCGCTGCTGTTCGCAGCTGGCACGGAGCGGGGCGGGGACTCCAGCACGGGAGGTGTGGGTGGGACCGCACTGGAACCTGCACCGCCCGCAGCTCTGCTGCGACCTGAGCGCAGGTAACACGGGACAGCGCAGAGATGCTTTGATTCCCACCTAGCAAATCTGCACCGTGCGTTTCTTTGAGGCATTTGCTCTTTTCACCTCCTTCCCTGGCCTTGGCTGCAGTTCTGTCCTGGGAGGTGCAGCCCAGCCGGACTGTGCAGCCCATCAAGGCTTTTTATCTGTGCTGGGCACTGGTGAGGCTGCCCTTTGAATCCTGTGCTCAGTTTTGGACCCCTTATGACAAGACAGACATTAAGGGGCTGTGATGCCGAGAGGCTTTTTGCTTTTGCCTTTTTGCCTAGTCTAAGTTAGAATTCCTGAGCTGTTTCAGATTAATAATACCTATATCCTAGACAAAATAGAGCCACCTATCTCTACAACTTTCCAGGGCTGAGAACATGCTATGACAGTGATGACTGAAAGACAAACGTTTAATTCTGTGTCTTAATTCGAGAATCTTTGTAAACTATGTTTTTTGTTAGAACAGCATATGTAGAGAGCTATGGGATAGAGAGACACCATTCTTCTATTCTTTTGAATGTTTTTATTCTTTACCCCACACCCTAATCCCCTACACAAACCTTTGTATACTGGGCCTTTGTTCCAGGCTGGGGGAAGGACTGCCCTTCCCCCATTTGAATTTTGGAGAAGCTTCCAAAATAAAGTTTTTGCTTTTTTCCCTACCCTTATAAAATCTGCCTCCAGCTTCTGTTTTGTCACTCGAAAGGGGAGGGGGAGGTGGAAGAAGGCAACAGCTGGAGTGTGTCCAGAGAAGGGAATGGAGCTGGGGAAGGGTCTGGAGCACAAGTGTGATGAGGAGCAGCTGAGGGAGCTGGGGGGGCTCAGCCTGGAGAAAAGGAGGCTCAGGGGGGACCTGATCTCTACAACTCTGTGACAGGAGGGTGCAGCCAGGTGGGGGTCGGGATCTGCTCTCAGGTGACAAAGGACAGGACAAGAGGACATGGGCTCAAATTGCAGCGGGGGGTGGTAGCGATGACGCTTAGGGACATGGTTCAGTGGTGGACCTGTCAGTGCTGAATGAATGGTTGGACTTGATGATCTTAGAGCACTTTTCCAACCTTAATGAATCAGTGATTCTATGACTGGCCTCTAGAAAGCCTGGATCAATTCTGCTTTTCCACAAGAAATGCACAACTGAAGTACACATTTGAAAAAAAATATACATAATAATAATAAAATATTAATACCTAATATTAATATATTAAAATCCTGTTTCCATACAGAATTTCTGTGTAACTCTCTGTAATTCCATGATTTTTTGAGCTGTGCATGAGCAGAGGCAGCTCTCTGCCAGCTCCTGATCACTGCACACTCTTCCCATCACGGGAATAACTCACCAGTGTCAGCTTCTTCTCCAGTTTGGCTGCATTAGGGATCCTGTCAATATTCTGGATCTCCTGGTATGCTTTATGAACCTTCCAGGCGATTCCCAAGTAACAGGCAATGATGGTCAGCGCAGGCAGGACCGTGCACAGGAGGAACATGCTCAGGATGAACGAAAAACCATTGGAGGAGTTGTGGAACTTGCTCCAGGCTATTGTACAAGAGATGCCAAAGGGCTCAGGGCCGTAGTAGCCCCAGCCTACCAAGGGCAGGATGGCCCAGAGCAAGGAGTAGAGCCAGATGAAAGCAATCAGGATGCAGACAGTGTTCTTGGTGATTTTGTTGCCTGCAAGAAGGAAGAAGAGCAAGCACATATGGATCTCATCCCAGCCACATGGGGCTTGCCATAACTTCTCAAATGGAGGATGGTGCCTACAGATAGACCCAGGCTGCTGCTGCACTTCCCTAACCTTTGGTCTTCTTGAGAAACAAGAGTGTCCATGGATTGGATGAGACCTGAACACAGCCCTCAGTGCTCATCTAGAGCTTAGTGAGTTGGGGAGCTTTACAAGATCAATTTGACCCCAAATGTACTGGGTCTCAGCCCAGAATGCCAGAAGAATATTCCTTTCTTTCAAATTCCAGTATGTCTGCTTGGATACAAAGAAGAAGGGAAGACAGTCTGGTCCAGGAAAATGGTCTCTTTGCTTTCATGTAGTTTCACTTGTATAACTGAGCAGTGAAAAACTCACTGTTTAATAAGGAATTTAATCGGGTCCTTCTGGGAACATCAGGATTTGCTATTGGACTAAAGCTGAGGCCTATTCTACTGTTACTGACCTATACTCCATGCCACATCCCACCGCCCAGCCCAAACACACCACTCCCAGGTGGCCAGGCAGGCCGTTTACTCACTGTTGGACTTGGGCGAGTTGGTGACGAGGAATCGGATCACGGCCATGGCACACAGCGTCATCATGCTGCAGACCCCAAAGAGGAAACCCATCAGGGCATAGTAAACGCAGGAGGCCTCTCCCCCCAGCCAGGCGTGGTTCCAGGCGGACGCGATGGCCAGCGGGTACATGCTGAGGGCCATTCCAAGGTCTGCCACTGCCAAGTTCACTGTGAGCAGCTCTGGGGACTTCAGGAGGGAAGAGCGTTTCACAGCGGTAGCAAGGACAGCTGCATTCCCAAGGATTGTCAGGATGGCTGAAAGGGAAGGGATCAGCACAGACAAGAATATCACAGAGACAACACACCTGTGAAATCCATTGGAAGTATGTGAAGTACCTGAAAGGGGCTACAAGAGAGATGGGAAGGGACCTTTTACAAGGCTATGTGGTGATAGGACAAGGGGGAATGGCTTTAAACTGAGAGAGCACAGGTTTAGATTTGATACTAGGAAGGAATTTTTTGCTATGAAGGTGGAGAGGCCCTGGCACAGGTTGCCCAGAGAAGCTGTGGCTGCTCCATCTCTGGAAGTGTTCAAGGCCAGGTTGGACGGGGCGTGGAGCAACCTGGGATAGTGGAAGGTGTCCCTGTCCATGGCAGGGGGTTGGAACATTTCGCTTATCCTGTCACTGTCTGCCCATGTAAAAAGTCACTTTCTGCCTTTTTTATAAACCCCTTTAAGTCCTGGAAGGCCCCACTGAGGTCTCCCTGGATCCTTCTCTTCTCCAGGTGAACACCCCCAGCTCTCCCAGCCTGGCTCCAGAGCAGAGGGGCTCCAGCCCTCAGAGCATCTTTGTGGCCTCCTCAGGACTCGTTCCAGCAGCTCCACATCTTTCTTGAGCTGAGAAAGAATATCCTGGCTGTCCTGCCTGCCTGTCCCCTCCTCTCATCTGCTGCCCTCCACTTCCCAAAGCCTTCCCTCTTTGGGATGCACCTTCCACTGGAGCCCCAGCACTGGGCTCTGGGCTCGGAGCTGCCTCGATGGTGGGCATGTGCTGGCTGGGCAGCTCAGGGCCCTTGCTGGTCCCTGAGAATCACCTTGTGCAGAGGTTCAGACACACACACTGCTCTGGTGGCCTCTGAGTGCAGTGGGACCATGGGAATTGTTTAGCCAGGGGCATGCAACAAGACCCCGAGCTTGCTGTGCAGCAGGACCTGTCAGACATGCATTATTCAGGTGTGCCACAGGGCTTCAAAGTGTTCGTGACAGCAGTGTCAGAAGTACATGTACCAAGCAGCTCATTTTCTCTCTTCTTTCAAGTGAACATGGTGCTGGAGCAAAATTTTGATCAAAGGTTTTCTTGAGAAGGTGTCCTCTAGAGTCAGAGGTGAAAGCGGGAGGCAGAAAAAGATTCTGTCATGTTCCCTTGTGGCTGTGAAATCAGAAAGGCTGCATTTGCTCACAGATACCACTTTAAAAAGTGCCCACAGAGGAGTTACTAGAGGAACACACAACAAAATGTAATAAATATAAATTGGCATAAGGACAAAAATCACAGAGACGTCAAGAGAAAGGCTTAAACAAAATGGAGATACAAATCTGAGACCCCACGTCCCTTTTTCATTCACTTTCTGACCACACACATTCACTTGCCACTGCTAAATATACTTGAAGAGTTCCCTGAGCCCTCAGGAGCTCCATGTCTGCACACATGGAATGATGCCCATGGAGGCTTGGCCACGTGCTGATGGAGCAACCTGTGGTTTGGTGGGAAGAGTACTGTCCTGGCAAATGACAGCCACAGGCTGGGACACAGAATCATGGAATCGTAGAATCCTTTGGGTTGGAAAAGCCCTCTAAGATCATGGAGTCCAACCATTCCTCAGCATTGCCAAGGCCACCACTAGCCCATGTCCCCAAATGCTATCTACACGTGTTTTAAATCCCTCCAGGGATGGTGACCCCACCACTTTCCTGGGCAGCCTGTTCCAGTGCTTCACAACCCTTTCCATTAAGATTCCATTAAGAAATTTTTCCTAATGACGAATCTAAACCTCTCCTGACACTACTTGAGCCCATTTCCTCTTGTCCTGTCCTTTGTCACCTGAGGGCAGAGCCCAACCCTCACCTGGCTGCACCCTCCTGTCAGGGAGTTGCAGAGGGAGAAGGTCCCCCCTGAGCCTCCTCTTCTCCAGGCTGAGCCCCCCCAGCTCCCTCAGCTGCTCCTCATCAGACCTGTGCTCCAGACCCTTCCCCAGCTCCACTGCCCTCCTCTGGGCTCACTCCAGCCCCTCATTCTGTTTCTTGCAGTGAGGATCCCAAAATGGAACATCCTCAGGCTTCAGGAGGAAAAAGGAACCAGTTCACTTTCTTCTGTAAGAGCCCCAACCCCTACACAAGGAGGCAGGAAGTAGCTCTGTCTTTCCATCAGAGGTGGAGATCAAGGCCCAGCCTCTCTTTCACCTTGACAGAAGCTCTTCCCCTCCATCCCACTGCCTGTGGAGCTGCTGGCTGGCACGGGACAGAACTGTCAGTGTGGACTAGTAATCAAATAGCTGGTGGTGAGTGCTGCAGCCCATGCCCTGGCCTTGTTGTTTCCTAGTAAAACATCATTTCAGGGCACAAACATGCAGCCCCAATGAGGTGGCAATGCGACAGAAAAATACAACGCGATTTCCAGTTCAGCTCACTGCTTTACTTTGCAGAGTCCCCACACGATGCAGTGAACCTGGCTGCCACACAGGGCTCTGGATCCAGTGGAAGCTGTGCCTGAAGTTTCAGTGCCTAAAAGTCCTTCAGGAGAGGTGTGAGACGGTAGCATGGAGGCACATGGGCAAGGTCAGCAAGGGGAGCTCCAGCTTCCAGCCCTTTTTTTGTTGCCCTTTCCCATCACCTTAACTGCATCCATGTATTTACACTTGTGAGAGAAGGGAGCTGCCATCCTGACTTGGGTTACAAGAAAAACCCTTGGTTGTTTTGCAGACAGGGATTTTCCTCACCCCGAGCTGTACTCTGCTGCACAGGACAGGGGGAGACACAAAGTGCTAAAGTCCAGCACTGCTGCCCAAAGCCTCAGTATTAAACCACTTCAAAATATAGGCTTGTCTTTCTTATCTCCACCAGAATTTTCAAGTGGGCTAGGGGACGAATCTTAGCAAAAATTCAGGTGGAAATCATGCCTAAATAAGTTCCAGTCCTCTCCAAATCCACAAGGGTAGAAAACAAATGCCTGTGTACATGTAAGAAGCAGACAAGGAGGAAAACACTTAACTGAAGCCATGCTGGAACAGGCTGGTAGTCAACTCCACTTGTATTTCATTTTAAATCTGCCTGCAGCAGGGCAAACAGGCTGCTACAAAACCCAGAACTGCTATTTGGAAACACTTTGCTGCTCTGTAGCAGTTCATCCTACCAAGACACAGCAGAATGACACTTCCCCCTACCAAGGGTCAGACCACAGCTGCTTTCCCCTGAGCAGTCCCATCAAATGAGCTGCCTTGTCCCAGCTCTCAGGGCTGAGATGCCACAGAAAGTGACAGAAAACTTATTTCAAACACTTGTGATGCCACAGAGGCAAATTTGTGGTGGCCATTCTTCAGCATCAACACAAAAGATTCTAAATCCAAGAGTGGAGATTAATCCTGGCATCCAACCAGTTCAAAGGCATTAAGCAGGGGAACCTGTGTGGAAACAGATTTTCTGTCATTTCCCTCCAGCTTCTTCTGTCTGACCATGGCAGAGACAGAGAATCCCTGTATCCCTGTTTCCCAGGCTCCAAGCAAACAAGCAGGCTGTGACTCACCTATGATTAGGAGAAAGACCCCAGCTCCATAATCCACTACTGGGTGGAGTTTGGAAATGTACTGCTCCTCCATTGTCCCTCGTGGAGGTGGGTGAAGGTTTTCAATCAGAGGTGAAGTGGCTGCAGGAGCAAAGAGCTCGTCCTCATGGTTTGCCTGCTGCAGGTGTGAGCTGGGAGTTGGGAGCTGGCAGTGCAGGGACCGTTCTGCTGCCTCCCTGTCCCTGCCTCTGGTGTGGCAGGGCAGAAGCCTGGAGTGAGAAGAAGGCTTTCTCCCCAGGGAAGCAGAGTGAAAGCCAGGCAGAGCAGCTGCCAGCGCGATCCCGCCTGCCTGGCTGGCGGAGCATCTCTCCTCCCATCCCTCCTCTCCCACCCCTCTGCTCCTTGGCTTGTCAGGAAACTTCACAATGCAAATCCCCTCAGATGAGCAAAACCAATTGTTGTTCAACCATCAGCAGCCCTGGGAAATAAATCCAGGCTGAGGGATCAGGCAGGGGAAGGCAGGTTGGGAGTTTTGTTTTCCAGCTTTGTGGCTGAGTATGGGAGACACAAGCTTGGGGCAGGGGTCTCTAAGTGTCAGAGGAAAGCTGTTTGCTGCAGCAGCTCAGCAGGGTCAAAGTCACACCACTGAAGACAGGACTGTCAGAGCTGCCTCAGGGCAGAGCTAGAGGATGCTTGGCCTGGTGGCTGCAGAGCACCAGGGTGGAACCAACCTCTGAGGTCACTCCTGTGACACTTCAGTGTTCTGACCTGACAAGCAGCCACAGCAGCACCTCACCTTCTCCGTATAATATCTGAGCCTAAAATTATCATAATGAGCAACCTGGTTTAGTGGGTTGCAGCCCTGCCCATGGCAGGGGGTTGGAAGTAGATGGTCTTTAAGGTCCCTTCCAGCCCTAACCGTTCTGTGACTCTGTGTTTCTATGGCAGTGCTTTCTCAGTCTGTATAAACAATGCCAAGTCTGGCTCCAGGCTCCAAACATTTGCCACAGGCTCATCCACCTACTTCCATACGCAGGCCCTGGTTTTGGTGCACAGAGATTTTCACCTCTGTAGTTTCAATGTCACCAATTTTAACTTGACTTTTAACTGGGGCAGCACTCAGCCAGCACAGTGGCTGATCTATGCTAAATTATTTCATTCCAGTACCTGGACATACTAGAGTGCATTAGCATCATTCTCTGCTTGGTCTGTATAACTCTGTTCAGACAAAGATGGATGCCCCATCCCTGGAAGTGTTCAAGGCCAGGTTGGATGGGGCTTGGAGCAACCTGGTCTAGTGGAAGGTGTCCCAGCCCATGGCAGGGGAGTGGTATGAGATGAGCTTTAAGGTCCCTTCCAACCCAGACCATTCTGAGATTCTATGATAGGGAATTTTAAAATTCACAAGAGCATGGAGGCATCTCATGTGCAATCTAGGTGGAATTTAGGTGCTCAAGTATACAGTAACCATCTAAATGGTGAAAAACTCAGGAATCTGGGAGATTTTAAAAGCCTTCACTGTCAGCAGGGTTTTCTACATCTCAGTGTTGGAGACTCCACAACAGTTGTTCCAGTGCTTTTTGTAGTCTCATTCAAAGTCTCACACAGTTTTGGAATAAAGGTACCACCAAACTCCTGAAATCCAGCAGCTGCTCATTGAGGTTCGGTGCAGGTGTCCTTCACCAAACGTCCCTCAGCAGCAGGGATTCAGCTGAATGTGGGAGGTTGCTGCAATGCTCTCAAGCCTTGGGTGTATAAGCAAGAGCCAATTTAGCATAGGAAGGTAGGATCTATACAATATTTATTATAAAAAGGAAGTTCTAAACAGTACTAGCACTGAGAGTTTTAAACAGCTTGATCAATTCAGTGTAGTCTGTTCAAGAAAAAGAGGCTACCATTTGATCCCAATTTGGGGGAGTGTCCTGGTTCTGGCCAGACAGGGTTCATTTCTGCAGTGGCCAGGAGGGGCATGGCCAGGACCCAGAGGTTTTTCCATACCACCTGGCCAGAACCAGGACAGGGAGAAATGTCTGCTAGGGCAGCGAAAGCCACAACTCCTGTGACAGGAGGCAGAAGATTGCTGCATGCTGACAATTAATCCAGTGCAGTGCACACAAACCCATTGTATTGACAAGCCAAGCAGTGACAGATCACCATAAAGATGCTGGAATCTGAGTGCTCACCTTGTTAAATTTGCAGAGCAGTTGCTGGCACTGATTTGGACTGGGACAACCATCACTGTCCTGTTATTCCCAGGCACAGGTTGGCACAAATGAGCCCAGGATTGTTCCCAGCAGGCAGTAAAGTCATCGGTTTCGAAAACAAAGTTACACTGTTTAGTTCCCTGGTGTAGATGTTGCCCATGAGTTTTGCTCTTATCCTGGGTGCAAACATTTAGGTGAGAAATAGATTCTCAGGGTGCAGCCATGGGATGAGAAGTGACTGTTTTAAAGGATTATCAGTGCTCAAATGGAGCTTCTAATTCTGATAAAATTGTATCTCATAAAATTCTGCCTGTGCTATGTAGTCATGTCACCTAATGTTCTTTTTTGGCCTTTCTTGGTGAAACCATGACAGAGGGCTCAGTTCAAGGAGCCAGATGTCACCCAATCCAAGCCAGATCTCCTGCCTTCCCACTTGTTGCACAGTCCATCCTCTCACCACTAAGACACTGCATTTCTCCAGGGAAGCAAGGAGACCAGAGGCAAAATTAAAACATTTTGCTGAGACTTTAATTACTAATTATTATTTAATTACTGGAGACTCCCCTGGCTACATCAAGAGCCTAGTCCTCTGCCAGCTCTTGTGGGCACCTTAGACTACGCTGTGTGGCTCTTTCATGCTGGTTTAGATGGCATTTCATTTATTGTGAAATCCTCAACTGAGCATTCACACGGGGTAGGATTACATCAACAGTTCAGTTACGAAATGGAAGAAAAGAAAATAAATGATTAAAACCAGAAGAGTTGACTGATCCCAAATCCAGTGCATTATTCATGTGTTGTTTAACAATAGCAAGTGGTGCTCATCATTATCTTCCTGCATATCAGATCAATCCAAGATGATCTGTTTACAACCAAAGCACAGCCCAAGTTTATACATCTTGAGAGATTTGGGGAGGGGGGGAGGGAGGATGTCATATTTTAGAATTGTTTTGTGAAATTTATTTTCAATTTAATAAAGTACTCTTGCAATGAGACAGATGGAAGAATGAAGTTGCTACCTACTCATTTCTGAAAGGCTATGTGAAACTTCAAGCAAAAACTGACCTCACCATGAAACTCTATGTACATATTTGGTGTAAATATAGACATATATATAAAACAAGTTCCCATTTTTGACACGAAAGAGAGTATGAGTTGAGGAATTACTTTATGCTACCAAGTGAGAATGTCCTACAACTTCCACAGGGTAAAAAAAAAAAATGTTCTGAATCTGTAGAAACAAGGTAACTACTCTGAATTATCAGTTTGCCAGTATGTAGTGGTTCATTTTGCAGAGATAAAATGTCTCAGTGTTTGGAGCCATTTGGGACAAGAATATTGGCTTGGGTTTGGTACCATATATCAAAATCATTGATGATCTCCTGGTACGCAGGAAGGATTATGAATCTGTGTCCTTATCTGTATAGAATTTATGTCTATAAAAAGCAGTCATGTATCATTTAGAAGAGAACATGACTTTGTTATTCTTGTTTATCTCTGGCTGCTCTGCCCAGATCTTTTCTTTGTGAAGACTCTGAGATTTCAGGTGAACAGAGTGTGTGCAGTCTGTGGGGACAGTCCCTTTTGGGTGCCCTCTCCTTGATGAAAAACACCTCTGCCGTGATGCACAACTCAAACTTTTTCATTAACAAATGCCACCTTTTCCAAACTTCTTGGAGGAGACAACTTCACCATATTCTCCAGGAATTCCTGCAACTTCCTTCCTTTTAAATATTTGTTTATTTCTGTAGTCTTACTTTTGGAAGCTCATCTTTGAGCTGAGACCTCTAGCTGAACTTCTTGCTTTCACCTCCATTTATGAAAACCAGAACCAGCATTTAAGTGGGATCCTCAGAGTCTCCTCATGAAGTTGTATGTTTTCAACAACCAAGTCTTGCTTAAGCTGGTATTTGCAACCTCAAGCATAGTAATTTTTAAATTGTTTTCTTCTGAATGTCTGCACTGACTTGCATGTTACTGCCTGAGGGGTTATTTACAAAGTCTAAATTCAGTCTAGGCACACTAAACTTCCCTTGGCAGGAACTGAAGAATCTGCAGCTCCACAGGCTGGGGAGAGGGGCTGGAAAGCTGGGAAAGGACCTGGGGGTGCTGGTGACAGTGGCTGAACATGAGCCAGGTGTGCCCAGGTGGCCAAGAAGGCCAACAGCACCTGGCCTGTACCAGCAATGGTGTGGCCAGCAGGACCAGGGCAGTGATTGTCCCCTGTGTTGGGCACTGGTGAGGCCACACCTCGAGTCCTGTGTTCAGTTCTGGGCCCCTCACAATAAAAAAGACACTGAGGGGCTGGGCCATGTCCAGAGAAGGGAACGGAGCTGGGAAAAGGTCTTGGAAGTGATGCCAGAAACCCATGTTTATTAAACAAAGTCATCATTTGCTTGTAGCTGTTAACCGTGACACTCATGCTGCACTTGAAAAGAGGATGTACAGCTGTGAGGAAAATCACATGTGGAGTAAAGATGCGGCATGTCCCTGACGTGATAAGCCAGCTCTTTTCAACTGGGCAACAGGCTGTGCTCTCAGGGACAATTTTTTTTTTCCTACTGTTCCCAAATATGCGATGAAAGGCACTAATTTGAGAATATGAAAAGCAGGCTAAGGAGAAACATAGCAGGAGGTGGGAAGGGAGGGATTATAATGAGATATTAAAAGGTTAATTCAACATGCAAGTCCGAAGCATATTACAGCTATTTCTTGCAAAGGTGTGACAAAACAGACTCTAATACACTAAGAGTGGAAAGGAAATGGCACCAAAGGTGCTAAAATAAAATGGAAACCACTATTGTGTCAAGAAAAGAGAATAACAAAATGTATTGCCCATGTTGTGGAATTTAACATTGCAAACCTGCTCATATTTAATATGATGATGATGTTCCCAGATCTCAGTTTAACAGTGGTATGAACAGCACTAATTCTCTCATTTTTAAGGGTTCAAAGACAAAATCACAGCCTGTTATGCTGGATATTGCACAAAGAATCACATGGGGACACTTGCTTGAAATGTAAGTATTTTTCAACCATTTATTGACATGCAGTTTTTGGTAGCAAGCTCCACTGACTTTTCCTTTTTGTTTCAGTCCTGCACCCCATTTATTCATGATTCCTTTGTGTCAGTCAGAACATGGGAAAAAGTCACACAATTTGTAGAATGGAGCACCCAGAACTCTGCCACCACAGGAGTATTGCTGTGCAGTAGCTCTGTATAATCATCCTCTGCACACCTTAGGGTGTGAACACCTCTGGGCACACAGGAGTGTGGCTGAAGAGAAGGATGATCTGGGAAGCAACACATTCCAGCCACTCTACCCTCCAAAAAGACACATTCAACACACTGAATCATTTAAGACTCTCCTGTTCTGTGTGACTGTAGCATGATGGCAATGAAGACTTGATTGTGGGTGATCCTAAGCTCAGAATTTTTCTGGAGACAGTAAAATCCCTCTCTATACTGGAGACAAGGGGTCACAGTGCACAGGGTTGGGAACAAAGCTGCCCAGATCCCTCCAGCAGCACTGGGAGCAGGAAGACCAGCTCTGCAGAAGTCTGCCAGCTTCAGGACTAGTCCCAGCCCTGCTCCTTTGTCTTCTCATTATATGACCTAATGCTGATCTGGACTCACCCCTTCCTCTTTTGAATGACAAAACTCAGTCCTCTCCACTTTGCTGGGAAGTACAGAACCATGCTGAGAAGGAGCATCCCTCCAGCAGCACAGGTGAAATGGGTCCTTCTCTTTGTTCCTTTGCTAGCAGGACTAAGATCTGGCAGAACTGAGACAGGACAAAACAGGCCGTGGTGGTGGTGGCCACAAAGGGGGATGTTTGGCATGCAGGGTCATATGGAATGGCAAGCACTGGGGGGCCCTTTTGGACACTTGGCATGAGGACAGTGAAGTGCACCCAGTGCTGCCTCTCAGAGAGTTCCCTGATTGCAGCCGGTATTCCGTGCTTCACTGAAGAGGGGAAAGGAGATTTGTTTTGAGGGAACATTTTAACATTTATTTAAAGGTAGTCAGAGGAAAAGTCATCGGAGTGGGAGACAAGAGATCAAGGTATTTAAACAACTTTTGAGGACAGATCTGATTATATACTGATAATCTTTACCCAAATGGTGTAACCTAGTCGTGTTGGCACCATGGGACCTCTGAACACTGTTTGGGTGCACCCACCCTGTTCCAGTTTCTCCACCAAGGCAGGAATAGAGCAGCCCAGGGACATGATTCCCGAGCAGGCGTGGCTGTGTGTCCCACACAGACAGACAGACAGTGGGGCAGGGTTCAAGGGTGCACTCCTATGGCACTACAGATGAACTCAATGGCTCTGCTCTGGCTCTGCTGCTGCCTGCTGTGTGACACTTCAAGGCACTTCCTTCCTCTTGCTGCCTCTGATTCACCCACTGAGACCGTACATTTTTCCAGGTCTGACTGAACTCCAGCTATTTCTGCCCAGTGCCTGGTAACAAAGCAGCGCCGTTGTTGGCTTGTGCCTCTCAGCACCATTGTGATACAACAATAGTTTGAAGAAAGAGGCCAATTTTCTTTCATATTAGAATTACTCTTACTAATTTCTAAATGGACCCACACTGGGAATTCAGAAATGCCAGAATTGCAACTCATTATTTAGAGAAGAGAAAAAATAGCTGAGAGGCGGGATCCTGTAAAAATATAGTGGTAGGTAAGAGTGGAAATACATGGAGATGCTTCTCTGGGATGAAAAAGAACAGGTTTCCTTGTTCAATCTGGAAAACCATGCTTAATGGAGAAAGAAGAGAGGAAGACTGGGAAAATAAGGCACAACAGAGGCCTGATGATAAATCTCTTATTAGGTAGCATGGGGAAGACAAAACTTCTCTACAATAAGCTGTGGTGGCACCACCAGCTCTTTTATGATGACCCTGTTAAGGACAGCATTGAGCAGAGCTGCCTGCCCGGCAACTAATACAGCAACCCACTGCAAAGGCAACTTCCCTGGATTTTAACTGCCAGTGAAAGACATTCCCTGGAGTTTAAGGGTCCCTAGCAGCAGGAAGAGTACCAGAAGCCTCACGTCAAGATCCTCTGTGGCTTTTCAGGTCTTCATCAAATTTGCAAAATCGTGTTCAGGTCTTTTTTTCAGCGTTCAGATTAAAATTATAGGAGTGAGAGAAGTCACAGCTATTCTGGCCTGACTTCCTTTCTGAGGTCTTTGGACTCTTTAAGCCAAGTAGTGTTTTACTACCCCTATACAAAACTTCCAAGCTCCAAGATGGCTGTAAATATGGCACAGAGTAGAACTGTGAGGGAAAGAAGAGAAACTACTTCCTCACTATTATTATTTGTTAGTCAGCAGCATTTTAATTGCTTGAGTTTTCAAGGTTAACTGAGCTGCAGTAACATGTTGCTTTCAGAGAGCATTTCTCACCTTGGAAAGTGCTTTAGGTTTTACTTCCCGGCACTTCACTCCTTTGTAGTGGTGTGAAATGCCCTTTGCAGGGATGTAAGAGACCATCAAACTTGCAAAAAATTAATCCCACAAGAGTTATTGACTTGCAGTCAGGTCCTTTTCTTATTGCTCTCAGTACTTGACAGGAAACAAAAGTGGGAGTAAGTTAAATATTTAGTGGATATTCCCTGTATTTGTACAGAGAAAGTTCCAGCTATTTCCCCCATGTTTACACAATGCTCGGCTATGTTTTGCTAATTTTGAGTTATGCTTGCCTTCTCTGCTTACCTTCCACAACCACTCTACAGTGAAAAACTTGTGAGACAAGGAAGGACCTCAGAAAAGCATCACTGCATCTCAGGTATGACATGAATTCCTCTGCTGCTCAAGTAATCTGCTGTACATGGGAAAAGCATTGTCTCACTTTTAAGAGGCTAGTTCAGATTATTCTCTGATAAACCATTCTCAAAAACAGCAACTGTGAATACTTTGTGTACTCAATTACACTGAAAAAACAGAAATGAACCTAGCCTCAGTAAAAAAAAAAAAAGTCTTGTGGTAAAGGCCCTGGGGCATCCTGAATTCAGATCCTTGCCTTGCCACAGTCTTCCTCTCTGCTTTTTGGCCAGTGATTAAATCTTTTGTGCCTTAATGCCTGGAATTGAACTATGGATGCAAATAAAAGCTTCCTTCTTTATATCCTTTAAATCACTATCATACTTTCACAGAAACATAGAATAGCTTGGGTTGGATGGGACTTTAAAGCTCATCTCATTCCAACCCCCTTCCATGGGCAGGGACACCTTCCACTAGACCAGGTTGCTCCAAGCCCCATCCAATCTGGCCTTGGACACTTCCAGGGCTGAGGCATCCACAGCTTTTCTGGGCAACCTGTGCCAGGGCCTCACCACCCTCACAGGGAAGAATTCCTTCCCAATACCCAATTTAAACTCTCTGTCAGTTTGAAGCCATTGCTCCCTGTCCTGTCATTCCAGACCCTTATANTTGGACACTTCCAGGGATGGGGCATCCACAGCTTTTCTGGGCAACCTGTGCCAGGGCCTCACCACCCTCACAGGGAAGAATTCCTTCCCAATACCCAATTTAAACTCTCTGTCAGTTTGAAGCCATTGCTCCCTGTCCTGTCACTACATACTATTTTAAAAAATTCCTTTTTGGCTTTTTTGAAAGCCTCCTTTAGGCACTGGAAGGGTCTCTAAGGTCTCCCAGAGCCCTCTCTTCTCCAGGCTGAGCAACCCCAGCTCTCCCAGCCTGTCTCCAGAGCAGAGGGGCTCCAGCCCTCGGAGCATCTGACTGGCCTCCTCTGGACCTGCTCCATGTCCACACCTTTCCTGTGCTGGGGTTCCCAGGGCTGGATGCAGCGCTCCAGATGGGATATCACAAGAGCAGAGTAGAGAGGGAAAATCACCTCCCTTGAGCTGCTGCCCAGTCTGGCTTTGATGCAGCCCAGGACACAGTTGGTTTTTTGGGCTGAAAGTACAAGAAATGACCAGTCATTGCAAAGTCATGCCCAGCTTTTCACTCATAAGCACCCCCAAGCCCTCCTTGGCAGGGCTGCTCTCAGTTCATTCTCTGGGTTGTTTCCTGGGGTTGCCCTGACCCAGGTCCAGCATTTTGCACTTGACCTCACTGAATTTCATGAGGTTCACACAGGTTTGGTGTTGGGGAATTGTTGAACTCAGATCAGGACATGGGGACAAAGGTCCCCACAGATCATTTTGGCTTATCTGGAAGTGGAGATGCATTTTCTATTCAGTCTGCATTGCAAACAATTTTTGTTTGTTTCTTTGTAGGCTCCATGTCCTCATCAGGAGAGATTCTCTGTATTCATTCACAAGGGGGAATTCTAGGCCATCTTTATCCATTATGGTTATTTAGAAAAACTGATAGCATGAATACAACAGGCACAAAAACCATGAGGTAAATAAAGAACCATAATTATGACCCTTTTTACACTCATCATTTCTGTGACACTGACTTGTGACCATTTTAATGTGTGGAGTTGACAGGGTAACATCAATCTATTTTTGCCTGAATTGAATGTATTAGAATATTTTTTGTCACATGTATTGAAATGGTTTTATAACCCAAAGTAAACTTATTTATTGGCTTGTAACTGAATATATTAAAATCTGTCACATGTACTTAAACAGATTTTATAGCCCTAACATCAGCACTTAATTTATTTCAGCTAAATAAAACCATTTAAAAGTTTCAGATCTAGTTGAAACTGGTTAGCCAGACTTCTCCTGGAGTCAGTGGTGAAAGATCATTGAAGTGAAAGGCACTCTTGGTGGAGAAATGTGCACCTTATCTGGATGAGATCAGCTGTTATTTGGAAGTGCCTATAGACGTTAAATTTAAGAATATCAATATTACTATTATTATTATTATTCACTGTGAGGGCGGTGAGGCACTGGAACAGCCAGAGAAGCTGTGGCTGTCCCATCCCTGGAAGTGTTCAAGGCCAGGCTGGACGGGGCTTGGAGCAACCTGGGATAGTGGAAGGTGTCCCTGCACATGGCAGGGGGTTGGAATGAGATGGTCTTTAAGGTCCTTTCCAACCCAAACCATTCAGTGATTACAGAGAGCCCAAAGAGGTGTCTTAAATAAGCCTCTCAGTCTGAAATGGCTAAATTTGGTTGATCTGAATCCTGCCCTGACAGACATTCTAAGCAACACAAGAAACCTATAAGAAAGGATGAACTGGAACATACAGCCTCAAATCTTGAATTAAGGCTTTCAACTTTGTGTCTATTCCCCTTGCTTTCATTACTAACAAAACTTAAATTCTTCAGAGCATGCAGTAGTCATGAAGCCTGCTTTCTATTTAAAACAAAAAGGTATTTTAGCTGTCTAATTCTAATATTATTTTCCCGAAGTTCCTTCCTATAGAAAAATGTCCAGGACAATGATGTTATTAGTATTTGAATGATCCTGGTTTGACTGTGAAAGTCATATCACACTGACCTGGACAACACAGGGAATATTAGTTCGCCATTTTCTGGTGCAGAAAAATGTTGGTACCTGTAAGACTCTTCTAGTAAGGCAGTAGCGTGCTCTCTGAAACATTCTGTGGGCTCTAAAAGAAAAATTTTTCCCAGATACAGAAAAGGATGTTTGGAGCAGTGGGGTGAGTAAAAGTTTAAGTATTGCAAAAGCACCACAATGCCACAAAAATAAGACAAATCCTTAAACCCTCCTATTTTCTCTCCCAAGTCTTTACCTGCCCCAAAAGCTACAATATACTTTCAAGTTATTTAATTGTTAATTAATGAAGTTTCAAGCTTCAGTTATACAGTCCAATAGTGAATGTCCTCTTAATAGTTTCTCCTCATACAGGCAACATCTTTGACTGCCTGGCAGAAAGGAAGAATATCCAGTTTTATCCCCAAACTTTTGCCTACCTTGAATTTTTCTCAAAGGCACTTTCAGTCCCCTCATCACCAGAGGTGGTTTGTTTAGTTCACCAGACTTGCTACCAAGATGAAGCTTCAAGATAGTCAAAGCATAAAAGAATAGAGACTGTCTGTCAGGGAGCTGGGACTGGATGGGGAAGCTGTCCTTTGTAAACCACAGACCACTGGCAGCCTTGGAGTAGATGGACAAAGGGACTAAGTTTGGATTGCCGTGATAATGAAGACTATGGATTAGAACAACCAAATCAGAGGAGACTCAGGTACCAAGGGAAGGAATATCCTGTTAACACGACAGCCTTTACAACTGAGCCCCTGAGGGAACCCCTGTATTAGTCTGTGACTCACTTTGTTCTGCCAGCTCTGCTGTGAGAGTGCTGACCTCTGGCAAATCAATAATAATAAAAGCCAGAAGGATGATGGTATCTCAAGTCGTGGCACTCAGCTGCTAAATTAATGTATGCTGAAATCCCAGGGTTTGCAAAGCCCACCGAAGCCAGTGGAAAGATTCCTGTTGACCTCAGTGGGCTGTGAATCATTCCCAAATGGAAATAGATCTCCAGTTCCAGTGGCTGTTCTCATCTTCCATGCAGATTAGTTGTGGGGCAGATCCCATATCAGCCATGGTGTTTCCTGGGTGATAAAGCTATTTCTGATAAGGCCAAACACACCCTCACTGTACCCTGAAGTGGGGACAGGATGAGTTCACCTAATCCCATCAGACACCTGCATCTCAACTAATCTCCCTCTGTTCCTCTGGTACTCAATGGGGAGAAATCAGCATTTCATCTGCAACTCATCACTCCAAAATGGACATCTAAAATAGGTCAGATGACTCACACTCTAAATTCCTGTTTCTTCCCATCGACAATACAGAGAATAAAGCCTGAAGCAATTTTCTCAGATTCAAACGTGTGGTCAGAAGAATATCACTCTAAGTATCTTCATGGGACTGGCTTCCAAAATGTTGTCTTTTATAGCTGATTGCTAAATCAAACAGCTAAGTCAGCTCAAGATCCTAATGGAGACAGGTTCAGATAAACCCAGTTGGTTTTGAGTTGTTTTGCTTGAGCTACAGAGCTTTGCCTCAGTAGGATTTTATAATAACAACTTAAAAATACTCCAGTGACAGGACAGCCTTTGATGTACCCTGCTCTGGTTACATGTTCTGGATTACAGGTCCAAAATTGTCTCAGGTATATTCCAAAAATAATAAAAATAGATGGACAAGGGGCTTCGAATTATTGCCACTAATTAGTTCTCAGACAGCTCTCATCCCATGGGTGAACAGTATGGGGGAAAATTCAGCACCAAATTCAAACCTAAATAGACATGTCTACACGGAAGTCTAGACTCCCATTATGCTCAGTGGAGAATGAGTGAATACAGGCAATGGAAATTGGAAATCATTTGCCTAAATGTAGATGTCTAATTTAGAGTGACTTGGGCAACACTGTTGGCTGTAGAAAATCCCTCTCCAAAACAGGAATTTGGCCACCAGCTCCAGTGTAGTCACGACACAAAGAAGCCACCTGAACATAGGAAATTGCTGTTGAGTTTCATCCACTAGAAGCTGCCCATACGGCTGCCCAGTAGTAACATCCTTCCTCCTTACCTGCTTCTTATCCTGACTGGATACAGTCAGATGAGATGTGCCATGTCCTGAACCATTAGAACTGTTGTGTCAGGGGATAATCATTGGATCACAGAATCATTTAGGGTGAAAAAATCCTCTAAGATCATTGATTGCAATCATTAACCCGGCACTGCCAAGGCCACCACTAAACCGTGTCCCCAAGTGCCACACCTACATGTTTTTTAAATTCCTCTGGGGATGATCATTCTACCATTGCCCTGGGCAGCCTGTTTCAATGATTGACAACCCATTTAATAAAGAAATTCCCCCTAATATCCAATCTAAACCTCCCCTGGCACTACTTCAGGCTGTTTCCTCTTGTCCTATCCCTTGTAATTTCGGAAAAGAGCCCAACCCTCACCTGGCTGCACCCTCCTGTCAGGGAGTTGTAGAGAGGGAGAAGGTCCCCCCTGAGCCTCCTTTTCTCCAGGCTGAGCTCCCCCAGCTCCCTCAGCTGCTCCTCATCACACTTGTGCTCCAGACCCTTCTCCAGCTTCGCTGTCCTTCTCTGGACACGCTCTAGCCTCTCATACTAAGATTAAAAACAAACCAACCAACTAACCAACAAAATAAGCTTTGAACTAATAATTTAATTTTGAAGTGAAGTTTTTATATATATATATATATATTTATATATTCATTCTTTGTTTTGAGGAACACTTTTCTAAAGGGGCAGCAAAGATTTTATACTTGTGGGTTTGTTCATACTGAGAATGAAAATATCCAGTGAAACTTCGACATTTGCCATGAAATGGAAACACTGAGTTTCAGACAGTGCAAGAGAATTCAGTAAAGCCCTGCAAAGTGTATAACATCTTTAGCACAACCAAACCCTAAACTGGTTCCACAAGGGGACATGTGAGTACAAGTGCCAGGCTTTGTTGTGCCAGTTGGATCCCCCTCCACCAGATGTTTCTCGGATGATAGTCCAGACAAATTACCCGAAATATAATAGAGCCCTTGAGTATTTGAAAAGGTCTATTCAGAAACACAGCTTCTAACTTGGCACTTACCTCAAAATATTTCTGACTGTCAGCAGCTATCAAAAACAAGAATAACAATGGCTATTTCCATAATAGCTGTATTTTGAAATCTCAGAGCACTTTGTGAACTTAATGGACATAACTGAGATGCATGGATTCGTATCACCTACGAGGGAATGCAGATCTGTTTGGGGCAAGAACCGGAGTTCTGTTTTTAAATATTCTATAAGGAAATATAGGCAAGGAATGAATACAGATAAGAAATGAGATTCCTGGTGGCAGGAACATCTTCCACTATCCCAGGTTGCTGCAAGCCTCATCCAATCTGGCCTTGAACATTTCCAGGGATGGGACAGCCACAGCTTCTCTGGGCAACCTGTGCCAGGACCTCACAGTAAAAATACAAATATGGTGCCTTCTGACTGCTAAGTCAGCCTAGCAATGATCCTACTCTACTGAGAAGTCCATAGCATTTGGTGAATGCCTCAATCACTTCCAGCGTGCTGTGTAACTGTCACTTACACAAGGCAAAATGACAGAAAAAAAAGAGCTTTTTGCAAAAAAGCTTGCAAAAAGTACAACCTAAGATGGAATAATCTAAGCTGGAAGGAAAATGCCAAATGCAAAATACGGAAAAATACAAAAATAAGCAAGGAAGGACCTGATGTGTTTAGTTGGGAAAAAGGTTGCAAAGACAAAAAGCTTTGGCTTCTCCTTTTCCATGATTTTCATCATTTTCAATCTTGTCAGCATGAATAATATTTTTGATTTTTGTTGTGATTAAGAAGCAGCTGCAGAATACAAAACAAAGTTGAAAAACAGTTGAAAGACCGTTTATCTAGTTTGCTTACAGTTGAAACACTTCTCCCAGCTGCAGACAAGTAACCACGCTGATTTTAATTCCATAAATCACATCTGATCAGTATGTAGTTCAGGTTTTGCAGGGATTTTTAAGGATTCTTTTGAAACACACAAACAAAATGTTACTTATATATTTCTAGATGATGTCACGGGGGCTAAAGGTTCTCACCTGATTTTGTAAGGACATTAATCTTCTCTGCTCATTCCTTCTGTTTACTTCTCTGACTTGCTCTTTGTCCTGGGGAAATGGCCCTGGCCCATGCTAACTCCTAAACTGCCCATGGAAATTGTGTTGGAGCGTTTTAGTTTGCCTGGATCCAAGCCAGAGTAGCCTGGCTCATGGAAGGTGTCCATAGCCACCCCGTCTGGGAGAGTAACAGAAATTCACAACAGGGCATGACCAGAGCACACCAAAAGGCCTCCAATCAGCAGAAAAGCCCTGACACACAGAATCACAGAATGGTTTGGGTTCAAGGGACCTTAAAGATCATCCAATTCCAATCCCCTGCCATGGACAGGGACACCTTCCACTATCCCAGGTTGCTCCAAGCCCTGTACAACCTGGCCTTGAACACTTCCAGGAATGGGGCATCCACAGCTTCTCTGGGCAACTTGTGCCAGGCCCTCACAACACTGACAGGGAAGGATTTAATGCAAAAACCATGTGAAGAACCAGCTAAACTATCAAATAATATCTGTTTGTAGTGGTTTGGCCTTGGCTAGGTGCCAGGTACCCACTACGGCGCTCTATCACTCCCCTTCCCACTGGGGTAGGGGAGAGAATAAGATGGAAAACAACTCGTAGGTTGAGATAAAAGCAGTTTACTAAAGCAAAAAAGGAAACAAAGTGACAGTATGCACACGCACAAGGAAAAAAAGAGAAGCTAATCTCTACTTCCCATCAGCGAGCAGTGTTCGGACACTTCCCAGGAAGCAGGGTCTCTGCACACATAGTGGCTCATCCAGGAGGCCAACATTGCAGAGTAACAAATGCCCCCACTTCCTCCTCTCTCCCTGAGCTTTTATATCTGAGTTGATGTCATATGGTGTGGAATATCCCTTTGGTTGATTTGGGTCAGCTGGCCTGGCTGTGTCCCCTCCCAGGATCTTGCCCACTCCCAGCCCTCTTGATGGGGTAGGAATGTCAGAGGGGCAGCACTGCTCAGCAGGAGCCCAAACACTGGAGTGTTATCAACACCCTTCCAGCTACCAGTGCAAAGCACAGCACCGTGAGGGCTGCTGAGGGAAAGCTGAACTCTATCTCGGTCAGACCCAATACACTGGTTAAAAGCAAACAGAACATTCTCAGTTTTGAGTGAGGCACCTTTGCCTCACTCAATTTAAAAAGATAAAGTTCTGCTTATCGTGTTTTCAGGTTGGTCTCCAAACCTTGTGCCTGGGGAGAAGCTTCTCCAGCAACTAATTATGTTATTTTATTTTATCTGGTGTGGATGTTTTATGTGAAGTTATTTTAAGTCCCTTAGGGATACAGCAAAAATAATAAGGGAACTTTTAACTGTTATTCTTGTTCAGACAACTGAATTGAGCTTGCTTGATAAATTTGTATCATCTCTTGCTCCTCTCTCAAACTGCAACAAACCCCATAACTCAGAGTTTTGACTGTTCATATCAGTGTGGCTTTATAAAAAACAACCATTTTTAATTCTCTGCTTTTCATGTCAGAAAGGCACGAGAGAACTGCCCCATCTCTGGAAGTGTTCAAGGCTGGACAGGGCTCAGAGCAACCTGGTCTAGTGGAAGTTGTCCCTGCCCATAGCAGAGGATTGGATTCAATGAACTTTAAAAAGTGCTTCCATCTCAAACTATTTTATGAAGAGAAAAAGAGCAAAATCAATAGAATGGACCATGCTCAATTTGTCAGAGAAAAGGCTCTGTATTTCCAGGTTTTCCTGACTTCTACCTTGGATATATTTATCTCCTGATTCAGGGAAATGCTGTGTGTGGCAATAAATCAAACTCTGCTCCCAATACTGAGAGCTGCAAACATATTAAGAGCACTGCTCTGTTCTCTTAAAGCAGTGTCAAGAGCTTAAAACACTTTGCAAACAATAGGGATTTTCACAAATCTGCAGAAAAAAACAGGAATGGAAATCAAACTTCCTGGCTCCTGTGCCCTAACCCTAAGACCGAATTTCTTTCCTAGTCTTGCAGTTTCAGTAAGTTCAAGGTGAACTTAGTGATAAGGAGATCTGCTTCGGGCAGAAGGTAATGGAAAGCAGAGTGTGCTGGGACTCTGTGTGTGTCTCAATCCTCAGCTGCATCTCTCTGTGGGTGTTTGGTGTGAGAAGGCTCTGTCCTTAAGTGCTGCTCAGCTCTTTGTCCTCGCTGATGTGCTTTCTTCTCTTCCCTCTGGAACAGACCTTAGTGGAGCTGTTTGCAAAAAAGGGAAAAAAACCCCTCAAAACAGGTTGATGGCAGTGTGAGAAAGAGAAAAACAACAACCCAGCAGGTTTTACAGTAAAAGAAGCCATTTAGTTCCTAAGCCTTGGTTTGTTGCTGCAACATCCTGGCTGTTAAAAAACTCTCAGCTGCTGCAGCTCTGTTCCAATATAGCTCAAATTGTGCTGACCAACCCTTCTGGAGACATTTCCCCCTTTACACTAGCTGATATCATTTACAACTTACTCAGCCTTTTTTCTATGCTTTTCCAGCTGGATTTATATTCAGCTACCACTTCTGTTCCTATTGCCAGACTATAACTGAACCTACATTATTTTCCCAGGGACAATTCTCTGACTCTCCCTGGTCTAAAAGTGATATTGTCTTTTATCTCTCAACTTTCAGGCTTTTTGCTCAACTAAGATATTTCCACCTACATTTTGTGTTATGTGCCCTGGCTGGCAAAGTGAAGGATACTGATGTAAGACCTTATATTACTGTCACAGGCCCTTTCAATCTACAGCATTAAATGCACAAGGATAAAAACCACTTGCTCTAGAAGCAGCCTAAGGTGGCTGCACTCTCAAGTTACACATCTTAGATCAATACCTTATGCTACTTGAGTTAAATCTGTGCCACCATTTTGGCCACAAAGATGTCAAAAACCCACACTTCAAATAATCACAATTTACTGGGATTGCTTCAATTTCTCATAGTATCCAATATTTCACAGACTCACAGAATAACTTGGAATGAAAGGGACATTAAAAACTGTCTCCTTCCACCTCTCTGCTGTGGGCAGGGACATATTCCACTATCCCAGGTTGCTCCAAGCCCCATCCAACCTGGCCTTGGACACTTCCAGGGATGGGGCATCCACAGCTTCTCTGGGCAACCTGTGCCAGGGCCTCATCACCCTCACTGAGAATAACTTCTTCCTAATACCCATTCTAAATTCACACTTTTTCAGCACACAGCCATTCCCCCCTGTCTTATTCCTTACAAGATACTTTCCACAACTCTTTTTTCATGCTGGTGTGAGGGCATAAGCACTGATGCAAGCAGATTCTGATCATTCAATTGCAAGCTGAATTTGCAGAAGGTAGTTTTGTGCAATGGGCTTGCAAAAGCAGATGCAACCTTCCTCAGACTCACCAGATTTATTCCTCAGCCATTTCATTGTCACTTTATTCACTGGATGATTGCATCATGAAGTACTGGGCTGAGAGTTATAGTTTGTTCCTTTAAGAAAAAGTAACAAGTATTTCTAACCACTTGCAAGGAAAAAGGCTTGACATTTACATCTTTGTAAAGTTTGTGCAGAGTTATGCAGATTTTCTAGTGAGGAAGATATTTTTCAAAGAAGATTATTTTAAAATTAATGCTTTAAAAAAAAGAAATAACCCGTATCTCCAGGTTCTTCCACGGGAGGGCCTGTGGCTGCAGAGCCATCTTGTGGAGGAGACTCAGACAGCTCTGCCACGAGCAGACTTTTTTATTATTTTTAATTTTTTCACATGCCATGGCTTGCTCAGGCAGGAAAGAGCCTAGGCAAGACATCCCGCTCACCCTAACATCTGCTTCACCCACCTTGGAGTATCAACAAGTCTTTTAACTCTGTAGATATTCCCAAATTCCCTGACAGCTGAAACATAGAAGCCAATATTCCTCTCATCTTTGCCTAATTTAATAAAACTAACTCCTAGTTAGGAGGGTTTTGGCAGGAGCTTTGAGGTTTCATCTATTCTATTTGGAAACATAAAGATGCAATTTGAATTTTACAAATTGAACAAATGTTCCTACAAATGAGTGCAGCTCCATGTCCATTAGGTGCAAGGTTCTGAAATTAAGGCATGTAAGTAGTTCCCTACATGCTTTTTATTGGGGGAAGCAGACAGAAAATACAGAAAATTCCTTTCATTGGAATGGCTAAACCTTCCATCCTCTTCTGGAGGCACCACTACAGAGTATTGAGCCTGGAAGACAAGAACTGGGAATCCTCTAGCAGTGCAGGATGTGGGATCACAGTCAGGGGTGGGGATAAAACACTGCCAAGAACAGGGTGCTGGGAGCCAGGGGGATCCCTGGGCTGGCAGGACAAGGAGCTACTGAAGGGGTCCAGTGGAAACCACAAAGATTATGAGGGGTCTGGAGCATCTCTTATGAGGAGAGACTGTGGGAGCTGGGCCTCATCAGTCTGGAGAAGAGAAGACTGAGAGGAATCTCATCAATCCATATAAATATCTCAAAGGTGGGTGTCAGAAGATGGTGCCAGGCTCTTTTCAGTGGTGCCCAGCGACAGGACGAGGAGCAATGGCCACGAACTCAGATGCAAGAAGTTCCACCTCAACATGAATAGGAACTTCTTTACACTGAGGGTGGCAGAACACTGGAATAGGCTGCCCAGGGATTTTGTGCATTGTCCGTCCCTGAAGACATTCAAAACTCGTCTGGATATGTCCCTGTGTCACCTGCTCCAGGTGACCTTGCCTTNACCCAGGGATTTTGTGCATTGTCCATCCCTGAAGACATTCAAAACTCGTCTGGATATGTCCCTGTGTCACCTGCTCCAGGTGACCTTGCCTTGGATCTCCAGAGGTCCCTTCCAGCCCCAACTCTCAGGATCACAGAATGGTTTGGGTTGGAAGGGACCTTAGAGACCACCTCATTCCAACCACCCTGCCATGTGCAGAGACACCATACATGTATATAAATTTATATATGCATATAAAGACCTACATAAATACACATGTAAATCTGTACACACACAGATTTATGTATTCTACTATTACCCTTTCAGCCTGATCAGCCAAGGAGGAAGAACAGGATGAAGACAACAGTGCTGTTTGTGTCTCCATGAATTTTGTGACTTCTGCCTGCGATTATTCTGTGATTGTCTGTCACCAGCGAGGGAGGGCCTTATGGACAGCACAATTCCAGTCTTAAGAGTCTGATCGTTATTAGCTGAGATCTGATTTTAAAGAAAGAGAAATAACAACCAACGAAAATTGCTTAGAACACGAATAGGTTTCGCAGAGCATTCGAAACCTCCATCCCTGCCCAGGGCTGGGGGCTCCCTGGCCCAAGTAATGAGCGATTAAATTGGGTTTTTAAACTACTTAAAAGCTCGTGTGAAAATGAGTTTTAAGGCACATTTAAAACCCTCAGAGCGCGGCGCAGTGCGGCGCGCGCAGCTCCCACCCTCCCCCCGCCCACTCCTCAAGCCACGCCCCCGCTCTCCCTCCAATCAGAAGGCGGCAGCCGGCCTTTTCCCCCCGCCCCGCTGCGCAGGCGCGTGGGGTCGGAAGTTGGAGTCTCGCGCAGAACTGGATGGGCTGGGAGATGCCGGGGCCAGGAATTCCGGAGCCGGCCGGGGAGGGAATCTCGCAGCCGCCGGGAGACAGCGGTAGGTGTCCGCTTCCTCGGCAGGGACACAGCGCGGCTCCCACGGGAGCGGAGGTGGCCGAGTTCCCGGGGAGTGTGGGTACGGTAGGAAGGGTGCGAACCTGTAGGGCCCGCCGTGGCGTGCGCATGCGCACTGAGATGTGTGTGGGGGTTGTGGTGGACGAGGTGCTTTCAGGTTTTTTGGGAATTGCGTTAATTGTGTCTGTTTCTGCCCGCAGAGCCAGGGGTGTATGAGACTGTGCTGCCAATCACTGTTCTTGTGCTCAGCGATGACGATTTTCTCCAGGGCGATGCTGAGGACCAGAAAGTCTCGGTTCTCGAGGTGGAGGAGGAGTTTAAATTAAACAACAGCCTTTGCATAAAAAAGGAAGTGGTATCTTCAAGTCACAGTAGCAGTGTAAGCAGTTGGGATGCAAACAAGAGTGTTTCAAGTGAAGATAATTGTATTAAATACTCTGAAGATAAATCGTTTACTGAGAGCGTGTGTAACACATCAAAATTATCTTTAAGTGATGGGTGTGATGCAGGCACGGATAAATGTGGTCAAAATAGCACGTTACCTACATCATCTTGCAAAACAGAGCTTACAGAGATAAGCAAGAACAATGATGGCGATTGTGGTGGTAATAATGGCTTTGAAGAGATTCCTCTTCTCTCCTCTGCTGACAACAACACAGCTGATACTGTTGATAGGAGCAGACCGTGGAGCAGACCACCGATATTGACAGTGGTACCCAAAGACGAAGAAGAAGTTGTCAGTATTTCAAGTGTTCTTTCTGATGGCAGTCCAGAGAAACAACCAGAAATCCACAAGGAGATGGAGACAATTGTTGAAATGGAAGGTAACATGTTAATAAGATTAGTGCAAGAGTTTAAGAAATACGATAACTTTCAAGTTTTGGAAATAAGAAAGTGTATAGAAACAATATCAAACACAGTTATTTTAGAGTAAGCATTTCAAATTAGGATAATACATGCAGCAGAAGGAAAATATTGCCTGGAGTTTGCTCAGTTCTTTCACAGACTCCTGTGAAAGGTAGGGAAAGTACAAGAAATCGGTACTGTTTTGTTCTCTTGCAGTGAGCAAAAGGGTGATCTTTCATCAGGGAAAAGGTTCTCAAAATAAAAAAGCAGAAAAAGCATTGTATTTGTGAGAACAGCACTAGCAAAGTTTAGTGTCAGTACTTTGATAGGAATTTTGGCATAAAGCTGTTTTGTTAAAAACTGTACGGGATGCAGTGTTGTCCTGTGAAATTCAGAGCCTTGATTAAAAATGGAAAGTGGAAAGGAAGCTTCTATCTAGGAGTAACATTTAAACATTGTGGGCAGAGGGGAGCATGGAGAGAGGCATTAGGGAAAAAATGTGCAGATAGGGAAATAATAAGGAAGCAGAAGTAGTGAAGAGCAAATAAGTCATCAGGCAATTTGGGATAATTACTACCAATTAACCATGAGTATTTGTGATTGTATGAAACCTTTTTATATCTCCTTGTAGATCCTGATTCCTCAAAGAGTGGAGATAATGAAGCTGATAACATAAAAATAATCAAATTTGAAGATGAAACTCTGAGTTCTCTTTTGGAAGATGACTTGAAAGAAGAACAGAAATTTACCTCTAATTGTTCTGATCCGTTTCTTAATGAATGTTCACCTACTTTTGAAGAACTTACAGAAGCTATAGGGAAACATGAGACAAGTGCTTCCACTTCTGCTGAATCAAATACTAGTGGAGAGCATGTTTGTAAGATGTTAACACCATTTCCTAAGAAAAGATGCCGGCAACAAATAGTTATTTCTTGTCCTGCAAACCCAAAGGAATTCCAAAGCCAGCAAGAAGACTTAACATGGCTGAGCAGTAGTGTGACTATCAAACCTCTTTCTGAAATATCCTGTTCTACTAATAAGCATGAAAGATGGAATTTCAAGTGCAGGTTTTGTAGTTCTGTGTATAAGTTCAGTGCTCACCTGAAGAAACACATTTACTCAGCTCATAAAGATAAGAAAATACATAAATGCTGTTTTTGTAAAAGAACATTTTTCTTTTCTTTTAATCTTAAGAATCATCTTAAATATCATAAGAAGATTGCCAGGTTGCAAAAGGCAAGAAAAAATAGAATAAATGTGAGAAAAGGGAGGCAGAGAGGATCTGAAGAAGGAAAATCTGAGACCAAGAAAAGAGAAAGTAAATATGAGAAATATTTCATTAAGATTGAAAGGGACTTTACACCTATGGGTGTGCCAGTTAGCTTTTCCTGCAGAATTTGTTTCTTTGTTTCATCAAATCCTAGGAGTTTTATTCATCACATGAAGGGACATAAAGAGAGACCACCTTACCAGTGCCCTCAGTGCGATTACTCCTGCAGTAGCTTTTCCTACCTGTTAAATCACATGTACTGGCACGCTGGCTATAAGCTGTACCAGTGCAGGTTCTGCACCTTTTTTTCATTATATTTTGCAAGCATGGTGAGGCACAGCTTCGTCCACACAGAGGCTAAACCATATTCCTGCGAGTTCTGCCAGTCAGCATTCACCAGCACCTCGGGCTTGGAGAGACACAGGAGGTTACACGCAGGGACAGAAACGTGCCAAGGGCAGCAACGCAGCTCCCTGAGTGGAAGAAAGAGAACTCAAAGACCTCTAAAGAATTATGCGTGTGATGAATGTAACCTCGTGTTCTACACTAAGGAACATCTCAGCTTTCACAAGAAATTTCATGAACAGTTAAAGGCTAATGGTTACATGAGTCAGAGCAATAAATACCAAAAAAGCAAAATATGCAAAGCTGATGGTGATTCTCAGGACCATGTTTCTCACTCTCTTTTTGGTAGAGAAAATGATTGTCTCAGTGGGGGAATCCTGGCTACAGAAGTAGAGCTTGAGCAAGCAGGTGATGTGTGGGACAGTAAGAAAATATGCTCTGGAAAGAAATTCCCTGAAAGCAGCCATGGAAGCAACAGCCTGGCTATTACTGGGAATAGATCAGAAGTTCCTCAGACTTCCTACCAAGTGGACGCTGTCATTTACAAAGAGGAACCTTTCTTCAACTCGGAGGCCTCTCATTCACAAGTGCAAGATAATGATTCATATCATAACTTTGTGGGAAACTTAGAGGATACATTCCAGACATACAGGTGCCAACACTGCAGTTATGCTACTGCTGTTCAAAACAACTTCAGGCTGCACCTGAAGATACATACAGATGAAAGACCATTTGTGTGTAAAGAATGCAATGAGGCGTTTAAAACATCAAACCATTTGCAGAAACACAGCCTCCTCCATGTGAAAAATGGACAGAAGTTTGGCAGTTGCCTCTATGTTGAGAGGTGTTTAGACAGTCTTGAATGGCATCGTGAAATGCACAGAGACACATATCCAGAAAGGGATTTTGATTCCTCCACAGGCTTAAACAGCTCCTTGCTTAGTTCGCAAGTCTCTGGAGTTCAGCCAGATATTCAGAGGGGCACAGAAGATGATGTGCTAGCACCAACTCAGCCACTATCCTATCAGTGTGCAGAGTGCAGATACGCTACCAGTGTTTTAAGCAACCTGGAACTCCACGTCAGAACTCACACAGGTGAGAGGCCTTACAGCTGCCCCATTTGCCAGAAGAAATTCCGTACTTCCAGTCACCTGAAAAGACACAGACTCACGCACTTCAACGCTGAGCATTTCAAGTGCACAAACTGTGACTATTCAACCAACAAATGGCTGTCCTTGAAACGGCACCTGGCTTCACACGCTGGGGAGGGCAGCTCCTCTCCTGGCTGTCTCTACGAGCACAAGGAGCTGCCTGTCAAAACGTACAGGTGTGAGGAGTGTGGCTACTGCACAGTCCACAACGGGAACTTGAAGCTCCACCTGAGGATCCACACGGGGGAGAAGCCGTTCCAGTGCGGGCAGTGCTCCCTGACTTTCCGCACCTCCAGCCACCTCAAGCGCCACTTGCTGACTCACCTGAGGCTGCGCTGCAGGAGGTGCAAATATTCCACGGTAGATAAAAACGCTTTTCAAAAGCACATAAAAACACACAAAAAGAAGTACCACTGTGCAAGGTGTAATGTCATGCTGCCCAACAAAAAACTGCAGGAGAAGCATAAGCGGCAGCACAGTCTTGGAATGTGAGGTAGGGAATGGCAAGTTGGTGATTGGTTCTGGAGAGGTTTGCATGTCCTGAAGTTGTTCATGGCTTTACATCCCTCTGCTGTGACCAGAACAATGGCTGTTAATGGGTACGTCCAGCATTTTGGTTCAGAGAGTGAAACTTGGGGTACTGGTTTGCTGCAGGTTGTTCTGAGAGCCTCAATTCTAGCACAGGCTGTGCTGAAGATCTTAGAGACACTTTTTCATGCCTGAGTAACTGCTTAATACCATGAGGTCAGTTAGGATTTGGCCAGTGTTCATCAGTTTAAAGAGTTTTTCTGCACCACTTATTTTCTTGTAAAAGTTTAATAATAAAAAAACCACTTTCCTAACTGAATGTTTAAAGGGAGGGAAGGAATTGTGTGTTATATTTTACAGTAATAACTTTTCATATCAAAATTATCAGTGTATCTGGAGGCTTAATGCTACCTCCCATCTGCTGAGAGTTGCCTTTACTCCCAAGTTCTTTTGCAATACTTGTAAGAGAAAGAAAATAGTATCTCACAAAATTACAGGAAAAAAATGTTCATGCCATCACTGCATAATCATGATACAAAAATGTTTTCCATTCTCTGTGTATAAAAGGTTTATTAAGCAGTTACCTTGTTTGTAGTTTTGATAATTTCTTGAGTAGTCTGGCAGAAATGGTAATGTCCTGAAACATAGATTTTATGACTCTGAGAACCTTTAAATCTTCAATTTTGTGTGAATGTCTAATGTTAATCTAGTATAAAATGCCTTACCTTTTCTCAGGTTGATAGTTACTGTAATGTTCCTTAAAATAGATATACTTTTCAAATAACTTCTCTTAATTTGAGCACCTACTGATAATTTTGAATGCTTCTTAGTTACACTGAAAACCCTAGCAGTATTGGAAACTGTTACATTGATTTGGTTTAAGAACTTTACTGTTAATTTCAAATACTTTGTGTAAGAACCACTTGTACCAAGCAGTAGTTGGGACAGGTTATGGTGAAAGCAGATGGATGCTTCTTCCAACTTATATTAAAATCTAGACAAATCTTCGTTTTGGAGTTATACAGTGCTAGAAACTCTGATAAGTGGTTTTGATAACAGTGTGTCATCCCCTTGTATGAGGAAAGACAACAGCCAAGGGCTGGTGTGAACTGTCCCCTGATGTTACAGCTCAGTCAATGGAGCAGCAGAATAAACCTGCAGCTTAATTTAGAAAATGTAAATGTGGAACTTACATTGCATTTTTAGTGCTCCTAAATGTGTGCCTTTCTTTAGGAATACAGATAATGTCTTGTAGAGGCTTTCTGGTAATGTTGGAGACAGGTTGGAAAAGGTTGCCCATAGAGGTAGTGGAGTGCCCCTCCTTGGGGATATTTAAAAGCCATCTGAATGTGATCCTGGGCAACCAGCTCTGGGTGGCCCTGCCTGAGCAGGGGCTCATCCTCCAGAATTTCTGCAGCCATTCTGTGATTTGGAACACAATTTTCCAAGCATGGATTGAAATTGATTAATAGATGCATGTATTTAAGGCCAGATCAGCAAAGACATTCAAGTGATCTAGTTCTTCACAGCTGCAGTAAAGTCAGACAAGTAAATATCTGTACCTGAACCATGGTGGTTACAGATTTAGTGATTTTAGATTTTGAAGTCATTGAGGTAACCACCTGATAAGAGTTTTGAGAAAGAAGAATATTATCCTGTATAAAGAAACAAAAGCATTTCTGGAAATACTAAGTTACTCAACTTGGAGTTTTTGCCTGTGCTACTGTACAATTCTGATCATTTATTTGGAAAGAACAGGTACAAGAGGAAATAAAAACAGTGAAGGAATTGTAAACCTCTATATCAGGTGAGACTAGGAAAGTTAAACCTGATAGAGAATTGTGTAAAAGTATGGTGCACAATGATAATGAAGGGAGCCTGGTTTAGGGGGATAAATTAATTGCAGTAAATTTCTAAGAGTTTGTAAACATAAGTGTCTTCAAGTTGTAAGTAAGAACAAGAAGATATTTTCGGTTGAAGTTTGATGATTTTGTAAAAATAGTTAATCCAGGTCATTGCCTCTAATAAAAGTAAACAGTTTCATGACTCCTGGTCTTCCTGTCTGTTCCTTATGTGCTGCACTCAACTTTAGGGGATTTGAAGGAATTCTCAGTCTGCCAACTCAATAAAATTTAAAGGTAGAGACCAACTCAGTTTCAAATAGGACATGGGCTGTTCTTGGTTTGGGTTTTTTTTTGGTTTTTGGGTTTTTTTTGTAGTTAAAAAGTGTAATATCTTTCATATGTACTTTAAACAAAAATCAAAACCTTTCCTAAATCATGCTAAGAAGTTTCCTATCTCAACCAAAAAAATTTCCATAATTTTTTTCTGGACATATCTTGACTTTGGATTAAATGGGGAAATGTCACTACTGACAATCGACTTGAGCAAAAGAGTGTCATTTTACCTGTTGTACATCTGCTAAATAAGTGAATCAAAGTTAAACAGAGGGTAAAGTAAATTAATATTAGTGAGTCAGACCTGTGTGGTGTGGTGGTGCCCTTTGGGCCACACTGATTTCAGAGATGCTCATTAGGCCTCAGCCTTGACGAACAGCCCCTGGGCTGAACTCTTGAGCTTATCAGAAATACTGAATGCTCTCAGGAGCTAGTGCTGGCTAATGAGCCCCTGGTTTTTAACAGCCGTGGGAACTTACTTTTCTTGCCTGAATAGCAACCCAAGTGGAGCAACATTTTTGTGAACTTTCAAAGAAAGTTACCAATCAGAATTGCAGCCAGGATGGAAAACTACTGTAAGCAAAACCAACTCTGTTGTGACTCTCTAAGCAGTGATCCAGAGTGAGACCCTTGGAACTCTCCTGGACTGCAAGGGGCTGAGACCAGCACCTCCCTCTGAGTGGGGCCTCTGGCAGCCACACAACTCTCAGGTTGGATATACTTGGGGGACCACGGCCAAATGACAAAGATGGAACCTGGGCTGAGATCCCAACTCCTCAAGGCTCAGTCCTTTGCCCATGGAGAAGGTGCAAAGGCATCTGACATAAATACTTCCCTGAATTTGGGAAATTTTCACAGATATGTACCTTGTACACCCTCCTGCAGGTCTGTGTGGGTGTGAAGGTGCACATGCAGTATGAGTGTTGCTCTCTTGTAGAATCACAGAATGGTTTCCATTGGAAGGAGCCTTAATGATTGTTCCAACCTGCTGCCATGGGCAGGGACACCTCCCACTATCCCAGGTTGCTCCAAGCCCCATCCAACTTGGCCTTAGACACTTCAGGGATGGGGGTATCCACAGATTCTCTGAGCAACCTATGCCAGGGCCTCACCATCCTCACAGGGAGGAATTGCTTCTGTACGTAAACACACGGTTTATTCCTGAAATTAACAAAACACGTTGTAAACGTAACATAGGGGAAACCTGATTTCCTCTCGATGTCCCTTTCCTCCCTAATTTACGTCCCTTGGAGAAATTTTAAGGAATTTAATGAAAATCCATTTTCTCCTTTCGGCCCAGTCGGGTCACTCCGCCGTGCGCTCCTCCGGCCCGTAGGTGGCGCTGGCGCGGAGCAGCGCCTCGGGACGCGCCGGCGGGGGGGGGGCTCCGCATGCGCGGACCGGCCGGATCTGCTTCCCAGGAGGAGCAGCGGCCTCACTTCCCCTGGAAAAGCCGCAGGTCCCGTTTCCCTGGGAAAGCAGTTGGTCCCGCTTCCCACTTTTCTGGCAGAGCAGCCAGCCCCGCTTCCCTCGCCCTCGGCACACGACGCTGCTGAGGGCGTCCGCGCGCGGTCTGGCCCGGCCGCGCTGAAGCGAGCGGCGCTCCCGTCCCCTCTCCGTTCTCTTGCTCCAGGGGTTCGTCCCCCCGTCCCATCGCCGCCAAGATGCCGCGGATTATGATTAAAGGCGGCGTGTGGCGGAACACTGAGGTAGGACTCGGCGGGATTTGAGCCCTCGGCCCCCCTCAGGACCCGGGGCGGGGGGGTCGGGGGGGGTTCTCACTGATGCGCAGGCGCTGTGCGGGGAGGGTCGCGGTGCGCCTGCGCGAGGGGCGCAGGTTTTGGGGTGTTTCGGGGTAGGTTCGGGTGTGCTGCAGCCTCTGTGCCGGAGCGTGCAGAGGGGTTGGGGTCTGCGGGAGCGAGTGCAGGGAAGGGCAGCGGAGCTGGGGAAGGATCTGGAGCACAGGTCTGATGAGGAGCGGCTGCGGGGGCTCATCCTGGAGAAGAGGAAGCCTCCTCCCCAAGGGGGACCTCGCTCTCCACAACTCCCTGACAGGAGCGTGCAGCCAGATGGGGCTCGGCAACAGGCGACAAGCGACAGGACAAAAGGACACAGTCTTAATCTGCACGTGGGGAGGTTTAGGTTGGACATTAGGAAGAATTTCTTTACAGAAGGGGTGATGAGATATTGTAATGGGCTGCTCAGGAAGGTGGTGGAGCCACCGTGCCTGGAAGTGTTTAAGGGAAGGTTGGTCTTGGCACTGAGGGTCATGGCCTAGTTGACATGGTGGTGATCGGTTATAGGTTGGACTCAGTGATCTCAGAGGCCTTTTCCAACCTAATAGATTCTGTGATTCCATGGCTCTGGTGGGTTGCATTCCCCAGCAGCCTGTGCCTTCCTCCCTGCCACTGCCTCAGTGGGCAAAGGTCACATGGGTGACTGCAGGCTAGGAAGCTCAGCCATGTGCGTGTCATGTCCTTCTCCCCTGGAGAAAGCTTCCACACTGCCACTGGAGGGGAAGCATGGGCTGTGCTGTGCACGGAGTTGTCCCTCTCACAGGCTGGAGTGTGACTTGTACTGCATGGGCAGGTTTCTTACACTCTAGGAGAATGAGGCAGCTGGAATCTCTTGCACTCGAAGATCTTTCCAAGTGTGAAAGTGGCAAAGATAGTCACAGAATTTTTAGGATTGGAAAAGGCTTAAGATCACCAAGTCCAACCCCAACCCAGCACCACTACCATGTTCACCATTTAAACATGTCCTTAAGTGCTATATCCACATGTTTTTTTAACACTTCAAGAATGGTGACTCCACTACTGCCTTGGGCAGCCTGTTCCAATGCTTTACAATCCTTTCCATGATTTTTTTTCCCTAATAACTAATCAGAGTCTCCACTGATGCAACTTTGGGCTGTTCCTTCTTGTCCTGTCAATGGGTGTGGGCTCTTCATCTACAGCCCCAACTGTTCTGTACACAGAAATCTGTGTGTTGCTCCAAAAAAGAGCAGCCCTCTCCATTTTTGCTGTCATACGCTTTCCAAACTGCAAGTGGTGATGAAAAGGGAAATAATAACATGAGAAATCAAAGATGTCGGTTTTATTAGATGCATGTTTAATGCAAAAGGATGTACCTGGCACTGTAAAATCCAGAACTCCATCACTGTCTACTCTGAACACCAGGCATGTGCATAGTTCCAGGAAGCAGTGAGGAAAAAGTGATAGAAGATAAAATGTGCTGTGTGTGCTTTTAAGCACTTGTGATATATCAGTGATGTGCCAGGAAGCACCTAAATTTGGGGTCAGCAGAGGACAGGAAAACCCAAGTTGTTTTTACCCCATTCTTATGGTCTTCCATAATTGATTAATTTTGGTGACTGTTAAGAGAAGGGGCAGTCATTAAATAGAATAATAGAATATCTTCAGTTCGAAGGGACCCACAAGGATCATTGATTCCAACTCCTGACCCTGCACAGAACACCCCCAAGAATCCCACCATGTGCCTGAGGGCATTGTCGAAATGCTCCTTGAGCTGTGGCAGGCTTGGTGCTGTGGCCACTGCCCTGGGGAGCCTGTTCCAGTGCCCAAATAGATCACTGTTTCACCAGTTTTTGTGTACCAGAGATAAATAGGTGATGGGGGTTTTTATTTAACATTTTGAGTATACATAAAACATTAAAAATAGAGAAAGTGGAACCAGTTGATACCAGGTCGTTCATAAAATGACCAGTTGCAAGAGAAGCGTGTTAATGTCACTGGTATGGCTATTGTGTGCCATATAGCACCATGTGAAGTAAAAAAACCCCCAACACAAGGGAGGATTTATTATTTATTTCATAATAGCAATCACATTAATTGTTTCCTGTAGCAGCTTGAGCCAGAGCTGATCATCAGCTCACAGTAAAAGCTGCTGCTCCCTGAGAAGTGTCGGTGCAAGACAGTGTCAGACTCACTGAACACCTCTGTGGTTGACAGGGCTGCAGTAGCTTTAATGCATTTAAAATACCACTTTCTCTGGGTGAACCAGAAATAATCAACCCATTTATCTGGGAGGAAGGTAGAGAGGGATTGATGGATGGAATAACAGACAAGTGATAGGACTTCTGGCTTTTGATCATATCTCAGTGCACACTTTGATGTATGTGAGCAACCAGGCAGCCAAGCTGAATACATTTTTGTTCCACTTGCATTAAAATATGAAAAAAAGAAGATAATATTATGGTATTGTTTAAAACAAGGCAGCCAGAGGTATCTGTAAATTTTTTTTTTTTCCAATTGTGATGTCATTACCAGACAAACACTTCCCTACCTCTTTATTGCTGTCCTTCAAGGAAGACATACAGAGCCTTTAAAAACTAGTGCATTAGAGAGCATTGAAAGTAATAATTTTGGAAGTTCTGTTGGATATAGGAAGATTGGAAGAATAATCATGTGTCTTTTTCATTTAATCTTTATTGATTTCATAGGCCTTTGAAATGCAAGTTCTCATTCGTCTTGAGAATAAAATTGGAAAAGAAGTAGCAGTGCTGTTTGCATTGGGTCAGCCCATGAAATTCACTGTGTTCTCCTTTGCTTGAGCTCAGACTATTTGCAATCCATAAGGGTATTTGTTTATGTTTTTTTTAAGGATGAGATTCTGAAAGCAGCTGTTATGAAATATGGCAAAAACCAGTGGTCTCGTATTGCCTCATTATTGCATAGGAAATCAGCAAAGCAGTGCAAAGCCAGATGGTAAGTGAGAGGTGCTGTGCCTGGGAATATGAGGTTCATAATTAATGGAAATTTAGATATACCACAGACTAATTTATGTCCACAGAGCAACAAGAGTTTTGAGACTGTTTGATTTTATCTTGGAAATTTTGAAGTCTTATTGCTTAAAAGTAGTTGAATAAAAGTAGCCAGATGTTCTGTTTGCCAGTGACTGCAGTGTTAGCAAATGGAGGATCACTTAAAATTATATACTTTTTTTTTTCCCCTGTATTTACACATTTTTTAATTGGTGAATATTGCCAAGGAAGTAAAATTGTAAGATATTAATCTCTCTTACATATAATTTTCTAATTTCTCATAATGGGAGTTTGGTGTGAGAGTAAATGTTTAGAAATTGCACTGTGAAATTTAATTTTTTATAAAAACCAGAAGCTTAAAACTTATGCAAATACATGCACTATGAATGTATTTGAGAATCAGACTTAGTTTCTTAAGTACTGAACTACACATATTTAATAGAATACTTCTTGTAAAGATAACAGTACTGGCACAGTTGAGGATTAGTAAGATAATTGTTAAAGGCTTCAGACCAAACAATTTTACCCTTTCCTGGTATGTTTGGTTTTTGCAATTTTAACTTCTCTTTTTCAGGATTAATTTTGTGACTTTACTTTGCGGGAATAAAGATGGGGAAAGGAAGGAGAGGCAGTATCTGTATGAAAAGTGCTGGATAAATAATACATTTCAAAGTTCAAATATATATATCATAAAAACAGTCTTGAAGACAAATCAGTGGATAATGTGGATCTATCATCCTTAATTTTTTCACTTATTACAGGTACGAATGGCTGGACCCAAGCATCAAAAAGACAGAGTGGTCACGGGAGGAGGAGGAGAAACTGTTGCACCTGGCCAAGCTGATGCCAACCCAGTGGAGAACCATTGCCCCGATTATTGGGAGAACTGCTGCACAGTGTTTGGAACACTATGAATTTCTGCTGTGAGTTTCTGTTGGGCTAGAGGATAATCTAGCCAGGAATACTGGGAAAAATTGTGGAGTTTGTTGTAGCAATGGGTCATTCTCTTCTCCCGTGGTGTTAAATTATGGTAGCTTCAAGTTGACTGGGTCCTTTTGTAAATAAATCTTTAAGGATTGTTTCTTTTCAGTTGCTATGTCTAGTTTGGAAGAAGTTCTTGGAATCTGGAGAACAGGCTAGAATAGAGATAGGTGGTTTTTTTCTTGCTCTTTGTCATTCTGGCTGAGGGACTATCAAGATTGATGCTTTTATTAGGCTTCAATTTCAGGTCTGTTTGAGCATTTTTTTGACTGGCTGGTCAGCAAGAGTGGAGAGAGAAAAAAGACATAAAACACATGTTGAAATGGTTGAATGTACAGATATCATCTCTGTATGCTACAGAGAGAGTTTCTTTAGGCTGTGAGAAGAGAAGGAACGTGCTGTTTTCCCTTGTGGGCTCTCTTAATTCTGGTGCAATTGGTTAAGTAGAGAAGCATAATGGAAAGCTTGATTTTTTTATTTTGTAACACTGTTTGAATTCTTGGTTTTGTTGTTAAATATTACCTGAGGAGATTTCCCTACTACTAGCTGCATCAGTATTGTATTTATATAATACTTCGTTGTTGTATACTGTGCTGGTTTCTTTCTGTTGTCTTATTTAAGATTATGTAATTGTACCACGTTTGTAAATTGTGTAACAAACTTAATGTATTACACGGAGTACAAGGTTCCTTTTTTATGATCAGTCTTCAGGGACACATAAGGAATGTTTATTATAAACCTGGGGGAAAACAAAGAGCTGGTGGTGACACCTACAATGTGTTTTTAGGGACAAAGCTGCTCAGAGAGACAATGAGGAAGAAACTGCTGATGATCCTCGGAAACTCAAACCTGGAGAAATCGATCCAAATCCAGAAACCAAACCTGCCAGGCCAGATCCCATTGACATGGATGAAGGTGAGTTAGGAGTTTGTTTACCATTTTAACCTGAAATCTGATCTGTTTGATTTTTCTATTTACACAGCCACTGTACCTTGGGTTTCTTCTTTTTTCCACCACCTCCTGATCATTAATTTTCATACAGGTTTTGTCTTACTTCTATATCTGGCCAGTCAGTTATACTTTTCCAGTTTTCTTTTCCTTTTCTTCTTGTGTTTTTTGCCACCTTATCTGTCATCTTCATCTCTTACTGTGACTGGCTGTTGTTTGCTTTGACAACTGCTCTGCTTGTTTGCATTCTTAGTGCTGTATCTTCATCATTTTCCATCACCTCATACCTCTCAGATTAATCCATGCAGAAGGACAGAAGGATTGCCTGACTTTTTTTTTTCCCCTTGCACAAAGCAATGTTATGAACTGAAAAATGAGCTTTGCTCATGAATGAGCATTTCCATGAATGGACCACTGGTGTTTTTGAAGAGTCACAGGTTCACAGATACAATTGATGTAAATGCAGTTAACAAGTTCTCAATATAGTATTCTCAGATAAAGATGTAAATTAAATTTTACTTCCATTAATGTGGTCAGTTTACCTCTTTATGTAAATATTTTGATTAGCTGTAGATATTTTTTGAATTATTTTCACCATTAAGCTTTTTTTCTTAAAGCTTTCCTTTCATCTGGCCTGTGATTAAGTAAATACATTGGGGCAACTTGGAGAAAACTGGTTTAGTGATCATGCAGAATTCCTATGAAAATATTGATTGATTCAGCTTTTAAAGATGTTTTTCTGATGTTAATGTCACTTTTTTCCTTAGTCCCATCTTTTAAGTTCAAATTCATAGCTGCATTTATCTGTACTCTTGTAGATGAGCTTGAAATGCTCTCTGAGGCTCGAGCACGTCTGGCGAACACACAGGGAAAAAAGGCCAAGAGGAAAGCCAGGGAGAAGCAGCTGGAAGAAGCTCGGTAAGCTTCTGTTTGGTTTCATGTCCTGGGACTGCTTTTCTTGACCGTGCTCTCTAAATCATGTAGTGTTACTCTTTCTTCAGACGTCTTGCTGCTCTCCAGAAAAGGCGAGAACTCCGGGCTGCTGGAATTGAGATCCAGAAGAAAAGAAAAAAGAAGAGAGGTGTGGATTACAATGCAGAGATTCCATTTGAAAAGAAGCCTGCTCCTGGTTTTTATGATACATCGGAGGAAAATTACCAGTCCCTGGATGCAGATTTCAGGAGACTACGGCAGCAAGACCTGGATGGAGAATTAAGATCGTAAGTGTGTGTTATAATACAGAGGGAACAGTATATTTGAAAAAAACCCAACTCATATATATGTGTGTTGACTCCTGGAAATAAGATGTGGGCATGAAGTGTATTTTCCATGAGACAGATAAAAGTGCAAGTGGCTTCTGCCTTTCCAGTCTCCTCTGTTTTTATCTTTCCAAAAGGTCTAATTCACCTTTTATCTATGATCACCTTTTATCTTCCCTCTAGTTCACCTTTTATCTATCAGAATAAAGTTCCTCATGCATGTTCTTGCTTTTTAAGTGGAAATGTTAACTTGGTAAAGGTTTGTTTTCTTTTAGCAGTTCATTTGCTCATGTATTTACAGTCCTTTCTCTAAGTAATAACCTTATTAAGATTGCTTACAGGAGTAGATTTTACTTGTAGTATTACTTTGATGGAATTTTTCTTAAGTTGATGTCCTTAAATGCTTAATTTCTCCCCATACCCCCAAAAATCCCCAAACATGCAGCTGAGAAGGTAAATGCCCATCTTGGTTATATATTTAATTGTACAGTGGCATATCCCACTACTTCTGCCAACTGCTTTTTACTGAGTCCAGTGCCACATACAATTTGGTTTATTAACTTGTGTTCTGCTTTTTCTGTGTGGCTCTTAGTTCAGAGGGTTGGGCAGGTGCTTCAGACTGAAGCTTATGATTTCACTGACTCTGTCTGTTACTGTTTCAAGAAAATGCCATTTTTATTAAACACTGAAGACAAATTGGTTCCCATATCCCACAGAAGATGTTTGTCTTCCCTCAGCAGCTGCTGGAGAAAAAGGGACTGCTCACGTCCCCTTAATTTTTGCTATCTAAATTCTTGGCCTGCCATATTTTTCTTTCAGTGTTGATTGCAGCTGTAGCAGCATGACAGCTGAATCTGTTGGCTAATTCCATAATTTAGAAGCACCACACTGCCCTGTAGTAGGTTCTGCTGCAAGATCTGCAGATCACACCCTAAGCATTTCTGCCCCACAAGGTGCTTCACTCTTCCTCCAAAGTTTTATTTCAGCATATCCAGCTTTTTATATGAGTACAGCCTTTTTGTCCTTTGCTTGTTTGCTTTACTTTGTAGCTGTTCTGTATGTTCTGAAATGATTCTGTTTTCCATAATGACAGTGAAAGGGAGGGAAGAGAGCGCAAGAAGGACAAGCAACATATGAAACGGAAAAAAGAGTCAGACTTGCCCTCAGCTATTCTGCAGACCAGTGGAGTGTCAGAATTTACCAAAAAAAGAAGTAAACTAGTGCTTCCAGCTCCTCAGGTGAGGTGTTCATTGATAATAAATAACTTAGAAGGCCAATGCTAAACTCCGCTTTCTGTTTCATCAAGTGGATTTTGAGGTTGTATTATATCTTACTGTGCCTTGGGATCTTCTCTTTTAAAGATATCTGATACAGAACTTGAAGAAGTTGTAAAAGTTGGCCAGGCAAGTGAGATTGCACGGCAGACTGCTGAGGAATCTGGAATCACAAACTCAGCTTCCAGCACCCTCCTCTCTGAATATAATGTAACCAACAACAGCATAGCACTAAGGACTCCCAAAACTCCAGCAGCCCAGGACAGGATCCTGCAGGTACAGTATAAATGTACATAATAGGGTTTTAGTTTTGGAGCAGGAGTCAACTGAGTAGAAGGTGTAAGCACCAGAGAAATACTCCTTAGATTATGTGTTGGGATTTGAACTCACACCCAATTTCCAGGACACACTGAAGGGCATAGAAGCAAATCCACTTCTGTCTGACCAGTTGTCATTGTGTTTCAGAACACTATGATTCTTTATCCTTTAATCATATATTGTGTTAAGCTTTTAACCATTCTCCTGTTGTCTTATATAAGTTCCCCTTGGGTGTCTCTCAGTATTGAAGATCTATGTGAGTTCATGTCCTTAAAACAGTATATTTTATGTTGTTCAGCTTTTATTTCAGTTGACAAGAAGTAATTAGCTTCAATAATGCAAGAATATTTTCCTGTCACTTTATTGGCTTAAAACTTGAGTTTGCCAAAACCTGCCTTTGCAACCTCTTACTGCTTGGATTTTTTCAAAAACTGGTAATGTTGGGTAATGTTTTGTTGAGTGTGTGGAAATGGGTAAATTAGTGCAGCTAGGGTGTAAGACAAAACGGGACTCCAAAAATGACACTCCAAACAAAAAAAACTCCTTTGAGTTGACAGCTGTATTTCAACAGTTCCATTGTAGGAGAAAAGAGAAGGTTCCTGGCTCTGCAGATCATGACCTAAATCTGTACAGTGTTTGTAGGAATGGTCACGCTCACCTTCAAATGGAGTACTCTGACCTTATAAATGTCACAGTATTATGCATATACAGAGTTCTCTGGATGGGTTAGTGGTCTTCTGGGAATATATTTGCTATTTGCAGTGGTATAATTAGCTCATTTTCAGAGTGACTTAATTCGTCATTGCAATAAGGAAAAACAAAATAAAAAAGGGGNTAAAATTTTATTTCAGTTGACAAGAAGTAATTAGCTTCAATAATGCAAGAATATTTTCCTGTCACTTTATTGGCTTAAAACTTGAGTTTGCCAAAACCTGCCTTTGCAACCTCTTACTGCTTGGATTTTTTCAAAAACTGGTAATGTTGGGTAATGTTTTGTTGAGTGTGTGGAAATGGGTAAATTAGTGCAGCTAGGGTGTAAGACAAAACGGGACTCCAAAAATGACACTCCAAACAAAAAAAACTCCTTTGAGTTGACAGCTGTATTTCAACAGTTCCATTGTAGGAGAAAAGAGAAGGTTCCTGGCTCTGCAGATCATGACCTAAATCTGTACAGTGTTTGTAGGAATGGTCACGCTCACCTTCAAATGGAGTACTCTGACCTTATAAATGTCACAGTATTATGCATATACAGAGTTCTCTGGATGGGTTAGTGGTCTTCTGGGAATATATTTGCTATTTGCAGTGGTATAATTAGCTCATTTTCAGAGTGACTTAATTCGTCATTGCAATAAGGAAAAACAAAATAAAAAAGGGGGCTATTCATAAAAGCCCATATTGAGTCATGGACCAAAAATCTGAATAGTGACCATCTCTTGTGAAACACTGGATAGACTTCATTGGATTTGGATTTCAGACTGCAAGTGTGCTCTTCCCCCTTAAAATCAGGATCCTTAGGATTACTTGAGTATTCAGACACTAACAAATCTTGCAGATTTATGCAGTCTGGTGAACTGAAGGAAGTTGAAACAATAAGTAACCCACTCATTTTTGCAACTCCAGTTTATAAAACATTTTACTGGAAATGAAGATTCAAATCCCTGTCAGTGGAACAGTGGGGTTTGTAGATACTAGTGTATGGGTGTTAAAGCTAAGGAATTTTAAACATTTTTTACAAACTGATCCTCAAATAACTCTTCTTACTGCTACTGAATGTGTTAAACATCACTGTGAATGTCTTAGTGAAGCACTGCTTGTGTTGTCTGTTACACAGGAAGCCCTCTGATTGATGGCTCTCACAAATGTGGACACCCCCCTGAAAGGAGGTCTTAATACTCCCTTGCATGAAAGTGACTTCTCAGGGGTTACACCACAGAAGCAGGTTGTTCAGACTCCAAATACTGTGCTTTCCACACCTTTCAGGTAAACAGACTCTTTTTCTGATGGGTGCTTGGGTGGGCATGTATCTCTTTGGAGGTGGGTGTACAGAGCAGATTTTTATGTGTAAAATAGTAACTCACAATCAGGGCTTCAAAACAAAACTTCAAAGTTTTAACTCACTTTTATTTCAAGCGATTGTACAAATTTCTCCTTCTCTGTGTCTTTAGAAAGCTCAGCCATGTCCTTTTCATCTGTATTCGTACAGTGTATGGCTCACTGGAGTTTTGATCCAAAATGTGGCCTGGAGCAATATAAATTATTCTGGAGTAATACAGGAGTATAAATAGTAAGCTGGAGTGTCATTCTGTATGTGGATCCTGGCCTTCCCAAAGTACTACCTCGGAGTCAAAGATGTGGGAGGTCCCTTAGCCAAACCCACACTGAATTTTTGAAAAGCTGGAGTAAATATTTTATAAGCCATATATATCCAAAATAAAATATTTCTTATATTGCCAATCTAAATAGAACAGAATTGCTCGTTTAACTCTTAGAGTGAACAAATATATATCCCACAAATGCCAAATACCATACAGCTAAAACATGTTACAATTGGTACATTTTGTCTGTCAGGTTTTTCCACTTGGGTTCTAATTCTACTTGTATAGTGCTAGTAGGAAAAGTGGCCAATGAAATAAAAAGGACCTTTATGGCAGCTTTTCCAAAGCAGCCTTATTTTGTTCAGAAGCTGTGTGCAAAAGCCCTACTCTTTCAATTAAAAGAGCAGCTACAGGAATGAATCCTTTTTTTGGAGATCTCTTGGTGTCCCTGTGGTGTAAAATGAAAGTAGAGTTTGGCCTGGAGTGATCTGGCTGTTCGTTTGGGTTATTTTATATTTAAAAATGTAGAGATATTCTAATTCTGTTGTTTGCTTGAGCTTTTTATTTGTAGTGGTTTTTTAGCTTCTGAAGTTCAGATTTGCATGTGTAAATATGGTCCCTGTGTATCAACCTGGCTTGCTTGCAGAAGTGCTCTATCAGTGGGAAAATCCAAGTCCTTTAGCAGAGGGAAATATAAATCAGTCCATGAAGTGGCACATCACTTGTGAAGTAGGTCATTGGGATAGAGAACGACGTTTCTTCCCAGTCTAGAGGAGAAGCAACTGAGGCCCACACAATCTAACATTTAATCCATCTTGCCTAATCATAGGTGCTTAGAAGTAATTATTATAATGTAATTACTTCTTCAATAGTCAGTGAAAGCAAAGAGGCATCTTCAGGAAGATTCATTCAGTTATAAGGTGGGACAGCTGTTGAGCCAGATGATTTTGGAGTAAATTACTTGCCCAGGTGGTAGAGAAATCAGAGCTTGCAATTCAGTCCTGATGACCGTATCCCAAAATAATGCCTGATGACTGGATAATCTCTTCGCTCAAAAGCAGCAGTGGGAGTTTGTGTTGGTGTAGTTCCTGAAGCCTCTCCTAACATAATGATGTGTTTAGATTGCAGCTTGACAGGAACTTGGTTACACCTTGACATGTTTAAACAATTTATTTTTTGGATTCTTCTAATTGCACATTATACTTTCACTACCTTGTGAGAAAAAACTCTAGATTGAATGTATTGACTGTGCTTATGTAACTTTTTCCAGCATTCAGACTTATGTAAGTAGAGCTCTTCAGGGAAAAAAACTAATGACTAACTGCACTTGTCTAGGACACCCTCTCAGGGATCAGAGAGTTTAACTCCTCGAGGAGGACTGACTCCCAAACCTGCACTTGGCACAACTCCTGGGAGAACTCCACTGCGGGATAAATTGAACATCAACCCAGAAGAGGGAATGGCAGATTACAGTGACCCATCTTATGCAAAACAAATGGTAAGGAGTACTTAAGAAGTGGAAACCAGTGCTCTATTAATTTTCAGGGGGTTTAATTCTCATCTGCTGAAAAAAAAGGTATTTTATAATAAAAACAGGTGTTATTTCTTTCACTTGTTTACAGGACTGTCCTCAGCACATAATAAAATCTTTACTTAAAAGAACAGAAATCTTGCCCCTTAGCATGGCTTTTAATGTGCTCAGTAAACATGCTCTAAAACTGTCAGAGAAGACACAGTTAAGTTTCCATCCTACTTGTGTCTTTGAAGCTGAGCAGGAAATACATCTTGAACAAAGATTCATTCTTCTTGCAGTCCTACACAGTCATCAAATCCCTTGTCATCTTGGCTTCCTGATTTACCTACAGGACCTTTTAATCAGTCTGTCGTGTTGACAACACTGAGCTAAGGGATTTAATTTTTACCATTAGGAGCCCTTGGGTTTGAGATGTCCAGTAATCTGAGTCCCAGTCCAGACTCTTTCATCACTTCTGGCAACAGATGTTTCCATTCTTGGAGATTCAGCCCGATGGACCCTGCCAATTAGACGTGGTATAAAAGGGCATATTCCTAATAGGTAGCACCTTGGGAACTCCTTTTATGTGGCTGATTCTGCAGCCTCAACTGCAGCTTTCGATATCTCCCACCTGAGCTATTGACAGTTTTCTTCTTGGCCTAGCTAAGGATATCCAGTCCCAAGTTTTTGACACGTTCTCACAAAAATAACTCTTGAAGTTCAGAATTCCACAGTACTTCTTAGGTTGAAGAAGGAGATTTATTTTATATCCTTATGTTTTGGTTCTGTCTTAGCCATTTTATAATAAAAAGTCTTTTTGCTGCTAGAAGGGAAATTGGGGCTTCCACTTCCTGGTGGATTTCACTGGTTTCCAGGTCTGGTGCTTTCTGGCTTTGGAGCAGACTTAGATGTCCAGGTGTGTTGTTCCTGTCTATTAATGGAGATGAATTAATTTGATTGTATTGCACTCAGTGTCTTGTACTGCATTCAGTGCATGAGTCCAGAAGTAATCCCATTTTACTGCTATTCCAACAGGAGAGGGAGTCTCGTGAGCACCTGCGTCTCGGACTCATGGCCCTCCCTGCTCCAAAGAATGACTTTGAGATTGTGCTACCTGAAAATGCAGAAAAAGAACTTGAAGAACATGAAGTAGATGAAACCTTTGTAGAAGATGCTGCTGATATAGAAGCCCGCAAGCAGGTCAGTGTGTGAGGTGTGGATAGTGCCTTTTGTTTAAAATAAAGTGTGTTCCTTTTATGGTTCCCCTATTTTCACATCTGTTTAGTGGAAGTAGTACAACACTACAGAATAACAAAGTAAAATATACCTGTTTTCTTTGCTGCAGTCAGAGTATACACACACAGAGACCAAATCAGTTTTCTCTCTAAATCATTTTCTTAATTTGTTAATGTTATGTATCACATCATTTTCTACCGTGAAGTCCTTAAGAATGGCTGTGTCCTACCTCCTGCATTTGTCCCCCAGAAGGTAAAAGTATAATTAAAAGTATTTTTGTATAGTGGCACATGCTTGATTTTAAGCATGTAAGAATTGTGCTTTTTTTTCAGTTTCAGGTTGTTCTCAGATTAAAAGTTGCTGTTTGTGAAATGTAGGACAGGTATATACAAATTCAAGCAGGCTGGTAACACACAGATAGAAATCTTTGGTGCAGGGAATTGGTACTTTTGTACCTCTGGATTACCCAGACAGCCCCGTTGTGGATGGGTCCCTGTTGTTTTGTTTCGGTTCAGAATCAAGGAAGGTTGAATAAACTACTAGTTTAAATTCTGCCAATTAAATGGCTGTACTAGCCAGTAATCAGAGACACTTTAAATTTTTCTAACAACAGTCCCTTTTCTATGTATTTCTTATCCTAGATTTTGTGTTACAAATCTCTCTGTTATATACCTTATATAAATACAATTTTTTTTTATAAAAATAAATGGGTATCTTGAGTCCAGAAGGGTTTTTGCCAATGGCTGTGTTTTGACAAGTGAACAAAATATTTTTTAAAATCCTTTGTTTTGATATCTTTGAATGGGATAAACATTTCCCAGAATTTGATTCCCTGTGTGTCCCATTTGAGGAGGAACATGTTATATACATGTATGTGTATGTCTTGTGCATACATACCCTAACAAAAAGTCTGAATAAATGCAAATAATTTATGTGTGTAGAATAGAGATAAAAATTTGAGTTGTACCATCATACAAGAGAACAGCATCCTACCTTTCAAGTGAAGATGTGACATGCTGGGATTAGACCATGGAAGATCTTGGTCATAGTTCCTGAAGTTTCTAACAACACTGGCTTTTCTTGTTATTTATTGCTTGAAAGTGTATTGTAAAGAGAACTCTCACGTTTTTACACTTTGTCAAGTATTGTTTTAGTGAAATATGTTCCTGAAGTCTTTGAAGATGACAAATAGAGTCCTGGATGCAAATTTAAGAGTCTTTCTTTTCCTGGTGGATTTGATGTCTGGAGAGTTAAAGCAGTTGTCAAACCTGATGTGGAGAAATGTGTAAAGACTTAAATCTGCTGAAGTTGAGACTGAAGGAGAACTTGATGGCTGGAAATTACTTTTGAAGATATCTCTTCTCTTAGCGTTAGTCTGCTGTGCTCTTCCCATTCACTTCAGAGGCAGTAAATTATATCGTCATCACATTATTTAGCTCTAGCTTAGTAACATGAATTCTTTATAGTTTAAGGAATCTTTACTGCATTAATCAATCAGTTTTTATATCACATACATTTCTAGGAAGAATCTGATTGTGTTACAGTGGCTGGAGTAACACTTGGCTTGTTTGTTTAGGCTCTCCGAGAAGCAGAACGTGCCAAGGAACTGAAGAGAATGCACAAAGCTGTGCAGAAGAATCTGCCACGGCCCTCAGAAGTAAGTGGAAACAAAACTCACTGTTAGAAAAAAGGTTTTACCCATTATAGGAGGAAATATAGTCTAAGGAGATCTATGAGAGAGTGAAATCTTTATTTGACTATTCTGATTGCAGCATTACAGGAAACTTCCCCAACAAAGTTGTCACGAGGTATTCCATCTGCACAAATGTTCAGATTGCTGTATCTGTGTCACAGCACAAGGAACTTTTTCACCTGTTCTGCAGAGTTTAGCTGATACGTAAAATGTATACTTGGGTGGAGATATATGAATGTAATGTGATCTTTGGTGTATATGATAGTTACAAACTTTTTTTATTCCTGGGCAGGTTAATGAAACAATACTGAGACCCTTAAATGTGGAACCACCTCTAACAGACTTGCAGAAAAGTGAAGAACTAATAAAGAAGGAGATGATTACTATGCTTCATTTTGATCTTTTACACCATCCATTTGGGGAACAGTTTAGTGGTAAGAAAGGGAAGGGCCCAGGATTTGGAAGCAACAATGCAGAGCACATGGCTTACTTGGAACAAAATCCTTACGAGAAGTTCTCCAAAGAGGATCTCAAGAAGGTGAGAATTGTGTGGCCTAAGGAGGCCTAAAGTCTCCTTACAGCATGGTCTTGTAATCTTGGGGGAAAAAAAGGTGGATCCAAGCCTACATAGAATTCAGTTGTAACATCTCCAGAGGTTTGTATGAAGAGCTGTAATCATAGAGTCTTCAAGGTTGGAAAAGACCTGTCATAATCAGGTTTGATCTTTAACCCAGCACTGCCAAGCGTTAAGTAAGGATAAGTTATTAAGTAAGGATAATTTAAGTGCACCTTCTCCTTTCTGTGAGCTAATGTTAATCTGGACACTCAGCAGAATGATGAGTATGATGTGTTTGCCCATAGTCATTGTCATTTAGATACAATTTTGAACGTGTTGTGGTTGCTTATCATTTTTAGTAAGGGTAGGAGCAATAATACCCCAACAGTGACCAAATTCTACTTTGCTGTTTCTGGAAATTGGTGTTAAATCATTGAAGCTTTAACTTGGTGTGATACCCACCTTCTACTTCCTCTGTATTTCATTAATGCAGAATTATGAAGCATTTTCTTCAGAGAAGTTCAGACTAAACAGGACAGTGTTAGTCAGCTTGTAACTTGGAGCAGCAGATCAAGTTGTTTAATTATGCTTGTCAGGCTTGGTCCAGGATTGCTGTGCTGGTGCAGAGCCTGCTGGGCTGTGGCAGCTGATCTTACAGCCATACCTGGCCCAGAAGTGCTGAACAGGCAGACTGGGTTGTTGCTGGCTGCAGTGAGTGGCGGTCTGGGCACTGTGTCCTGTTTTGCATTGTAATCCCAAGTTAAACAGCAGCCCTGTACCCAGGGTTCCGGTTCAGGGTGTTCATTTATGTAAGCAGCTGCAGATGTTGCTTTCTGCTGCCAAGTGACAGAGAGGCAGTTCAGGCACATGGTGCTGTGGTTTAGCTCTTTCAAAGAGCTTCACCTGTGAAGCTGTGCCAGTAACCTTTGACCAAATGCCTACGGGAATGAAAATGAGTGAAAAGGACAAAATCACGTGCCACCAAATTGTCTGTTTTAATGCAGACTCCTGGTCTCTAGACTTGTCCTCTGACGATACCTGTAGTATCTCTACACCTGAACCCCGTATTCCTTTAAAGTGACTCTAAAGTTATTCAAGCAGATTTTAAATCCATGTTGTTGACCATATCTGACCAGTGAATCAAGAGCCTAAAAAGAGAAACACTGGACAGTATGTACTTCCAATTTGCTGTTAAATGAAAAATTATACTTGAAGATTTCTTACCGGGAGAAGTTAAAGATGGAAAATACAGTTGAATCATGAATTTCACTGTCCTGCCAGTGTCAGATTGTTCCCTTAGGAATGTTCTCTGAATACTTTCTCTGGTTGTTTTGAAGTGCAGCAAAAATCAGAGTTTCTGTCACTTCCCTAAGAGATTATTACACAGTCCAGTAGTTTTTGTCTGGAAACTTTCTTCAGAGTCCCTGGAAATTTTATCTCCTAACGGATGGGCAGAAGTTTTTTTGCATCCTTAGTCTTGCTTGCTGTGTAATGTTCAGCATAATATTCCCTCTGTCTAAAATCAATTTCAAACCAGGAAGTTTTCCTATCTCTGTTCTCTCATCTGGGGCTTGTTTATTTTGCTTTACTTCATTTGATTTTAGAACATCCTCCTCCTAAAATCCCTTCATAAAATGCTCCTTTCTTTTCCTCAGGAGTAGTGCTCTTTTGGGAAGGCTTAGCAGTGGTGCTGAGCACAGTGTGCTGAGCTCTTAGAGCTGGAGAGCCCTTTTGGTGTCACAGCTAAATAGCCTTAAGTGGCTCCTCACAGTGTACTAATGGAGGCTAATTGAAATTTATAAGGTTTAGCTTTGTCAGGTGTGGTTGGATTACTCCTATTTTATCTGTCTTGACCATCAAGGACAAGTAATTAATTTTGCTTTCCCCAGTATCTGTGGAATCATCTAATCTGGTGATACCTGAATTTCTGCCTGGTCAGTGTGCAGTTATAAAATGTAATGTCTGCTTGCAGTAAGATACCTACTGCTGATAGGGAAATCTGTGATGCACATGTAAATCCTGCTGAATGAGGGGACATGGATGTGCTCTTGTAACCAGTGGAGTCCAGATCAGCAAGGATATTTTAGTTTACTAGTTATAAGTAAAATTGAAGTTCCTGGGTGCCTGTGTAAGTTTTGTGGGCCAGACTCTGTCAGAAATATTAAGAGTTGTGAGAACAACAGGAATCTTTTCAGCTCAGTGTAAGTTGCTTTATAAACTAAACTGGAAGCAGCAGAGTGCTCACATCTCACCAGTTCTTCAGCCACAGAATGTGTTACAGTCAGAGTTGTATTTCCTGCAGTGGAGCTGATGCAGCTCACCCAGGAATGTTTAGACTTGACTTTCCAGGTTGTGTGGAGAAGGACAAGCAAAAGGAAATGAAAAGTGATTTTTGTTTCATGGAACAGCTGCTTCTGTCTGTATAGTTCTCCCTCCCCTCAAGGTCCCTGCTTTTATCTCTGTTCTTCCACAGCAAGATGAAGTATCTTGCTGTGCCACAGCTTTCATTAGCCACAGCAGAGTGATGTCAGGTTTGGCCAAATTATATAAAATGAGGGATAGTTGTGCTGTGAGTAGCCTTCTAGCCTGGGTTTCATTTATAATCCACAGCATCTGTGTTCGATTTCATAGTTAGCTTAACCTGATGGTGAGCTTTCAGTATGAAAAGAAAAGCTGTCCCTGTGAGTTGCACACTGAAGGTTTGAAAAGAAGAGGAATTTTCTTGTATCCTATGTATTGTAACTGCAATTTATTTATCATCTTTTCCAACAGGCCCAGGATCTACTGGCACAAGAGATGGAAGTGGTAAAGCAAGGAATGGGTCATGGAGAGCTGTCAAGTGAAGCTTATAACCAGGTGTGGGAAGAATGTTACAGCCAAGTGTTGTACCTGCCTGGGCAGAGCCGCTACACAAGGGCTAACCTGGCCAGCAAAAAAGACAGGATAGAGTCACTTGAAAAGAGACTTGAGGTCAGTGTCACTTTTTTGTGCCTTTTGCACATTCTTTTTTTTTTAGTTTCCTTGTGTTTTGTTTTGTTGGGTTTTTTTTCTGTAGGAGCTAGAGGTTACTTCATACGTCCATCAGGTCTTTTGAAGGAATTCCTTGGAAAAGGTTGTTGAGGAATTCTCCTAGGAAGTTCATAGATGTTCTTGAGGTACTTAAATCACCTTCTCTCCTTAAAATATCCCCACACTGAGTATTCCCACACACAGTTTCTCTCTGCACTATTAGCTGTAACACAGCTTATCCACTTTATTCTCAACTGGAGAGAAGGTCTGGTTCTGCTGTCTCTTAATTGCATGTGGATTTTTTGTTGTTTTCTTAATCTCTGCTGTTAGTGGATCACATACCTGATCTTTCTTATTTTGCACTTTATCCTTGATTGTAGCCAGTATGAGGAGATACTTCAGAGAAAGATGCTTAAAAAACCATCTTTGTCCCAAAGGTCCTCTCAAGTTCTATTTCCAACTTAATATTTATTTTCTGATTGACCATTACATGCATGGAGGTCTAGATAGTCCTGAATTGTTGCCCGGCTGGCATGTTCTTCTAAATCCAGTGATTCCCTCCAAGAAAGAGAACAATGGGTATTTGTGATCTCATTCTACCTTATCAGACCCTTTGACACTGATTTCCCTTGCCTTGTCCCCTCTCTAGATTTTCACTCAAACACTCCACACAACAAAAATAGACAGCAGTCATGATAACCAGTAAGCTTGTTTGAAATGGTTTCTTCCCACAGAACGTTTGTTCTGACTTGTAGTAAGTCATTAAATATTTTCTAAAATACCATTTTAGCCTAGAAGTCTTTCTAAATTATACAGGCATCAGATTATTTTTTTCCATGGTGAAAGGAAACATTGCAAAAAAAGTTTTTCTGTATTTAACATCAACACAGCTACTGTTGATAGAAGTAAACCTCCCCAAACAGCTGCTACCCCAGAAATAACATGAGAGAGGCCAGAAAGGCTGAATTTTCACCCCTCTGCTTCATACACATGAAATACAACGTGTGTGTTTTGTAAAGTCTGTCAGTCAAGAATGTTGTCCAGGTACAGATTCTGCAGTTGTTGGCCAAGCTCTCGGGCCAGGAGCGTTTCACCTGCACTAGCCTGGTAGTAAGGGTTCAGTATGAGCCCTTGCCGTGCTGCTGCTCACCCAGCAGAGAGCACCATTGCCCTGCCCAGCGCTGCCTGTTGTGCTCTCACTTCCTCTGGTTTCCCCAAACCCGTGTGTGAGCTCAGCAGCAGCCTGGTCGTGCATGGCAGCAGAGCCGGGTGGGCAGCACGCCAGCAGTCAGAGGGCTGCACCTAATTTGTGTACAAATGCTTTTGAAATTTAAATATCTTAGGCCAAAAACGATATCAGAAGGGCATTATTAAAGTTGCAAAGTCAAACAGTCCAAGTTAGGGAATGCACAAACAGCCTTAATTTGCCTATGCATATGCTTTTTCAGACAGTCTTTAATTTCGTGATTGCAGCCTAGTTTTTCCACAGACTCATTTACTGCACAGGGTGGATGGTACTTCCTTAATGAGTAGCTCTTGAGTATTTTGTTTTCTCTTAATTGTTTGGTGTGTGGCCCTGTGCCTTTATACTGTGCACTGTTTCTGCAGTCTAAATTGGTTACTTCTGTGTGGGATTTCTTGTGCTGTTGATTTCTGTCCTTCTCTTCCCAATATTTGAATGAGTAGTTGGTGGTGGAATGCTTATTAAGAATATTGAAGTAAAGTAAGTAAGGTCAAATTCATCATTCATCAAACTCGTACATGTTTGTTTTAAGTGCTCTTTGCTCTGCAATCACAAGACAGTCACCCAGGAAGCAAAATGCAAATCAGAATTCTTGCCAGAAAAGAAAAAAAGGGGTTTATTTGCTGCCAACATTGCACGGGACTCTGAAAGACACTTAACAAAATCCAGTTAGCTGTGTCCCATCAGGCTGAGGAAGGTGATCCTGCCCCTCTGCTCAGTCCTGGTGAGGCACATCTGGAATACTGTGTCCAGTTCTGGCTCCTCAATATGTGAGAGACATGGAGCTCCTGGAGCGGGGCCAGCGGAGGACTACGGAGATGCTGAAGGGACTGGAGCATCGGCGGCTGTTCAGCCTCGAGAGGAGACACAGCTGAGAGGGGATCTCATCCCTGTCTGTCCCTGTCTGCAGGGAGGGCTCAGAGCAGGGACCAGGCTCTGCTCCGTGGGGCCCAGCAATGGGACAAGAGGAACAGGAAGGAACTGATGCCCAGGAAGTTCCACCTGAACAGGAGGAAGAGCTTTCCTGTGCAGTGACCAAGCACTGGAACAGATTGTCCAGAGAGTGTGGAGTCTCCCTCCCTGGAGATACTCCAGAACCATCTGGAACCCAATCTTGTGCCATGTGCTCTGGGATGATCCTGCTTGAGCAGGGAGGTGGGAGTAGATGACTCACTGTGGTCCTTTCCAACCTGACGTATCCTGGGATTCTGTGCCTACAGTCATTGCAGTCATGAGACTGGCTAATGTAGCTACATCCCTTGGGAGCTCACAGTGCTGCTGGATGGCTTGGTGCACTTCCACACACAGTTTTGTTCTCCCATTTTCCTGTGTTCCAAAATACCACTGCCCATCCCAGTCAGGCGCCAGGGCTGGCAGAGCTTGCCGTGCCCCACGGCTGCAGGTGCAGTGAGCACAGCACTGCCTCTCACAACTCAACTGTTCTTGAGTGCAGGTGGACTCTGTGTAAAGTTAAATTGGAGCTGAAAATCTCTCCCAAGTGTGTGCCAAGTGCAGTTTAGTGCAGCTCTGGGGCCTGACCTATTTGAAAGGCCCTTCTGGAAAGCGGGATACACGTATACAGCATAGGTCGCTCGCTGAAGCGTTTTTAAATAATAAATAAAAAGCATAGCAGTTTAATGAACAAGTGAACGTGCAATAAAAAAAGCACAGCATTTTTTTTCTTAACCCACTCTCAGCAATGACAAAACCCACCTTCATTTTAATGTTTTTTCCAAGGAAAATTGTCTGAAAGCAATATCAGTTGAAATAGATATTTTAATGGGAAGTATCAGACAAGCTTAATGAAAAGCAGGGATATTAGCTCAGCTTTCAGTACCCCAAGATACTTGCTTGTACTCTTAACTTCCTTTAAGAGAAGAGTAGCAACTGGAAAATACTTTGCCAGCAACAGCAACTGATGTTGGGCAGTTTTGGAGTCTGCTTCTTTCCCTTTGTAGTGCACTAATATCATTAGGGAAAAAACCCCATGTGAGTGTAGTGATATTTGGCACAGCTGCACATTAGGAAGTCACTGTCTTACTACTTCCATATGGGACTGCTGACACCCTGCAGATTCTGTGCAAAAAAATCCAACTATTTCTGGGTCTGTCTTCATCACTTGGAGATTCCTTGCTGGATTGATGGTGTGGACACACAGTCGTCTTCCTCTAATTGGCCTGTTCTCACTGCCTGAGTGGTTTAGTCGTGGCAGCCTTGTGTATGTTGACATGACATTTATCTTTCTGAAATGGATGGTGATATCACAAACAGATTTGTGCTGTTATTGATGAACTTGTGGAGGCAGAGTGGAGCCATTGTGGAGAGCTTCTGTTTGGCTGGGTATCCTGTCCAGGCATCATCAGTAACGCAGCTCAGCAGTGGTTCTAATGTTGGAGTATTAGTAATACTTTTCATTTTGTTGTTTTGAGGGTTTTGGACTCTGAATGTGTTACTTAGTGTGGTTTAAGAGTGTTACAGGATTAGTATGTGAACTTTTTTTGCTTTACAGATGGGAAGTTTCAGGTCCCATACTGTATCCCTGTGACCTCAGTATGTGTCTGTGGTACAGCTTTGGTTTGTGGAATTTTATGATCTTTACAGTAGCTTCTAGAACTCCAGAGTATTTTTTCAAAGCCAGGCTACACTGCAGAGCAAGTGATTTCAGAAATTGGATTTTTCTTGCAGTTGCGTTTAGTAACTGCTTCAGTTCTTTGCAATACCTTTTACTTCCTTCTCTTCCAAACAATATATTTATAAAGAAAGGCATTCCTAACGTCTGTTAAATTAGAAACATTATAAGATTAAAGGAGATAGTAAAGGCATCTATTTAACAAACTGGTTGCTTCCCTTTGTAGTTCATAACACAGAAGCTTCCTGCCATCTTTACTTTTCCTTTGAAGGCAGTTATAAAGTTGGCTTGCAGCATACAAATATTTTTATTAAAATTGTGGTAGTTAACATTAGCCTTTCAGTTGATTGCTACATTCTAAACAGTATTGAAAGCCTACAGCAGAAAAGCTCAAAATACACTTACATGCAAAATACAGTAAATTATCTATTCTTTGCAGTATCCAAGATATATCAGGGTGGTAATTCACTAAAGTGTCAATTTTTGCTTTTGATTGCAGCCCAAGACCTCTGAATTAAGTCAGACTGCAAACCACTTGCTTAGCTGGAGTTTTATGGGCTACGTGGTACACTCTGCTGCAGGGTGTATCACTTAGTTTATTGGAGATTGTGTTTTAATTTCTCTCCAATTTATGTGCTTCTAAAGTTTGCAGTTTCTTTTCCATTTTCAGGTATGCTATTACTAAGAAAACACCTGGAGAAAATAAGAGATTTTATAGGACTAGGAATAAACTAAAATATGATGAAAATCCTGAGTAGTACAGTTTATATGGTCACATATTTTATTTTGTGCTAACGTGTTGCCTTTGTGGAATACGCTTTTCTTAATAAGGTCTGTTGGGATTGTAGTTGGCACCAGAGGATCACAGCAGAGGGTTATCACTGGTCTTCCCTGTTAAGTTGTTCAGAACTTAACATGCTTAGAAACAAAGTTCAGCATTGACAAAGCTCTCATTGCAAGAGGCCTTTGCATGCCATCACTGTTCAGAATTGACTGCTACAAGCTCACCATGGGGCTTCTGCTGTGACTGAGAGGGATCCGGGCTCTTTGCCAGCTCGTTCATTGCGTGAGCTTCCAGAATATTGTCAGCCTCTCCTGGAAGAGGCCAGTGCAGGCACTCTGGGTTTGCAGGGATAGTTTTTGAAGGTAATTACACTGTGCTCAGTGCCCTGTGACCTCATCAGACACAGCAGTAACCCGTGTTTGCTTCTGGTTAATCAAAGCTCTTGGCCTCCAGTAGTTGTTGCTGTCTGTGATCTTAATGCAAGCTGGGGTTTTTTTTCCCAGTAAGTGGTAGAGAGTTTAAAAAAAAAGTTTAATAAAAATAAATTCTTAGTTTTTCTTCTTAAACTGTGCTCTTCTAGACATGGTTCTACTGTGATTGAGATAGAATCATAGAATCACTAAGGTTGGAAGAGGCCTCTAAGGTCACCAGGTCCAGCCATCAGCTTAATACCACCACCGTGTTCACCTCTAAGCCATGTCCTCAAGTGCCATATCCACACATTTTTGAACACTTACAGGGATGGTGACTTCACCACTTCCCTCTTCAACCTGTTGCAGTGCTTGGCAACCCTTTCCATAACAAAACTTTTCCTAATGTCCAATGTAAACTACCCCTGGTGCAACTTGAAACCATTTCCATCCTGTCACTTGTTACCTGGGGGAAGAGACTGACACCCACCTCACAACAACCTCCTTTCTTTGTAGAGAGCATATGTGGGAATCGCTAATAGTACTGCTAGTCTTACAAGCAGTTCCAAGTAGGAGTGTTCAAGGTGGACTTCAGTGTCATTGCTGTAGGTCAGCAGTGGCTGGTAACTTACACAATAACTTTCTAGATTATTCTAGTTCTAGATATGGATGCTGTGAATTTCTGTGGGAACACTTGCTTTTGATACACCCTGTACTGTCTTCACAGTCACACCAACTTGTGTTAGGACCTTTGAAGACAAGTCATTATAATTTTTGGAACATAGTTCAGGTGTGGGGTGCCCTTGGGGCATTGATTTGGCTGTGAGGAGAGAGAATAGTGTTCTGCAGGTATCAGCAAGTCATAATGATACATGATCTGCATGACAAAATACAATATAGAAGTTTATGTGAAGGCTTCCCTCTTAAACTGGGGAAAGGTAGCTTTATATTGCCATGCAAGGTCTGACCATTTGGTCTAGTTTCAGTTGTGAAGTTGTAGTTGCTTGCCAGCAGTGCCTTAAATTGAGGATTTTTTGTAAGTGAATCTTTCCATAAAAAACTTTGTGTGCTCCCAGTCAATTAAAATTAATTTCTACTTTTTCATCTTAACAGCTGCGTGCTCTGTCCCTTTTTGTCTGCTCTGATACTGATGAGCACCTTTTCTTAATGATCCTCATTCCCCCTCATACATTAAGTAAAATGTCTTACTGGAGGTGTTCAAGGCCAGGTTGGACAGGGCTCAGAGCAACCTGGTCTAGTGGAAGGTGTCCCTGACCATTGCAGGGGACTTGGAATGAGACGGTCTTTAAAGACCCTTCCAACCCAAACCATTCTCTGATTCAGTGATCTTCAGTGTCACAGCAGAGATGTGAAATTGTGTCAAGCCATGGAGTGCTTTCAGTTGAGCTAATGTTGTTTGATAGATTGAGGCCATATTGTTCTACGCTGGAAATGCAGTTTTGGTTTGATAGTAACCCCAAGCCTCAGTTTCCAGCAGAGCTGTTACCTTTTACTAACTTAGGGGTAGGTAAGAGGCAGGGCTTTACAGAAAGTTTTGCCTGGTCAAACTCTAGGCAGATAAAAGTGTTTCAAGCCAAAAAATGGAGAATTCTTTCTAAGGGCATGGAACTGAAAAGGTATTTTTAAGTCGAGAAATGAGGGGTTTTTTAAAAGCATGCAGTTGTTGAGTGCTTGTGAAGGCAGATGACCCCAGCATGCCCGGAGATTCTGCAGTGTTGGGGTCCTCGTTGTCCCCAGGGTGCTGGAAGTGCTGGTGTAGCCTGGCAGGGAGCACAGGCTGCGGTGGTGGTGTGCACGCTCCCGCTCCAGCCACTGCGGCCCGACCAACACGAGGCAAGCTCACAAACCTGCCATTCAAGTGGAGTTATCCATCTCCTGCCAACAGAACTGAGTATGGGAGGGCCACTTGTGGGTCTGAGGTGAGGAAGGAAGTTATAGTAATGTTTAGAGTAGTCCTATATATGTTCCAAGAGCAACCTGCTCAGCCGGCGTAGCTGAAGCTGGCAGAGGATTTCTCTGCACAAGCGAAGCAGCTTTGTGATTCTCCAAGGTCACGGAACAGGTTGGTTTACTTTTGACTATGGCTCTGCTCTGAACATACAGCAGTTTTTCTTCCATGTTTGTGTAATCCACCCAGCATGATTAAGAAGATCAATTAAACGACAATAGACCGTAATGCCGTTCAGGGATCACCAAAACTCCAAACTTAAGGGAAGGAAAACAAACCAGTCAGTACAGGGAAAAGGCCCTTTGAACTGTGGAGGAGTGTCCTCAGTAGACCTGGTGAGATGAGAACTCTGAAAACGCAGTTTTTAAGGCACTTGAGCTCTTCCTTCCTCAGGGTCAATTTTTCTTAAATCTTTCCCAGTGGATGTTTGTTCTCATAAGTAGTCTTTCCCTGTTCTTCGTTGTCCTTAGTTAAACTTTACAACTAACCTCCTATCTAAAATTTCCTTCCCAAATTTAAGTCCCTCTTCCTTTCTCAGTGGCCGTAAGGACAGATGAATTTTTCACAATGATCTTCGGGATATTTAAAGCATGGTATTATGTCTTTCTTCTTTTTCTCTATTTTTCTTAGGCAGAGGAAAAACAAACCAAATAAACCCTGATTTTCCAGTCAGTCTCCCTTTTCTAGATTATGTTTTATAAACTTCTGGTTATGTCTACTGCTCTTTTGGCTCTTTTGTCTGCTGCTTTTTTTGGTTTCTCTTCCTTGGTTCTCTAGTGCAGTATTGAAAACTGAACACCACTCCAGTGGGCATGAGGGAAGGCTTTTACATCAGAGAACTGGGATGGGATGAGGCTCTCACACTTGCTTTAACATCATAGATCATCTTACCCTGTGTCTGTACATGCTGTTCTCATTTTGCTGTAGCTGGTATAAAAGTCAGCAGAACCAAAGCTGGCTAAGGAGCAGTACAAAATAAATAAGTGGAGAAATCTTTCGAATGTCTTTACTTTTTCTGGTTCAGGGGGAAATGGTTGTCAGATTTTACTCAAATCTATTTCTTAGCTTTAAGCAAATAATGTAGACTACTGTTTAAACACACCTCTTCATAACTGCATGGAATTTTTAGCTTGGTATCTGAGCCTTAAAATTTTATGAAGCTTGAACTGAAATTATATGCAGTTGTTGGCACTAATGCAGCAGTCAGCAATTTTTAATAAATAGTATTTGTTAAAGAAGCTGAGACCTCCTTCTGACCTTTTCGTTGTAGGTCCTAAAATCTTGTAGTTGGGAGGGAAGAGGAAAGGTGATGAGTGTTCACATTTCTCCATCGGCAGAGAAGGAAGAAAGGGCTGTTATTTCTGGTTTTAGATACTTGGGAGGCTTTTTTCTTTTCTTTTTTCCTATTTTCTAATTTTTTTCTTTTTACAGCAGTGAGGCCTGTGATACACCAAGATGAACAAAGGAGATGAGTAAAAAAGCAAGGGCTGAGTAGCTGCATATAATCTAGTAGTAAAGAGTCCAGTATCCAGACCAACTCAGAAATATTAAGTCCAATTCTCATTGTCTGAAAATTTCAAGAGTGTTTAAATAACCAGGGTCTGTCACTATAATAAGTATTAGACTGGAACTGGCTTTATTTTTCTTGGAGGAAAAAAATGTTTTATTATATCTAATACCTTAAAACAGTACACATGTAGGGATTGATCTGCCTGGTTTTGTGCTCCCATCACAGTCAGTGAAGAGCCCTTCAGTGGGGTCTTTAGTCTTGTCCTGAGACCCTGGATAAGGTGAGCCATACCCTGGAGTTGCCAGTTTCACTCCTAATGACAGGAAAGCCTCGTGTGACAAGCTCAGATGTTGATGTCTGAAGCCAAGCAAAGTGAATCCCAGCTGAAGTGTGTAAAACTGTGAAACCAACACAGCACTGCCTCTGCTGCTGGTGGTACTTAGAGCACGGGGATAATTCAGGACTTGTAACCACAGTGCCCTTATCCACTCGCTTTTCTGTATGGTGGAGATAGTGCTTATATCTGTATTTATGTCCTCAGGTGCTCAGTGTTTAACATTTTATTAGAAAACCAGCTTGTTGAGAAATCATAGAATTGTGGAATGGTTTTAGTTGGAAGGGATCTTAGAGACCATCTTGTTCCAACCCCCTGCCATGGGCAGGAACACCTTCCACTATCCCAGGTTTCTCCAAGTTCCGTCCAGCCTGGCCTTGAACACTTCCAGGGATGGGGCATCTACAGCTTCTCTGGGCAACCTGTGCCAGGGCCTCAGCACCCTCACAGTAAAGAGTAAGACCTTTCCTCAGGATAACAAAATCTTCTGGAACTTCTCTAAATGGTCTTTTTTAACCTGCTCTAAAGAGAGACATTGTGATGGGAGTTCCGTTTCACACCAGCCATGCTCTACATTGTCTGTAATGCTGTGCAGCAACAGAGACAACTGATCTTTGTTACATTAGGCCTCTCTTGCAAACAAAATTCTGTTTGCCTATGCATCCATCTATTCCATGATCTCTAAATGTCAGTGGCCCTCAACACACATTTTTCATCCAAGAAACAGTAATTGGAAAATAGTTCATTGACCGCACAGCTGTATTTGTTGTTGCAGTAATAGCATATTATTTACCAGTGAAGACATTTAAAGCTTTCATACTTTTCCATCAGAGAGTATCCTCACAAATCCCTAATCTATTTATTTAATTTTCTCTAGATTTATATAAATATTGAAAAATAGGCGCCTTTCTGTATGCCTAAAGCACCTTGGGCATAGCTTACGTCTACATTGCAAACAGAGTTTGAAAAGCATAGCAGTCTGCATCTCTCTCCCCAGGAGCAAACTTGACAGCTCAGAAAGTCAAATTTCTCTTTCACTCACCCATTAACAGTTTGCTCCCTTGACCATTCACTCTGTTTATCTCTGCACCACCAACTAAAACTGTTTTAAATGAGTGAACAAATTGTTAAGGGGTAGGAGGGCACGTTACTGAAACGTGCAGCTGTGTAACAGAGGGTACTTCAGAACAGTTGGAGAGTTGAAAGGTTGATGAAATGCACTTTGCAGTAGCTTGGTGCATAAGACTGTGATGGCTGGGGATGTCTGACTGACTGTAGTTATCACTGTAAAGAGCACATCCCTTTACAGTAGTTCCTTCCCATTGGGGTTCAGTTTCATTGGCAAGAGATGATACATGGCGTAATTGTAGCAATGAAAAGCTTCTGCTTGGTAATTGGTAATGATTGGTAATTTCTTTGTGTGGAGAACATCCACCAGCAAAGCTTTGATTTTTAAAGAAAGGAGGCAAGGGTTGATGACTCAGACACTGTGGTTCTGAGTTAGCTGTTTATATTTTAACACTTGAGAAACTTTCATATTTTTCATTGTCTCCTGTGCTAATAAATCTTTAACTGTGACAAAAATCAAAATCTGAGAAGCCTGATTCTTTTTTTGTTGAGTTTGGCATAGTTCACTCAATGCTTTCTGAAAAAAAAGGGTTGTGTTTTGGTTTTTTTTTAAGGAAGTAGCATTAAAAAACCCTCAACCAGGAACCTTTTGTCCCTGTTTAGAGAGGTGAGCTGCTGCACCTCTCCACAGTTGTGCTCAGGGGTGTAGTCCTGTGTTGTTTGTTGTTTTCATAGGATCACAGAATGGCCTGGTCTGGAAGGGATCTTAAAGCTCATCTCATTCTAACCCCCTGCCATGAACAGAAACACCTTCCATTACCCCAGGTTGCTCCCAGCTCCATCCAACCTGGCCTTGAACCCTTTCCAGGGATGGGGCAGCCACAGCTTCTCTGGGCAACCTGTGCCAGGGCCTCACCACCCTCAGAGCAAGGAATTTCTTCCAAATATCTAATCTCATCTCCAGGTTTAGGCCATTTGTGATTCTGATTCAGTGTTAAAAGATTTCTTTGATGCCTTTTTTCAGTCTTTCAGAATTCTGATGGATATTCCATGCTTCTGCTGCTCATTTGATTTTGCACCACTGAATACATGTATAAAAATACACAAAGGCTTCTGTTACCTTTGCTATTTATAAATGTTTTATATAACATTTATCATATGTAAACATGAATATGTTTGATTATTCACTTTGCGTCCCGGTTGGCAGAATTTTGTAATTTGTGTCACTTGTCTGTTCATGGATTTTGTCTGAATAATGATTTTAGAGATAAATTTACGTCTATTATAAAGGTTTTAGTCCAGGAGTCTAGGTTGTTGAAAAACGTGCAGTATGATTTTTTTTATAGAAATCAAATAACTTGATCAATTGAATACAGTTCCACAGATATATTTTTACTGCTTTTTTTTTTTTTTTTTTTCTTTTTCCTCCCCGCTTGACTTCTGGGTAAATAAAACAACTCTCGGGTTCCTCTTGGCAGATCAACAGAGGCCACATGACAACGGAAGCAAAGAGGGCTGCCAAGATGGAGAAGAAGCTGAAGATCCTGCTTGGGGGTTACCAGTCCCGAGCAATGGGGCTCATCAAGCAGCTGAATGATCTGTGGGACCAGATCGAACAGGCCCACCTGGAGCTGCGGACTTTCGAGGAGCTGAAGAAACACGAGGATGCTGCAATCCCTCGGAGACTGGAGGTGAGATTCCAAAATGGAACACCTGAGGTCAGACGCAGGCGCCTCATGGAAAAGGTGTTTCTGCAAGGCATGAGCTCTGAGCTTCACAGCCTAAGTTGGTATCAAGTTTCTAATGTTCTTTTAAAATTACACTTTTGGCTGTTACCAGATTCATCTGCCTTTTACTTCAATATCAAAGATTCCGTGATGCATGTTTTAGAAGCTGGGACTAATCTGCTAGTGTGTTCTTAACTTTGGGGGTTTTTTATTTCCTTGTGTGGTTTATTTTATAAGTCTTCTGCAATGCGTATCAGCAGAAGTTCCATCTCTCTCTTAATTTGGCTTGTTTTGGTTTTAATTGCTATTAGGACTTAGGGTAGATGTAAAACTTGTGTAAGACGTCCTTTTTCCTTAAAAGTTAGTGGACCCAATGCTGGTATATACCTAAAATCAGTGCCTTGGAGCCACTTTTCTTAGTTTAAGTATCTCCAGGATATTCTCTTTTTATTCAACTTACAAGACAACCCTTAATCAAGACAGCCCTAGGTTTGAGCCAGTACAAGTCTTTCTTTCCAAGGAGTAAGTTTTCACCTGAGCACCATTTTTCTTGTAATGTCTTTTTCTTCCAGAACAGAGGGTTCCATTGAGGCTTAGATATTCTCAACCACTTGCTATTAAAAAAAAAATAAAAATCAATTCTTAAAACTGGTTTTGTGAAGATGGTTTAGAAATGCTGATATATGTATCTACAAGCTCAGAAGTGATTGATTTAGTGAAAGATAGCAGTTAAAATGTATTAAATCACTAGATAGCTAATAGCACCTGTTTTTAGTAAATGGCAAGGTTCCAATTTGAAATCTCTCCTTTTGAAGCATTTGATCTTAGCTGCTGTCAGAAACAGTGAGATACCTGATGTTTGAAGTAAGATGACTGTGATTCTTGATACTTTACATCAACTGCTCTGTTTTACATTTATATTTAACATAAGTGATTTTAGGAATGTCCTGTCTCAGTTCTGAGCTCTTCCTCTGAAGAAACGAAAATAAAACCTTTGGTAAAGATCTTAATGAGCGAGACTGTTGGAAAACTGACTAGTTGCTTAATGATGTTTTCCTTACAGTGTCTGAAGGAAGATGTGCAGCGACAGCAGGAGAGAGAAAAGGAGCTCCAGCAGAGATTTGCTGACTTCATGTTGGATAAAGAGACTTTTCAAGCGAAGTATTAAAGCACAAAATTCCATTTGTCACTGATGTAACATTTTTAAAGTGTGCAGATACTTCTCCAGCAGCTTTTGCCAGCAGTTGCAGAACTCAAGTGTAGTCTGCTGTTTGCATCTTGTCAAGTTTTGTTCCTTTAATGGACTATTCCAAACACTCTAGGTATGAATAGCTCTGGCCAATATTAAAAATGGGATTGAAATGTCCAAAATTTTATTGAAAGAAAAGAAAAATCACTCTGGTATGATTTTAGCCATGTGTTCATTTGCTAGGGTTATCACGTTATTCCTAGTGTTTTATCAGTCTTAAGACCTGTAAGATACATACCTGCAGAATAATGTCTTTTCAATAAACCTGGAATGTTAAAAAACAATGCCATAATGATGTCTGTCTTTTAACTAGAATTGAATCTTCCCCTGTCCCAGCCCTCCTTTGTGTTTCTGGTGAATTGCCTATTTCCCCTTCCCCGGCTGCTGCCCTTATCTTCCAAGACTGTAGTTTGTAATGGGAGGTACCTGTGCCAGGGTAGTTGTTGCCCAGGTGATAAATACCATGTTCCCTACTCTTCTCTGTGCATGTGGCTGAACACTCCCAGCTTTATCGAGGTGCCCTAATGGTCATACTGCCATATTTTACCATCCTGGAACAGGGTAGGGGTGAGCTTTGTAAAGGCACCCAGCATGGCCTAATGGAACTATAGATTTCAACAGAAAATGCACTGTTGAATTTTCTAAGTATTAATTCTTTTGAAATCATCTCCTTTGTTGCCTAGAGTAGCCATAGTGTGGGGTGGGGAAAAAGCTCTGTGTTTGCTCCCCTTCTCCTTTCACCACATCTCAACAGGATTTAATTGTCCATTGCTTTGACCTGAAGGATAAGAATGAGATTAGAGAAAGGGGGAATTTATTATTTCCTATTCTTTGATATTTCTCTAAATTTCTTCCAGAATTTTCGTCTGAGTACTGTTTAGTCAGACCATACCTAGAATCATAGAATGGTTTGGGTTGGAAGGAACTTTACAGATCATCCAGTTCCAACCCCCTGCCATGGGCAGGGACAGCTTTCACTATCCCAAGTTAGTCAGAGCCCCGTCCAACCTGGCCTTGAACAATTCCAGGGATGGGGCAGCCACAGCTTCTCTGGGCAGCCTGTGCCAGGGCCTCACCACCCTCACAGGGAAGGATTCCTTCCTAACATCCAATCTAAACCTACTCTCAGTTTGAATCCATTCCCCCTTGTCCTGTCACTACAGTTCCTGATGAAGGGTACCTCTCTGCCTTCCCTTCAGGCCCTCTTTGGATACTTGAAGGTTCCTGTGGGGACTCCCCACAACCTTCCCTTCTCCAGGCTGAACAGCCCCAGTTCTCCCAGCCTGCCTCCATAGGGGAGGTGCTCCCATCCCAGCAGCAACTTCGTGACCTCCTCTGGATTTGCTCCAGCTGTTCCATATCCTCCTTGTACTGGGGAGCCCAGGGCTGGAGGCAGCTCTGCAGCTGGGGTCTCACCTGAGCGGGGCAGAGGGGCAGAATTCCCCCCTCTGCTGCCCGTGCTGTGGGATGAGGCCAGGTTTCCATTGGCTTCCTGGGCTGCAAGTGCAGACTGCCAGCTCATGTTGGGTTTTCATCAACACTTGGGTTAGATGTTACTGCTTAAAATCCTGTCAGCTATCACAGTGCTTTTAATACAAGCATTTGCCAGAGTCAGGCCTCTCACATGAGATTTCTATCAAAATCAGATTTTTCTAAAAGTAAAAACATGCTGTCACGTGTTTGTTTTTTGTGGAAGTGTTCGTCACTTCTTTGGGAATCCATCTTATTTCAGCTCCTGCACTGAGTCTTTTGAGCCGTTGTTTGTGGGAATGCACAGGGAAAAAGGCAAAACAATTGTTAACAGCACAAAATTCAACAATTAAATACATCCAGTTGCACACATTGTGCAGTTTTGCTTGGACATATTTGAACCTGAGGATTTTGCTGTTTGCAGTTTTACCAGATTACAAAGTGTCACTTTGCTTAGGCCTTGGGAATGTTGCTGGGGGACTCTCAGGGTTGTGCTCTTTCAGTGCCATCCAAGGAGATCAGTGATAATCAGGTTTTTTAAAATGCAGCCTGGCTGAGTTCTGCTGATCACTGACAGGAGTAAGTACACAGCCAGCCTTGGAATATCTTTCCCTTTACTCACCAGGACATCATTCTTCTGAAGTATTAATGCAATTACAGACTGCATACTTCCAGAAATGTGTTAAATATTTAACTAAGCCAGAACACATCTGGAACGAAGTATTAAGCATCAATCTTGTAGCATATGGGGTATTTTAGCTTGGATGGGTATACCCAAAAGGAAAAATCATGGCATATCATGACAGTTCTTGTGGTTGTGTGGTAGCTGGAGATATTAACAGAAAAACCCTTGTAGGTTTACCAATACCACAACTACAATCATTTCCTTTCTTTTTAGGCTGCAGCAGAGCCTCTTTGATGTTTCCTGTATTTTTGACAGCTTCAGAGCTAGACAGGTATTCAGACATTACCTTAAATGGTTTTAATGACAAATTCAGGACTGATCAATCACTAAAGATTTTTCTTTCTTGAAATTCTTGCAATTAACCAGTCACTAATTGCAGCAGGTAAGCATTTGTGGTGTGCAAAGCAGCAGGTACAAGGTGGTTGTATTTGAGAAATACCTGCAGGAGGTTTGCTCAGTGTTTTCTGCAGTTTGTTCACACAACACTTGAACAAATTCACAGGTTTCCCTGTCTTTAGTCAGAGATTTTGTCCTGAAGTTTCTGTCTACCTCAGTAATGGAAGAAAACTTACAAAGTCTCTTGCCTTACTTATAGGTTGGTTGTTCCCTGCTTTAGCTTTTTACCTGCCCTGAGCTGCTTGTTCTAAAGCAGCCAGTGTTCGATCTGCTGAAATTGCCGCAAAAACTTCACTTGGGGTGCCCTGTGCATGTGTCTATTGGGTCCTGAGGGATATGAGTGGAGCAGCAGAGCCTGGCTACAACATCCTGAGATCGTTCAGGTGAGGGAGCTTAAACTGGAGTGCTTTGTAAATCTAAGTTTGGGTGCTGGTAGATGTCAGTGCTTCCAGCTGCAGGTGATGATGGAGCTCGGGCTTGCCAGACCTATTTCTTGGTCTGAGGCCTAGTTTATGTCTCAAACGTCCCTCCCTGAATCTCTCTAAAGTGCTTTGTAGCTGAATGCAGATGTTTGCTGGACACAAGGGTGACCAGCACACCTTGACACCAAATTTTTATTTTAAATTTCTGAAGCCAGCCACTGATTTGATCTTTCTTTCCAAGAACAATAATAATCATAAACAATGCAGACTAGTGAACACTTTACTGCAGGGGGTTAACCCTGACCTGACTGAGGTGGGGTGGGGGTTGTGCTGTGTGTGTTAACAATTATTTTCAGAATTATTTAACATTCTCCCCGAGAAATTCCTCCATTTCCATTTAGCATGCCAAGATATATCTGCAAGCCTTTAAATAATTTCAGCTGATGATTTTCCTCCCTTCCTGGAATCAGACTCGGCATTTACATACTGGATCAATCCCATAGCTGGAGCCTGCTTCAAAGTCTGTGGAGTTGATAAGACTGTCATTTCCTTCAATTGAGTTGGATTCAGGTACCTGGGAAAGCCAACAAGGCTAAATTATAACAGCTGGGTGTCTCATCCATACCCAGCAGATAACAGAAATCATAAGCTCGAGGTAAGGGGGAGACTCCTCGAAGGCACAGGAGGTTCCCTGTGAGAAATCCAAGGGAGCTGGAGCCAGCTCTCCCAAACATGGCAAACCTCCAGAGAAACAAGCTCTGTGTAGCTCTGTCATCAGTCACTGCAGACAGCAGTGGCCAAGACACACCAGAGTTCTCTGGCTGCCTTGAGCACAGACTTCCAGCGCCAGCAGGAGCATCTTGTCTTTCCTCATTGCTGCTTGTTTGGCTTTTGCACTCCTGTTTGTTGGGACAAGCATTGGGGCAGCACATTTGGGTAAAAATATGTTAATCCAGCTTGATTGTCCAATCCCCTGTACAGAACAGACATGAGTGGGGCCATGTTTTGAGGGAGGAAGTGCAAGTGAAGGTGGAAATGGCACAAAATAGTGTGTCCAGAGAGGGGCAATGGAGCTGGGGAAGGGTCTGGAGCACAAGTGTGATGAGGAGCAGCTGAGGGAGCTGGGGGGGTCTCATCCTGGAGGAGAGGAGGCTCAGGGGGGACCTTCTGGCTCTCCACAACTCCCTGCTAGGGGAGTGGAGTCAGGTGAGGGTTGGTCTGTTCTCCCAAGTAACAAGTGGCAGGACAAGAGGAAACAGTCTCAATTGCACCAAGGGAGGTTTAGATTGGGTATTAGAAAAAGTTTCTTCACCGAAAGGGTGGTCAGGCACTGGAACAGGCTAGCCAGGGAAGTGGTGGAGCCACCACCCCTGCAAGTGTTCAAAAAACATGTAGATGTGGTGCTTAGAGACATAGGTTTGTGGTGGGTTTGGCAGTACTGGGTTAATGTTTGGAGTCGATGATCTTAGAGGTCTTTTCCGACCTTAATGATTCTGTGATTGCCTCTATCACAGCATGTCCCACTTCACTGTCTGCCTAAAGTGAGTGTGAAACATGGGCTGGGGTGCTCCAGGGCCAGTAGCTGACACGAGGGAACTACCCAAAATTAGGTCATCTAACAAACTCAGACGGATCTGAGCGCTTGATGAAAACGCTGGAGATGCATTGGTTTTTGTCATCATGGCCTGAACATGGATTTCTAAATAAAAAGCATCAAAACCCATGTCTGAACTTTTGTTTTGGCTGCAAACTTGCTAACAGTATCATAAACTAGTGTGTGAACTCTGGCTTGCCTTCAGTATCCCCGGACAGTGAGGTTGCTGGAAAGAGAGATTATTGCGGTCTGGACTTAATCTGCCTCACATTCATCTCTGGAATCCAGCTTGCAGTTATCTTCCATAATGTGGGTTCAAAGCAACACCTGTCTTCCAAGCAGGATTTAAAAGTGAGGTATCAAGTAGCATTTTCCCCATTTTCCTAGCTGAGTGAAGTGCACGTTGAATATTAGCCAGATACTCGTCTAAAGGCAAAGTGTCCCCGCAACCGATTCCAGACCTGTGCTCTCTGCCTTTCCAGGGCTCCAGTTTGTACCTTTCCTGACGGGCACAAAATACCTGATTCTGCTGGTCTTGAAGAATTGCACTGACATTAGGAGTGAGATCAGACCCTGCAAAAGACTTCAAAAGACACCTTAGACACATATCTAAGCCAGTCCAGCCCTATACCTCCACGTAGTCTACGCAATTATCTCACCCTTTAAAAGTTCCACACTAAGCACTTTGCTGAATCAGGACTTAAATAATTGTGAAGCAAAGGGGAGTAGCAGTGCATAAAAAAAGAGGAGTTTCTCTTTTTGGTTGCATGCAGGCCTTTGGATGAGTCATCTCCCCTCCAGCAAGCCTCATTAGCTTTTTTATGTATTTAAATGAGGTGGCGCTAACCAATTCCTGCTGCCTCAGGCACGTCTGTGATGCATACAGTAGGTGAAAAGGTAAAGAATTGGGTATGAGCAGTATTACAGCATCACTTCTGCTGCTGGTATGATTACTCATAGTGGGTTTGATTGTTTGCCAGTTGTCGGGGGTGTTGTCTGGGTTTATTGTAATTTATTGAGAGATGCCTCAGTGTCAGGGTTGGAAAAATCCTGCTTTCAACTCAAAGTCAAAGGTTTTTTCACATATCAGATTAGACAGGGTCTGCCTCATTAGATCACTTTCAGGTTTCCAAGTTACAACTGTGGTGCTGATGTATTTGGATTCTTCAGATATTCCTCAAAGGAAATACAAGTATGTCTTTTAAGATCATTTATGTGCATCCAAAGCATTTACGAATTGCGACACAAGGAAACACAGACTATTTTATTATTTATTCAGTTCATACATCAGATCTTTTGCCAAGTACATGCTACTGGTAAATGCCTCATAGCATCAGACAAATGTGTGTGTTAGGTTCCCCTCTTTCCCTCCCGCTCGCTCTCCTCTTCCAGAACAGAAATGTGGGGTCTGTTTTGTATAATTATCAGGCCAGTAGCCTTTTAAAGTGTGTTATGCAGTTTAGGTGAGACTGTGGCCCCAGTGAATTCGATGGGAGATTTGGCTTCAGCTTCAATGGAGCTGAGATTTCCTTTACTCTCCTCTCCTGTCTGTATTTGATGAGCCTTTCTGTCAGGAGAAGAAAGAGATCCTCTTTTGAAAAATAGTCATAGATGCTTAATAAAGCTGAATGAGCCAGGCAGGATTACATTTTTAGCTCTATAGCCAGCAAAATCTATTCCAGAACTAATTCTGATTAAAAGAATCCACCAGTTGAACATCAGACACAAAGGCACCCCTGGAATAATTCAGCTGTATGATATATTTATTTTTTAAAAAAACTAATTATTACATTGATCTTTGTAATATCTGGCTCTTGTTTAAAACATTGATTTCAAAGCTGTGTCTCTCTTATCTCTTACTGTTCGTGAATTGGTTCAGGGCTTATGCAGGGCTATCACTGTAACTGGGTCTTAAAAAGAGGATGAGTTTACTGACAACATTAATTAAGCTGCATGACAAATCATAAAATAACTATAAATAGAAGTTAAATTATTCCTTAGAGTCTGTGTCCCCCACTTTTTCCTTAGTTCTGACTCAACCAAATCAATCTCTAGCCCAGAACTGGCTTATCCCTCCTTGATTTTTGCTCCTGCCAAGCACTTCCAAGGGTCTGGGAGGAGGTAGGGTCTTTCATTAGACCATATAGGTGCAGAACACAGATATTTACAAAGTCCTGAACTCTGAAACTAGACTCTCACCTCCTCTTTGCAGCTGGTTTACTCAAAGACATTGTCCCTTCAAGCTGCTGCTCCTACATCCTTAGCTCAAACTGACTCCAGCAGTGACCTCAAGGATTTTTGTTCCATATTTTTCAGGTGCTTTAATTGAAAAGAGACAATGCTGGTCAACTTGCTTCAGGTTTAGAGGAGAACAAGACAAAAATAGGAACAGTAATTTAGTGGAAAGCTGCATGAGGTATTTTTACCCCACATATTAAATGAATGGTCACTGCTTTAGGGAGCCCTGAGCAGTTTCTGTCCCTGTTGTAGCAGATGTTCAGTCACACAACTGTGTCACCTCACTATGAAAAAGTGCCTTTCTGGGGATTTTGCCAAACCTTCAGCCCTGTCCTGGATTGGAAGGTCTGGACCTTCTGTCACACTTTTGCCAGTTCCAGAGATCAACCACCCAGCATTGCTTTGTTGCCTGGAAAGCATCCAAAATCTGGTGAAGGCAGATTTTTTTGGCTCTGGCTTCCTGCCTGGTCTCTAGATGGGAAGGTGGGAGTATCTGGCCATCCTCTACCTCATGGAAAGATTATTCAGCAGGGAAATAATTGTATTGTATGTATTCTGTGCTTTTTATAGCACATCCTGTGGATTTTATAAAATCATAGAATCATTAAGGTTGGAAAAAACCTCTAACATCATCAAGTCCAACAGTCAACCCAGCACCACAATCATGTTCACCACTAAACCATGTCCCTAAGTGCCACATCCACATCCTTTTTGAACACTTCCAGGGATGGTGACGCCACCACTTCCCTCGGCAACCTGTCCCAGTGTTTGACCACCCTTTCTATGAAGAAATATTTCCAAATGTCTAATATAAACCTCCCCTGGTGCAACTTGAGGCCATTTTATTCTGTCATTCTTAATAATGCCAATGCTACCAAAGTCCAGGGGAAAAAAAAAAAAAGGTCCTTTAAAACATCCCCCCTAACTCTAAAACACATTAAACTGGGGATGAACTTAATCACATGGGTGACGATAGAACGGTGAATCCGATTTCCTAGCAGGTCCTGTAATGTGTTGTTAGCAGCAGAACAACCCCTCCAGCACTGCATTGAGCTTCCTCTCATTGCAGATGCCTTTTGGTTCACAGCAAGGAGCTGGTTTAATTTCCCAGCTGCCCAGTGACCACAGGACGTGGACTGTGCCTCACCAGAGAAGGCAGCACCGCCTGCCTGCCTCCCCTCCTTCCAGCAGCAACGAGGGATCGCAGGAGCGCGGCCGAGCCGGGGCGGCTGCGGCTGCGATTGGAAAAGCTGCTGAACCAGCCAGAAGGACAAGGGTTCACAGAGGAGCTTGAGCCAGGCAGACACGTGTCCTGGAAGCACCAAGCACAGGATGATCACAAACAGTGCCGTGGCCAGGAGAGGTCAGGAGATGTCAGAGGGGTGGGAGGCACCTTCGTGCCTACAAGGACAGTGGTTTACATCTTCCTCAGGAGGGGAAGAGGAGGGCCAGGCACTCATCTCCTCTCTGGTGACCAGTGACAGGACTCGAGGGAAGGGCCTGAAGCTGTGTCAGGGGAGGCTGAGATTGTATATTAGGAAAAGGTTCTTCCCCCAGAGGGTGGTTGGGCACTGGAACAGGCCCCCCAGGGCAGTGGTCACAGCACCAACTCTGAGAGAGTTCAGGGAGCATTTGGACAACTCTCTCAGGCACAGGGTGGGCTCCAAGCCCAGGCTCAGGCAACTCCTTCAGAAGGCAGCCAGCAGCTCGGATCAGCCTTTCCCCACCCGTCCCCTTGGTTTAGGGAGCAGAAGCCCAGGAACAGCTGCACAGCTGCTGAGAGGCTGTCTCAGCACACAGCTGGAAGCAGTTTTCCTGCAGGAACTGAGCGCAGCTTCCAAGCCCCAGGGTGGAAGGAGGGTACTGCAGGGAAGGGGGACAAGGCGGAGGAAGGGAGGGAGACAAGGAGCTGTAATGAAGTGCACACATGTGCACGTGTGAAGGAATGGCCTGACACGCAAGACGTGTGCCAGCAAAACTAAAAAAAAAATAATAACAAGTGAGTCCTGATGCGTTTCTGCTCATGTAACACATGAAGGGCTGACCTCAGATGCCTTCTGTCTGGCATCACCACACTCCCAGAGATGATGGGACTCAGGTGACGTATTTGGTCTTTGGCCATCTCTGGCTCAAGCTCCTCAATAGAGAATTTGGACCAACAGAAAACAAGAGAAGGAACAGCCACATCTGGAGGAGACTCATCATAACTCTCTCCTGCTGAGAAATGCCTGGACCAGGAGCTGCCCAATTTTGTACTGTAGCACAAGGCACTCAACTCCTCTTCAGCCCTTCCCAGGCCAGGCAGACAGGAGCACTTCAAGAGACTCCGGTTGGGTTTGTCTTTGTTTATGATATCCAGTCACTGTTAAATGAAAAATATCTGAGCACTCCTTGGGTGTGGAGTCCAGAGCTGCTCACTGCGTGCTGGCTGCCCCTCCGAGGTCACAGGGAGCTGCATGCAGAGCATGGCCGTGACTGGAGTAGCTGAGAGCACTTGATTTGTTCACCCTGGGGAAGAAGAGACTGAGGGGAGACCTCATTGCAGTTACAACTTCTCATGAAGGCCAGAGGAGGGTCAGACACGGATCTTTTCTCTCTAGTGACCAGTGACAGACCCAAGGGAATGGCCTGAAGTTGTGTGAAGTGATTTAGACTGGAAAAGGTGATGGGGCACTGGAACAGGCTCCCCAGGGTCACAGCACCAAGCCTGACAGAGCTCAAAAAGTGTTTGACAATGTTCTCAGGCACGTGGTGGGATTCTTGGGTTTGTCCTGGGCCAAAGGTTGGACTCAATGATCTTTGTGGGTGCCTTCCAACTTAGAATATTCTGTGATTCTATGATTATCTGTGCCAGGAAACTAAACCACACCTATCCCCGTCTCTAGCATGGAGTATGGCCATGACCTTATTAAATTAATTCTCCCAGAATTATAACTATGTCTAAAATTTACTCAGGCCCCTGCTGACATCTGAGAAAAGCTTGGAAATCCATGGTGCAAAGGCAACACACAATACAGACCTTGGGTGCAGCTCACTGGTGACATTTCTAGCATGTAAAGACCCAAACTCATCCTCTCTGGGCTGGCTTGAGCCTCCCTCATGAGGGAATGGCCACAAACAGTCCCTGACCATCCCAGCAGGTGCTGACAGCCACAGCCTGATGCTATTGGCCAGGAGAGAATGATTAATTGGTGATAGATTCATCTCTCTTAAAAGATGGTCTTTTACCGTAATGAAACAGCCACAATTGGTGAAACAAAGGACTGCAGTGAATTATTTTTCTAAAATGGTTTAAAGACTTTAGATAGAAGTGTTTAAGGCCAGGTTGGATGGGGCTTGGAGCAACCTGGTCTAGCAGAAGGTGTCCCTGTCCATGGCAGGGGGTTGGAATGAGATGGGGTTTAAGGTCCCTTCAAATCCAAACCATTGTATTATTCTATTGTTTCAAAAATGTCTATCTCACATTTTAAAATGTTCATTTTTCTCTGCAAATATTACTGGTCTATTTGCTTAGAGTTCTCACTCTACCTGAGAGCTGACTGATTTCTTCCCCCCACCCATACCCAAATCTTCATTCATAAAATTGTCCAATATTTGGAGCCAAGTAAACAGGTCCCCTTTGTCCTTTGGGAAAGAGATGAGGCTCACTTGCACTACCAGTGCTGGTTTTTGGTAGACCCACCATTTACCGAGGAGTCTCTTGAAGTTAAGTGGCAGAACCACCACTGTGTCCTTCTTCCTCCTGTGTCAGTGTGCAGACCCTGTGGCAGGGAGTTGCAGATCCTCCAGCTGCTATTTGTGGTATTTCAATGGGCAGCATCAGTGCTGGATTTGAAGCTCTAAGACTTGCATGAAAGATGGTGACAACACTCCCTGGGAGGATACAGTGGCCTCTTGCCCATGCAAAGATCATGGAATCGTAGAATCATTAAGGCTGGAAGAGTTCTCTAAGATCATTGATCAAACCATTAACCCAACTCTGCCAAGCCCACCCCTAAACCATAACCCCAAATCCCTCATCCATGCCTTTTGAACACTTCCAGGAATGTTGGCTACACCTGGGCAGCCTGTTCCAATGTCTGACCACCCTTTCTGTGAAAAAAAAATTTCCTGATATCCAATCTAAACTTCCCCTGGTGCAACTTGAGGTCATTTCCTCTTGTCCATTTCTTGTTATTTGGGAGAAGAAACCAATTCCCACCTGGCTGCACCCTCCTGTCAGGGAGTTGTGGAGAGTGAGAAGGTCCCCCCTGAGCCTCCTTTCCTCCAGGCTGAGCGCCCCCAGCTCCCTCAGCTGCCCCTCATCACACTTGTGCTCCAGACCCTTCCCCAGCTCCGCTCCCTTCTCTGGACTCACTTCAGCTCCTCAATGTCTTTGTTTTGGTGAGGGGCCCAACACTGGACCCAGGATTTGAGGTGTGGCCTCAGCAGTGCTGAGGTTGTGGCTCTGCCCTGCAGTCATATCTGCTGATGTACACAAACCCTTCCCAGCTCCATCCAGAAATGCTCCATTTCCACAGCCTGCAGAAGGCCACCCTTCCCCAAACCACCATGTCCTTAAAGGCAGTGCCAGGAACTGGCTTCCCTGGCTGTGCACACACCACAGAGGGCCTAAAGATAGCGTCAGGTCACTTCTCAGAATCACATCTCTTCTTCTATGCTGAGGCTAGAAAATGGCAAATAGGGTGCAGGATTTGGCTTCACAGTGTTCGCCATTGTCGTGACTCATGAGTTATTTTTATCTTTTCTGTAGCAGAACAAATGGCTGCAGTAATTAATCTCTGTCTATTCTGACAATGGCCTGGCCAAAACCCATTATGTTTTTGCAGACAGTCAGTGTAAGAAGAGAAGCACAACAACATCATGTGTGTGAGTTAGTATGTCAAATATTTTCCTTAGGTTTGCCTTTTTACGTACTTTAAAATATGCTTATGTACTGCATTCAAGATATTAAATAAAGCCAAAAGGAGCAACAAGTGCTGTTACACAGGTTAGCTGCACAGATATAAATCTCTGTTTTGAAGCTCAACCACATGTGAAACAAGATCTAATCAAATCATGGCAGCGGCAAAATTAATTTGAGTCTTTTCAAGAGGATCCAATCCCAGTGGAGGATTTCACTCTGCCAAGCTCCTTCCAACTTTATTGGATGATAATTATTTCTGTAGAAAGAAATGTTGCAATCAAATGCTCTCCCAGCAGTACTTTTGTTTTCTACAGAGCTGGTTGAGCAATGAAAAGATTTATTAGTGGAGAATGTATTAACGAGGAATTTGTGGAGAAACAACCAAAAAATCAGTGAGTGGAATTTCCACAAAAAATCTCCAGGGTGTGAGTTTGCCAAGCACACAGCTTGCAGATGCCCGGCACTCCCTGTGGGGTAACAATCATACCCCTAACTTTGGAAACAAGTGTTTTGGCTACTCAGCCCAAGGGGGAATGCCAGTTTACAGTGGTATCAGAGAATTACAGAATGGTTTGGGGTGGAAGGGACCTTAAAGCTCATCTCATTACAACCCCTGCCATGGGCAGGGACACCTTCCACTAGACCAGGTTACTCCAAGCCTTGTCCGACATGGCCTTGAGTAATGCAGATCTACAGACCCCAATTCATCCGTGAGCCCAAAGGAGCAAGTACCTCATCTTCTGAATTCAGGCTGCCCCTAATTGTTGGCTGAACTAAAAATCTTCTCATCCCATAAGAGTAAATTATGGTTTCTTGTCCCTTTCTATGAAGCTCCACGTTCTCATGGTCCAGAGGATATGAACCAGACATGCCTGTGTTGTAAACTTGCTGCCTGTGACAGTCCCTCATGGGACTTACACAAGTACACACTAAAATAAGAAACATTAATTTTCCATACCCATTACTCACTACTCATGTACTATCTGAACAGTCCTGCCATCTTCCTATTTAATAGGGATTTCCTTGCCATGATCCATAAGATAAGACAATGATTAGGCTTGTCCTTAATTGCTTGAAATCTGTTGCCCAATAAGACATTGGTATAACCCCATCAATTTTAAGATCTCGGGGAAAAAACTCTCCAAGTCTGCTGTAGCAGTAACTGTGATGTTGTGGCTTCCTTCAGGCTTTGTAAAAGTGAGAGAAAAACTTGTTTACCACATTAATTAAGCCTTTCATTTTTATTTATCAAATTAAAGAATCTGTTTTGGAGTTGCCTTTTTTTTTCTACCTATGGGAAAAAACTTCAGGCTACACAGCCAAGTTCTTCCAGTGCTGAGATATCTGTATTTGTGTTGAAGATAAACAGTGATAAATTTCTCTTCTTTCCAATTTACAGAGAGTTTGGACTGATGTATTTCCTGGAGTTTCATGGAATTGATGTGTTTGGTAGAATTCAGGAGATATTTTTGAACCGTTAAAGGAAAATACACAAGTATTTCCTGAATTTGTTTCTTCTTATCCCATAGTTTACATGAACTGCTCAGCAAAGGGAAGCAAAAGCTGATCTTCAACCAAACCCAGACCAAAGCAGAGCTTCTGGTAGAAACCATGTTGGGATTAAATAATTTCCTTTGGTTTCCATCCAAAACCAAGCTGAACGTGGATTTCTGGGTTGAGTTTCACTTTGAATTTTTGGTTTTATTCAGTTATGAAGAATTAAGTGAAACTTGGGAGGTTCAAACCCTCATTGAATGATCCTGAAAAATGATCTGCAAAACCCCTTGCTATGGAGTCCAATTTCATACCTTTGATCTCTGTGGATGCTGGGAGCAGCACCAGTGTCTCTTCCAACCCATTAAAAACAGGCCTGTGAAGCCATTGCACTTTTTTTTTTTTTAATGTAGAGACTTAGCTATCCAAGAGACAACATCCCATCCCAGTCACCACCCTGGGGCCAGCTGGAAAGCAGGAGATCCCAGAATCTGCCTTTCTCCCACACAGGGTCCATCAAAGCCAGCAGGTACCACTCTGAGCAAGCCAAGAGCCTACTGAGAAATATGGAGAGGAACAAAACTAGGGGTCCTACTGATTTTTTTCTGTGGAGAGAAGAAAGTATTTACCTTCCTCAGCTCCCAGCTTGTGCTGGAATCACAGGCAGTGCTCTTTGGGCTCCCCATCAAGGTTGGTTTGATCCATGAGATCCCAGTTATGTGGTGTAGCTGTCACTGAGCAGCCCATCTCACCCAAAAGGAGCAAGAGGGCAACCACTGAGCTGGTGGCCACCCAAGTAATGGGCATTTTACTTCTGCTTATCTGCCAATCTACACTGCAGGGAGTAATCCCATGTGTGCCAGCTTTGGCAGGAGACATGGTGCAAGAACTTCCTGCTCCACCATTTTGGGTTTTCATAACTTGTTTTTTAACTGGAGTAATTTTCATGATCTGACTTCAATCCTGACCTACATGAGGTGGTGTGATGAAATTGGGGAGGTGGGTAATTGCATCACGGGTTGAAAATCTTTTGGTGAAGAAGAAGCCTTTGTAGCTACTGTCTCTCCCAAAAGACCCTCAGGTACTCCTGTTGGACCCCCCTTATGGATGTGTGACACATGTCTTCCAATTAAGTCATCTTTATGGAGCACGTATTTCCTGCTCTCTCTTGTTTTTATTTTCTTCTCCCTCTTCAACTGCTTCCTGCCTTTGGCAGTCTGTGACTGAACTCCCTGGAGCCTTAATAGTCTTGGAATCCCTCCACTTCTATAACTTGATTTTACTACTTAGGAGAAAGTTTGATTCATCCCCTCAAAACTAGAAAGAGAGTAAAGGGGCAAAAATTCCTATTTGCTCACCAGGAAAGGAGCAAGATATAAAAAGACAAGATTATTCTTATTCAGCTATTCCTGGCTTTGGAGTGCGTTTCATTTCAGTGTCTGCACAGGCCTTTGTAGCAACCATCTGATTGAACATTACTTATACTGCATATTATAGCCACTAATGAGAAAATTGTTCTAAATTGCCCCTAGGGATGGTTATGATTAAACTATTTGCCTTTGCTTCCTCTAGTAAATTAAAGCAACCAAAAGAAAGAGAGGGGGAAAAAAAAAAAAAAATAAAAAAGAGGCTTAATCTGGAAAGCAGTCAGAATAACGGTTTGGTGAAGTTTCTGAATTCCTAGGAACATTTTTCCCCCTAAACCTGGCGATTGGCTGTGTATTTCACACTGCAGTTTGAAGCTAAAGCTGTGACAAATAAGTGACATGGGGAAACATTTTGAAGGGCTGAACTGGGCATGATTTTCAATGTTGTCTACCAGTTTGAAGCCCTGATCAGCTTTAATTGCAGCCGAGTGAAGCCGCTAAACCCCTCTCTGCCACCGAGGAGCTCCTCCAAGGCGTCAGGCGTCTGTCTCTTAAAAAGAGCATTTCAGAGCCTCACATACACGGAGCCTCATTCAGACGTTTTATTTAAACTCTTAAATCTTTTGAGCTTCATATGAATAAACAAGTCCCTGAAATGCAATCCATTCTTGCCGGTCAGGGTTTTGCAAGTGCTTTTCACGGGGAAGTAACAAAATGTCATTTGTGTTTCCTTTGGCCTTTTCAAGCACAGCAGGATTTGGGGAGCGGGGAGCCGCGTTCCATTAGATGTGCCCGTGCCTGTGTGTGCTCACGCTCTGGGACTTCAGTGGGACTTTTATACGTGATTGTCCACGGCTGTTGAATTACCTGATGAATTAATTAAATGTGTGCAAACTCCGTGGGGCGAACTGCCAGGTCACACAGCTTCTGAAGCAGGAGTTAAAATATCGGCACTGAAGGGCCCCAGACAGGAGCCCACGTCTCTCTGGTGGTCCCCAAGTCTCTGCAAGGTGGTCCCCATCATCTTCACACTCTCTAACCCGGGCAGTCTCACTTCCAACACCCAACCCAACACATTGGAGTCAATTACTCCTTGTGGTTTGTGGGTTTGTGGGTTTGGTACCAGTGACAGGGAAAAACCCTGAGCTGACCTGTCTGCCAACACCCCAAAGCACCTCAGCTTCTCTGTTACAACCTGAGACATGCACAGCCCCCATTCAAGAGTTTGTCTCCCCAAGCCCTGCAGACACCTTGGGGGTTCCTCAAAAGATAATGAGGAACAGAGGTTAGAGACCCAACAGAACAACCAAATGCTGCATTGTTGAGTTTTACTATAGAGCTACAAACCATGTTACACCCCAGCTTTCAACAGTGTGTCCCGGGTTTATTCTCTATATATCACAGGGACATGAAAAAAAAATTACTGTGAGATTACTGCATAATACCTGAGGTTACATGGAGCTCCAATAGCTCGGGATGAGAGGAACCTGCTCTTCTTTTCCTTTGGCCACAAAGAAGGGATCACTGAGCAATTCAGATGCAGTTGTACGCACCAGCGACACCTGAAGCTGGAGGAATTTTGTGGATAATCTCCATTTTGCTGGGGTAATGGAGACAACTCCAGGCTCCAAGGGTTTCTGAGGTGCCAGAGAAGATCTTGGCCCAATGCTTGTGTCAACACAAGCTCAAGATGGTCACTGGGATTTATTCACACTGTTTAATTTGAGGTCCACATCACTGTGCCCCAATCTGTGCCAAGGCTATTGGTATCTAATTAACTGGCTCCTCTGAAGGAAGCTCTTTCTCTCCACATACAGTCAGTGGTGAGAATAAAATAACAAACACAGCTTTGAAGGTTTTGTGGGGAGCCCAAGTACCCACAAAATACAAGTACCCAACCTACCCACCCAGATAGGCAGGATTTTCCCTTTAGAGGCTCTCTAAGGTGCTCACCATTAACTACTGAAGGAAATGTGGATATTGGTGACAGAAGCATTTCAAATTTTGTCATTAGTTAGATGTCCAAATAAGACAGGATTTGGGCTGCCTGTCATGTGCCAGTTCTTCAGTAACCCTCAGAGGATGGTGAGGTCCTGGCACAGATTGCCTGGAAAAGCTGTGGCTGCCCCAGCACTGGAAGTGTTCAAGGGTAGGTTGGACAGGGCTTGGAGCAACCTGGTCTAGTGGAAGGTGTCCCTGCCCATGGCAGGAGGTGGAATGGGATGATCTTTCAGGTCCCTTCAACCCAAATCGTTCCATGATTTCATGGCTCTTGGTTAACACAGATAAGGTCTAATTCCATGTATTGACTGATACACAGGTTCCTGCACCACCAGGTGACCCTGGTGGACTCTGGACGTGTGTTTGTGTGCACGAGTGCAGTTGGGGGGAAGGAGGGAGAGGGAGGAGACAAGACTCTTCTGCAAATGATTATAATAACCCAGAACTGACCCTTAAATGTCCTGTCCCTTAAATGTCTTGTCCCCTTATGCAGAAGGATTCTGGCTTTGGTGGCAGAAATGCATTTTCAACTGACCCCAGGCTCAAACCTGAAGGCAGAGTGCTCTTTGTTTTCTCCCCACAGTGCTCCCTCCCTATAACTGGAAGGTTGTGTGTTTCTTAGCTACTGGTCAGACTGGTAGTGCCTGCCAAGAAGCTTTCAGGGAATTTCCTCACTATGTAACAAATTTATGAGTCATATGAAAAACTGGGAAATGATTCAACCAGCTGTCTTTCGTTGACTCAAAGATTTTTACAACACCTCAGTGCCTCATCTTTGATTTGAGCCAGCAGAATGGTTTATTGTAACATCAAATGGTCTTATGTTCACTGGAAGGATGCTTCCTACTACCAAAAAAAAAAAAAAAAAAAAAGGCAAAATAAAATAAAAGCTGTAAAACTTTTGAAAACAGCCTGTCGTTAGGCGAAGGATGCACAGAAGAGCTGTGGCCATTCACTACGAACTGATGAATGTGGCTGAACTACTGCTGCCCTCCAGGCTGGCTGCAGAGGTGGCTGTCACTGAGCACTGTGGTTCAGCTGCAGCAGGTACAGCCTTTCTGCACGCCAGGAATCAGATTCACAGAAACTTTTGTTCATATTCGGGTTTAAGAGGCTATTTCAATGAATTTGAGCAAATCCTGACTAAGCAGCAACACAGCTAAAGCCAGGGAATGTTGTTCTTGTTATGTAGCCTTTCCAGGTGGGAGAGGCAGGAAGTGAGGAAGTACACCAGGACCATTCATCACCATGGAAGATGCTTGCTGTAGGAGACAGTCATAAAGAACATTCTTTCCATCTTCCTTTTAGAGCAAAACCACTCAGAGCTGCTCTTTGCTGTGCTGGAGTCGCTGGCAGACCTAAGTGGAGATGCAATGGGTAGCCCCATCTTACAGGTGATCCCATGCTTTTAAAAAACTTTATAGGTGGATAAATCCATTTAACTGATGGCACTAGGGCTTATCAGTGAGTGGGAAGCAGAAGTAGAATAGAAATTATTCTCCCAGTAAGAGTTAAATTGCTGCAAACGGAAGAAAAACTGGAATTTATTATTACAAAACTAAACTGACACTCTCTATAAAATATCCAAATGAATTTAATTATTAGAACCATGTTTCCAGCATGAGTTTCCATGAGCATAAAAGCAATCTGCCACATGAAGAATTGCTCACAGTAGTCCCAGATCCTTCCTTTTAGGCACATAATTTCACTGCCAAAATCATAGAATGATTTGGGTTGGAAGGGACCTTAAAAATCATCTCTTTCCAACCCCCTGCCATGGGCAGGGACACCTTCCACTATCCCAGGTTGCTCCAAGCCCCATCCAACCTGGCCTTGGACACTTCCAGGGACGGGGCAGCCACAGCTTCTCTGGGCAACCTGTGCCAGGCCTCACCACCCTCAGGGAAGGATTTCTTTGTAATATCTAAATCTAAACCTACCCTGCTTCAGCTTTAGGCCATTCCATGCAAGTGGCTGTAGCCAGCAGCTCTCAGCAGAGCTGGAGCAAATGCACCTCTCACAGCTGTCACCCAGCACTTTCCAGGTGTAACGTGGCTTACAAATCTCGAAATGCATTTTGTGAGCACCTGGAGAATCCACTGTACTAGCCAGTGAAGGCAAATATAATACACTCTAAACTGACAGAACAAGAAAGTTTCAGCAAGAGCAGTATTATTTTGATTTATTGAGGGTCACAGCCTGTATTCAGTGAACTGAACCACCCTTCTCGGTCCAGGGCCTTCATGAATTTTTACTCTAGTATTCAGGTAAGCAGTATAAATCCTTACAAAGTTTTTATCCATCTCACAAATGGACATAGACCAGCTTGCATGGAACTCCTGTTTCTATCCATTTCCGAAGGATACACAGCTGGGAACAGTAGAGGAAGAGGGAATTAGAAACTCAGGGAGAAGAAAAAGAAATCCTAAATGGTGATATTGTCTCATGACTATTTTCTGGTTGAGAATTCCCCTTTCATCTTTCCATCCCCTTCCCATCGAGCAGTGTTGTGGCTTCCATTTGTAACAGGCAGAGAGCGCAAAAATATCTGACTTGGGGGGATTTGGCAAAGGTTCTGGCCTTGAACCCAGCAACAGATACAGAACACTTGTAACATTCAAAACAGGCCCTCTCTTTCTTGACCTCTGTGATTTTTATTGCTTATCTGGGTATACATAATCATTTTAAGATGTCTCCTCTTACTTACCATAAAATAACCATGAATTATTTTTAAAAAGGTAGATAATAAACTTCAGAATAACTCTTAAATGTACCCAAGCAGACAAGGGGGAATGTGAGGTTGCTGTCATGAAGGATAGCTTCTGGCAACTGATCTGAGAGAGCCACTAATGATTTTAATTAGCTTTTGGAAGCACAATCCACCCATTCTGAAGCCGGTGCCCTGCTGGCAGCGACAACGCTTTGGAAGATCGACAGCATAAAACATTTTCTACAAGGAGACTTCGTGCAACTCCATGTGTCATGCAAGGAGCAATTTGTCTCCAGCTGAACTGCAATAGGAAAGCTGTAGCTGGAAGGTTTTCCAGCTGTGGACTTCCTGCAGGTAACACACGTGCTCCCCTGGGGAATGGGGGATTAATGACCAGGCACCGAGACCTGGCGCCGTCAGGTGCAAATCCAAAAATCAGCTTTTCCTCCTGGCAAATCACTTCACCTCCTAATTTATATCATCTCTTTAGGTTATAGGCTTTTCAGAGGGATGTTAATCTCTGCCTTCATGTTTGTACAGAGCTTAGGATGTAGTAAGGGATTAATCACAGTTGGGGCTATCATCCTATGGGAACGGGAACAGTGAAGTAGCAATAAATTGGGAAAGCAGCAGTAGATGCTGATGCCTTGAAGGTGGTTGGAATAAGGACCAAAGCTGGATCACAGTTCAGCCAGGAACAGCAAATCTTTTCTAGTGAGGTAAGTGCAATAGAAAAATATATTTAAACTATTAATAAATAAATTGAAACCTACATGAAGGACCTTTGCCTACATGGCTTTAAGATGAAGGAAGGTAGACTCAGATTAGGTGTTAGGAAGAAATTCTTTAATGCGAGGGTGGTCAGGCACTGGAAAAGGTTACCCAGAGAAGCTGTGGCTGCCTTATTCCTGGACGTGTTCAAGGCCAGGTAGGACGGGGCTTGGAGCAACCTGGTGTAGTGGAAGCTGTCCCTGCCCAGGGCAGGGGGTTGTAATAGATGAACTTTGAGGCCTGTCTCACCCCAAACCATTCTGTGAGTCTATATCCTTGTGCTCAACATGGAATAGCAGCTGCCCTCCCAGCCTGTAGGGTACTTGAAGTATTTCAGAAGAAACAGGGAAGAATCAGCAGATGCCGAGGTGGAGTCACCAAGAATTTTGAGCTCAACATGACTTTATGCTGACTGATGGAATCATAGATAGGTAGATATTGAACATATTATTTAAAACAAAGCAGATCAAAGAAAGGGGGGATTGACCAGAATTTTTACTGAAAATGCAAATAAAATCTGGGCTTCGTTTTTTCTACAACTTAGAAAAAATCTGAGTTTCTTTTATACTTTTCTATTATAAATCATTGGTCCCAGAGCACATGTTTAACTACTTTGTTGAATCAGGGTCATTATGAATAAGAGCCTGGCAATGCTCCTCTGTTAATGAGCTTCCAGGAAATGTACAATTGTTTTTAGAAGAAGTCTAATGAAGATAGATTTGTAGGAGATCTCATTTGATGCAGCTAGAAAACCCAAACTCATCAACCAAACAAAAGCATGGGAGTAATTTTTTTTTTTTTAGTGTCTGATTATCCTTCCAGGAGTGCTGGTGTGTAACGCTTTCAAACTTTCATTGAACTTTACTCTCTCACTCCAGGCGATTATTTTTCCTTGATGTCTGATGTGGAATGATATACGTGCACCTGTGTGATAATGGTTGGTTGGATATATCTTTACTGAGCTGGGAAAACCCGGGACATCACCTCTACACTTAACCATTTGATTTCTTTTATGGCTCTGGTACGGATCCCTGCACTAAAAGCTACCGGTGGAGCTTACATTTGTCAGGGGAAATGTGGGTGTTTTATCATACCAGCTGTTTAAAGTCTCCTACAACTTTGCAAACCACTTTAAGAGCCCTTGCTTTTATCACTGCTCAAACTTCCAAGCAGTCGCCAGAACAAAGGAAGGAACAGCTGGGAAGTTTTAAAAGCAGCGATGTTTGCCGTTGCACTCAGGTTTAAGTACAATAATTAATAAAACTTCCCCTCCTCTTTCTCCTCATGTCAGTGCACAATCATTTTGGAACAGGGCTTCTTCCTGGCCCCTCCAGCAGAGTTTCAGCTGTTATATTTCCCTTTTCCAAACCAGCAATTATTATTATGACTATCATGGCACATCCATATTGTGCCACTCTCCCACATCAACCTGCTAAGGGGCAGCGTGCTCAGGGCAATTTTGTATTAAACATAAGCAAATCTTTTGGAAATTCATTCATCTGAAGGAGAAATGCTGCAGAGGACACAATGCTAGAGCATTCTCTTCTTCCAGGTAACAAGCCATGAGAAAAGAGGAAATGGCCTCAGGTTTTTCCAGGGAGGTTTAGACTGGATATTAGGAAAAATTTCTTTACTGAAAGGGTGGCTAAGCATTGGAATAGGCTGCCCTGGGAAGTGGTGGAATCATCATCCCTGGAAATGTTCAAAAGGGTCGGGAATACAGCACGCATGGCCAGGGGAGGTGAGAAACACTTCTCTCCACTGCAGCCATCGAGAAGTTTGGTATCTCACAGGGGTGAATAGTACAGACTCCACCTACACCCAACACAGAACTGGGGCGATTTATTCCTGCTGCCTCAGACACCTCTCTTAGCATGGGATGAACCATCCCCTGACCCTCTCCCACTCTCTCCACCGACTAGAAGAAGATACCTGGCATTAGCCGAGCTTGCAGGCAGTCACAGTTAGGCCAGGTGAATCCCGTCTGGGCAGTGCAGTTGTCTGTCCAGCCTGGTTTTCCATCAGGCTTTCCATCACTGGACAGTGGTGGATGCTCCACAAGGATGCAAAACGAAGAGCAGCACTGAGATCTGTGAGTAGGGGGCTGCACAGTAATAAAGTGTGAAGGAAATTGCTTCCTTCCCCTCCGTGGTGATTAGCGTCAGCCCTGGACTGTGAGCACTGGATTGATGGCCTCTGTAATTTTATCCAAACTGGAGCTGCTGGAGTGGATTTGAGGGGTGAAAATGCTGCTGCTGATCCCTAGAAGATGGAACTGGGTCCTCCAAAAGGATCCAGAGGCTTGAAAGGGTGATTGCAGAGAAATCAAACTGTGGGATTTAAGGGTAAATAGCAGTGATCATGTTTTCACACAGTCTGTGCTTGGAGAGATAGCAGCAGCAAGTACAATTCTGAGTATTTCCCAAAGTCACGTAGCAGTCCTACCTTCCACTCAATACAAATATAGAGATTGAAATAACTGATTTTTTCCTTTCTCTGACAGTTAATGCCAGGATTTGTGGCTCTGGCCTTTTTGCTCTGTTCAAGGCATCCCCATGGCAACTATTCTCCATCCCAGCAGGATCCTCTCTGTGCCATGACGTGCTGAGTGCTCCCTCCTACAGGTGAGATGAGTCCTTTATTCACCCAACAGCACATCCAGCTGTGGTTGCAGCAGGGATCTGCCAGGGATTGTCCTTGCTCAGAAATGACCTGGTGAGTTCCCCAGGGTGTTCACCTCCTCAGATCCCAGCGTAATGCCGTCTGGTCCCCGTGGTGACATCCCATATGCCACTGAAGAAATGGGTGTGTGAATGGAGCCCAAGACCTTGGCCATTCAGCAGAGCATGGTTTCACTGTGGCCACACAGACTCAGAGCACTAACAGGCATTATTGGAAAGGAAAACACTGAGAGCACATTAGTAAACACAAGGTACCTGTGTTTCCCAGCAGAGGCTTTTCCAAGATAGTGCAGCGACACTTCCGACAGACAGCATTTACAAATCATTATTAACTAAACAAAGCTCTTTAAAGAGAGTCACCCCAGGGCACTCTGGCCTCTGTTAAAACAGACTTTTCAAAAACATTTATGGACTTAAATAAAGCTCATTTCAGAACGCCAGTGAAATTGCCTCCAGGTTGCACTCTGGCTTTGCTACCAGTCTAGTCCTTAAAATTACTCACCAGGAAGGGGAAAGACTTTTTTTTTCCCAGCTAAAGGGTTCCCGTGTGTGCTGCTCAGCTGTGAGTCCTGCCAGAGCGCAGCTGGCCAGATGTGGGTGGCTGAGATTTGATGCAGTGTTCATTCTTTTATTCTTATTCTTATTCTTATTCTTATTCTTATTCTTATTCTTATTCATTTTATGTGTATTACAGCCTTTCCTGGAAGTTTGCATAGGCACAGGATAGGAGTTGGAAATGTTGTAGCAGAGGGACTGAGGCACACCCAGATCAACTGGTTTGTCCTGGGACAATCAAGAGGTCAGTGGCAGAGCTGAGAAATAAGCTCAGCTTTACTAGAACCAACCTTTTTAGGTCTTTTTATGTCTCTCTAGGTCTTATTACAACTTTTTCAAAGTGTCCATCACACTGACATCCAAGTTCCTGTCCCAAGAGCCAACCTTCACAGAAACTATTGTGCTCTGGAAGTTGTTCTTTATCCTTCTGCCAGTAAATGCAAAAACCTCATCAATAAGAGGGGGAGAAATGGTTGCAGAAATGCATTTGCTGGTAACTTTCACTCTCTAGCTCATATTGTTAACACACCCAACTCCAAATGCTGGATGGCAGATGGAAATACTCATTGGCCTGATGGATTTATGGATGTCTGAAGTGGCAGTACATATTGCCTTCAGAACAACATTTTCTTCACAGTGAGCCAAGTCCTGGTGCAGTTGAAGTTATTGGAAGTTTTGCCACTAACGTTAATGAGATCAGGATTTTGATTTGTGTCTGCAGAGACAAAAATAACACATTATTGCAAATTGGAAAGTTAGAGTTGAATTAAATGGGGTGACGCTGAGAAAAAGAGAGAGAAAGATTGATCTCTGGTAAGATTTAGGATGGAGTTTTGCCCTGTCACTGTGTCTCCTTGTTCTGAAGGAGGCAATCCCACAACCACACAGATCCGCATTTCGCCAAGGAAGAAATATTGTTTCATCTCCCAGCAATGAAATGTAACCCCAGCCTGTACCACTGGTGACCAAAAGCTGTCACTGGTGTGGCATTTGCCTGGTGCCCTTCGTGAAACCAGGTGTTGTTCTCTGCCTTGTCTGCACCACGTAAAAATTCTTAATTCCAAGTGTAAGGTGGACACAATGCTAGAGCATTCTCTTCTTCCAGGTAACAAGCCATGGGAAAAGAGGAAATGGCCTCAAGTTTTTCCAGGGAGGTTTAGACTGGATATTAGGAAAAATTTCTTTACTGAAAGGGTGGCTAAGCATTGGAATAGGCTGCCCTGGGAAGTGGTGGAATCATCATCCCTGGAAATGTTCAAAAAATGTGTAGATTGGCACTTGGGAATGTAGTTCAGTGGAACATGGCATTTGGGAACTTGGCCATGCTGGGTTAATGGTTGGACTCAATGATTGTGGAGGACTTTTCCAAAATAAATGGTTCTGTGATTCTAAGATAAAGCAGGGGATTCAAGTGAAGTTTGCTCACAGAACAGTCCACTTTCTTTGAAATAAATGTGTAGAAGGGACAAGAGATAGAAGCAGAGACAAATGACCAGAGTTTTAGGTAAGACAAACCTGGAAGAGATACCCCTGGAGGGCATTGCTTTCTGCAAGCAGATCTGACTGGCCACATACCAAGGAGCACAAAACATTTCAGACCATTGACCCTTCTGGGGTGATTCCTAGCCAATTGGGCATAAAAGCATGGTTATAAAACTTAAAACAATCTAAACTGGTTTCCTGGTGGCAGGCAGGGAGGGGAGGATGCTGCTTTGGTGAAGGTGGGTTTTGTAGTCAAAGCAAACTAACAGGAGCTGATTAGAGCTGGACCCAGCTCCTGACAGTGCCCTGGTGATTTTGGGGCTGCTCTGAAACCACCAGGAAAACTCCAACTGCGTTTGGTGGGGCCAGGGTGGTGTGTCATCTCCTGTGAGTCACCTCCATACCTTCCTAGGGAAGAACGCTTTACCTAAAAAATGTCGGAAGCTGAAGCAAAGACCATCCACCAAGTTCACTGAGCACCTTCAATCTAGCTGGGGAAGGAAAAACCCATTGAGCATGAGTCTTTTCATAGCCCTGCCTTGGAAGGAGAGATGAAATCCTCCCTCCTGAGCTGCCGGGCTCGGCCAGCTCCAGCTGTGAGCTCGCAGCTGCTCTCACCCCGGGGCAGAGGGAGACAGCAATGCGGAAATCCCGCCTGTGTCTGATCACACGGGGCAGGTGTGGTGCCAAGAACGTCGTCACCCGCTTCACTTGCCAAGTACCTGGATGCAGCGTGAACAATCACATCCTGCCGATAGCTCCGTCAGCGATGAGCGCATCCCCCTCGGAGATAGGATGGCTGGACATGCAAACTAATGTGCCTGTGAGCCTTTCATGTGCAGAGCTGTAACAGATGTTCAAAGATCATCCTCTGGCACTGGGAAAGTGTCTAGGAGGCCCTGGATAGGAGTTTTCTTGGCACACTTTTTTTTTTTTTTTTTCAGATGAGCTGAAGGGGAAAAGTTCCTGTTAGTGATTATTTTCTGTCTGAGAGCAAAATGCTTACGATGAGTGTCCCAGCTCATGCATCAGGGAATGCCAACCAGATAAATGCAGCTTTCCTCTTCCCTGGAGGTCCCTATCTCTGAGAAGTCTTTACAGGGACTCAGAAGACATTCTTTTTGGTGACACCAGCAATAAAAAATCTGCAGCTGGAAGCACCTCACACTTTTTCTGACACAAAACTGTGAATCTCACCACAAAGCTGTGAATCATTGGTGATGCCCACAGCAATCTCAGGCAACAACAAGGGAATGCCCAAAGCAGCAGGATAAAATCATAGAACCATTAAAGTTGGAAAAGACCTCTAAGGTCATTGAGTCCAAATGGAGACCATGACCCTGCTCAATGTGTCAGTGAGGGCAGAGCACATGAGAACCACCAATCTGTGACGCTGGTGGCCAGAGATGGCCACAGCAGGTCACCAAGGCTTCAGAAAACATGGCCACTTATTAGGAACACCTAAAAGGGGAACCCCACTGATGCTGGTTGTGGAGCTCATTGCAAATCTGGCTGGATGGCTCTCCAACTCTTTATCCATGCGCAGAGAGAGGGTGCCCACAGCTCCTTTCTTAGAATCATAGGATCATTAAAGTTAGAAAAGACCTTTAAGATCATCAAGTCCAACTGCTAACCCAGCACTGCCAAGCCCAGCACTAAACCATGTCCCCAAGTGCTACATTCACCCTTCCAGGGATGGTGGTTCCATCAGTTCCCTTGGTAGCCTGTTCCAATGCCTGACCACCCTTTCAGTGAAGAAAGTTTTCCTAATATTCAATCTGAACCTCCACTGGCACAAATTGAGGCCATTCCATCCTGTCTCTTGTTACCTGGAAGAAGAGACCGACTCCCACCTGGCTACAACCTCCCTTCAGGTGGTTTTACAGAGCAAGAAGGTCCCCCATTGAGCCTCCTTTTCTCTAGGCTGAGCCCCCATCTCCCTCAGTTGTTCCTCATCAGACTTGTGCTCTCACCGATCTTGCCTGTCTCCTCCCATCCTCTCCCATGTAAGGGCTCTCTCCAGCTGTGGATATGTTTGATTTGCAGGTTGACGAGGCTTTGATGTTCCTATTTACTGTTTCCACCGAGCAGTCAAATGCCTGGCACAAGCAATCAGGATCACATCCAACCGAGTCTGTATTCCTGCTGTGAAACCCTATAGCAACAATTTCAGCTGCCTTACTGATGTCGTCCCATCCCAACACGGAATAATGCCTGCAGGGCACCGCTGCATCCTGCAAAACCTACGGAGGCAAGTCCTGTTTAATTAACGAGCGCTTTTTCGTGAGGCAGCTAAAACGTCTTCAGCTCACTCGGTGGATTTGGCTGTCTTACTGCAGAACTACCGGACTTTAAATTAACTGAAAAGAAGGAGCATTTATCCTCAGGGTCTGAGCTGGAGCCTCTGCAAAGCACGAGGACCCTTTTAGCAGGTTGCACAGAGCTGGGAACAGCCCCCAACTCACTGCTGAAAAATGTAGACCTTTCTCATGCTGCTTTTGAATAGAGACAGAGAAGACACAGACATAGATAAATAGGGTGTAAAAGACATTTTTTTCCTAGTATAGATCAGAACACCATGGGAAAAACTCACCTACTCCCTTTCCTTCATTTATAAGTGGTGTGTTTTGAGCATCATAGTTTGGTAAAGGGATATTTCACTACTAAGTTGTAAGGGGAAACCTAGCATTGAATGGCCATCAAAGACAAAGGGGTTTTTGTCCCAGGTGTTCAAAGAAGGACAGAGCCCCAAAAATAGGCCTTTTACAACTTCTAATAAAAACTGTAGGCAGTTTGTTTCAGTTTGTTCTGGTGAAATAGTGATTTCTCTCCCACTCTTCTGGATTTTGTTTTTAGCAATGGGGCTATAACACTACAGTGTTATACAGTTATATAGTATAGCTTGTTTGCAGCCTCGTTGAACACGGAGTTTAATTCATTAGTGTTTATAAATGGCTTTAGGATCTGCAGCTGGATAAGTGCTAAATAGTCTTGATGCTCTCATACAGATGAATTTGCTTATCTCTCATGTAAATCAGCTTAAAACATTGCCCTGAAATTAACAGCTCTGGGGTTAACAATGGACTCAACCACACACTAAACTGCAGCACTTATCATATCACAACATTGCCCTTATTAATTACACGCCCTGCTGTGGTTTTTGGACCAAAATCAGCTACACTTCAGATACGGGCAGCCGGACAGCGCTGGGAGGAAAGTGTTTGCAACTGCACGACACACATGTTAATCGTGAAATTAAACAGATGGCCCAGTCACTCATCAGTGAAAGTCCACCAGGGGCTGTAAGAAAGAAGGAGATTTCCTATGTAACATAACAATTTAGACATCAGAAGGTTTTGAGTTACAAGATTTTTCTTTATCCTCCACCTGAAACTTTTAAGGGGTAACGTCAGGGAATTCCATCCGGACTTCAGATACTAATCTCGTTTTATGCTGTTTTGATCTGTCTGTTGGGAGCTGGCAGCCAACCCCAGTGACTCCACGTAAGTGAACACCGTGCAGCAGATGGACCAGCCCTTTGCAGCCACCGAGAAGTGTCTGGAGCTCACAAATCCTCCCTGTCTCCAGAAATCCTCATGTGTGATGAGCTCATAAAAGAGCCAGACCCAGCACTCACTCCATCACGTGCTGGCAGGATGGGTTTAGGGACTGAGGTGCAGGGGACCAAGAGCAAATATTCACTTGTTGCTCATCCACACATCTCTGCTGAAGCCATGAGTGTCAGATCTGGTATTAAACCTGGTTTCAGGCTGTGCAACCACTAAGCTCCCAACAAACTCACTCTGCAAGTTTTGCTTACTCTGAGCAGCAGGCACAACACCTGCTGCTGGATTGCCCGAAGTAAAACCTTAAAAACAGGATAATGGGCCTGTTTATTAAGATTGAAATTAAACCAAAGTATGATTAAAAGTCAATTTATAGAATCAAAGAATTGTTTAGGTTGGAAAAGATCCTTAAGATCATCAAATCCAACAATTAACCCAGAATTGCCATGACCACTACTAAACCCTGTCCCCTAAACCCCACCTGCAGTGCTGCATCCAGGTCTGGGACCCCAACTCCATAAAGACATGGACTTCTTGGAACAAGGCCTGAGAAGGCCACTAAACTGATCAGAAGCCTGGAGCTCCTCTCCTATGGAGACAGGCTGAGAGAGCTGGGGTTGTTCACTTTGAAAGCTCTGGGGAGACCTTGGAGCCCCTTCCAGTGTCTAAAGGGGCTCCAAGAGAGCTGGAGAAGGACTTTGGACAAGTGCTGGAGTGCCAAGGGGCAATGACTTCACACTGCCAGAGAGCAGGGTTAGATGGGATACTAGGAAGAAATTCTTCCCTGTAAGGATGGTTGGACACTGGCATGGGTTGCCCAGAGAAGCTGTGGCTGTCCCATCCCTGGAAGTGTCCAAGGCCAGGTTGGATGGGTCCCTGACCACTGGTCTAGAGGAAGGTGGTTGTTGAAATTAGATGATCTTTAAGGTCCCTTCCAACACAAACCATTCTGTGATTTTGGGATTTTATGTCCGTAAGTGCCACACGTGGTTTGCATGGACACATCAGTTTACTTTCCTCTGTGTCTGAATTCTGCATCCTTCTCCACTTACAGACATGAAAAGGGTGGTTGTCAATATTTTTAAACCTATCTCTGGCAATGGTTTGAAGTTCTAACCAAAGTCAGGACTCTGATGAACACATGCATGGTATGGATAACTTGTACAGAGAATGATTTAGGACACCAAGGAAAGACTAGGTAAAGGGAAGAAAGGGTTTTTGTCCTCAGAGATAATATAAATATTATCTTATTATTGTTTTCTTTTAAATCATTATTTGTTTATATCCTGGTATTTAAATGCCTACTAGTATTTTCATAACTTGACATCAAATTCCCTTTGAAAAGCTGTTCCAGATTTACAGGAGTGGTCAGCACTCCCGACTGGAATCATGTTTTCAAAAGAGCTCAGATGCTGAGGGCAGGTCATTCAGACAACAGTCAGGTTTTCAGAAGTTCCCAGTGTGGGACTTTGAGATGTTTTGGAAAAGGGGAATAAGAATTAAAACATGCACTGAGGGTATGAAAATCCAGATTTACACTTCCTTTATCAGTTGCAGCCTGAGATTGTATGTTTGGATTTAATCCAAAGTCTTTCTATGAAGAAATTGTTGATATATTTTCACATATTCGGTTAAGCAAGTATCTACCATCTTCCTCTTCTGCAACACAAAAATCCAGGAATAGTCTTTTCTTCCCATGACATCAGGTTTTCTACAAAGAACAGTTTTGGAGAAATGAGTTTTTATCTGTTTGTTTAATATGTACAGAAACAGATTTTTATTTTATTATATTTTATTTTCAAGTGATATGACAATTTCTTCTGAATCCTGGACATTTTCACTTATCTACATTCTTTTTAAAACTGACTGGGATTTAATAGAAGCCTTTGAGTTGCTATTTCAAAAATATCCATGAGTAGGAACAAAGTGTTTATTTTAGTTATATTTTCCATACATGAAAAAATGATTTCATAATGAGCCCAAATTTGGAAAGTGGAGCTGCAAAATGCAGGAGAAGACTCACCTGTGTGAACTTTTTTCACACATCCACTAAAGGCATGATAATGATTTGAATGTTTGCTGTATTTTTTTCAAGTAGAACAAAAAATTCTGTGTCTAATAGGATTGTTCCTCATCTGCAAAGTCATATCAGTTTCTGGGTGCAGCTGTCAGGGGAAGGAAGGACCTCTCTGCTGTCTCACCAAGGCATTGGTGCACAGGGCAGGATTTCAGGACTGTCGTCCTGGGCAATCACAGCAAAAACTCTGATTGCCCAGGAGAAAAGACAGCCAATGGATCAACCATCACCCCCTTGTATGTGTGGGGATCAACCATCATCCCCGTGTAGGTGTGGGAATGCACAGCCTTGGCCTCCTGCACCCAACTGCCAGCAGAGAGGGAACAACAACAGGGCATGCAGAGTGAAGAGCACTGCAGTTTTTGTTAAACATTTTGTATTTTCTTCTTCTTACCCTCTCCTTCCACATTTTCAGCTTGCAACACCAAAAGGCATTGGAACAAAGGCTCTCTGATACTGTCACATGGCAGAGGGTCAGATAAGGTGATCCCACAAGATCCCTTCAGCCTGTTTATCCCTCAGTTCTGTGATATGATTCGATTTCCTGGGTTTAATGGTGCTCAGCTGCAAGGGTAAACGCCCAGCTCCTTTTGGATGGTCAGTGTTCATCCCTGCATGTCAACCATAACTTCTGTCCTCTGGGTTTAAGAGCCCTGAAAAAGCCATCAGGTTTTTCCATGGCTACCTGGGTACACATCCTCCCCCAGAAAAGGGCTGGGAACAAAGCCCAGGAGTAATGACTTCTGGAGAAGCACTGCTGCATGTGTTACCTTTATGGTTTGCCCTGCTAAGCAAGGTGTTAATCAGAGCCCAAGTGCTGTAGTCATGGGCATCTTGCAAATAATTTCTTGTTGATCAGAAAGGTCTTCATCCACTGCTTATTCCTGGGACATGCTGAGACAGCAGGTATCAAGTAGTCCTTTTTCAGCACAGGTTGCCAGCACAGGAGTTCCGAAATGCCTGTGCCTGAAGCTCAGTCACTGGATGGGGACACAGGGGGATCCCTCTGGCAGAACTGGGATGCTGGGACAGAGCAGACGGACAAAATGCCCAGCAGGCAGTAGGGATCTCATGACACAGGGGAAGACAACACACCTCAGCAGTCCCCACCAGTCCATCCTGGAGAAAAACTTCAGTAGATCTGCATCAGCCAGACCGGGAATGAAATAAAACGTTTACTGTTCCCAAACCCCATTATTTAGGGTCCAGGGTGCTGTCTTCATCCTGGGAATATTTGTGCCTACCTTGTCCTTGCCCAGACACTGTCAGAGTGCTGAAAGATTTTCCAACATAGAATCATGGAACTGGAGAATGGTTTGAGTTGGAAGGGACTTCTAAAGGTCATCTAGTCCAACCCCCTGCAGTGAGCAGGGACATCTTCAACTAGGCCAGGTTGCTCAGAGCATCCCACCCGGCTCCTACTCCAGGAGCTGCTCCCAGCAGGAGAGAGGAGTTGAGCTGAGAACGGGTTTTCTTGCAGCAGGAAAACCAAAGCAAAGCCTGTGCCAAGCCCCAGCAAGCCACAGGCACAATTTCTGATCTTCATGAAATCATCAACCCTCTGTCCTGGGAATAGGGGCTCAGATAAACTGCCCAGAGGACCTGCTGTGCCAACAGTGGGGAGGGGGAATTTCTTCCCCTTAGTAGGAAAATTATAGAGTTTATAAGAAAGATAATTTACCTAAAGGGGTTTAACTAGTTCAGACCTTGAGATGTGGAGCATCTGGGCCATGGAGCCCCATTGCCCTGCATCCAGGCAGGGGGCACGGGCAGAGACCAGAGCCCCCCACCAGCTACCACGGCTCCTGCAAGGCAGGACAGCTGCACATAAATGTGCAACTCATAAAGCTGGAGGGGCTCTGCAAGCTATTAGGTAATTAAGCAAAATGAGGGCTCGGAGCACCCGGCTGCTCCTTCCAGCCCATGGCTGTGCTCTCTTTAGAGTCTGATTGGATAAAGGATTTTTATTAACTTCATATTTTTGCTTCTAATTTTCCTCTCTTTGCCTTTCATATTGCAGGCCCTGAGCTCCTCTGGTCTTGTGGTGATGTTTATTGGCACTGGCAGGTTGCAACACCCCTGCAGGCTTCCCACAGACAGACCCCAGAGTGCAGACCACGAACCGAGGCAACTTCATACACTGCCTCTGCTGTGAAATTGCTCAGGCACTTCCCTCACGGTTTTCCTCTCACCCTCCCCACCTTCCCAGCTGGAGCCTCCTTCTCCCCAGCTGTGCCTCTCCTTTTCCAGGAGAAGAGGCAGCAGGCCCAGAAAAGCAGCTGGTTTGCGGGGCATCGCCAAATTCATCTTTTTGCTGCTTATTGAGGCTGTGGTTCGAGGTAAAAAAAAGTCCCTGTGGGCTGCAGTGGCCACCACCTCTGTGTAGGGCAGGACAGACTCCTGACAAGGGGAAGCATGGAGGTCCGGTGGCTTGGAAGCATCAGCAAAAAGCTTGGGCATTTGCTTTTGATTCCACCATAGACCTGCTTCACTTCCAAACTCACGTGTCCTTGCACCAAAGAGGTGCATCCCTGGATGCAGCCAAGGCCATGTTGTACAGGACTCTGAGCAACCCGATCTGGTTGAAGATATCTCTGCTCATTCCAGGGGCTTGGACTAGATAATCTTTAAAGATCCCTTCCGACCATTCTGTGATTCTATGAATTTTCAGTCAACTCCATCCAACATGGACATATGGGAAACTTCACTTTGACCCCTTAAATGCACTTCTTTCTCCCATTATCTTTAAAGTGAGCTTAAAAGTGCAGAGGTACATTTTTGTTGTCATAGTGCCACTGTGTGAGCACCTAGTATTTGCTCAGAGATCTCCCCAACCTGTCTTTGCAGCAATAAGCACTTTTCTGGTAGCTTTCCACAGCCTGAAATAGTTGTGCCCTGGGATTATTTAACCTCCTGTGGCTGGTAGTTGTGCCCCATTGAACAATAGTCTCTGCTTTGCGAGGAGGTTGCATCAGCTAAATTGGCTTTTTCTGTGATGCTCACAGGCTCATCTGGTAGCAACAGCTGGCTGCCAGCCCAGCCTCCCTTTTTTGATATTGCTTTGGGGTTTTACTGGTAGTGTCTCTGGGCAGTAGGAGGCAAAGAAAGAAGCGACAAACCCCAGAGTGCCACCAGTGAATCCCAATAAAAGGCGAGTGGGAAAGTGCCTTTTGACGAGCAGTGGTGCCTGGGTTTGGTGCCCCTCCAGCTGCTTGTTAGAATAGCAGGGGAGTGGCTGGGTCACTTTATGATTTATTCCAGCCCCTTGTCCTGGTTGGAAGGAAGCATAAAAGATGCTTTGTTTCCACAAGCAGGAGATGCGGAATGCTCCAGCCTCCAAATCTCCCGCCTGCCAGCAGAGTCTGATGCTCTCCCCCATGTGGGATCCATCTGAGCCTGAAAATTGACAAGGAACATCTTAGCAGCACCAGGATGTTCCCCCATCCAGCACAGCAGCTTATTTGTTCAGCTCTCAGCTGCTGTGCACAATCAATGCAACGTGGAGCGTGCAACAGGCTCTAAAGACGTGTGGATAATCTCTGGCTGTACCCAAAGGATGGTCTGTCCACAGGGAGAGCTTTTGGAGCCACACTCAGCATTGTTTAAGCTCCCAGGCATCTCATCTGGCTCTTATAAGCCCTCGTCCCTCCCAAGCACTTGTAAAACTTTCAAGCCGAGCCATTTCTTCCCTTTTGGGGCTGCTGCTGTGTACACTGAGAACGCCCCAATCCAGGCTCAGCAGCCTGTTTAGGTTCCTACCTTCTTAGCAGACTAGATTTAGGAACCAAAAGGTGATGCTGGATCTGGACTGACGCATCTGTGATTATCTGTTGATTTATTATGTGTTTTAAAGTCCCTGCTCTTTATGGCTACAAATAGAAGGTGAGTGGCACAAAGAGACATGACCAATGCCTTTGGCAGTTTGGGAGCATCCTGGAGCTGTAGTTCTGAGCAGCAGTGGCTGCTGCTGTCATCCAGATCTGCTGCTGCCCTAGGGGAGCAGACAGGTTCAGCTTTGGAGAAGGGCTTAGACAGGGCCCCTTTTCAGCACACCTGTGCCGTGGCACTGGCGCTCTCAGAGCAGCCATGGGTGGCTAAGCCTAAGTAGTTAAATTAAAATATGTTAAAAGAAGTTTGTCTGTATGTAGGGCATCTGCCAGGAGAAATTCAAAGTGTTTGCGTGTCTGTTAGAGGACCTGCACTGGTAGCAGTCTCCTTTATTGTAAATAAATGAGTATAAACAATTAAAATAAATTTAAAAGCACCAAGTTTAATGGAAATGGCAGAGATCTGTGTATCAGGATCTGACTTGGGTTTTGCTTCCAGTGTCACTTCTACATTCTGAAGTGATATGGGGTGTGGTGTGAGATGAAATAAGAAATTACCCCTAGAAAGTAATACATCATTATTTAGAAACATTTCTAAATGCAATTTATTTTCCTTTGCAATTTCTGGACATTGATACTGTTTTCTCTGATCTGCAAATTACTTCAGGGTTGCACTGCCTGCATTTACTGAGGCCTCCTGGTATTGTTACTCATACTTTACAAATGGAAAAGCCCAGAGAGGTCAAAAGGCCTGCCCAAGTCATGTAGATGAAGACTTCAGAGTTGAATTTCAGGTTCTGGACTTAAGAGGAAACACCAAAATCAATAAATACATATTGAAAGACTCAAATGATATGTTTAGCTGCCTGATCTTTTCCCCTGGCCATTCATCCACCTGTCCTTGTCATACTGAGTCACTGCAATGAGATGTTTCTCTTGCCTGCTGGAAGAAACTTTTCTTCTGGAAAAAGAGAAAAGGCTTTCTTGTGTTATGTGGCAGACCACAAGAGAATAGACAAAAGAATAGTTTGTTGAAAAGGTCTTCTCAGGAATGTCCCAGTCCATGCTAGAGAAGCCAAAACTGAGTTTCAGTGACTTCATCTTGCCTTGTAATGCTCATTTGTTTCAGGATGTCATTTGGGATTCCAGGTTAAACAATTTGATCTAGTGGAAGGTGTTCGTGCCCATGGCAGAGATGTAGAACTGGATGATATTTAAGGTCCCTTTCAACCTATAACTTTCTAGAATTCTCTGTTTCTATGATTTATCAGCCTAGCCAGAGCCAAGGGACATCCAAATCTTTCCTCCATCCTCAGCTGCAGGAGAGCACCAGACACTGATGGGCAGGACATCTCAAAAGGATCTCAGCCTTTCAGGATTTTGCTTTCTAGTGGAAAAGGAGCAGCTGTATTGCCATGGTTTCAGGATCGCCAGCCATCACAGATGGTCCCAGCACCACTGGCATTTCTGTTCAATGTGACTTCCTGAGTTGCTGTTCATTTGCTCTCTGCTGTTGTCTTTGGTCACAATCTCTGCCACTGTCACCAAGGCTCTTAGCCCAAGCAGTGGTTTTTCTTGTCCAGACTATAGCAAATCCTTGTTGGTTTTGGCACTTCCCTACACCTGGAGTGGGCCAAGCCCAGGCTCCAACTGACCTCACCCTCCCCATCTAGGTCAACCTGCAGCTCCCTTCCTCATGGATATTTCCACCTCTGAGAAGCTGCCACCCTCTGACTAGTGAGCTTTAATGGTACAGGGAGAAACCCCAACTTTTAAAACACCTTTTTATTGTTGCTGTTTCCTTTAGTGTTTGCCTGTTCTTAAACTACCAGCTTGTGCAGTCCAAGGATGCTGTGTGGCTGCCTGGAATGTGCTTAGCCCTCTGGAAGCACTGCCACTGACAACTCATAAATGTCAAAGATAAACTCCATAATCACCGATGGTTGCATCCAGATGTGAAAACTCCCTGGATTGCTTTACCTTTAGGGAAAACCACCACCTCGCTGGATTGACACTTTTTTTTTAGGGCCAGGAGGCACTATTGGATTTTGAAACTCAACCTCAAGGGACAGATTTCAGGCAGAGAGCATCCCATATCCACAGCAGACCTGCTGGAAAGCAGTGGTGTTACTGCGAGCTGCCCATGTTCATGAGCTGATCACCATCATAAGGTGACCTTGGAATGCTGGGCACCTGCTGGTCCAATTCAATTATGGACATCTGCAAAATATAAGCCAGGAGACTCCCCGTGTCCTTGTGACACACCAGTTGTGTTTTATGATTCCAAAGCAGTTCCAAGTGAAAATGAGCCACCCGGCACAAGAGCTAATGCAGGCAGGGTGCAGAGCTGGAAAAGTACTGGAAAAAATTAGCTTCTGGTATATATTTCCTATGGTTCCTTTCAGTTAACTCACTGCAATGCTTAGAATGCTTCCCTGCCCTATGAATCTGCTGCGGTGTATTTAACATATTATCAGTATAAAATGATGCAAGTGTGAGTTTCTTTTATCAGCAAAGCCCAAACTACTTCCCCTCCCTCTAAACCAGTGATGGAGCTGAACCAAAACCACAGATCTGATCACTCCCTGAACATTTGGGCAAGTTTGGATCCTAAACCTAGCATCATATACAGTCCTAATTTGTTAATAGGCCCACACCTAAGTCCTAAATTGAAAACTTGCTGGATGTGGAATTTGTTCCTTATAACAAAAGTGATCCAAAAATTCATTTCTAGAAGACAGGTTATAAAGGAGTTTGGTTCTGTCAAAAACCTCACTCAAAACCTTTCTCATAACCTTTCTCTAAACAAAACAGAAAGGAGAAACTGAAATTTTACCTCTCTTGTGCTTGGACAAAGATTTCATTTTGTTCCAAAATTCTCCTGGTAAACACCATGGTTTAGGGCAAACCAGAGAAATTTTACAAGGTGAGGAAATGATATATGTCTTTGGGGATTTGTCCTAAAAGGATTTGGGATATTTTTTTAGGGTTTTTTTTTTATGAAGGAAATTGTACCAGAGTTGGTTGGGTTTTTTTCTGGCAGGTACAACCATTTTCTATTGGTTTTGATATCAGCACAGTGAGAGCCAATGGACGGAGATGAGCAGTCACAGGACAGTTTAACTTGGTCACAATAGGAACAACCAATTCCTTGGACAGACCTCCCTGATGGTGTTCCCTGCCATGCAGCCAGAGTGGCCCTGGCCAGGCTGCCATGTCTCTCCCACTGCTCCCAAGGGTGGTGCAGGAACAGGCACACACCTGGGACCACTTCCAGTAGATGGCTGGATGCAGTTTTAATGCTGACAGAGTTTAATAGGGTGAAAGTAACCAGACTCTCAGTCGCCAAGCACAGCAATGACTCCTGGCAGTGTTTTTTTGATTAATAGAGATTTAGCCATTGAGGTCAACGAGACAAACGGGAGAGACAGACACTTTTAAATACTCTCAGAGATGAAGGCTGGAAGAAGATAAAAGTCTGGTCTATAAATCCTCTGCTTTTTTACTACATGGGAACATCACAGCAGCAGCACTTAATGCTATAGCAGTAACCCAAAATCACAGTTCTGAGCAAGATGTTGAGCTTTTCCTGTGAGAACACTTTTGGCCTCCCAGACCCAGTCATTGGCTCTTTGTGCCGGTGCTGTCAGTAAGACTCATCCAATGCTCTGGAAAGCCCTAAACTCTGAAGGGGAACAAGTCAAACATGTGCCATAGAGTCTGGCAAAAAAGGCACAGATTCTTTCTGTCTGCCACACCTTGTTATGATCACAGAGTCATAGAATCATAGTCATAGAATCACGGAATGGTTTTGGTTGGAAGGGACCTTACATATCATCTAATTTCAACCCCCCTGCCATGGGCAGGGACACCTTCCACTATCCCAGGCTGCTCCAAGCCTCATCCAACCTGGCCTTGAACACTTCCAGGGATGGCGCAGCCACAGCTTCTCTGGGCAACTTGTTCCAGTGTCTCACCACCCTCACAGGAAATAATTTCTTCCTAACATTTAATCTAAATCTCTCCTCTTTTACTTTAAAGCCATTTCCCCTTGTCCTACACTATCTGTGAAAAAGTGAGTCAGTTTGTACTGACTCACCAAACTCTGAGCTGCCTGAGGACAAAGACAACTGAAAGAGCAATATTTAAAACCTCCTTGCACAGCTCCCCAGAATAGCCTTGTAAAACTCTAAACCCTTTGAGTTAAAGCCCAAAGCAACTTCTCACCTCAGAACACCTTCTGCATGTGCTTGCAGTCCTCAGAACCACTGTGGCTTTCTGACAGTTTCCACAGAAGCCAGAAAGGAGCTTTTTTCCAAGACAGTTATTTTTGTGCATCTTTTTAGCAGAAAGGACACACTCCTACAAATAACCTATCCTGTGCCTGGAAACAAGGATTTTACAGACCTCCTGGCTTCAAGCCTATGGGATTTATGTGCACAAAGAGTCCACTGGAAGAGGATGCTCAGCTTCTGATGTTGGTTCAGTCCCTCTTTGGACCCTTTGGATGAAAGCCAGAACTCAGATGGGTACCCCAACCCAGTTTCAGAGTTCTTCCTCATCTGTTCTATCTCAGATTTGTAAGACTGAGATAAAGCAGGGAGAAGACTTTAAAGACAAACTTGAGTAAGACAGCATTACTGTGATTCAGGTTCCTCAGTGTGCTTCTCGTGGTAAATTCTTCTGTGTCAATAAAATGTCACCAGCCTCCCCAGGGCCTGTACAAACAGAGGCATCTCACTGTGTGAAAGTCACCAAGGCATTCCTGCTAACATTTTTGTTGGATTTTTTGGTGGTTCCTGTTTTTTCACTCCAAGTTCCCCTTGTGTTTTAGACTGCTTTCATCTCCCTCTGTCTCTTGAGCACTGTCTCACTGTGCATCTGTTTTCCTTTTGCATGCTCTCCCTTCCCCCTCTGTTTACTTTTATAAGCAGACTGTTGTTTTTATTCAATTCCCCTTGGTTTTCTTCAAGTTTTTCAGTTCTTCTAATCTTCTCCACAGCTCTCCCATTCTCTGCACTTACCTTCCAGTCTGGAGTGCTGCTGGAGCCCTGTTTCCAATTAGGTCTGTTTTGTCTTGTTTACTGGAGTTTTCTTCTCCCCTATCTTGTTCAGGAGCCACCTTTGTTTTTATATACCCTTTTTTTCCCACTTGCTGATCAGAAGCCAGGACACTACTTCTTCTTCACTGTTGTTGGTTTTATTCATTTATGTATTTTTCCTTCTCCAAGAAATAGAGGAGATGGCTGTTTAAAAATGTTGGTACTCTAATTGCAGAAACTGCTGTGGAAATTACTTTGATGCATACTAAATTGTGGTAAAAATAGTCCATCTTGATAATCTCTTACCTTTTTTACTTCAAAGAACCTCATCAAATATAGACCAAATCCTGCTTGTCACGAAATTTCCTCACCTAAAGACCCACAGACTGTGGTCACTGAGCACGCCAGTCCTCAGCAAGCCTTCTTAAATCTGCAGCAGAAAAGTCAGAAGCATCTTTCTGAGCTGAAAGAAAATACACAAATTTCCAGTGCAATTTCTTGTTTAGGTCTCCTGCAAGATTTGCCAAACCCAAACCACCTCCAGGAACCATTCAGACAGGAGCAAACCTGCCTTTCCTGGCAGGAAAATGATCTGAGGGGAGAATTTTTCATTGGATCTGATTCATAGTCAGTGTTACCTTGTTCAGCAGGGTAGTGAGCATCAGCAAGGAAAAGTGAGCATCACAAAGGAAGGGAAATTTCATTAAAAAGAAAAAACCTCAGAGAGCAATGTGCATTTCTTCTGCTCATTTCCTTTTACTTTTAAGGAAAAGGAAACAGAAGTTTCTGCACTTGGCAGTCTTCTGTCCTCTTAGAGCTTAAGGGCTCTTTTCAACCTCTGGGAGTAAAAGTGGGACTGACCAAGATGCACAAGGGTAACAGAATCAAATTCTACAGTAATAAAATCTGTGGGGAAAATTATCCACCAGCTTAAAGAATTCCAGCAGTGCTCAAAGCCATAAATGTTTGGCAACACAAGACATTGAAGAAATCTGAATGGGTGATGTTGGTCTTGGTTCTTTGTAAGCTTTCATTCTCACTCCCCTTTGTTATGTTCTTTTCATGCTTGATTCTTATGAGCAGAAGTGGTTAACTCAGGAGTTTATGAAACAAGAAACTTGGCTTCCATTCCTGGCTCTTGCATTCACTTTCTTCTTACTCTTGGAAAAGTAACTTAAAACTAGATCTATGTGCAGACTTGGGCTGTTCCAGGCACCAGGCACTCAGGATCTCTGTAAGCAGATTACATGAATGAATAAGATTTGCCCAAAACAGAAAACAGATCTTAAAAATATCTGGGGAAACCAGTAGAAAATAGGAAGATGGGTAAGACTCAGAACTTTTTCATTCTTGCCCCTGAATGAAGGAAGACATAGTGTTGAAAAGCTAAGTGGTCAAAAAAAAAAGAGTAGATGTAGTGTCTTGAGATATGGTTTAGTGGTCCTGGTGGTATTCGGTTGAAGATTGGACTTGATGACCTTGGAGGTCTTTTCCAGCCTTGCTGGTTCTGTGATGCTATGATTCTATGTCTGTCTGGGAGTCTTTAGCTGGGATTTTCAGCTCTGAATACTTTTCTAGAGTAGGTACCTATGTCACATTAGCACAATTTCATGGAAACCTGAAGGACCATGAATTGGTTTTTGACAATGAAAGAGGAACATGGAGAGTTCTTCTCAGAAGTCCTCTATGCTCATTTGAGGCAGGAACTTCAACCCATGTCTTGACTTTTGGGATAATTCTTTGAGCATCTCTTAGGTGGAGTAGGCAAATGAGCAGGAAATCAGCCCAGTTCAGTCACTGGTCCATGGGATGTGGTGGGACATACGTGGCAACATCAGAAGGTTCGGGCTGGTGCAAAGCCGGTGTAACAACTGTGCCCAGAGAAGTAAAATAACTGTGCTCAAAGAACAGCATGCCCTGGAGCAGGTCCTCAAGGGAGGAACGTGGAGCAGGCTGAGAAGTCTGCTTTGCCTTGGATGTGACACAGAGGGCTCAGCAGGGTGACAGCTTCAAAGCTGGTGTAGTTTCCCTGTTGGAGACTCAAGGCCAACAGTAATGGGAATGTGCATAGTCCTCAGCCACAGGAATCTGAAGGATCCCTGTAAAATACCATGTTGGAAGTAGCACTTAGGTCCATTTGTAGCTTCAGCTCAGAAGCCTGATTCTGGGATCTGTCTGCACGCCTGACTGCTGGATTGCTTTATGAAAGATGTGGATATTTATACAATCCAGTTGTGTTGAGGAGGTGAGCTGGAGTCAGCCAATTGTGTAGCATGTGTGTGTTTAAATATTTCCTCAGAAGTTTGTTTTGGAAAGCCAAAAAAAGAACTGCTCAATGTTAATAAATAATCCTATCAAATGTTTATGATGCCAAAGCCATAATATAAATCAATATGTTTAGATTTGAGTATGATAAATATACCTTAAAACAAATGAGTTGAAAATAATTTCGTTATTTCCTTACCTGCCAATTTTTCTGTAGAAAGGCCTTTGTTTCTCCAGCTACTCCTGATAACATCAGAGCCACCTGAAACAGCTCTTGGAGCAGACCTCAAAAGCAATCCAGACGCCATGAATCACACAGACGTGTGCACAGCGAGAATGGGCCATGCTAAAATGCTGACTAGTAACAATTTTTTATAACAAGTTAAGGAGCAGGAACATGTGTGTAGTCCTGGTTGGGTGACAAGCCCAAAATCTTGGCAACAAGCAGTGCACAGGCTTGTTTATTCTTCTTGACCCCCCACAATGGGATGAGCGTAGAGAGAATGCAAAAAGCAAGCGTTTTCTAGTGATTGGCAAAATAATTAAAGGCTTCAATCAAAACAAAATGGTTCTTTGCCTCAATATTAAGGTCCAGGGATGGGGCTTGGTGTTTGCTTTGCCACTTTCTTGCACAGTCAGGTTTTGTTTCTGGGTGCAGACCCATGGCTGCATGGCACCCCGAGCCAAAACTGCCCCAAGGTCACACCTGGCATCTACCTGGGCAGCAGTGGGGATACAGGAGAAGACACCAACTGCAGACTCCTGTTCTATGAGGAAAGCTTCTATAACTCCATTTTTGGAGTTCACACCCCAATTCTGTCACATAATGCCAATGATGGGGTTTCTTCCAGTCATTCTTGTCATATGATCATCGATTTCTTGGACCAGAGAGCTGTTCCCTCCTGTCTGAAAGCAGCCATCCCATTGTTAGACTCTAATGACTCCCACTTTTCCGGGATGAGAAGCAGATGAGGTTAATGTCCTAAAGATATGATGGCTCTTACTTTTAGAGAAAACTTCCAAAGGGCAGATATTTTGCTCACTGTGTGTTTTAGCTGCTGGCAAATGTCTCTAGCCATGCTCAAGGGTTGATCATACCCCTCTCAAGTTTTCAATTTGAATGAAAAAAAGTCTTAGTAACAGTTGCTAGCAAAACATTCTGGAATGGATTTGTTGATAGAAGATGACTGCTGTGCTTTCAGAAGGAAAATTAAACTGAAGAACAAGTATATTTAAGCATAATTGCTTTAAAAACAGAACACATGCTTTATTATAATCTGTACTTCACTGGAAAATGGAATAATCCAGAAGGCTGAATTCTGTACTGTGTACTGGAAATGTTAATGTGCAGTGAATCTTGCTGGCTGGTTTTTATCAGAGTATGTATATAAAATGCCTCAGCACCACTGGAGAGCCATCTGCTTGGATTCTGATAGCACAGTGCAGTAAGATTTAGATGCAATTTTCAAGATCATCATTTTTCTGATCAAGATAATCTTACCAAAACCTGTTTTTGAAACCGGACCCAATTCCCTTTGGTGGCTGGGTAATCTCAAAGTGACATGTGTGCTTCAGGCTCAGTGCTAATGACCATGTCTCTGGTGGTGTGTAGCATCTCCTTGTTGGGCTCTCTTAGCCATGGCACACTATTAGTGTTAAATAAATGCTAGTAGCAATTCTGCCCTGGTGAAATTTTTAGTTTCCATCTGATATGAGATCATCTTTGAGTCACTACCAATTTTCTGCAATTCTGATACTCAAAAGGAGAGTTTTCATTTAGGAAAACTGGAGCTTCCCCAGCTTGTACATGAAATATAGGCAGACTCAGACAAGTCCTTTTGTCCTGGAGGCCTGAGCCCTGAAGGTCTGAATAAAAGGCTCAGACATCCATCAGCCTAAATATTATTTCAAGCCTCCAACTGCTCATTGATTGCATAACTCAGAAATTATTTACTCTAGTAAACAAATAAATAAACCATGTCAAACAACTCAACAGGTTTTTGATTGCCTTTTCCAGTTGCCTTTTTTACCCTTTCCTCTTACTCCTTATTCTTCATCATATGGTTCCTGTGGAAAATGAGGCCACCTCACAGGAATGGACATTATAACAACTCTCAGTGCTGTTGTAGGTCAAAATTAGCACTTTCTAAACAGCAAAACCAGATGTAAGGCATGACAGCAACAACAAATCCTACTATGGACCCAAGTGCTGGAGACGCCAGCAGGTAAATGGGCCTGTGTTGGTCAGACTTCACCACACTGCAGCCTCACTGTGCTAAAAGTAAGCTTTTTCAATGAAATGTCAAAGGATACCAAATCATGAGCAACTCCAGCCTTCTTGTAGCTCTGAAGGAAGGAAATAATCCATCTCAAGATGCATTGAGCCTTCTTGTGTATAATAATCTATGTCAAGTTTCTTTGGAGGTTGTAAACCGGGGAAGAATAATAAACAAGTGGAGGCTGAAAGGGTTTAGAAGGAATCTGGTGTATATAAGAGGAATTCAGCTTTGCTGCCACCAGGATTTCAGCAGGCCTCTCATGACAGCCCTACACTTACAGCTCATTTCTTCTCAGTTCAGCGAGTTTTGAACAATTTTCCAAAATTGTTAAACACAAAATTCTTAATTTTTGAAAGGTGTTTTAACAGAACTTAGCACACATCACACTGTGTGTTCCCACGAAGAACTGCAAATATTCAAGGCCAGGTTGGAGGGGGCTCTGAGCACTGTGATCTAGTTGAAAATGTCTCTGCTCTTTGCAGAAGGGTTGGACTAATTGTCCTTTAGAGATCCCTTCCAACTCAAACTATTCTATGATTCTAGTTTCATAATTTTTTCCCCATACATGAAAACATCCTGAGAAAATGAGGATACTCCAGCAAATCAGTGCACCAGATAATTCAGGCACATCTGCCAGTGAAACTGGGACTGCTCCCTGGGAGTGGAGAGGCCCAAACTCTGCTTAGGATCAGGGATGTTGAGTTGGCATTAGATGAGGTGTGCTCCTTTGGGACCACGATGGCTTGGGGTCAGTGCTGAGCCATGCCCTGGGGACAGGTTTGATTCACAGCTCTCCCCAGTGTTAGGTTTAGATGCCGGCCGTGTATCATGGGCTGCATCAGAAGAAGCATGGCCAGCAGGTCGAGGGAGGGGATTCTCCCGCTCTGCTCCATTCTCATGAGACCCCACCTACAGTACCAAATCCAGCTCTAGGGTTCCCAGTGTATGAAGAACATGGATCTGTTGGAGCCAGTCCAGAGGAGGCTAAGAAGATGTTCCAAGGGCTGGAGCCCCTCTGCTCTGGAGACAGGCTGAGAGAGCTGGGGGTGTTCACCTGGAGAAGAGAAGGTTCTGGGGAGACCTTAGAGCCCCTTCCAGTGCCTAAAGGGGCTCCAAGAGATCTGGATAGGGATTTTGGACAAGGGCCTGGAGTGACAGGACAAGGGGGAATGGTTTTAAACTGACAGAGCTAGATATTAGGAGGAAATTGTTCCCTGTGAGGGTGGTGAGGCCCTGGCACAGGTTGCCCAGAGAAGCTATGGAAGTGTGCAAGGCCAGGTTGGACGGGGCTTGGAGCAACCTGGTGTAGTGGAAGATGTCCCTGAACCATGGCAGGGGATTGGAATGAGATGATCTGTAAGGTCCCTTCCAACCCAAATCATTCTGTGATTTTATGATTCTGTCCATATTTGCTTAAACTCCACCAACATTTTGTAAACACTCAGAGATAATTCATGCAGGACCCCACGGTGTTCATTGTGATGAGTAGCTTTGCTCTAATTACCTGCTAAATGTCATTCAAGACAATGAGGGAACACAGGAGCTGAAATGCTTAGACATTCATTAGCACATTAATTGAACCTGAGAAGCTGTGTTAGCTCTGTGTATCAGCATCACATTAGAGTGATGGGTAAACTGAGGCACAGAACAGTGACCGGGCTTGCTGGTGCCACTCAAGAGGCTGGACCTGCACCATGATCTCTTTTGCAGTTGATCACTGCTGCCTGGCCCTACAAGTTACAACGGGGAAGATCCATGTTGCCAGCAGTAAATATCCCAAGAGTGATAAGGTTATTACTGTCAGACATCGCTTACACCTCCTGTGTATGGAACCCCTGTCCAGTAAGACCAAGGATTATTTTGATAAGCAGCTGGTCTCAGGCAATATTAGTTTGTGGGAAAGTTTCTTGGATGTAGCAAGTCTTCTCTACAAGGCTCATTAAATTGCATTTTGCTACATTTACTTCACGTGAGCAGTTTCCCTCATATGGATTGACTGTTTATGCTCATTTCTCAGCTGTGTTTATTGGTTAACTTCCATAGCCTTAATCACAAATGCGTAACATCCCCAACCAATACAGAGCATCCACCATTTCTAATAACATATGGTCTGACCACTCGATAGTTTAGATGCCATGGTTCATTAATTCTCCACGGGAGTAATAAGCATTTGGTATCGTCTTGTATTTTAAGACAATTTATTGTTCCAAAGGGACAAGAAAAAAGGACCTGTTATAATCTGAGTTTAAACAGTCCCTTGCTTAGTTTTTCCAGATCTGTGCTGCTGTGTGACAACGAAATCAGAGCCACAGGACTTTTGTCTTGGTTAAATAAATGTCACTCCCAATTGATGGAAAGCCCCCAGAGGCAGGACTCTAGTTAATCTCTAATGTAATTCTGATGTGGTTCTTTCCCTCATCCTATTTTGGAAAACCCCCATCCTCACCATGAAGGCATGAGGAAGAAAGGATGGTAAATTTAACGACACGTAAATTTAGAACAAATGAATTGCTGCACCACACCAAAAACCTGGGGAACTCCCACCGTTAAAAATAAAAAACTCTGAAGGGTTGAACCTGAACTCATGAGCCTCACCAGATTCTTAGAGATAAGGAAGGAAGATTTTTAATGGAGGGAGCACTGACTACATCGGTGGACAAGGTAAGGACTATAAACGTCATCCTTCTGAACTTCTGAAAGGCCTTTGATGGCCTTACACTTTTATCAGTTCAGTGAGGTTTGAACAATTTTCAAAAATTCTAAAAGACCTGACTTTTGAAAAAAGTTTTCACAGAAGTAAGCACACATTATGCCCTTTGCTTCCACAAAGAACTGCAGAACTGGAAACATTCAGGGAATGGCTTTAAACTGAAAGAGGATAGATATAGGTTGGATATTAGAAATAAATTCCTCCCTGTGAGGGTGGTGAGGCCCTGGCACAGGTTGCCCAGAGAAGCTGTGGGTGCCCCATCCCTGGAAGTGTTCAAGGCCAGGTTGGATGGATAGTGGAAAGTATCCCTGCCCGTGGCAGAGGGTTGGAATGAGATGATCTTTAAGGTTCCGCCCAACCCAAACCATTCTGTGATCCTGATTGTATTCTAATCAGGCTTTTTCAGGGAATCATTTGAGTCTGGCACGTTTGAGGAGGCTTTTCATGGCACAGCAATCATTGCATAGACAAGAAGGTGTGAGAGGCAAGGTTATGTCCTGCTGTGAAACTTTAGTGACTGAGAATGAACAGCCAGCCTGATCCACTGGCAGTGGGAGGGGTGCAAGTCATCAGCCGAGCTGTTCCATACTTGGGGCTTTTTGACTGGTTCAGTGTTGATTTTCTGCAGTTGCTTCTCATCCTTCAAGGACACCTCCCAGCACAAGCCCAGCGGTGCAGTCTCCTTTGCAAATGCTTTCATGTGGGGAAGTTGATTCAGGCAGAGACCAAGAGGATGAGATGTTATATGGGCTGTAGGCCACGCTCTCAGGTCAGCCCACAAGATATGCAGGACTGCAGCCAACTTATCCTTAAAGAGAATACTATTGTTTGGGTTCCCTAAATTAATTCCTGAAATGTAAGGTACTGAGAGAAGTGTGGTGATGGAGAATGACGTCTGGTGGCTCCAGTCCACTGAGTCTTTAATTGACTCCAGTTTGAGTCTTTCTGTGCAAGGCTTTGTTTGTTAAAATACCCACTTGTGCTGCCCCTGGTGGGAGCAGCAGTGAGATCAAATATTCAGTGTTCAAACAAGTTACTCACAACCACCAGAATTTTTAGACTTGCTGAAGGTAAGGTTACCTAGGAAGGGAGCTAAATGGTGACAGCAGGTTCATAATGATGCTCAGACCTTTGTTGTCCTCAGTGTAACTTCAGTATTTCTTGCAACACATTCATAGGAATTCTTAGAGACAGGCAGTGGGCAGAGTTGTTGATCATAGATCTCCCAGTTATGGAGGTATGATATCTTCCTTTTTTTTTCTTAACTTGTACGGAAAGAGCTGGTAAAATTGAAGTCTATTTGTTCATCAGCCTTCTACTGGCATTGATGACCAGAATAAAAAACATCCAAATGACAGCAGATCAGAACTGAGAGGAATAAAATGCAAGGAGAGTTAATTTTTACTTTAAAACCTCTTGTCCATGCCTAATTGACAGTTTTCAATAAGTAATTTCTCTATCCTGACAACTGTTTACAGACCTTGGCTGAAAGACAACCTTATTCACTTAATTTGTGTTAAGTTTCTGCAGTTTTCAAATACCAAATGAGTGGCTACTGATAACACACCTGCATGGTGATCTCAAACAGGCAAAGAGTATTTCACAAAGAAGGAGAGAGTAAAAGGGACAAACTATTATTATTCTGTGAAAAAATGCTAAGACAAGTGAGAGAGGTTAAGGTTAAAGCTCTGAGAAGATGCTTTGATACTATAAATTCTTACACACATTGGCATAACTCTACAGCAGTACCACTGTATCACTCTAGAGCTTGTTGATCTCAGAAATGTGTTTCCAGATGTTAATTCACTTTGATTAGGCTGACAGTTCTTTTTTAAATGGTGCACAGTGAATCATGTTGTGAAAATGGTTACCTTTCTACACTAAAGTTTTTGCATGGTGGCCATGTGTTTTGAATCCCTGTAATTTTTGACCCATCTTCTTGGCTAGGGCCAGTGAGAAAAAGTGTGCAATGGGTGTTGCTTGTTCACATGAACACTCAAGCCTTTAAAAATATCTCCCTGACCTTCTTCAACTCTGCCTCAATCATTTCCTGTGGCAGGGAATTCCTCAGGGTGATTATATGCTTTAAACAGAAGTATTTCCTTGCATACATTTTGACTTTGTTGCCTCTGAAATGGACCCAGCAGCCCCCTCTGGTTCTTCCTTTAAGGGGTTGGATACAGAGGAACTTCTGGATGGTTTTTCCACAAGCCAGTCATTATTTTGTATTACAGCATTATTTATATGTAAATATAAACACAACACCCCCCAACAACAACAACACAGTTACATAAATAGGAAAAAATCTAAAAGTTTTTCCAGAACTTTTAGTCACTTACATGCAAGAAAGAAAGAAAACTCCAGAAAATGACCTCAAAAAGTGAGATGCACCCAGTATACACAGTAAATGGACAAAAACTAGATGGGTTTTCCCTCCTTTTTATTTTCCCCTTCAGCTTTAAGTGTATTTGTCTGGGTGTCTTACTCTTACACCAAGAGAACTGGCTCTCAGGTCTTTCTAGCCCACTCTGGATCTCTCACAAACCCTGCCACCACCATCAGTGAGGCTGCTGTTGGAGGAACAGGCTCAGGGAGAGTTTCAGTGGCCCAGCTCTACACAATGCCCTCCATCCCTGCAGTGGGAACACAAGCCAGGAGGAAGAGTGACTTCCCCAGAGCCATCCCCAGTGAGGGGACAACAGCTGGGGCTGGAGGACACCACCACCCACAGCTGCTTGATGATTCTGGGTAGCTTTTCCACCCCTGCAGAATTCCTGCTTCCATTTACTCCTGTCACACTTAGTGGTGGTTGGAAATTACAGACTTCAGCCCATGGGATTTTCATGTCAAGATGTTCAAAGATGTTTATAAATTGCTCAAGATTATTGTGATCTCAGCAGTGGAGCCACAAACAGAGCTGACAACCTCAACTTCTCAGCCTGCTCCGTAAGCCTGGTTGCTTATTGCCTGTGTGGTGGATTTTACTTCTGCAGGTACAGTAGAAGCCAATAGGTGGGTGAGAGAGGGTAGAAAGGGTGGGAGATGGGTCAGGAAATGGATGGGAAAAGACCTGCATGAAATGAGTCCTGCTTTACCTTTACTACAGCTTTTAGCTTTAGTCCAGGCCACAGAGACTCCTTACAGGAAATGCTCGAATCTTCTGAGGAAATAGAAATTATGAAACGGGCACATCTGACTTCTTCATCAAGAAACATATAATCACATCCCTCCACGGGGCCACTCTGGAAGATCCATGAAGTTATGCTGGAGAGGACTGGCCTGTTGTGCCAAACAGAAACAGCAAACACAAGGTTATAGAATTAGAACGGACTGGTTTTTAGTACAGGACTATTATCTCCTAATTCACTTCCCATGAAGGAAAATGTCTATCATCCCAAATCAGGGATTTCAAAAGGCTTAGCAACTGGAAAGTCTTTCTTCACAGTCTCTTCCAAGCTAGTCCCAAAGGTTTTGTGTTTGAAAAAAATAAGAGCCTTTACAGAAAAAAAAAAAAAAGGGTATTTTTAGTCTCATTCAGTAACTCAGCTGAACAAGAACCCATCGGTTCTCTGAAGACCTCAGAGCTTCAGGATCAGCCTTGTGTCAACCCTTGGGATGCAGAAGCTTCCCAAAGGCCACCATGCCACACTTGCATCAGCATATATGTGTTTAATCAGGCTCTTGACAGGTAAAGACTGTGAAAAGAGGACAGTTTGTTCTCCCAGGCTGTTCACTCTCTAAGCCCCCTGTTTATTTTGGAGGTGAATGAATAACATTGTGCTGGGAAAGGAAATTAAAAAAGCAGGGCTGTAATTTACAGTAGAGAAAAGAACAGATTTAGGGTCCTTTTTTTTTTTTTTTTTTTTTTTTACCCTCCTTCTCCCTCCTCCTTTCCCCCTCTATTCACTGCTCTGGTTCCAAACATCCAAACGTGCTACAGCTGAAAAAGAGGACTTCAAGCTTTCCTTACTGCTGGCAACAAGAAGCAAGTTACAATTGCCAGTCTCTGTATTCTTGCCAAGAGAACAAACTGCTTCAAGGCAAAATAAAAAAAAAAAAGGAGGTTTATCAAAACCAAATGCCAGTGGAAATCCTAACGCTGCAAAGCCCAATTCAAGATGTACATTGAAACCTATCCCCAGACATTTAAGGAAAAAGAAGAAAATGGATTCTTTAATAGAATATTTAAAATATAACAATTGCTTTGGAGTGAGGAATTCTACTCTCTCTGGTTCTTATAAAAGCTCTATTTTTTTTCTTCATCTCTAAGTAAACTCCCAGCAGTTTTCTTTGAAAGTGGATCCTAGGCAGGCACCTCTTTTCCAAAGAGTTCAACATTGTTCTAATGAGATGTGATAGGTGGTTTGGAGCAGGAGCTGGTCCAAAGAGTGGAGGTATCACTTTATTGTGTGTTTGTTTTTCTTTTAAAATTCAGTGATCTGGCTACTCTTCGTTTTCACTTTAATGCTTCTTATTATTTTGTTTCTAACCTGTCCCATGGATCCAAATCAGATCCAATCTCCATCCCCCGTCCAAGCATTCACTGCAGAATGGAAAGGAGGGAAATTCAAGGTTTTTTATTTTCAGAGTTGTCACAGTTTTGAAGACTAGGGAGAATGAGCCATTCAGACCATCTATTTAGATTTTGGACACCACAGACCATAGACTTTCTTGCAGTGATTTGTCCATTTTGTATGGGAACTGGAAAACACTTTCTGGGAAACCACCAAAGCATCAAATCCTGCAGGAGCCGTCACAACCATGGGCATGCAGACCTAGTGGGTGAGTCTTACCCCTAAAAGTTGTGCCAGGTTTTTGCCTAGAACACTTTCAAGTCCCTGTTCAAGACATTCCAGCTTGCAATAATTTTGTAAGACACGCTGTGACGTGCTGTGCTTGTCCCTAGTGGTACCTGCAGACCATGGTAGGGCTGTGGTTCCTAACTTTCATTTGAGAAAACATCTGATCTGGCCCGTTATCTTAAGAATCCACAAATGTCAGCTGAGAGGCAAGTGGCATTGGCTCAGAGGGGCACAGCAGTCATCAACAGATGCTACCTTTGAGCTGAGACCACAGTCTTCCTCCAAACCAGCTGACAGAAATATCCCCAAACTGTGCGTGGAGGCAGAAACTGCAGAGTCAGGCTCTCGTTTCAGAAACGGGAGTTTCTGAACTACATGAAAGCCTTTCCCACCTTAGTCCTGCCCGTAGGGAGGAGTGTGTGATCATGACCCAGCCTCAGCCAACAGCACCATTCCCCGTCAGGAATCACAGACAGGAAAAGGCAGCTGAAAGAGGCAAAGCAGAGGAAAGTCACTTTCCACTCAGAAACATCACCTACATTGCATGTCAGAGATCAGGGCAACAGGCTGAACCTGCTGGTGAATCTCAGAGGGCTTCCCAACTTTAGCTGCAGGCATGGAAGTCTAACAGAGAAGACATGGCAAAAGCCCATGGTGAGAGCAGGCCAGCTCCACTGTGCAGACACAGTTTAAATCCCTCCCTAGATGCCCCATGGACAGACCAAGCAGCTTCACTCTCAGGTGCCTTTTTCAGATCCTGAATGGCTTATGCAAATCTTTTCTGAATCTTTCCTATTTACCCCGTGTCTTCCTTGAAGTTCACCAGATCTGCAAGGCAGCAACAGTCCCTCTAATACAAACAGAGATGCAAGGCCATCTCCTACACACAATTTTCCTCCTTATTACTGAGAATTGCTCCTAGTGGGTGCAAACATTTTGTTTTTCCGGGGTATTTCAATTGATATCCACTATCCCCGCGGATGTGCTCATTCTTCCCTTATCCTGTTGGGATTAATTAAGTATCAAATCACCTGTTTCAAAACTTTTCTGATTGGTGCTGAAGTCTTATTTACTCCAACCTTCACCACACAAGTGGGTGTCTCTAGAAGTACCTCTGCACATGTTGCCTCTCCCATCTGAAACACAACGAAGCCAATGCAGTATTTTCCTCCACCACCCAACCACATGGCTGTGATGGAGAGAATGCAGTTTAGACACAGCGAGGAGAGTGCCAGAGGAAATAAGACGTTCTGGACGCAATCTTGGGGCTCATAAGTTGACGTGAGTTCCAAGTTTTGCTTCCTCTGTAATTGTTACACTGATGTTTATATTTTCACTTATTAAATCTGTGTCACGTAATAAAATGTGCTATAAATTAAAGGCAGAGGAGGGACTTTTTCATCAACTCCCTGCTCCGTGTCAACATCAGGATGTTGCATTATGGAGCCTTTCCTGGTTCACCAAGCCTCCTGCTCCATTATGTCAAAAGTGAAACTGGTGAAACACTCCCTTGTTATTAACTGTTAATGTCTGATTTAAAAAAAAAAAAAAAATTTTTTACCACACAATGCTCTGAAAGTGAAATGGGAGCTGCAGCACATTAGCAGCTGTTAACACGTCTCTGTGAGCTTGTCCACCAGCCACGGAGCACCGATCCCTTCTGCTCCGCAGCTGAGCCGCCCGGCTCTGTTTTGCATGAAAGCACAGCTCAACTTCAAAGTGGGCATCCAGAGCAAAGCTTCCTCAGCATCAGAGGTGTGGACAGGCCCTTACCAAGAGGCACATCAGTCTCGGCATCCAGATCCCAGTGAGGTTTCCCCAGGAGCTGATCAGGATTTGCATGAAAGCAAGAAATCAAGGGAAAGTCTTGACAGGATTTACATACTGGACTTGAACTCCACGTTATCTGTCAACGTGACACAGATTTCCAGCCTCAGGGTCCAACTGGTTTTCCCCAGATTTATGGGGATAGGACCTGAGGGATGGGCATGAAACTGAGTCAGGGGAGGTTTAGGTTGAATATTAGGAAAGGGTTCCTCACTCATAGGGTGGTTGGGCACTGAACAGGGTCCCCAGGACACTGGTCACAGCCCCAAACCTGTCAGAGTTCAGGAAGTGTTTGGACAATGCCCTCAGGCATCAGGTGGGGTTCCTGGGGCTCTCCAGTCCAGGGCCAGGAGTTGGGCTTGATGATCCTGGTGGATCCGTTTGAAGTCAGGATATTCTGTGATTCTGTGACCAACACAAACATTGCCCATATCTGGGGGTGCCTTGTGGAGGAGGTGTAGAAGAGTGGCTGGCTTGGGTGGCACCATGGGATGGGGGCTGTCTCCTCAGGAACTTGCAAAGGGAAAGGAATTGTTGGTATTTGAGTGTTCCTGTATCATCACTAGCATCTCTACAGCGTTTAAACAGGGTGCCAGCTGCAGAATTTCTTTAGGAGTTGAATAAAGTTGTCACCTACCTTTAGGGAACTCAAGGGACCATGGAAATAAATTTTGGGATATCCTCGGTGGTATCTCAATGAATATTTTTTATATGCTTAAACCACATGTCTTGACTGGATTCAAATTCAGATCTGAGTTCTGGTAATAGTAACACTTATACATCTCAGAAAGGGCAAAACCACATCACCTGAGATGTCTTGGTTACCACCATGAGGTGAGTCTGGGAGGTATTAAATGATGCTGAGAGAGAATGGGATAAGAAGCATCAGGTGCTGTTTACAGCCTAAGTCCAGCTGGCCCTGCTGTTCCTTCTGGAAGGAACAGGTGACCAGTTGTTCCTTCTTTCTGCCCTGCCATCTCATGGTGCAGAGGTCAGACACATTCCTAAAACAGGGCAAAGGAGTTCCTAAAGTAGATAGAATATAGTGGTGATCATTCTCAGGGGAAAATTAGTTTCAGGAGGTGTAATGAAACCTATCAGAGATACAAACTTTGCTGGTTATCTTGGAGAAAGAATGGTTTTTCTGTAACAAAGGCAATAAAAATGTGAAAGCAAGGTTCAAACTAAGAACGATTTGCAGTAGGAATCCCATTCACTGAGTACTTGTGATAAGTCTACAGCATCTTAAACCATTGCTGTCAGAAGTGATATATGGGTGAAAATCAGTGTTTCAGGAACGCCACTGACGATGGGACATTGGAATCATAGTCATAGAAAGGCTGAGGTTGAAAGGAACCTTAAAGTTCATCTTGTCCAAACCCCCTGCCATGGACAGGGACACCTTCAACTATCCCATGGTGCTCCAAGCCCCCTCCAACCTGGCCTTGAAGACTTCCAGGGATGAGGCAGACACAGCTTCTCTGGACAACCTGTTTCAGTGCCTCGCCACTCTCTCAGTAAATAATTTCTTCCTAATATCCAATCTAAACTTGATTCTGTCTTAAAGAGCCACTGAGCTGCAAAGGGGTCACAGGGCTACCTGTTCATTCAGTTGCAGTCTCGTATCACATACACACACACACCATGCAGGATGATTTTTCTTTTCCATCCCTGCAGATGTCATTTTGGATCTGAGATACAAGGAGTTGTCTCCTTTCCCATAACAGTATTTTCAAGGGGGATCCTATAGAATAAATGATACCATTAGTTTCTGTGTACCTTATGACCATTGACTGAGACTTTCAGAATGTGTCCAACTTGTTAAACTCCAGTGGATTTGATTAGAAACAAGTGGAGGGAAAATGAATAATTTTATTGACTGCACAGGGAGTGAGAAGCAGCTGAGTCTGTCTTAAATACGCTTGTTCTGCAAGGCTTGGGAGACTGAAAGCTCTGAGTATGTACAGGAGGAGGCACACCGTCTAAGAAAATGCCATTTCCTATTAGCTCTTCAGTGTAAGAATCACAGCATGGGAGAAAAATATCTGCCTTTGAATCAGCAGAAAGAGCTTCCAATGAATCCAAGCAAGGGGGTGCTGTGAATCTGGGATGCCAGGTATGGAGGAAGAACAGGTTACATAAGAATTTACATTAAAGCCAGTTAAATGTGTCTTCCAGTGCCCTGATTCCAGACAGTAATCAGAAATGCATGGTTTTGAGTTTGTGAAGGAAAATGCAGCATGTACTCCTGTAATCAGGGTCTGGTTTAAGTGTCCCTGTCTTTAGGCACAGAAGTGTGGTGTTTGCAGGTAAAGTTTTGTAATATTTAAAAGAACAGGAGACAAAGCTGAGCAATGTCAGGCTAATGTGAGTTAGAGAAACTAGCAAAGATGCAGGGAAGTAAAAGGGCTTTTTTTTTCTGTTCCTTTTGGTGTATTATTCTTCAACCATAAAAAATAATAGGGAAATTTCTACTCTTAGGGAATTTTTATGGAGAAATCTGAATGTGGTCTTGAAAGAAACTCCAAGTTTAAAAAAATAAAATAAAAAAATGGGGAAACCTGAGAAGTTAAGTGCAATAAATCAACAGGAGTTGATGATCTTCACCCAAGGGCATAGAAGGAAATGAAGTGTGAAATAGCAGAGATCTGAGTTTATGCAGGGATCTTTTAAGGGACCATTCCAGAAGCCACTGAAATCAATGGAAATACTTTCCATATTTGTCTGAAAAGTGGATTGGACCTTCCCAGATTAATTCAGAAAAACAGTGAGTACTTACAGGAAGATGTCTATCACCCTCTCAGGTCAGATGTGGGGTCGGTAGGGCTGTGTTGGTCAGGATCAGCCAGACAAGGAGCAGCCCAGACCGTATGGAAAGCTCCCTGTAATTAGAGAGCTCCAGCTCGGGCAGTGCAATGCAGCTCTGCGGGAGCTGGCCCCATAACACCAGGAATGACATGTGACACTGGGAGCACCAAGCCAAGTCCTGCCGCCCACACACTCGGCGGATGCTCCCAGGATCTGGAGCATCCCAGTGGCACCACTGTGTTTGCAGGACCACAGGCTCTTCCAGCTCGGCTGCGCTCCGTGGCTTGCGAGATGGAGTAGATCTGAAAGCTGCTCTTTCTTCCCCAAAACCACCGCTGGCAATCATTTGTCACAGCTAAGGACAACATCCCCTGCTGCTTGGCGATAGGGCCCCTGCACAGGTGATGTCTTGTGGACAACTTCAAGTTTCCAAAACAGCATGAGTGTGGAGCACAGGCCAGAGCTCCCTTTGCAGACACCGGGAAGCAAACACTCCCAGCTGCCAAGGATTTTACTTTATTGTCATTTAAGTTGGCTCCTTCAGCACAAGTCGCTGGCGGTCTCACAGTAGCAGGAGTTGAGTAATAATGGTATTTCCAGTATGCTCACCTCCAAGCAAGGCTTTAGACTGCTGGGAGAACAGGATGAGGACAGTTTGTATTGGCTGTTCCTTCTCTCTTTCTCATCAGACTGTGATTCAAACAAGCATCAAACTACAAACTCCATCACTCACGTCCCCCCTGTGGATTTTCCATGTTGGCTCCTCAGCAAGTGGGACTAGACTGCCATTCATCAGCCCTTGGAGGTGCTGAGAGGGTCTTCTCATCTTGGAAATTTGGAAACAAAGTCATCCACCAGCTTTTCAACAGACCCATGACTTTACTACACAGGGGCTAGGGATTGATGTATTTTTCCCTGAGATTTCTCCAGGAAGTTTGCAAAGCCTAGACTCACCAGGCTTCACTCAGTTAAATACAGGACACTCCCTCTTCCTGTAACTTTCCTCGTACTCAGAGATACACAAAAGAAATCAAGGCAAGTGTCTGGAAGTAGGGTCATGTTACAGAGCTCCAAAATCATCCCCAAAGTCATGAATGCACCAGCTAAAACTACCTCTAAATGTAATGTTAATATAGTCCCTCACTACAGAGATCCACTGCTGTTCTCCATTTGCTTCTTTGAGAATGCGAGATCCTGCCCCACCATTCTCTTCCTTAACATTGGCCTCTGCATTTCCAAAAATCTCCTTTTTTCTAATCTAGAGGCAAAGTCACATTGTTGTGAAGCAAGAATATTTTCTGACTTTCCTGGGAGCTAGGAGTCTCTACTTGGAATTAATGCAAGTTTTCTTGTATTTAATTTCCTAGATTATACTAAAAAGTAGAAAGAAAATGAGATATTTCTTATGGTAAATAATACTTCAGTCAATATCTCACCCTGACTAGGCATCCATCCTCACAACTTGTTGATGAAAACTTGGAGAGAAGGGAGGATTTATAATTTCTGCCTCAGTTTTTTCTTTTGTGGCTGGAAATAGTTTTATGAGACGGAGGAATCAAAGATCAGTTATTGCCTTGTTAGTTTGATGATGGTTTTCTACCTCATAACAAAAAAGGATAATGAAAATTTACACCACTAGATATAGTCTTGCAGTTTTCAGGATTTTTTAGACAAAACTAGTGGGCCTGTGTGATGAGAAAGAAAAGGAGATTTCGTGAACTCCATTGGGAATTAGGATGAAATCTTTGCAGTGTTGTGTTGGGTCTGGCTGAGCTGGAGGTCATTTTCCCATAGCAGCCCCTCCAGTGCTGTGCTTTGCATTGAGAGCTGGAAAGGTGTTGGGAACACCCCAGTGTTTTGGCTACAGCTGAGCAGGGCTGGCACAGCCGCAGTGCTGTCTCCAGCATTCCCCCCATCAAGGGGCTGGGACTGTGCAAAATCCTGGCAAGGAACACAACCGGGCCACCTGACCCCAATTATCCAAATGGATATTCCATACCTTATGACGTCAGCTCAGATATAAAAGTTAAGAAAAGGAGGAGGAAGGGGGGCATTTATTGTTTACAGTGTTTGCCTTCCAGAGCAACTGCTCCATGTGTTGAGGCCCTGCTTCCCAGGAATTGTCTGAGCATCGCTCGCTGACAGGAAGTAGAGAATAAAGTTTTTGGGTTTTCTTTTGGTTTTGCTTTAGTAAACTGCCTTATCTCAACCTAGGAGTCGCTTTTCATCTTATTTTCTCTTCCTTGTCCAGCTGGGAAGGGGGAGTGATAGAGCAGGTTGGTGAGCACCTGGTGAACAAGCAAGGTCAACCCACCCCAGGTGTCTTTTCGGATCTGAAGAAATTTGCCTCACCCCCTGGTTCGTAATGAGAGTGGGGTGCAGTGAGCAGTTGGTAGTGTGATGTTTCCCACCTGTGGAGTGGGATACCTGGATCCACCCACAACCTCAGTCTTTATAGCTTCAAACCCACCCATCCCACCTCCCAGAACAAATCCCTGACCTGCAGGCTCTCATCTGCACTGTCCGTGCTCCCCTACGAGAGACAGCCCAAGATTTCATGCACTGGCTGTTCTGGCACTAAAGAGCTATTCAAATTGATCCAGAGGGCTTTCCAAAAGGGACAGCCCCCCCATAGACCTACCAAGATCAAATACATATAGAAAGCTTTCGAGGTAGGACAGTCCCTGGATAGACCCACCAGGAAGATTTCCCCAAAGCCAAGGTCTTCAGCATTACAGAGTCTGTAGCTGTAGGGCAGGGACTGATGCCAAAATTTCCAGACAGTCTCTCCTGGAGCCAAGAGCCTGGAAGAGTAGATATAATCTGGGCTCAGCTCCCAGGTCCACAGCAGGGAGCCTGGAAGCTCGGAGAAGCCTGGCCAGAGCCAGAGCTCTCCAAGCACACTGGTTCCCTGCTGCAAGGCTGTGACTCAGAGCCTGAGCAAGGGGAACAGTCTTTAAGGGTCGAGAAACAGCCCAAATGCCAGTAGTCCTCATCTGGACCCAGCTGGACCAGGGCATGAATTAGAGAGCTGTATACCAGCAGGATGGTGACTGCTGTAGTAGAAGGGCTTCAAGTGGTCCCTTCTCCTAGCACTTGCTGGAACAAGGAAAATCTCTGTGTCAAAATCAATCCCATTTCTTTTCAAAACCATCATGTTTCAGGAGCCCTACAAGTAGGAATTTATTAGAATTTCAAAATAGGTTTTGGTTTATATCCAGCTTAGCCGGAAATCAAATTTAAAAGATAAATAAATAAAAGTTGGGATTGGAAAAGAGGAAAGAAAAATACCCTAAAATTTTGAAACATTACTTTTTGCCAGAACAGTATCTGCTCTAGGCATCGATGGAAGGAATTGACTAATTTGAACAAAACAGCTTTTTTCCTATATGTTTCTAAATGAACTGATACAGCACTCCAAAGACAGAAATGTGGGCTGGGTTCCTGACCAGTGTGTGAGTCCAGTTCCACTGACTTCTGGCAGGATTTCCTCAAAGCAAGTTATTCCAGAATGAGTGCAAAACCCACCAGCTAAATTATTCACAACTACAGTCCCTGCTTTATTAGACTGTTAAAAAAAATTAAAAGAATAATTTATTTTAACTAATCACAAATTCAAATCACTTTGCTAGAAAATGATATACAAACAGCTCTAGTCAGCTTAATAAGGTTTGGGAGGAAAGCCAGGCATTGATTTGGCTTCTTGGATCTCTGATATCACACTGGCTGCTGTGCAGTGGTTAGAGGAGTCAGAGATGCAGAATGCTGGGTTTTTTAGAATTCCCTTCCAGCGGAGACAGACGCTTTTTGGAGTGACACACTCTGAAGTCTCACTCCCAGGCACACAGAGTGTGTACTCACTTGATAAGTGGATGTGTTCACACTCTCCCCACTTGTTGCATTGACTCTGACACTTTTGTTGTGTGGACACAGCGCTCAGCACGCTGCAAAATGTGCATTTCAGATAAGGTGAGTCCTTCCCACTATGCTCTGTAAGGATTTGGAAACTCTTCCCTTCACTCAGCAAGGAGGGATTAATGGTAGTGACTAATGCAAGGTGGGCAGGGCAGGCTTCCCTTTGTGTTTTTCTGTTTAGAGGTTTTTCCTTCCCACTCTTTGACAAGTCTCCACTGCAATGAAAAATTACACATTTAATGGAAACACAGGGTCCACCAGCAGAAAATAAAGGAAATCTTGTGGGACAAGAACAATCCTAGGAGGCAGGAGATGTTAGTCCAGGTGCTGGCTCTTCTACAACCTGCCTGTACGATCCCTAACAATTCATCCAATACCTCTGTGCTTCTGTTCTCCTGGTAAATGAGAAAAACAAATTGCAGACTTCCTTCCTCTCTTCAATTTGTTTAGCTTGCAAGACTCCTTGGAGCAGCCAGTGTCTCCTATTACACATTGATACAGGGCCTTCCCCAACAGGTTGCAAACTCTCAGAAGATTCCTAAGTGCTACCATAATGAGTCATTTATCCCCAAACTCCCTTAACAGGTTATTGTAGATAATAAATAAGAGAAAGTCTGACCTTTATTGAAAGCTGAAAACTTTCTGAAGGTTTAAAAATCAGAGCATGCCAGGACAGGAATGTCAATTCAGCTCCCTACAGAAAGAAAGACAATTATCTCCACTTCAGAGATTGAAAACTGAACAGCAAGAATAAATGATAGTTTCCCAGTTCCCAATCCCCTGTGGAGTTTCTGGGAATTAAACATAAATCTCTGTTACAGATTTCTTACTAACTGGTTTTCTTCTTTGTATTTCAAAACAAAGAAAAAGCCAAACATTTCCCCCAGGTTCTCAGCAAAGTCAGAATGAGAGAATGAAGTGTTTTTGCCAGGCCTTGAATTATCTTTTTTTTGTTGAGAAATATTTTCAAATTCTAGATTCAGTCAATCATGAGTCATTTTTTTATTAAGGAAATGCTTATATATCAACCACAAGGCTACTCTTCTTACTCAATGAGAATTCTGAATTAACAGAAATGCAGTTCAAAGTGTCTTATCTCATAGTACTGGCTGGGCAGAGAACGGATTGAAACCAGCCCTGCCAAGGAGGACTTGGGGATGTTGGTGGACGAGAAGCTCATCATGAGCTGGGAATGTGCACTGGCAACCCAAAAAGTCCATCCTGTCCTAGGCTGCATCAAAAGCAGCGTGGGTAGCAGGTCGAGGGAGGGTGTTCTGCCCCAGTGCTCTGCTCTGGTGAGATTCCACCTGGAGTTCTGCATCCAGTTCTGGGGCCCCCAATATATGAAGGACATGGACCTGTTGGAGCAGGTCCAGAGGAGGCCATAAAAATGTTCAAAGGACTGGAGCACCTCTGCTCTGGAGACAGGATGAGAGAGTTGGGATTATTCAGGCAGGAGAAAAGAAGGCTCAGGGGAAAACGTTGGAGGCCCTTTCAGTGCCTAAAGGAATTCCAAGAGAGTTGGAGAGGGATTTTTTATAATGGCATGGGGAACAAGAAGGAATGTCTTTAAACTGAGACAGGGCAGTTTAGATTAGAGTTTTGGAAGAAATTCTTCCCTGTGAGGGTGGTGAGACACTGGCACATGTTGCCTGCCCATAGAAGCTGTGGCTCCCCCATCCCTGAAAGTGTCCAAGGCCGGGTTGGACTGGGCTTGGAGCAACCTGGGATAGTTGAAGGTGTCCCTGCCCATGGCAGGGGGAGGAACGGGATGGTCTTTAAGGTCCCTTAGAACCCAAACCATTCTGTGATTCTGTGATCCTGATTCTATAGTAGAATATGTGTGTATTTCAATGCATGTCTATACATATACTGATATACTGAACGGCACACTAAATATTGCAACTGAATACAGCTACAACATTCTTTCCAAATACATGAATAGCCCTTGCAGAATGATATATATGAATCTTGCCTGTGTGCTTAGGCTTCTCCTGTATATTAATTTCCTGAATAGGGCATCATCTCTGTAGGAGTCACAAGGCATCTTTTACACTGCTGGGTTCCACCACTATAATGTGGTCAGGAACTATGAATTTTTTAGGTACCATTCAGGGGGCATTTTTTATGCATATTTCATGAGAAGAGGAGGTGGGAATAATATTCTTGGCAGACACTTGCCAGGATATGGATTGGATTCAGGAGAAGATGACTTTTCATATAAGTAGTCAACTCCACTCAATTTAAACCATGGCTCTTGGGAAGCATTTAAAACACAGAGCTTAAATGGAGCTGCACTGTAAGCAGTACAGAGCAAACTGTCCAGAGTGTGTGTGTATATAAATAAATATATATATATATATATTTACATATAGCCAGATGCTCAAGGTCAAACGCACAGAGGTAGGCCCTTGGGGACTGGAGCAATGAAGCAGTTTGCTGAGACAACTGGCTGTTCAGAGCTCTGTGCCCCTGTGAGGCTGTTCCAAACTAGAAGTTTTCCTTGGGGTGAACTACAGGCTCTAAGTCACTGCAGTAGCACCCGTGACAAGGCACATCTGAGGAGCTCAGGCAGCAGATGCAGAGAAAATAATAGTGCAAGTTGCTTGGGGATTAAAGTGTAAAGTTAGCTATCCTTGTACAGCTGCTCCAGGCCTTTCGCCCCAGGACACTTCCTTCCCAAAGCTCTGATCCTTCCAAATGGTGCACACACAGCTACATGCTCAGCATAAGTGCAATAATCCATCTGTGTCTTGAGACAGCACCTCAGGAGAAAAACTGGGGGGGAAAAAACCCTCATGAAATAGGCCCAATGCTCAGTGAGAGCATCAAATCTGGGACATGGCATCAGGCAGTCAGGGCTTGGGGATGGCATTGAGTTCTGGGGGTGGCTCAGCCTGCAGAAAAAGAGGTTGAGGGGAGACTTCTTTGCTCTCTACAAGTCACTGAAAGGAGGTTGTAATGAGGTGGGGGTCAGTCTTTCCTCCCGAGTAACAAGTGACAGGATGAGAGGAAATGGCCTCAAGCTGCACCAAGGGAGGTTTAGATCAAATATTAGGAAAAACATCTTCACAGAAGGGATTGTAAAACATTGGAAAGGGCTGCCCAGGGCAGTGGTGGAGCCACCATCCCTGGAAGCGTAGACCCTGAGACTGGCTCAGTTGGTCAGAGGATGGTGCTGATAACACCAAGGTCATGGGTTCAATACCTGTATAGACCATTCACTTAAGAGTCAAAATTGATGATCCTTGTGAGTCCCTTCCAATTCAGAGTCTTCTGTGATTCTGTGAAAAAATATGTGGATGTGGCACTTGAGAATTTGGTTTAATGATGAACATGATGGTGGTGCTGGTTTGACAGTGGGACTTGATGGTGTTGGATGTCATTTCCAGCTTTAGGGTTTCTCTGATTCTGGGAAAGCTAAAAGCAGCCTTGTTGTCTTAAGGTAGTCAGTGGAAACCAGAGGGATGGAGAGGCACACACATTACATCACCCAAATGGAGGGAATGGCTCCTCAGGACACTGCAAGGCTACAGGAATCCTCAGAACCCAATTCACCCGACCTCCATGAAGGTCCTGTCCAGACAGCTTCCTATCTGCCCCAGGCACTTGGCTTTTGGCCTGGCCCTGAGGAGATTCATCTTTTCCTTTCGGAACATTTACTGCGCAGCAAAGGAAGGAAAGAAATGAATCAGCTTGGCAGCCTGAATACATTACTAACAGATTTTGGAAATAAGTAATCTAATTCCAAAGCCTGTATTTGTCCTGCCTAACTTTAGACACATAGTGGAGCCACAAAATTTAGTAGCATAATTGCCTTCAACTCTTCTCTAATTAAAGAGGCAAGCAGTAACAGAGGTGATAATACTCTTAACTGGGCTGGAGGTTTTCACTCTCTTCTTTTCTTCTACAGTGGAGCATTTATGTCTTTCTATGATCATTCCTGATTTCAGCCTTCTTTAACATCGCCAATCTTTCCAGAAAGTACATCTTGAATGCTCTGGGGTATTTCTTTTGTCTCTAGCAAACACTTGGATTTATTTTCACCTCTTCTCCAATCATCATCTTTAACTTCATTAAAGGTCTAGATCCAACTCAACCCATTCCTAACTCTGACCAAATCCATTTTAACCTCTGTTTTCAAATTCAACTGTAATTTCTATGTAGGATTATAATGGTTTAGCAAATCTACTTTGCCTGAGTGACTTCCCTGAAAGAACTGGGAAGTAAAATTCTCCATTGTTATAAGGTCAAATACACTGTAGGTCAGACACATATGCTTACTTTGTGGAGCATTTTTTTCACAAACTCACTCTCTAAAGATGGTGAAAGCAAGTTCATGAGCAGAGAACAGATAAGTGTATTATTAAAATGAGCTGTTAAGATTAGTCCTGTACAACTTTATCTTGCTGGCGAGCGCTCTCACCAGCCCCCTCCAGGAGCAGTCAGAAACCAGAAAACATCTGCCTCGGGACCAGTCAGTCATGTCTCCATCCCATTCTGGCGCCTGTCCTACTGAGAAAGGAGGCTTGTCTTCACTAATTTCATGATATCACCATTAGAGGAGTGTGAAACAGTATTTCCATGAATAACAATATACCATGAAGGGCAATCAGTGCTCAAGAACAACGTCCTTGATCTTCGTCCAGCCAAGAAACCTAAAGAGCTCTCTCCTCATTGCGTCAGAAAACGAGTTATTGATTTGCACATTGTTGCAGAGGGCAGTTCTTAATCATAGTTAGGCCACTGTGAAAAGTCAAAGCATTGAAATCATGAGCGGGCTTTCACCATTGCAATCTGGCATCCATATGTTCAATGGCAACTCAAACAGACTGGTTTGATTTTTCCGTAGGTTTTTTTTTTTTCTCTGAAGACGCAATATCATTTACCCCTTTAAATATGTCAGTTCTGTGATTTTGGATATGCAGCCCCATATTGTCTTTCAGAAGGCTAAGTTAAAACATAGCACTCTATTTTGATGCACTGCACAATAAGAAATCATCTCTTTAAGAAAAATAAGGCGTGACAGTCACCATTGTGTTGTCAGATATTCCCACAAACTTCCATATTTCAATCTGAATATGAGTTGCTTCAGAACCTGATCAAGTTGCTTAAGCAAATTCTGAATAAAAGTAAGAGGAGCCAAAAGCACTTTTAGCTGATTGCTAATCTAGGGCACTAAATACATCCTTCAGATATTTCCAGGCATCACTCAAATATTTTTAGCTGAAAGGTTTAGTGTTTATGTTCATCTTGGGTTTGGTTAAGAAAATTTGAAAAAAAAAAGTCTATCTAAAAATCTCCTGAAAGAAGTTTAAAAGCAGTTGTATTTCGGCAGTGAGGATCAGTCCCTCTCATCAAGGAAAAGCAGTGAAAGAGTAGTGGGGGCTCAAGTGCAAATGGGTTTCTGTTGGCCTTGAATGTATTTACTCTAAGAATTAGATGTATTTTTCAAATTTCCAGATAGCCAAAGTCTGAAACCATCCTATAGTGAGAATGGTAGCAAAATACCTTGGTGGTTTTATGGGGAAGGACGATCATTTTGTGAAAGGGTTGAGACTCCTCCTGGCAGAAGGAAAAAATCCCTGAAAGTCTGCACCCCAAGTGGTGGCTGCGTCCATATGCAGGCAGTGGGAAAGAAGGGGCTCCTCTAGCTGGTTCTTTCAGCCTAGAGAAATGTCTGAAACAGGCTTCAGACATCACTACCTAGACAGATCGGTTTCTTTCCACTGTCTATAAAGTGAAGGGGTTGATGGACAGAGCTATGCCATTGGAGTTACATGATCTGAATCCCATCCATGGGGCAATATTTAATTTCTTTCTACTGGACATATCAACTCTTTATCCAAACCTAAAATCTGAAAAAACCTGCAGTGTTTTTTCTCAGACCTGGAGTGCAAAGTAGAACTGAAGATGACGTCATGTATTGCATGTATTACAGGAGAAAATGTGTCTTAGCTTGTTTGAAAATCACTGGAATACATCAAATTCATCAGTTCTGTTTTGGGCCTTTCTGCTCTGCTTTCCTTCAGCTTCCAAATATCTCCCCAGGTGTCCTGCAGAGCACGTACCCCAGGTCCCTTGCTTGCAGTGCTAGCCAGCTTTTCCTCAGCAGCACATCACTCAGCAAATCCAGTAGGAAACAGGAAAACAAATGTCTTTTTTGTTTACACTCTTGAATCCCATCCCAATGAGGATCTTCTATTGCCTCTATGAGCTACATGAGCAAGGCGGAAATAAGGTCATTGAAAGGATAAGAAAATAGAGATTAGTAAGTTTATGCCAGCCTAAAAGCACCTGAAATTTTGTTATTAAAAATGCTAAAATGTGAGGAGATCAGGGACATATATTTTCAATGCAAGAGCATGTTTAATGATCCAAAGCCTTAGTTAACAATAAAGGGTGGAGCTTTAAAACATCTCAGACTCCACTTGAATGGGCAAAATATTAAAAATTTCCCACTTTTTCCATCAGTTCCTTAGAAGTAAAAATGGGAAATTTCAGCAATGTCAGCGCCTGGGACCACTGAAGGATTCAAGAGCCCTGAACAAGCCTTAAACTTCAGTTCCTCTGATAGGACTCATGGCAGGGTCAGTTTAGAGAGTGATGCTGTGTGACATCCCCAGTACATCCCCAACTCCTCACGGTGATGAACTTCATGACGTGACAACCGCCTCACTGACAGAAAAAGGAGATAGAATCTGTCATAACCACCCAAATTCTTGTGTTTATGGTGTTGCCAGCTTGACTTAGAAGATATCTTCATGGCTCTTCAGCATCTGGCAGATCACATGTTTCACCACAAGAAACATTTATAGCACTGTGGTGGCATGACAGAGTTTTCTAGTACAGGTTGGAAGCACCACCTCTTTCATAAGGCCTCAGTCTTGCAAACACTGGAAAGGCAAAGCTGAAACTGCCTTGTTCTCCTGAAATCTCTAAGCATATAACATTATGTACTACTCCAGCATGGATAACCAAATTGCATTCCTGATTTCCTCATGTGAAGCCCAAGCAACCCAAGGAAATAGAAAAGCCTTCTCCTGTGTTTTTGTAATGAATTACACTTGTTAAGCCTGTTTTAGCAAATTAATTGATTTGATATGACTTAGGAGGACAAAATTTTCCACTTTATTTTGGCATTTTACCTCAACTGCCACATCTAAACGACCCACAGATGGCAGAGGAGTTAAAACGAAGGACAGTGGAACTGGCTGCTTCTCTGGCTTCCCATTCCCTGCAAAACCAAGAACCATTCTGCACGGCAGAGTCCCCTGTCTTACCCCCATCCCGAAATACTATGAATAAGGACCACAGTTCTCTGTTCACTCAGGAATGCCAGATATGAAACCACAATCAAGCTTCGATCTCTTCAGCACAGCATGCTCCACATGCCAATCTACATGTTTGTTGAAAAAAAAAAGATTCTGCTGGAATAAGTTTCTATTATAAGCTCTCACTGTGTACATTTTTTGGAGTTAGTATATAATTCCTGCAGCAGAACCCAATATCTTTTCTGTTTTACAACTGTGCATAAATACAACTGCCTCCCATCTAAAAAAAAATAAATATTCACAATGTCTGTTCAGTTTGCCTTCTCGCAGCATCTCTCTCCCTCTGCCCAAATATAATCACACTTTCTAACCCCAATCACTCATGGCGGGGGAGAGCCAAACAAATCTCACATTCATAAACTCAGATGACAGCCACCCCGAGCCATAGGAATAGCACAGAATTTATTGGAGCCATTAGCTCACTACAAAGCTACTGGAATAAACAGCGACTTCCAAAGGAGGTGAAGTTATTTGGAGCAGCTCCAGCATGCAAATGGTAGAGATATTGATAGCTGAGGCAATTATTATTTCCTTTCCCCACACCCTTTTCCTTTTTGCAGCTTGGCCAAATGAGTTTCTCTGCAGATGCTGGAGGCACTGGAATTTGATGAAAATGGTGGTGATTTCTATGGTCTCCCTCAAGTTCTCAATATAAGAATAAAAAATTTTCCAGCTTGCCCATCACCATGAATTCACCTCGGGAATAGTGTTTGCCCCAGTAATACGTTCACTGGGTCTTGGTTTCTACTTGGAACTGGTGAAGCAGGTTGGCTGACCAAGTGATTTGTCTGTGTGAAGCAAATAGTAATGGGGCAAATTTGCCTGGAATTAATTTTTTAATAAAATAACCTAGGATCCATAAATACGAGCTGAACTCATCTGAGTCTGAGGTTAAAGCTCAAATTTGAAAAATAGGTTAATTATTACCACTGGTAGCATTGTTACTGTTCTTGGCAGCCTCACATCCACACCAGAAAGCTGTTACGATGAGAGTTGTGCAAAAACTGAACAGAAAAATTGTCTTTACCCCAAAGAGCACACAACCTTGTGCAAGAGACTAACAGAGAAAGTTCAAGGACAGAGGGAGCAGCTGGTAGCCTGAATGAGATGAAATGAGGGGGACACCAGAGCCACCTTCTTTTTCCATCTGTCTCGATTCTTTCCCCTAGGAGGCCCCTGGTTCAGGGAGTCTCCCTTTCTCTGCATTCATACAGCTCCAAGCATCGCCTTTGCTCTGAAGGAAAATCTGGGGAGGTTTTCAGCAAGTTTATAAGTGAAAGGTATGCAAGTGGATAAGACAGACAGTCTGGCCTTATTTGTGATCTTTATTCTTGTGTTGAACTCATATGTACATGGGATTGTGCCATATGTTTCCAGTCAGCCCTCGGACACAGCGTTTTACACCGGCAGGGAAGATGTTACGCTGAATGGGGCATGAGGTTTCAACAGCAAAGGGTGCTGCAGCAGACCTTTCTGGCAGAACTGCTGGGTTTCTTTTCTGCTGCGAAGAGGAAGAAAACTGGCCGGGCAGGACAAGCTGAAAAATTCTTTAGTTTGATGTTTTGGACAAAAATCTGAGTGTGAACCAGTGGGCTGAGCACTGAACCATGACCTGCTTGATGCTGTTTAAGTTTCTAGCTCTTGTTGATATCTTTTAGGAGACTTGGGAATGCACATGCACGTTCCCATGGTGTTTTGTCCTGTGTGGTACTTCTGCTTGTCTCCACACTCTATGGTCTTGCTGCCATCCAGACATCCCTAGTCCAAGAATTGTTGCAGAGTCGGAACATTTCAAAGATTTCTAGGCCAAACACAATTATACAATTTCTTCATGGATCAAAGAGCTAATATGCATTTATTATTCCCTTTATAATGCATTATTAATTGACAGCCTAAAAATCATCCTATAGCACCTCAAAATGTTGCACACAACAACAAAATAATCTCATTCCTAAAATCATCATGGAAGGTATATGAGAGCACACAATCCTATAACACAGTTACTTAATGCAATGTCAACTCACAGAGTTACTTAATGGACATTGTGGACATAATTAGTAACACCCCAGCATGCTGCAGTGCCAGCCCCGGTCTTGCATCAAAGCTTTGTAAAGACCAGGCTGTTAAATTTTTCCAGGATAAAGGCCAATGTTGTTCGATTCAGTATCTACAGGAGCGATGTACTTGATGGAGACAGAACAGAAGATTTCTACATCAAAAGAGATGTCAGCACCTGAGCAAGTGTCATGCACTCAGCTTCTTTTATACTTTTTCCAGATCCAAATATTATATTTTTTATCTGTTGGCAGGAGGCATTTCAACAAGATCAAACTGATGTCTTCTGAAGAGGTCAGCTGGGCATCCAGTTCAGCTTACCCTAACCCACTGGTTTTACTCTCATTTTAAAACTGGACTTAAACATGCTGGCAGGATTTGTGACTTCAGGTTTTGAGGGGGCATTTCAACATAGAAAGCTGCTGTCTGTAATTCTCAAAGCTGTTTGTCAGCTAGATAAAAGCCAGAAATATGACCTGTAGTGTCGTCTAGAGATGTTGGTATGTTGGAAGTCATCTGGCACCATCCTCATGGGCTGCAGCAACAGTTGATAGCAAGAACCACAAAAGATCTCCACCTAACGAGGAGAAAGACTTTCGGTGGCTGATGACTAACTTCAGATGAGACTGTGCCTTTCAAGCACCTATTTAATCTCTCAGGGCTACAATGGGAACTTGGCTCAGATGCCAACATTCACACTGTGGAGCTAAACAAATGAAATGAATTCCAGGATCAGGATCAGGCTGTCTCACTGTTTGTCATGGGCAGCCCTGAGGAGCGTCGGAAGGCTGAGAGTTATCACATGACAGTGTGGACTCACAGGAAACCATGACATTCTCAGATGGATTCTTGAGCCTTGACATCCTGAGCACACTCAGCAGACCTGTATCCTCCCCGGCACATCCAAGCTTGTCCCTTCACATCCCTGGTCACCTGATCCATATCTCTCCTGTTCATAGTCCCAGTCCACACTCTCAATAGTTTATGTCACTTTCTCAAGCCATTCCTAACTTCCTTTCGGGGCTCTTGGTCCCAGTTTCCTGGAAGTCATAGAATGAAAGATTTGGGTTGGAAGGGACCTTAAATACCCTCTAGTTCCAACCCCCTGACATGGGCAGGGACACCTTCCACTAGACCAGTTTGCTCCAAGCCCTATCCAACCTGGCCTTCAACGTTTCCAAGGATGGGGCATCCACAACTTCTTTGGGCAGCCTGTGCCAGGGTCTCACCACCCTCAAGTACTCACATTTATGTTCCCAGATGCCCTGTTTTCCATGATCCCTAAATCTTCTCAATCAATAAGGCTCTGAATTTCTCCTCCCAGCTCCTCTACATATATGTCTGGTTTGAGGGTTTTTTCCACCTAAAATATCCTTTCTCTCCCTGTCTTCATGTCAGATCCCCACTGGATTCCAAACTCAGTGGAAATATCTAAAATTCTTGTCCTAACCTGTTCTTCATCCCTGCGTTTGGTCCTAGATTATGCTCTCTTTTCAGTTTTATATGATAACATCTTTGCTAAGCCTGAATTTCACACAAACAAAACAATTCCCCTCTTCACTTCCACTTCTTCTCTATTTGCTCTCAGAAATACAAGAAATACTTTTGACAATGATTAAAATAGTATTCCAAAATTTCAGTTCCAAGAGGTGAAGCATGAAAGAAGCCCCAGAAAGCAAGGCCATGAAGGTCAGTCAGCTCAGAAGTGGTGATATTTATCCTGACTAATGCACCTGTAAGGATTGTAACACACGTACACAGAGCCTGGCTTTGCTCAACAGGCTTAGGAAAGGTGGATGAAATCAACCTGACTGGGTTTAGACCTGCAGGTGTTCAGGCACTGTTTTAAAGCCACCTTTTACATACTTGCAAGAGGAACTGCTTTAATCAGACCAATAATGCAAGAAATAAACACGTCCTTTAACCACTAAAAGGTGTCTGTGCAGTTTGTAAAAGTCACCAGCACCTTGAAACCATTTGAAACTCAGTCTTCATTGTATTTCCCCTTCGCAAAGTAGTTGCTGAGTTAATGGGCAAGGTTGCAGCCAGTCTGGGCTAGTGGGGTGGGAAATATGAGGAGCTACTCAGTCAAAAGGAGGCAGATCTTCCAACCGTGTCTCAGGTGAGACTTACACTGAAAATTCCACTCTCCATATTTATAATCCCCGTGTTCTGTCACTCAATCCACAAGATTTAAATTCTTAACTTGCATTTAAAAAAATATGATTGCCTTCACAAGCAGCAGATTTTAACATAACTATGTACTATTTTTATAGCCTTGTTCCTGTCACTAATGTCCCTATACCTTAGAAGCTATTAAAATCTGCAAAATATAATTTATCCTCACTTCAAGCAAGAGCAGAAAAGATGAGCTGCACTTGTTTCCAGGTTAATCCTTGCATTGGATTGTTAAGAAACAGTTCTTGTGACAACATACTCTTGTCATTCCCCCCGCCTTTCTCATTTCCAGAAGCACTTGACACCTACTGATAAATTACTCACAACCACAAATGTTTGGACTCAGTGCAGGAATAACCAAAGTCCTGAAGATCATTCATGTTGAGGTATTTTTCTGGCCATTTTTCCACAGACTTTGCCATCCATCCATCCATCCATCCATCCATCCACGCAGTTCATAGCTCTCTGAATTTACAGTCATCTCACCACAATGTCACTGCTTCCTTTTGTTCCCCATTTTTGTATTTTTAGGAGAACTGGAAAATGGAGCTTTGAGGTAAAACAGACCAGAGCAGCAACAGTTGGTTCAGCTCACATCCAGACTTCTGAAGCATCAGAAGCTATCAGATACCTTGCTTCTTATGGAGATGCTGGCATCCTAGGAAGTCAGGAGCTGGCTTTAGATGTCTTGGGATGTCTTTACCTCTGGAGGTTGCTGTTGTGATTCCATATGTGCATGTGATAAGCATTAGCTCATATTTTCATACCTGTCAGTCTCAAGGCCTGACACTGAGCTGTGCCAGAAGAAAGCTGTTCTGCACTTTTTTCAGTCCTAGTGAGAGCTCTGCAGAGCACTGAAGAAAGAAATCATCCCAGGAGTCCTTTGGCCAAACAAGACGAGACTCATGTGATGCTCCAGGTCCAACACGCAGCCTGGGACAACATCCTTTCCTCAGTTTAAATGCAAAGTTCAAAGTCTGTGACATTTTCCTATCATTTTGCAACAGCAAAAGCCTGGATCCACTTTTCCTCCTGCTGGACTAACAGTGCTGAGGGTACATCTGTGTAACCCAAACACTGCCAGGGGACTCTCTCTGACCCTGAGACCAACTGGCACAGCCTGGTCATACCCCTATTACCAAATCCCTTAATTATAAAACAGGAGGGTTACATCATCTTGCCTATAGGAAATGGATCACAGACACAAATGTCATGAGTCAAGAGAAGTAAAAAGGCATAAATCTTACTTTTTTACATGGTACAGCTGTATGTACATTTTATATAGGAATAAAAACACCGAAATCAAGAGTCAAGGCTTTGGATGCACCCAGCATTGCTGATGATGCAGCTGACTTCAGCAAGGGCCATTAACTTAATGTTGAGCACTTTTGCCTCAAATAAAACAGCTCAATACAACTATTTTGGGAGAAAATGCAGGCGTAGGACTCGGGCACTTTGAAAACCTATTCTAGGCTTCATCTCTTCCTGTGACAAGGAACAAATCAGAACATTATTTGATGATATTACTTTTCTACTTAGCAAGCACTATTAGTATAATAATCTACTAAAATATATAAAGAACAGAAAATGCAGAAAGCATTGGCAATGTTATCTGCTGTTGCTATTATTATTTTATTATATAGGTATTTATTCTGGATTTGATCCCCAGGAAATGAAGTTTAGAAGCACAGTTATAAATGGCAAGACAGTTTGTCCTGTTCACTCTGAAGTTCAAGAGCAGCAAAGCGTGAGACAACAGCTATTGAGTATTATCTCAAATAACTCCTGAAACATAGGTGATCTTACAACAGCTAGATCAAATTCAGTGCCTATCTTTGAAAAGAGGGGGGGGAAAAAAGCCTTTGATACTTGTGTCTCAGTTGACTCAACATAAATTCCTAGAACAACTCCTAAAATCTTAAATATTTTTCTTCATTAAAATGAAGCCTAAGAATAGTTGTATCTCAATTTGTAAAATCACATAGAATTACAAAACATATCTGAGAAGAATTTCCAAGAACAAATGAAGACAAATTAAATATCCATGTGCCATATCCAGAATTTTATAAGGTTTTTGACATTGTTTTGTCTGAATTTCTCATGTACAACCTAAAGCAACATGAATAGGACTACAATAAAGCGGTTCTGCTGCTGTTCATAATCATAAAGCAGTTAGTAATTGTCACAGTCAAAGTAGAAAAATATATCCAGTAGTTTTCCTCAAGTATCTGATCTGACTCTTTACAATATATCCATTAATGACTTGAATTCTGAACCAGGTTTGCAATTGTTAGAAAGTTTGTCGTTAATCCTGGTTTGAGTTTGGGAGTGGACAGATGACCTGATCAGCTTGCTAATCTTTGCTATTAATTTCTTTACTTTACTCTAATACAACCCAGATGATTATGGCAAGGAAAAAAAAAATTAAATAAATATATTTTAAATAGAATATGTAATGTTACCCAAATACAGGGTTTGAAGCTTATTCTGCGAAGTATTTATTCTGTCCATTCATTATATCCTGAATACACACAACTGGTTTTCTATGCTGCAATACTTTTCCTCTGAGATTTCCAAGGCACTCTTCAGAGCTAACCAATTTTGCAAACCCTTCATAGATTTTTAAAGCTGAAGGGAACCATTTTAATTATGTAGCCTTATCTCCAGCCTAATACATTCAATATATGAATACATGAAAACAGGTTCAAGACATCCTAAATTTTTAAAAAGAGCAGTAATTATCTGGAACTGATGTATTCATCTTCTTCTCAGGTCACCACCCTGGAATCTTCTTCTGCCATTTCCAATTTACTGAGTGGGGCATGGATTTAAGCCATTGCTGACCCTGGAAGAAAACCACAGCTACGCCACAGACTGGTTTAGATTTAGGCCAGGGAGTTCAGGCTCCAACTTGAAATGTGGAGGTCAAACTTCAGTAACCAGAAATAATCTTCAGAGCTCTAAAATGGCAGGGATCCAAGGATCCAGCTTTCTCCTTAGTTTGATAAATGTTGTCCTGAAGTAAATCCTGGAGGATTTGTGTGTTTTTCAAGTATCTGGAGGTATTCAACAACTTTGTCAGCTTCTAGCAAAAGTGAGCTCTCCCTGGCACTGAGGGGCTGCCAAGTTGGGCATCTTTGGCGACATGGGGATGGGAGTTAGTGCCATGTAACTGGGATGGGCAGACTCAGGAGGGACCAGAGCCTCGTCACTCCTTCCATTTGCCACAAGAGACTGTAAGACAGCGATCACGCTCTCATGTGCAGGGAAGGGGAGAGGTCTGATGGCTTTCAGCTCTCACTCCATTTTATATTCTTATGATCACAACAGAGAATATAAAGAAGCAGCAGGGTATTTTACGCTTAGGGCAGGTTTTAAGTATGAATGTGGGCAGTATTATTTTTGGGACTTATGTAAAAAGTGGAAAAATAACCATTGCTGGATGACTCCTGGTGAAGGGCAGCCTACAGAAACAAAAATCCCTGTTCTGCTCCATTCCTTGTCATCCCTACAGCCTTCCCACAAATTTCCCCATGGTTGATGTGCTTGCTGCAGGCAAGCAGGACTTTAAATTTATGTCTCATCTGAGCTGTGTCTCTTCCGAGCACGATAATGCTCAGTTAACACAATACCATAACACTAGATCAGGTATCATCTGAGGGGGGAAACGTGCCACCTCTGGAGGCACAAATACAACTTCCTCAGCACCTGGGTGTTCTTGGAGAGCTCTTACTTACTAATTTGTTTTTTAATATATACAGCTATTCAATAATGGCAGAGGGGGGCCACTGGGTCTGAGAAGAAAATAAGAAACCTTAGCTGAGCAGAGCATGGCTTTGGAATGGATATCCAGAGTAGCATGTCACACAAAGCTCAGAAAACTCAAAAGCCTGCTGGGATTTGTTTTCCTCACTGAGTAAATTATGTGGCATAAAGGGAGAGTCCTGCAGGAAACCTAAGCAGGGGATTCAGGCTTCAAGTCTAGGTGACAGCATGGTAAAACAAACCCAGGTATGAGAAACCTCTACTGGTTTTGACTACAGGTTTGAAGATTCCTTGGCTCTCCCCTGCCTCTGACACAAATTAATTTGGTTTTCTGTCTTCCTGCAAAGCTTGATATGAGAGACAGTGCCTCTGTCCCAAAGGAGAAGTTCTGCTCCCTGTTATTCTTGCCTCTCTCAAATCCTCATGCTGTGTGTCCACACACACTGTGAAACAGCAAATCCACTGCAGTAACCCCAAAGCACCTTCTGGGAAGATATTGATTTTTCCCATTATCCGTTTCCTCTCCAGACTAAAACAAGGAAGTGAAAACCCAAGAAAAATATAAAAATCAGTCAGCCTTGCTGTGGATACACACTTGAGACTCCCCTAGCCTTAAGTGGGGTGTGTTTGCGCATATCTGAAGCCATAAAAAGATCCTTCAGTTGTTGTGAGATGAGCTTGTACCGCAGAGCTTTAATCCAGAGTCAATTTTGGATGCAAACCATCAAATTATCCAAATATAAATTTATTTCTTTTTGGCTAATTACACAGCTAGAAAGCTGCTAGAAGGTTTCCAAAGCCTGGAGGTATTTGAGGCAAGGAGCTGCTTACTTCAATACTGGTGATGTGGGAGAAGGAAGGGAGAGCCTTGTTCTTGATTGCCTCTGGACTTCCATTTTACCTGTGGCTGGAGGCAGAAATGCAATGCAGCAAAAAATGTTCTTCACATTCAATTCTGTCCTAAGATGGGATACAGCAGCACCCTCCAAAACGCAGAGAAAAACTCAACTAAATGCTTTCAGCCCCCTAAAGGTTCAGTTCAAGGCTTTGACAAAGACTTTGGGTCAATTCTAGTTTTATCCAACTCTATTCGGCCACCCCTAATTGCACCAGCACATCTGGAAATGCTACAGCTAAGGCCCTGCCAGCATTTTCATTATAAACCCTCCTGTTTTCATGGGTTTGTAACTTTTGCTGAAGGGAAAAAAAAATAAAAAAGAACAGCAGAAGAGACGAAACTTGATATAAAAAGTTCTCAGCTGGGGAGCAATTTTTGTATGTGTGTTACAATATTTCAAGGAAATCAAATCAAACCATTTTGAAAATGACAAAAGAATTCATAGAAAAGGGTAGGAAGGTAGAAGAACATTTTCTTTAGTTTGCTTTTTTCTTTATTTGAAGCACATAGGGAAAAAGTATTGCAGCTATAAACTATTTCTCAACTCTGACCTGTGGCTTGGCTTGGATTAAAGGCTTTGGATGACTCCTTCAAAGGATGGCAAAGAAAAAGAATGTTTGCCCACAGCACCTGCTTAGAAATGACTCTGAGGGACAAGAAACATCAATATGTCCCTGTTCTGTGGTGCAAGGTGATGTGAGAACGGCTGGAAACTCTGTGAGCATCCAGGATCTCTACTGCTTAAAAAAGAATATGGGCTTGTTTGGAAGCAATATTTGACAGAGGAATCTCCAGGGCAAGCTCCTTCCAGATGTGAAGAGAAGCCCCAAGGTCTTTTCCCAGACAATCCTTCCTGGGTTTTACTCCAAAACCCCTGGCTGAGTGAAGGTCCCTCTCACCCAACAGCAGAGGAAGGCCTTCTTGTGGTGAACACTGAGTATATCCACAGGGTGATGCTAATTCTAAAATAAATACAAACAGCTATGATAGGTCACATGATCACATTATAGGTAGTGAAGATCTATTTCACAGTGTGGAGTGGTTTGTCCAAACAAGAGAAACACACAGAGGCTGTGGTCCTGCAGGACTTTAGGAAGGCACTACTGAGATATGTCAAAGAATCATGAAATGGTTTGTGTTGGAAGGGACCTTAAATCTCTTTTCAATCCCCTGCCCAAGGCAGGATACCTCAAGTGGCACAAAGGAGCTGAATCACATAATACATAAATATTTACTACAAGCTGAAGCACTTGCTGGACTCCAGACACCTCCATACAGCTACCCAGAAGTGTCCAGAGCCTCCATCCAGCACACTGCATCAGGAACTACACAATCAAAGAACACTTCTCATCTCTTGGTCTCAAAAAGCAGTAGAAGGGAGCACAGTATTTTTCCTGCACCCACTACACAGACGTGTTAAAAATACTTGCAAAAGTAATTGCTGCAGCTGACCCTTGATCCATATATCAGGTTCAGCTCCATCAAAAACACATGAATGTATATCTGAATTCTTGCATTTTTCCAAGCTATGGGGCAGATTGTAACCCAGTTTGTCTGAGGGTAAGTGGTATAAGTTGTTATTTGGAAGTGACCCTCTCTCTCTATTGACTGTTGACAATCCCCCTGACTCAGAGGCAAAGGTGCAGCTGAACACAGGGTCTGCTCCATCTCCTCATGATGGACCAGACACCCATGGGCTGTAACACAAGCTTGCATGCATATGAGCACTAAATTTGGGTGTCTTAGCCTGGAGCTTATTAAAGTCAGTAATTTTACGGAGATGGCTTCCAATCCTCCTCCACAACACCCAGCAGCTTCTGCAGCATAGCATCAACCTCTGTGTGGCATTATATCACATTTGCTGCAAACACAGCCAACAGTGGCAGGTCAGTTGCCACACGGCAGCTTGCAACAGCACAACAATTTGCTTCTGTCCCTGAGACACAGCTCTTAAACAGCTCAGATGTAAATATGCAATTTGCATTCTCACCAAATCAAAGGCACTTAAATCCTGATGTTGATTGATAAGAGCTTGATGGAAGAAGATAGATGTAATTACAGATTTTTAAGCCTGTCTCTTGTCTAGATGGAGCTGAAAGCACCATGGAAATATACTGGGAATTGTATTCATTACACAAGCCAGCCTGTTTAAAATCAGAACCTTACTGACATGGTTCACTTGATTGAACCAAACTGGAAGCTGTGGGTTTGGTGACAACTGTTGCACAGGTACAACTATTTACTTCTGGAAAAGTAGTCACAGTTCAGGTCACCTCTGATCAAGAAAGGTGAACTGGAAATCAGGATGCTGCAGAGAAGAGTGCTGGGATCATTTAAGGAATGTGGAGCTTCATGCAGGGATGCTTGTTTTAAGCATCAGAACAGGAGCTGAAAGTTGATATGACTACTTAAACTACAGCATAATTTTGGCATAAGGACAAATGGGTACTAACTGTCCATGAATAAATTTCAGATGGACATTAGAAAAGAGCTTCAAACTGTCAGAAGAGTGAGGGTTTGGAACAGCTTTCCCATAGGAGTTGTTATGGCAAGAAACCTAACCCGTTTTATGAAGGAACACACCAAATTTATGAACAGATTTTGTTACGTGGGAGGCTGAAGTTGCATGTGGCTGAATTTGTTGATCCACAAGGCTCCATTCAGGCTACCCCCAAGAAAATTTTAGAATTCAATTTTCAAATGCCCTTTATACTTTCTGTATGTAATACTGAGTGCAGAAATACTTTCACTTTGCAGCTAAGCCTTCTATTGTGTTATTTCCACCTTGGACAAATAAAGGAAGTCATTGGAAAACCACAGGAAAAGCTGATTTTGTGCCATTACAGAAACTAAAATGAAAAGTTAAAGTAAAATAAATCAGTCCATGTGCATTCATGGGCTAATTAACACCCCTTGTAAGATTTTAGTATTAGACCCTCAGTAAGATCTAGTTTTATTTTGTCTATCTAAACTCTGACCCATGTGTGTCAGACTCACATGTTACACCCAGAGGAAAAGCACAAGAATTAATGCACGATTCAAAACTTCTCAGTGACAGGCAAAGCAGCACAGAGAAGTAACGTTGTAAATAATCAACTGAGCTAGTTCCAGAAATGAAGGTATTATATCTGTATTAGTCCAGGACAGTTGTCTAGAATTAGTCATTCTGAAATGAAACCCAATTCATTTAGATCCCATTTTTGTCACAGACAACAAACCAGTCCATATATTTTGCTGAACTGCTCATTATACAGTTCATAAGTTCATTAAATGCACCTTTATTTAATCAGAAATTTTTCTGGACTCTTATATGTATCAACCAAATTCTGTTGTGATCAAAGTTTTAACCTTTCCCAAGTCTACATGACTTTGTCTTCATCAAAGTCTTCTTGAGAGGACTTTAGAGTCAGAGGTAACAAACACAACTATGGGGCTTTGCCTTCCTCCTAAGATTCTAAAAGCTGCATTTCTAAAAGCAGTTCTCTCCCCGTGGTTACGTTATGTACGGCTCTTGGAGGCAGGTACTGGAATTTTTCATCAAGAAGAACACAGAGTGAGCAGAATGAGTTTGGGGCTCCCTACCTCCCAGGTCCTACAGGATCCTGGATCTGGTCTTTTGTCTCTACATAGTTCAACAGCTCTCCCTAGAACAGACCATTTTCTGTGGTTTGAACTCCATGAAAAAAACAAGTTTTCAGGCTACTTAGAAATCCCAGCATAAAGCAACACTGTCCTGGGCCTGAGAAACAAGAAAACTGACAACAGTTAGAAATAATTAGGAAAGGTTGGTAAGTTAATTCAAAAGCATGAACGTACAAAAGAGAAAAGACCATTCAGATCAGATTTGGCCTCTGACCATTGCTCCCCAATTTTAGTCTGCCACCTTTGCTGCCTGAGCATTACTCAGGAACAAGATCCAGGAAGCAACACAGTCAAATTAGATTGTTCCAGGAGCAATTCTTCCTTTTTCATCTGTCACTTCTGGCACTTTGGTTTACTCTAGATCATGGTGTAAGACTTCAATTTATTTAATGAAGATGTGCACCACCATTTATCACACACAGTTACATCCACTGGCTGGCAAAGTGCTGAGGACTGTCATAAAAAGTAAAACACTCAGAACTCACCATGTCACTTCTCATCTGCCTCTAAAAATTCCATCCGTTTTGTCAGACATGATTCTCTGTTCCAGAGACTCTCCCAGTTCCTTTATATCAGCTCATATTTTTCCAGATGTTTTGTGATCTCATCCTCGGCTAATGTCTCCAAGACCTTGCCTACTGTCAAAATCAAACTTTATTGCAAGCCTATTACTCTCTGATTTCACCTTAGTCCTCTTCATATGGAATAAGCTTACATTTGCATTGTTCTTGTTCCTTAGTGCTCTTTCCTGTTTCAATAAGCTCCTCAGTTTTCTTCAGCTGACCAGTATCCTCTTCTATCATCTCTTTCATGAGATTCAGGTGTGACCAGCTGAGTCCTACAGATGTCTCCTCTTCCCAAAGATTTTTTTTTCTTTCTTTCTGAGACTGATCCTCGAATTGCTTTGGCTTTCAGAATCTTTTGTTTTAATTTCTGGCACTGTATTTTGTTTCTTCCTGGAGACCTACTTATCACTGATGGTAGAGGACTAAGGCCGAAGCAATGATGATACATTAACTAAGACAATCCACAGACTGACCATTGTTTATAGAGCTTTTTATGTCCAGACAAGACTGGTAGTGATAAAAGATAATGAACATCAGGTGCCTTCTTACTCCTTTATGTGCCAGTGAAAAACTGTTCAATTTACTGTAATTTTTATCTGGGATATCAGACCTGGCAAATTGTTCAGAAGTTCTCTGGTCATGTGTGCTGGAAGAATATGTTCATATGCATGAGATGGTCACAACTAAGGGATACAGTAGTTGCAAATCAGCTAATTTGTCCACCATAATTGTGTCCAGACCCACAAGAAAAAGACACACTGGATTTGTATTGAGACATTCCGTCTTCTCATCATGCAGATGAAAAGATCTGGGCCAGTCCTGTGGCTAGAGGAGTGATTTGAGTCCAGGCAACTTGCAGTCCTCTAGGATCCTCCAAAAATATTACTTTGGAAACATCTGGCAGAATAAAATAATAGTTAAACCCGTGGGGATACATAAATGCTTAAAAAATGCTTAACATTCAACAAATGGTAAGGCCCATTTGTAATTCATCTTGTCAAATTTTGTGAACAAGATATATTTCCATTTTAAGATTATGTGCAGTATTAAGAGAAATAGTTACATAAAACTTACACTTAAAAAATTATTTTATTTTTTAGAGAAAAAAAAATCTCATTTCAAAACCAAAAGCTGATGCTCTAGTTGTTGAGTGGGTTTATAATTCCTCAAACCAGTCAAGGACCTCTTTTCATCAGACCAGTCAGAGGCTTTGTGCAGTGAAAATGGTTTGACTGGATGCAGGGACCCTTGCCTAAAGAGACACCAGCTAGATGGAGGTTCTGCACAAAGCTCTTGTTTTCTCTGTCCCTTTTCTTGAAATAACTGCAGGGTCTAGTTCTTCATGGGCTCAGTTTAGCATATTTCATGTGGTTCCATAGATGAGTAAGTTAAAGGTAGGGAGAGCATCTTACAATGAGGGAGCATAAATATTTTTAATATTCAAGCACTCAGTTTATTTAACAAAACCAGAATCCCTCCCCGCAAGCCCTTAGTCACGCATAGGTGGCTACCACTCTCTTTGTTCCCTCAGAAGAGGCTTTTGGGTCTTTGGATTCACATGGAGTCTGATAATGCAGATTCAAGTCTACTTAGCCACAGACTTGAACAATTCACATGGACTGAGATCCTGCACCAGAGCATTTAGAGACCACAACTCTCAGAGATGTGGGACTATGTTTGCTTCACTGCTGCTCTGCTTTGTAGGAAATTTCCACAAGGACTTGCACAAGGGTTTTTTGTTTGTTTGTTTATACTCCTCCTCTCCACCCAACGAGCATGAGGCTCCTAATATAGCTTTGAGGTTCCTAATATAGCTTTGACTCAGCTTCCTATTCCACCTGAAAAGTGGGGATAATGTCCTCTTTAATTGGTGTGATTTAAAACAAATGCACTGAGGGCTTTAAGCTACCACTTACGATAATGGAGGTTGATGGCAATTTGGTACCAACAGACATAAATAACCCCATAGTAGATGGGACCCCACAGACTGTGAGATTTTAGTAAATTATTTGTACAGTTTAGATTATTCTACCACTCAAATCAGTGACAAAGTTTCCTTGGTTGGCAGTAGGATAAGAATTGTGTAACAGATAATTTTCCTTGAATAAAAGCCCTATATATCTCCAAGCATTAGTCATTTCTAGCATGTGAGTTTTACAGAGAGTTGAAACTGGTGATAACTTCCCTTCTTGCTGAGTTTGTGCAAACATTTCCTGAGGCTTTCAGTTTTACCACAATAGAAGGCTTTTAAAGCTTGGATGGGGATAACTTGAATTATTAGCATCGGTCCCCCAGCCCAACCACAAGCATGTCTGAGCAGCTCTTGCTGATAACACACTGCAACAACTACATTTTCCTCACACTTACCCATAAAACAAGCTGATATTCGTGATTACCACCTAGTAGGAAATCACTTGTTTGATGGGATTGCTGCCCCCAAATAACCTTTCATCTTCTTCCCTGCATCTTTAGCCTGACCATTTCACCACACAATGCAAACAATTTCTCAGTGGAACCACAGGCTATTAGCCACCTTGTTAACAGGTATTGGTGGTACCTGAAGTCAGTGGCTCTCTGTGATTAACAGCCGCAAGTTTGATCCTCTGTGACTGCACTTCAGATAGGAGGGTTTCTTCACGCTCCTGCCATGCAAGAATGGCTTTGAAAGCCAATCCATTGGTTTGACCCTGGCTTTCAGGGTCCAAAGGGACCCCACAAGTGCCATAGTGCAGATCAGAAAACAGAGACCTCCTTTCCACACATGAGCAGAGCAATACTCCATCCCAGCTGAACACTGGCAGCATTTTTACAACTCAGTGAACTTTATATTTCCTTGCCTGATACAGACTCTCTTCCAGTGTCTCTCAGTGGCCAGCCATGGCATTCTCCTCCCATATGTACACAGGCCATCAGGAAATGCTGACTATTCCTTAAGAGACTTCACTGTTAAACCCCCTCCTGGCCCAGCAGTTCCTTTTTGGTATTCCGTTATCTCCCCTGCACTTTTTCTGTCCAAATTCCTACACCTGAACCTGTATCTGCTCACATGACATGACTTGAAAGATGTCAATGAAGACTTGGCAGATTTCTTAGTTTAGGCTTGAGCCAAGCACAGATTTCTGGTCAAGGAGCCAGCCCAGGTTTGCTGAAGGTCCCCATACATTTATATGCACCTTTCTGTCCAGGCAGCTGAGGACATCAAGAGACAGGTTGTAGCCACAAAAGTCACCCATAATTAGTTATCCCTTTTCCACAAAGGTTTCCACATACTGTCCTAGATTTCATAGAATCATCAAGGTTGGCAAAGACCTCTAAAATAAGGCAGTTAAACCATTCACCACCATATTCAGCACTAAACCATGACCCCAAGTGCCATGTTCACACACCTTTTGAGCACTTCCAGGGATGCTGATTCCACCAGCTCCCTGGGCAGTCTCTTCCAGTGACTGACCACCCTTTCAGTGAAGAATTTGTTCCTAATGTCTAATCTAAATCTGTCCTGCAAATGGAAAAGCTGTCTTTCATTTTAACTGAGAAGGATAGGAGAGGATCTTCATATTTGAATATTATTTTTTTTTCTCATTCTTCCCCAAAGAAAGAAAAAGAGGTTTTTTCATCAATTATTTGTCTAAAAATTTTCCTTTTTTTTTTCCAAAGTAGACTCTCTAATAATTATCAATATGATGAGCATTTTCTTTCTGTTTTAAAAAATCTTGGATAATGTTGCATTTAGAAAAATTTCTACAGTACTTCTACGAAACCAGTGAGACTAACAAGAAGAACAGGATAAGTTTAAGTCTCAGCAAGACACAGCATCCATAATGCAAAAAAGCAAGGAAAAAAGTACCTACCACTGTAATATTTGCCTTTAAGAATGAAATCACTTGAAAATGAGGAGTTCAGGGTTCTTTTTTTTAAGGAATAGAAAGGCACAGCTAAAAGGCTCAAATGACAGCAGTTGCTATGGAGACTTTTAAAGATGAGGTACTGTAATGATTTATGATATTGATCAACTAAAAATCTCCATAAAATTTCCTCTGACTTTATACTCTTTTAAAAGATCAGAAGTTTTGGGTTTTTTTATAAAAGGGAGGAAAAAGCAAAGAGCGTACTATGTTAGGTTAAATATGAAACATTAATAAAGCAGGACAAGAAATAATTTGAGGAAATCCCTGCCTAAACCATTAAAAAACACCTTAAGGAAAGCCTTCTAAATACTTTTATTTGAAAATCAGGCTGTCAGAGATCCTGAAGAAGTACCAATTGATTCAAAGAAAAACCAGTTCTCAGATAAGATAAGATGCAGTAGAAAATCTAAACGCTTCTTTCTCGAGAAGTAGTGAGTGGTTCTTGCAAGAAAATATTCCTCTGTGGTGGGTTAAGCTCAAGAACTGTGTCAAGATGAAGTGTAATTAGCAGAAATTTTAGAACAAGCCAATAAAATTTAACAGTAAGAAATGGCCAAGGTCAGATGTCGTTCACTCACGAGTTCTGAAGAAATTCACTCCCAAAACAGCAAACCTACTAATTGTGATATGGGATCCATCACTTGCATAGAACCCTGTACTAGATGAGAAGACTACAGCAGCTGTAAACTTATTTCCAAGAGCTCCAAACATCATCTTGGGAATGTCAGAAAATTTTCTAACTTCTCTGGAATGCTCATGGTAGACATTGTACTAAATTTTCTCTGGAAACATTCACAGTCAGATTGGATGGACCTCTGGGCTACCTGATCTAGTGGAAGGTGTCCCTGTTCATTGTAGGGGGTTTGGACTGGATGAGGATCTTTAAATGTCCCTTCCAACCCAAACCATTCTGTGATCCTATGAAGTAGCAGAATTAGTAGACAGCCACAGATCTGATAAAAGGAACACAGCATCACATTTCTTCAAAGTCAGGAGTCATAAATTTGTTAGAAACCTCTGAAGGAATAAAAGGGGGTGAAGAGTATGAGAAGCCAGTCGGACCACTTGGACATTTCAAAAGCTGTCAAGAAAGTCCCACAGCAAAGTATTTTTTGCAGAAGATCTAGGAAAGGATTGAGGGGACCAAATAATTGTTTATCCAAGGCCATCAAAGCTGAAATGTATTCATGAAAGAGAGTGACTAGATAAAAAACTGACAAATAAAATGCAACATCAATTAAAAATATTGGGTTCATACAGAAAAATATTAACTATTTACATGTTAAATGTTTTATGTTAAAATATTTACATGTAATGATGAAGTATAAATTAACTTTTGCAACCTAGAAACGACATCTCAGTCACCACAATTCGTTCTCTGGAAATCTTGCCTATGCTATGTCATGTCAGATAAAATGAGTATTAGGAATTCTTAGGAAAAGAAATTACAAAAGAGCAGAAGGATGATTACACAATTGCATACATCTAATTTTGGCAACATCCTGAATGGACTAATTTAGATTTAGTTGCTTGATTTACATTTTCTTGTCAGTTGCTTCATTTGCACTTTTGAGGGAGATGAGTGGTGATGAATTTTGCTACTTTTGAGGCACAGGAGACCAATGTCTCACGGGCACAAAGCAGTAAGGACTTTGTCTCCATGGAGCCCTTTTACTTTGGCAAACCAAGGAATGCCAAGGGAGGTACCATCTTAGTATGTGCTCCTTTGCCACTCTGCTGGATTCCTTGGCATGAGAGCTGTTATTAGAATTATTATTATTTTTTGGGGAAGGAACTCTTTCATGTGGCTAAAACAAGAAGCCATCTGAATCTTTTTGCTTGTTTTGCCACTCCCTTAGCACCAGATTTTTGCTTCAATATCTCTGTGATTTAGTTTCAGGGTACAAAATGGAGAGAATATTTCTTCCCTTTTCCATGGGGCTCCTGGGATATTTATCTCATTGCTCTGTGCAAAGCTGTTGGAAACCTGAATATTAAAAGTGCAAAGAATTAGAGCTCATTAATATTAGTTAATACTGTCCTCGCCCCATGTAACAATTTGACTTTAGAAAGTCAAGTCTACATAAAAAAGAGAAGCCCTTCTTTGTACTTGGTGTGAATGGATTATGATCATTCTAGGACTCTAGTTATGTTTGTTGGCATAAACTTAGAGAAGTTTCAAACAGCCACAGTAAAAATAAATCTTATTATTGTACATTTATACTAAGCAGGGTTCACAGTTTCCTCTTTATTTTTTTTAGATTGCTATTTTGATTTTTTCCCCTGAAAAACAAATACTGGAATATAATGTTATTTTAACTTTGAAATTTATGGTCTTCCTGACAACAGGTAGTCACAGTTGCATTCTTGCAAAAGAAAACAAAATTAAAAATATAGACACAGGAAATAAAATTAATTTTAAAATATATGAAAACATTTATTCTGTGCATCAGCCCAAGTGAACAGACAAGTCTCTGACTGATACCCACCACAGACTGCAGTTTCTTGAATTGATTGATTAATAGGACAGAAATGAGGAGGTGTGAATTTATTTTGGACTTCAGTGGGGTTGAACAAGGTTTGGCACAGTTCAGCTGGGCTTAATCTGCATTTTAAAGTCTATGAACAGTGACCACCTACTGGCACCCTTCAATGTGTTAGGTCCCATAGAAAGGAAACATTTTGCACTAGACTTCATTTCAGCTAATGTTCCTGGATTTATAAAGGTACTAAAAAGGCAACAGCAATCTGATTTCAAACTAACAAAATACCCATTTTCCCTTAGCGGGATCGAAACTCAACAGAAGACTCAAGAAGGAGGAGGAGGAGGGTAGGTGGGATTGGAGAAACAATTTCTCATTGTTTGGAGGTAGATTGTTCTTTTGAGGGAGTCATTACCCTGAAAATAAAATTAAATTCCTTTCGAGTGTTTTCACCATTAAGCATCAAGATTTTCATTTAACTGCGTGAAAGGTAGTAAAGAATTAATAAATACTAGTTCAAATGGGAAAAAGCTGCAGAGGAGAAAAAAAATGCTGAAATGCTGAGAATTTTATCTGAGCTAAAAAAAATGGAAGCAGAAAGATCTCACTGTATTTTGCACCAAGGATAATTAAAAACAAAACTGTCTTTTAACACAGAGCAAACATTCCCCACCATCTCCTTTTTCTGGCAAAGCCAAGAAACACCCTCTGAAATAAAATAACCATAACAAGAAAAGGCATCTTTTTGAAGAAATTTTGACTTGGAGTTTACTGCTTTATAAGCACTTCAATAGAAAGATGTTCCACGCCAAGGCAAGAAGTCAAGAATTCACATTTTTAATGCTAGTTTAGTCTCCTATGTGATTATTTTTACAACATCTGCAATTAAAGACAGATTTTTCAGCTCCCTGATTGTGACTGGATAGAAAAGGGTTTGCACACACACAAACACATAGGGAAGGAAAACACCACCTCTCTGTAATGGTCTTCATTAAAAACAGCTTTGCCCAGCTTCTGTTTTATTTCATTTTGATGATTTAAATTTTCCTTGTCTGGTAGATGGTGGGGTTTTTTTTCCCTTACACTTCACTTGTGCAAAGGAAAAATCTGATAGTTCAAACTCCAGCATTTTCAGTCATTTTTTTTAGAAAGGAGTTGTTGTGTTTGCAGAGGAATGATGGAGCTGGGGTGGGAGGGAGAAAGGGGAAACTCAAAACCCGCAGAATCACTGCTCAAACCCAGGGTTATGAACACTCACGCTGTTGTTGGGGGAGTTTCATGCAGCTCCCAGTAGCACCAGAGACTCGGAGTGGTAAAACTGGTCCCCCCTTTGCACCCTATTGCACCTGCTGGAGAGCGAAGGGCTCAAGGCACGAGTTCACCTTCCAGGCTCACTTAGCTGCCCACAAGCCTTTTTTTACACTAATCTGCAAACTTTATCCATGTGTTTTTCTTAGTTCTCCAGCATGATTTGAAAATAAAATATGTCACTGATCATGAAATTACCTACTGTGCCTTTCAATGCTTTGGCACTTGAGTTGCCAGGACTTGCATCTCTCTTTGCAAACACAAATTGCCTTGTACAAGAAAAACAGCAGAAAAAATTCCAGGAATCATTTTGTCAATTCATTATAGCATTTTTATAGACACTGACTTGGTTCCAGATAAAATATGACCTTACATGAAATTATCATTACTGTTAAACTACATTCCAGGTCAAAATTTCTGTGAATCCATCTCTTTCAAAGGAAGTTTTGGAGATAAATTTGTTTACCTATGATCTGAAAGAGAGGGACACATAAAAATCATATAGCATTGAAAGTTCCTTCTTTCATTTTCCTTTCTGGACAAATCTGACTCCATTCAAGAGATGTGTTTATCCCAGTGCTGGACTGGTGTGGTTGGGAGCCTGGCTTCTGTCCTGTCGAAAACATCCATGACATTTCAAGGGGATTCAAAGTGGGAAGATATGGAGGGGGAGAGGGCATTTAGAGCTCCCATCCCATTTGCTTGCTAGGATAGGAGTAACGCAGGGATTTGGCAATGTGTCAGGTGAGAATGAGGATTTTGGGGCTGTGCTGGGTGTGCACAGGCAGAAAACCTCCAGTTTCAGGCCCCAACATCCCTGAATGCCACCAAACAGGAGCATTTTCAGGGCATTCTATTTTTATCAGCTGGATCAGTCTTTAACTTGCTGGGGTGGCCCAAATGTCAGTGTACAACAGTTCAGCTTGAGTTGTTTTTAAAAAGTAGACCCGAAACCCTAATTTCCCCCTTGTTGCTTTAACGCCAAAGGCTTGGACCCATAGACAGCATGAAGCAGGAATGCCATGCTGCCCAGACCTTGTTTCTTGGGATGGGTTTGGATTTATAACTCGCTAACCCATGTCCCGGTGGGGAGGTGGGAGGCTCTGTGTCCGCGTTTGTGTCTGTGTGCGCACACGCACGTATGCGGGAAGTGCCAGAGCTCCCAGGGCTCTCCAGGACCCTTTGGAGGGGAAATCCAGACTTGGAGACAAAAAAGAAGGTAGCATTCATGCCCAAGCACACAGTGGGGTAAACACATTTTGTAAATGGAAGTTTGTTACTCACATTGTATGACGGGAGCTGCTGTTTACCCACCGCTGGTCAGATGCCGACGTTGCCAGAGGCTGAACGATTCAGCGGTGATCGCTTATAAATAGTGCTGACCAGAAACAGAAACAGTGCAGAGTTTTCATTAAAAAAAAAAAAAGAAAAGCCTTGAATATTTTTAAATTTTGTTTTAGGGGAAGAATTTAAAACATCATGGTTTTATTGATATTTCCTTTTTTTCCCCTCTCAACACTCTTGTATCCCTCTTATAATTTTGTTAAGTTTTGGGGTTTAATTGAACTTTTGTAACTATATTTTTAAATTGTTTTATTTTAATACTTCATTTTATTTTGTATTCTATTTTAGTTTGTTTCATCACTGCAAAAAGCATCAAGGACAGGGGAAGATAGAAGAAAAGAGAAATAATGAAATGCAGGAAAATTCTAGCATTTCATCATATGTTGAAAACTCAAATTCCCATTTTTTAATTAAAATAGGTTTTAAAAGAAAACTCCCGTTATGTCAGAGACAAATTCCTGATTATAATAATTTGTGGGTATTTAGGGGCCACTGGTAGATAGAAAAACTAACGCCCCATTTCGCTGGAGAGATGAAGTAGCTCAGGAAAACTAAAACTTACAGAAAAAGGTGGGATAATACCTCCATGCATGAACATTTTCTGAGAACCTCCGTTAAATTCCTTACTCTGCAGGTCAGCCCTGGAGACTATTAAGAGAAAGAAAGAAAGAGGTTAAAGGTGTGAGGAATCTGGATTTTGCTCTTCAACCAGTGAGAGCATCTGTGATAGAACAGCCGTCCCTGGTGATACTGGTTCACATCCTCCTGCCAAACACGGCCAGATCTCTCTGTCATGTTGTTCCATGCTGAAATTAAATACTACAAATTCCAGGTCAGGCACTCACTATTTTTGAAAGCTAAAGTGATCATTTCCCTGTGCCCAGTTTTGATTTCCTGAGCGTAAAAGTGATGTGTGTTCTCCAGAATGTTGGCCCACACAAGCTGGGCATGTACCCGCAGGTTTTGAAGGTTTCTTTTATGAATCTCACGGAGAAGTGTGGCTTCAGAAACCAGACAAAAGTCTGCCCGAAGTCAGTGGAATCTTTGCTTGTGCTAGGACTCAGGACCACAGAGCATAAAAGTCAGGGGATCTTTCTTTTTGCTTCTTACAGTACAATAATCATGGCATTTTATGAAAATTACAAGCTTTGCTTGCAAGATAATGGGCAGATGACCAGTCCTTTAGAAAGAAAGAAAAAAAAAATTGAGTGCAGGAGGTGGAAAATAAAAAGAGGAAAATCAAAGAAAATATACTTATTTTTGAGAATGAGTAGTGGAGGAGTGGGTGCTCCAACTGCAGCTCCTTCCCAGCACATCCTCAGCCCGTTGGCCCCTTTCCTCCCAAGTCACAGGACTGTTCTTTCTAATTTGGCAGAAAGTACAAGGAGGCAAAAGCAACTATTTTTTTTTCCCTGTAAATGAACAGAGTTTTTCCTGTTCCACAAGGTGGCAACATCGCTTCAGAGCTTGCAGCGTCCTGCAGGGTGCAGAGAGAGTGAGGCACTTCCTAACTCTTCACCTATTTCAAACATGTTTGGACCATATAAAATTAAAGGGGTGAAAAAGCCATTGTTCTAATATTCACCATCTTTATGTTTTCTAAACACGTGATTTAAAATTTTATCTACCATCTTTTGTACATTTTACTGAGTGGACTACTACCTGTATGATCCCATTTGCTGCAGCTCTTTCAGTACAGCTCAGCAGAAGGAAAGACTGGTTTAACACTTTTCCACTGAGTGGAGGCTCAAATCTAAAATCAGAATGGACAAAATAAGAAATGGAAAAAAGCCAAGCCTTGATCTTCAAGGTTGATAAGGAACCAAACTTTATTTAGCATTTTTAGCCAGAGTTAACACTTAAGTAACTTAGAAGCCAAACTCTGTGCCTCACAGACTTTCCTTTCATATCTCTCTATCCTATGTGTCTAACTCCTATTTTTTTGCCTAAACAATTCACTCTGCTGTCTTAAACAACACTTCTACATTTCACTAATGGCTGCATGGCTATGTCTTCTGTGGAAGCTGAAAGGGAACCAAAGAACCCTACCTTCCTAAAAAATTTAATTCAACCCCTCTACTTTATCTGTGCAGTAATAAGGACATAAAAATATGACAGATAGGAAAGAGAGAA